>JAJTUV010001320.1:0-600000 GCA_021653895.1 Mastomys natalensis | reverse complement strand
GTATCCTTTGCTTTACAGAAGCTTTGCAGTTTTATGAGATCCCATTTGTCAATTCTTGATCTTAGAGCATATGCCATTGGTGTTCTGTTCAGGAACTTTTCCCCTGTGCCCATGTGATCAAGGCTTTTCCCTATTTTCTCTTCTATTAGTTTCAGTGTAGCTGGTTTTATGTGGAGGTCCTTGATCCACTTGGAATTGAGCTTTGTACAAGGAGATAAGTATGGATCAATTTGCATTCTTCTACAAGTTGACCTCCAGTTGGACCAGCACCATTTGTTGAAAATGCTGTCTTTTTTCCACTGGATAGTTTGAGCTCCTTTGTCGAAGATCAAGTGACCATAGGTATGGGGGTTCGTTTCTGGGTCTTCTATTCTATTCCATTGATCCTCCTGACTGTCTCTGTTCCAATACCAACCCGTTTTTATCACTATTGCTTTGTAGTACAGCTTGAAATCGGGGATGGAGATTCCCCAGAATTTCTTTTATTTTTGAGTGTAGTTTTCGCTATCTGGGCTTTTGTTATTCCAAATAAATTTTAAGATTGCTCTTTCTATCTCTGTAAGAATTAAGTGGGAATTTAATAGGGATTGCATTAAATCTGTAGATTGCTTTCGGCAAGATAGCCATTTTACTTATTAATCCTTCCAATCATGAGCATGGGAGATCTTTCCATCTTCTGAGATTCCTTCGATTTCTTTCTTCAGGGGGTTGAAGTTCTTGTTATACAGGTCTTCACTTGCTTGGTTAGATTCACCCGAGGTATTTTATACTATTTGTGACTATTGTGAATGGTGTCGTTTCCATAATTTCTTTCTCAGCAGTTTATCTTTGTGTAGAGGATGCTACTGATTTGTTTGAGTTAATTTTATACCCAGCCACTTTGTAAAGTTGTTTATCAGGTTTAGGAGCTTCTGTGGAAGTTTTGGGGTCACTTAAGTATACTAACATGTCATCTGCAAATAGTGAAGCTTTGATTCTTCCTTTCCAATTTGTATCCGTTTGATCTCCTTCTGTTGCCTAATTGCTTGGATAAAACTTCCAGAAACTATAATTGACTTTTCAGAGTGGAGATGTGGCAGCCTTGTTAGTCCCTGGATTTTAATGGATTGCTTCAAGTTTCTTCATTAAGTTTGATGTTGGCTACTGGCTTGCTGTATATTGCTTTTACTATGTTTAGGTATAGACCTTGAATTCCTGATCTTTCCAAGACTTTATCATGATAGGGGTTTGAATTTTGTCAATGCTTTCTCAGCGTCAAGAGATTGATCTGTGGTTTTTTGTCTTTGAGTTTTATTATGTAGTGGATTACATTGATGGATTTCGTTATTGAACCAACCTGCATTCCTGGGATAAAGCCTACTTGATCATGGTGGATAAGTGTTTTGATGTGTTCTTGGATTCGGTTCAGAGAATTTTATTCAGTATTTTTGCAGTCGATATTCCTTTTAAGGAGATTGGTCTGAAGTTCTCTTTTCTTGTTGGGTCTTTGTGTGGTTTAGGTATAAGCGTAATTGTGGCTTATAGAATGAATTAGGTAGTGTTTCCTTCCGTTTCTATTTTGTGGAATAGTTTGAAGAGAATTGGTATTAGATCTTCCTTGAAGGTTTGATAGAATTCTGCACTAAAACCATCTGGACCTGGACTTTTTTTGGTGGGGAGACTTTTAATGACTGCTTCTATTTCTTTCGCAGTTATGGGACTGTTAAGATGGTTTATTGATCCTGATTTAACATTGGTAACTGATACTTGTCTAGAAAATTGTCCATTTCATCCAGATTTTCCAATTTTGTTGATATAGGCTTTTGTAGTAGGATCTGATGATTTGTTGAATTTCCTCGGTTTCTGTTGTTATGTCACCCTTTTCAGTTTGGATTTTGTTGATTTGGATACTGTCTCTCTGCCCTCTGATTAGTCTGGCTAAGGGTTTATCTATTTTGTTGATTTTCTCAAAGAACCAACTCCTGGTTTTATTGATTCTTTGTATAGTTCTCTTTGTTTCTATTTGGTTGATTTCAGCCCTGAGTTTAATTATTTCCTGCAGTCTACTCCTCTTGGGTGTTTTTGCTTCTTTTTGTTCTAGAGCTTTCAGATGTGTTGTCAAGCTGCTAGTGTGTTCTCTCTCCAGTTTCTTTTTGTATGCACTTAGAGCTATGAGCTTTCCTTTTAGCACTGCCTTCAGTGTGTCCCATAAGTTTTGGTATGATGTGTCTTCATTTTCATTAAATTCTAAAAAGTCTTTAATTTCTTTATTTCTTCCCTGACCCCATTATCAACGAGTAGAGTATTGTTCAGTTTCCATGTGAGTGTGGGCTTTCCATTGTCTTTGTTGTTATTGAAGACCAGCTTTAGACCATGGTGATCTGATAGGATGCATAGGATTATTTCGATTTTTTTATATCTGTTGAGGCCTGTCTTGTGACCAATTATATGGTCTATTTTGGAGAAGGTACCATGAGGTGCAGAGAAAAAGGTATATTCTTTTGTTTTTGGGTGAAATGTTCTATAGATATGTTAAGTCCATTTGGTTTAAAACTTCTGTTAGTTTCACTGTACTTCTGTCTAGTTTCCGTTTCCCTGATCTGTCCAGTGCTGAGAGTGGGGTATTGAAGTCTCCCACAATTATTGTGTGAGGTGCAATATGTGCTTTGAGCTTTAGTAAGGTTTCTTTTATGAAAGTGGGTGCTCTTGCATTTGGTGCATAGATGTTCAGAATTGAGAGTTCATGTTGGTTGACTTTTCCTTTGACAAGTATGAAATGACCTTCCTTATCCTTTTTTATATCTTTAAGTTGAAAGTCAATTTTATTCGATATTAGAATGGCTACTCCAGCTTGTTTCCTAGGACCATTTGCTTGAAAAAATTGTTTTCCAGCCTTTTACTCTAAGGTAGTGTCTGTCCTTGTCACTGAGGTGGGTTTCCTGTATGCAGCAAAATGTGGGATCCTGTTTGCGTATCCAGTCTGTTAGTCTATGTCTTTTTATTGGGGAATTGAGTCCATTGACATTAAGAGATATTAAGGAGAGGAGACTGTTGCTTCCTGTTATTTTTGCTAAACGGGGAGGCATTGTTTGTGTGGCTATCTTCTTTTGGGTTTGTTGGAGGTGGATTACTTTCTTGCTCTTTCTAGGGTATGATTGCTCTCCTTGTAATGGGTCTTTCCTGCTATTATTCTTTGTAGTCCTGGGTTTGTGGAAAGATATTGTGTAAATTTGGCTTTGTCATGGAATATCTTGGTTTCTCCATCTATGGTAATAGAGATTTTGCTGGGTATAGTAGCCTGGGCTGGCATTTGTGTTCTCTTAGGGTCTGCATGACATCTAACCAGGATCTTCTGGCTTTCATAGTCTCTGGTGAGAAGTCTGGTGTAATTCTGATAGGTCTGCCTTTATATGTTACTTGGCCTTTTTCTCTTACTGCTTTTAAAATTCTTTCTTTGTTTTGTGCATTTTGTGTTTTGATTATTATGTGACGGGAGGTATTTCTTTTCTGGTCTAGTCTATTTTGTGTTCTGTATGCTTCTTGTATGATTATGGGCATCTCGTTCCTTAGGTTAGGGAAGTTTTCTTCTATGATTTTGTTGAAGATATTTACTGGCCCTTTAAGTTGTGAATCCTCACTCTCTTCTATACCTATTATCCTTAGGTTTGGTCTTCTCATTGTGTCCTGGATTTCCTGGATGTTTTGTGTTAAGAGTTTTTTGCATTTTTCGTTTTCCTTGACAGTTGTGTCAATATTTTCTATGGTATCTTCTGCACCTGAGATTCTCTCTTCTATCTCTTGTATTCTGTTGGTGATGCTTGCATCTGTGACTCCTGATTTCTTTCTTAGGTTTTTCTATCTCCAGAGTAGTCTCCCTTTGTGATTTCTTTATTGTTTCTATTTCCATTTTTATGTCCTGGATGGTTTTGTATAAATCCTTCACCTGTTTGGTTGTGTTCTCTTGTGATTCTTTAAGGGCTTCTACCTGTTTACCTGTGTTCTCCTCGGATTCTTTGAGAATGTTATTTATGTCCTTCTTAAAGTCCACCATCATCATCATTAAAAGTGATTTTAGGTCTGACTCTTGCTTTCCTGGTGATATGGGAAGTTCAGGACTTAATGTGGGAGAACTAGGTTCTGATGATGACGTGTTCTGGGTTGCTGGCCCTTGTATTCTTGCGCTTGCCTTTTGCCATCTGGTTCTCCTTGGTGCTACCTGTGCTGTCTCTGGCTGGAACCTGTCTTTCCTATTCTCTTGGTTGTGTCAGAACTGTTTAGGTTGGGTGTCACTGCTGAGATTAGAGCTAGGGCCCAGGATCTGCTCAGTGCTTTGGTCCGGACCGGAAGGAATCAGTGCTCCGGGCCAGGAGTTTGTACTTGGGTCCCAGTAGGTCCCGGTTACTCCCTATTTGGGGCAAGTGTTGCTGCCTCCTTGCTTAAGAAGCTGCTCGAGTTAGAGTTCCTTGGAGCTACGCTTCCTCTGGGTTCTGTGAGATTGCGTGCAAAATTGCTGCCCGAGATCTGCTGAGCGCTCAGGCCCAAACCGGAAGGAACCAGTGCTGGGGCCAGGAGTGAGTACCTGGGTCCCAGTGGGTCCCAGTTACTCCCGGTTTGGGGCAAGTGTTGCTGCCTCCTTGCGTAGGAAGCTGCTTGGGTTAGAGCTCCTAGGAGCCGTGCTTCCCCTGGGTTCTGTGGGATTTGGTGTAGAGCTGCTGCCTGGGATCTGCTGGGAGCTCCGACCCAGACTGGAAGGAGCTAGCGCTCCGGGCCAGGAGTAAATCCCTGGGTCTCAGTGGGTCCCGGTGGGTCCCAGTTACTCCCTGTTTGGGGTGCGTGTTGCTGTCTCCTTACCAGAGATACTGCCTGGGTCAGAGCTGCTGGGTGCCCCACTTCTGCCGGGTTTTGTGAGGTTCAGTGAGAACTGGATTTCTGAATAGCATCAAGATTATGAGGATTTGTAAATGCACTAAGCATATTTGCATTATGAGATGAACATGAGACTTGAAGTTAAGCAGTAGAATGTTACGCTTGAAAGTCATTTGTTTGGGGGCAGGGAAGGTCAGCCTGACAAGGAAGGGTGTTTTGATGCTCAACTTTAACATTCCGTATCATCATGCCACTGAGTGTGTCTGGTTCTTGTTCAAGGACTCTGGAAATAAAACCCAGGAGTGAAATTCTAAATTAGCTTTTTACTTGGTTCTGATTCATACAGACTCCTGAGAACTGCAGAAGAGTACCCATTAGTATTAGAACAAAAGAACCTCACAGAAGCAGACAATGTTTTGTGCAATTTTAAAAAAATGATATATTCTAAAACTATCATTAATCTTTTTTCTAATAAAGTATACCAGACTGAATTTTTTTCTAACATGTTTGGCAAGATTTTTATACAAAGAAAAAAAAGAGAACAAAATCCTAAAAGTTAAATGCAGAGGAAACAACTACTTAGCATTTTAAAATACTATTCCCTGAGCTTCTATGTGTTACAGAGTCTACTTCTTAAACAAAATACATATGCTAAATTACCAAAGAAAAACAGATTGCCACTAGGTAAAAGCCTACATTTGCAGAAAATAAATACATGAGCGTAACAATAATAGTATCTGTAGTCAGAAGAAAACAAATGAAAAAACTAGAAAGCAGTTTGAGATAGAAAAGAAACACTGTAACTGAGGGAAAAGTCTATACTCAACTCCTCTGAATTGATGCATTGCTTCCTGAATAAAAGAGGTACATTGGTACGACATGAGAAGTAAGCAAACCTACAAGGCTCAGAAAATTATCACAAGGCTCACCCAAAAAGTTACAAAAGCAGTAACCAAGTAACCAAGGAGAGGAAGTGCTTCTACTGCTCCAGTTGCTGGCAAGTTATACAAGAAGCCTTAAGGACAAAGCCTTCATGAGTTGTGCAGCCAATGCTGGGATGAGTTGAGTAATACAGTTGTCTTTCAGTCACCCATACTCCTATAAATAGCCCAAAGAAAATCACTGGTTCACTATATTGGCCTTGGATAAATCATTTCCTTGCTCTGTCCTAGTATGAGGAATGGTGGCTCATATCTATAATTCCATCACTCAAGGGGTAAAGGTCTAGGTAAAAATTCAAGCCTGAAGATCACAAGCTCAAGGATAATATCAACTACACAGTAGTTCAAGGACAGCCTGGAATGTATAAGACCTAAATAATATATAAGGCCTAAATAAATAAATGAATACTTAATTAAATAAGAAGTAGCGGTCCATTTCAATAGAAACAGGGTTCTAAGTCTTCACTAAAAACATTCGCAGTTCAGAAACACAAACCCCATTCAGAAAATGAAAACAAGTTCCTGTATAGACTCATTACCTGTCAATTCCTTCCTGTAGATTTCTGTTAGAAATTCTAGGAAAACGTAATTGGTGTGTTAGAATTCTCGACATTAATTTTCTTGAAGCTTAGATAGAAAACAATTATTAATCAAACACATGCATTCATACACATATATACATATATACAAAAGCATACTTATGAACAACATACATATATACAGAGCATACATGGACAAACAAGTAAATATACATATATGTATATATACACATGTGCATACACATATACAAAAAAATCTTATACACACATATATACATCCCACAAACACTATGTTTTAAGAAATTAAAATAAAATTCTGCTTTGTAACTATGTTTAGAAAGAATATTTATTCTTTTTTTTAAATACCCACAAATATTCAGCAGAGATCTTCCGGAGTTCAATTCTTACTATTATCACTGGAATTATATATAAATGACCAATTTTTATTCTAATTCTCAAAGAATTAAGCTAAATATGTCAAAATAATTTATTAAGATTAAGCAGTTTTAGAATCTTGAGCAGTAAATCACACAGAATTAG
Organism: Mastomys natalensis; assembly: GCA_021653895.1. NCBI lineage: Eukaryota > Metazoa > Chordata > Mammalia > Rodentia > Muridae > Mastomys > Mastomys natalensis. The sequence goes on along the minus strand of JAJTUV010001320.1, from coordinate 593,135 downwards.
TTAGGCCCTTACAGTAGATGAATATAATGAGCAGGCCCAGGTACGGGAGATGTCAAAAATCTACATAAGCTACTGAAAGGGGAGAAGGTGAAGCAATGAGGACCTGGAGAGAATGTGCTTGCTCTGAAAAACCCATATTCTCTGTACCTATTGAAAGGGTAAGGGCTGTTTTCAATTTTTTTGTCACATTATTCTGTGAATATTTTTATTTAATGTGCATTTACAATATTATGTACTAGCTTCTGAAACATAAGATTTAAAAATAATACTTTAAAACATAATATTAAGTCAAAAGCAGCAGAGATAAAACTATTCTGAGAGTGATCAAAGAAAGACAGAAGCAGAAACAGCATTAATATCAGAGAAGAAAACAAAATTTTAAAAAATAGATTTCAGGTAACATAGATAGATAGATAGATAGATAGATAGAAGATAGATAGAGAGTTTTAGATCCATAGACCTCTTAAATCTCAGCAAATAAAAATAAAATGCTGGTCGCACAAACCCAAACACCTGAGTGTGATCCCCAAACCCATTGTAAAAAGTGAACCTATTCGCAAAAGTTATCCTGGTATGGTATAGACACATGTTATGAAAAGCTTGAATAGCCAAACACAAATATACTCACAAACACATGCATTCATACACATATATACATATATACAAAAGCATACTTATGAACAACATACATATATACAGAGCATACATGGACAAACAAGTAAATATACATATATGTATATATACACATGTGCATACACATATACAAAAAAAATCTTATACACACATATATACATCCCTACAAACACTATGTTTTAAGAAATTAAAATAAAATTCTGCTTTGTAACTATGTTTAGAAAGAATATTTATTCTTGTTTTTTAAATTTTGAATTGCTTATTGTCTTTTGGTATGATATGTATTAAGCGCTTATCACCATTTATATTCAAAAGACTGTATTAGATTTTGTAAATTCCATCAGGACTATGGAAATTAAATATTATAATATCTCACTATTTTTGTTTTCCAACTGATGACTCCACAGTAGTGTGCATTACTATGACATAGTGTCTCTTTCTAGGCATTTGGAACTACAGATTCTCCTCCTAGCTCTTCCTAATCTACCACTTTCTTGGAGGATATTATTGGTCTTATTTTGTTATGCTAAAAAGATGATTCTAACTTATGTAAGAAATATTTATGTTACCAGTTATATTTCCTGTAGATTTTATTTATTAAATGAAAATTTCATTTGCTACTTAGCAAATGTGTGCATCATCAAATTGAACTGTTATCTTTTATGAATTGGCTATAACTTATTTACAGATCTCTTGCAATCTGTTCAAGGCTTTGATCCTTAGGAGTAGAGCACTGTATGAAAACAGCATCTATAGATATAGACAGTAAAACAAAACACTGTATTGGGGGAGGGCCTACTCGGTGAAAGTGCCGGTGCATGCACTCCTGCCCCAGCTCTCATTCTCCCACAGTTCAGGAAGCTTCTTATTCATGTTGCAGGGCTTCAGTAGAAGGACTAACTAGATATGTATACCCCATTTTTCCCCACTTGTTTATGATAAAATCTCAGTGTGACTAGATGCAACACCAATGTTGAAGTGAGGATGTTGTTTGGAGTTCTCGAATAGGAAAGTGAGGAGCCTGGCTGGGGTCATGAAGTAGGTTTGGTGGTAAAGTGGTAAACTTGCCTTGGCTTACATGCTGACATTGTCTTAAATTCTGTGAGTTACATTTTCCATTTATCTTTGTAAGTGACTACATTAGTTACTTGGTTACTAAATATGAACTTCATATGCTACAACTGCATAACACAAAATATGCAATACTTTAAAAAATATATATCTGAAGACTGGTGACGTAACTTAATAGAAGACTGCAGCCCAACACAGGGAAGGAGAGGAGAGGAGAACTTTAAATCTCCCAGGAGCAAAAAAATTAAAAAATAAAATTAAATTAAAAAAATGACCAAGATGGCTAAGGAAGTTTTAACTGTCCCAGCTAGAGAATTAGGCAAATAAAAATAAAACCTATAAATTCACTTAAAAACATGATAGTTGAGTCTTTAAACAAAGACTGCACTAGACTGAAGAGTTTGTTGGAAGAATGCTTAATTGACTTAATTTATCTTCATTAAAAAGAAAAGGCTAAAATATAAAATAGAATGAATCCATACCCTGGCATTATATTCTAGAAAATTTCCTATTTGAAATCAATTCCCGATTAAAAGGGAAATAATTTTAAATATTTCTACTATATCTATTCACATTTATTCAAATGCCTAAGGATTCAAATGTTAGAATAACTTTAAATTAGTAACCTAACAATTCTGAATCTTTTCTGAATTCAGAAAATATTTTCAGATCAGCAATTTAATTTTCAGCATTCAACATCATATATATAGTTACTTCAAATAAAATCACTTCAAAATAAAGTATCACCAACTACTGCACCATCTCCTAAGAAAACAACATCCTTCATGAGTTATGGCAAGTCTCTCATTCTGCACACTGAAAACAGCACCAGTTTCTAAAGATATAGACAAGACATGATTGTCAATGAAAACAATCAGTATAATCAAAAACTGTTTCTCTTTAAGATGATCACAATGCTTACAACTTCCATATTACCAACACAAAAGACTTTCATAAATGTTTTCAAACACTCAACATCAAATATAAGCCAAAACTTTATTTAACAGCTACCAGGTTTTATTTAATGTGAAATAAAAACAGATAAGCAGCAGCAGCAGCTGCTGCAGCCGCCGCCTATATATTAAATCCAGCTTCAAAGTATGACATTTCATCCTACCACATGGAAGAATGAAGCCAAATCCTATGTTAGCTCTTTGATTTAGCCTAGACAGGATGCAGTGCCACTACAGCTACAAAGAAATACCCATAGGCTCCGTTTTCCCCACAAAGGAATGCTACAAAATTTAATGCAGTTATTTCAAATATGCAGAAATGTTTGGCTTCAATTGCTACATTGTCTGTTACATGTTTTCAAATCTTCACCAGGGTGATAACAGCATTATTATTCTAGATTACTCTGATGTTTAAAGCAATGAAGATTACTAAAGTAAACAAAAAGTACATTCTACGGACATTAAAGCTTTGAAAATGCAATTATTAAAAGCCTTTCAGGGAGGCTCCCTAAAGACAAAGAAAATGTATATTTCCTTATATAACATGAAAGAGGAAAGGCTAATCTTGGTGTCCTTTACGAAACGAGAGGCTCTAATATATTCTCAAGACTTCCTGTTATAATCTAGAAGAGTGGTCTAATCTAAGAAATTCTGATTAGTCCTAGTACAAAGGCCATTCTCTTTATATAATGAACAGAATAGCCAATATGGTAAGGACAAGTAGTGAGGAACTTTTGTCTATCTTTCATTAGAATTTCATAAGGAAGAAAATAGTTTTGCTAACTATTCTGTACTGAATCAGAGCAGTACAGAATGCCATGCCTTATTCTGTGGGGGAAGAGGGTACTGCCTTCAACATCTCACTGCTACAAATGAATGGCCTTAAACAAATGAATGACCTGGTCATCACAGTTCCCACACACATACTGAGCAGGGACATGCATGAACACAGAAGAAATATAAGGATCGTGACACACCAGGGAATCCCAAAAGCACAAGACTACAGGGAGCTAAGTATGCTTTTCTTAAAGGGCAGATAATTCTGAATAGGTTAAATACACAGTAGATAAGAATGAGTATATAGTTATAAATAATCTCAAAGCACATTATTAGCTTGGTTACAGTTGACTGAATGTTTGATTTTTAAGAGCAAGGTCTAAATAGTATTTCTCAGAAAAACATTTCCCATATACTCCTACACATATATGCAGTCCAGCACCTCTTCTAGAGCAGACTCTGCGCACTTACCAATCAAAGATGGCTTAGCTGTCAGGAAAAAGCATACAGGGAGCTATGTATATTTTATGAGAATCATACCTTAGATTTAGAAAGATATTGCTCTGGAGCACCATATTTATTTTACAGGCTCTGTTGGTTTGAATAACTAAGACAGAGTTGGTACCAGGGATTGGGGTATTGCTATGATAGTCCTGATCATGCTTATATTCGGAGGAAGGTGGATTTGGGGACTTAAAAAGCAATAGAATGCTTTAAGAAGCGCTTAATGTGTCATACTCATAGAAGCATGGCACACAGAGGTGCTGAGGGTAATTTAAACTATGGGCGCCTGGATCAAGAGGTTTCAGAGGATAAGCATTTTAGTATGATGCCTATAGTTTGTCCTTGTGATATTTTGATGAAAATGTGGCTGCTTCTTGCCTTTGTCTGAAGAGACTTCCGAATTAGGCTAAAATAAAGAGATTTAGAAATCTCAAAACAACCTAGCATAGACTCTGACCTATGGTTCACTCTTATGGAGAACAAACTGAGAAAGGAAAAATACAAAATGTATGATTCAAAGACTAAAGGAGTACAGGGAAGTGGAATGGAGTCAGTCCCTGTGTTCAAGAATATTAAATGGAGTTAAGGGAATAGTGACCACAGGGAAAGATACCATTCACCTAAGCTTATTATTTATATGATTGCAGTTAAACAAGTTATTATAACATGGGTATTGCTTTCATTTGAACATAAGGAGATACTATTGTGTGTTAAATTGACAAGGGATGGCTTGTAATGGCTATTCTCGGAATGAACTGCAATCCGGAAATATAGGGCACACCTGTGATCCAGATCTTGTGCATAAGGACTAAAGGAATTAAAGAACATTTTACGTCTGGAGAAGTGATCGAAGACCTTTGGAGGAGACTAGAAGATCATGTGTGGACCCTAGACACTGAAACAAGAAGCTGTGAAGTTAATGACACCTGGGAGATCCCAGAACCACAAAATACCTGCCCAGGAAAGCTGCTAACAGGGAGTCAAACCAGTCCAATGGAAAGAATTGTGTTGTAGTCAACAAGTCTGAAAGGAGTTGGACATCAGAGATTCAGAGTTTATAGAGTTTGTCCAGATGTTTTTTGGTCTTGCTTTGATCCCATATTTCCTCAGTATATTTTGAAATGGTAATGTACATCATGTGATGTTGGAAGTATGTGATCTGCTTTTTTATTTTGATCTTTTCTTCCAGGATTACAGTTAAGAAAATGCATGATTCTCAGTAGGGACTTTGAACTTTAAACTTTCAAACACTGTTAAGACTGTGAAAGACTATGGGGACTTTTGAAGTTGGACTATATCCATTGCGCATTATAACTATAAGGCTATGGGGGCCAGGGAATGGAATGTGGTGGTTTGAAGAGGTTTGGCCCCCACAGATTCATGTGTTTATATGCTTGGCCATAGGGAGTGGCAATATTTGGAGGTGTGGTCTTATTCATATAGATGTGGTCTTGTTGCAGGAAGTCCATGACTGTGTAGGAAAGCTTTGAGGTCTCCTATGCTCAAGCTCTGCCCAATATGGAATCAGAGCTTCCTCCTGGCTGTCTATGGGAGACGGCACCTTCCTGCTGCCTACAGATCAAGATTTAGAACTCTTGGCTCCTCCAGCACCATATCTACCTGCACACTGCCATGCTTCCTGCCATGATGATAATGAACTGAATCTCTGAAATTGTAAACCAGCCCCAATTAAATATTTTCCTTTATAAGAGTTGCCCTGGTCATGGTGTCTCTTCACAGCAATGAAACCCAAGACACAAGCCAATGAAAAAAAGATTGCTAAATGGTCCTGAAGGTTAAGGAATAAGAATATCAAGGAAGAAGACTGTAATGGTTCGAATGGGTTCGGCCCCCATTGTGGAGAGCTGGTGTCACAAGATGACGGCTGGCAATCTGCCAGCCCTAGCTTGGACATTGCTGCGCCATGATCAGGGCATGTAGATCTGGCATTACTGCGTGCATATTGCTTGTACATAAGATCAGGCCATTTGACATATGGGCGGAGCACCAATACGGAATGGCTTCTGATTGGAGGATGGGCGGAGCATCAATACGGAATGGCTTCTGATTGGAGGAGACAGAGATTTATGGGCGAGGAACGATGGTTGGCAGGGCTTTTTCGTATGTTAAGGTTCCTGAGTAAACATTGTTGAGAAGAAGTTCCCGTGTCTATTGTCTTCTATCCGTGACAAGTAGTGCCCTGTATGGGAAAACTTCAGAACTCTTCACGGTCAGGGCGGCTAGCTGGTAAGTTTCCAGTAAGTGGAACAAGTAAGGTTCCCGGTTTAGGGACAAGTTCTGGTAAGTTCCCAGTTAAATGGGACAAGGACAAGTTCTAGGCAAGAGACAAGATAAGGTTCCCAGTTTAGGGACAAGTTTCAAGTTCCCGGTAAGTGGGACAAGAGAAAGTTCTCAGACGAGACTATAACATTCCTGAGGATCAGGACAAGTTTCACCAAGCACTAATTTAGTTAGACAGGCACTCCAAGGGTTGCTGAAAGCAAAAGGAGTGGGTCTGAAGACAGTCGAGAAATTTATGAATGAAGACTGGAGTAGTCAAAGTTATGGTGTCCTCGATTTATAAATGAAGATCAGTAAAGGATATAAACAGACAGCCTCTGAACTCTGGATAAGGGCTTTGGGTCGACAGGGGCCTCCGCTGTATTTTGCTCTTGAGATCTTGAGTCAAGACCATTATTATCTTTGATGGTTGAGGGGAAAAATATTTCTGGGATTTTAGATACTGGTGCCGATCGCAGTATTATCAGTGTTAAAGATTGGCCGAAGGGGTGGCCCAGACAAAAATCAGTACAACTCCTTAGAAGTTTGGGGTATGCTAAAGAACCTGAAATGAGCTCTCGTCTTTTGCAATGGAAAGATGATGAAGGCCATGAAGGGACCTTTCAGCCTTATATTTTAGAGGTTCCTGTGTCCCTTTGGGGCAGAGATCTCATGAAAGAGATGGGATATACCCTAACTAATGAAAAAGATTATAGCCCTCAGGCATATAGGATGATGTCTGATATGGGATACATCCCGGGGAGAGGACTTGGAAGAGGATTACAAGGCAGGACTCTGCCTGTGCCCACTGTTCCAAAGAATGACAGGACATGCATCTTGCCATGATGATAATGGATTAAATCTCTAAAACTGTAAGTCAGTCCCAATAAAATGTTTGCCTTTATGAGTTGCTTTGGTAATGGTGTCTTTTAACAGCAACAAAACCCAAACTAAAACATAGAGCTCTAGGAACCTCTTGGAAATAGGGATGATCAGACTAAGCTGCAGCCCAATCTGCTGGCCAATCCACAGCAAAGTTAAGAGTTTTAAATCAACACTGTGAAAAAGAACATCCTACTATAAAGACTAAGAAACAAGCTCTGAAATAGCCTCCAAATCAAAAACCTTAGTTTGATATCAAACCTCCAAAAACTCATAGCAATTTGGAAGAGGTAATGAGTTTGACAACAATCACAGGATGGGACTTCTAATCAACAAAAGCCAAACCTAAGAATGAAGTTTTCTTCTTTCACTGCATATCTACAGGTCACCAATGATTTCAGTGGGAACCAGTAAAATCCCTTCTCCAGTCGCATTACAGAGGTAGCATCAAAAATCACTACACCAGAAGAAGGTAAGCATCAAGGGACAAAGAAGCAGTATTGAACTCCATGAGTACACCCTCTATTCTCATCTGTGGTCTCCAGACCAGCATCAACATGAAGCAAGCACAGTCTCAATAAATGGAGCTTTTCTCTCTTTCTACAAGCCACATATATTAGTGACAGATTTCTCTGTCAACCAAACCTGAAAGCTTATAACCAAGAATCTCCTAACAAAGAAAATGGTTAGGTGCTTTTCATTAAAAATAGCCTTTTGTAATAACTGTTCTGAGACATCAAATTAGAAATTTGGAATAATGTGAGATTACATGTTTTAGAGTATATGAATGAATGATTTCTATAAATATGTGTATACATTATAAAGAAGATTCAGAGTACTCATGTTATGCTATACTCATCAATTAATATGTTGCATCTCCAAAGTCTTTTATCATACACGTTAACATTGCATTCAAACCATATGAAAAGGAGAGTGGGGCCTCAACTCCTTGTCCAGCTATAACGACACAGCGGTCTGTTTACAAAAGTAACAAAAACTTTACTCAGAAACACCTACAAGTCATGAGCTCTACCACTTAGAAAAAAATCAAAAGAACAAATAAGACTAAGAATTATGGGAATCCACAAAGCTAAAAGCCTATTTATTACAATCCATAACTAACCCATTGTATCAGTGATGAGCAAAATAGATTAATTTGTGCACAAAACACAATTTCAAATGGTTAAAAGCTATATATAATGTTGTAAATTAATAAGGTGATTTATCTTGGATATATCAAAATTATAGAGACCAAAAGCAATTCAAGTCTAAAACTCACATCACATTTTAGTATAAGAAAAATAATTGCCGGGCAGTGGTGGCACACGCCTTTAATCCCAGCACTTGGGAGGCAGAGGCAGGCGGATTTCTGAGTTCGAGGCCAGCCTGGTCTACAGAGTGAGTTCCAGGACAGCCAAGGCTACACAGAGAAACCCTGTCTTGAAAAACCAAAAAGAAAATAATTGACTAAGAATGAGTTCATAAGCTACTGAAATATTTAAAATTGTCTATTAAAAGGTTTAAGTTCCTGTTTTTAAGCAGACACCAGAAAGTAGGTTCTCAATTATTAATCATCATTTGCTAATTTGTACTCATCTGTAGACAGATGATTAAGCTAGCTGCCATCCAAATGTCTAAAATCTGTGTATTATCTTGTATGAAAAAACGTAGGCTTGAACATTGCTTGTTCTGAAGTAATTATATATATTTGATTCAGAAAGGTCTATAGAACTGGAGCCTGTCAATCAGCAAGGAAAAGACCCTATTCTTACAACTCTACAGAAGTAAATTTCTCTAGCAATCTGTGATGTTTTAAATGAGCCCCATAGGTTCATATATTTGAATGCTTGTCCCCACTCGGTACAAGCATTTAGGAATGATTAAGAGGTATGTTACTGGCTCTGCAGTTCTAGAAGTCAATGTCTACCCGACCTACAAGCTCTCAGCTACTGCTCAAAGCAAATACTCAGAGCAAAGCCACACCAGCTGGCCCATAGGAAGAGAAGGATGAGGGAAATACCTACATAGGACATTGTGAAACATTTTAAATTAGCTAGCCTAATGTGTGTCTCAATAGTTATGTGGCTAATAAAATAAAGTGAACAAAATCAAATAAAGAAGTAATATAATGAGTGAGTTTCAGATACATATTATTTCTCCCCTTACAGCAAATCTTTAAAGAGGACATTCTAACTTTGTTGAAAAATAAATACTTTCCTGAATATACATACCATATCTAGCAAGAATAAGAAAATTGGGCTTAGATCCACCTCTGTAACACCTCAGCCAGCTAAGGTTCTAAGGTATAGAATCATCCACAATTCTTCACTAGTGGCTGTCCACTCCTACTACAAAAATGTGGAAAAATGATCTCATTGCTTATGGCTATAAAAAAGGAAGAAGTGTCTTACTTTGGTCAATATCACCAAATAGTTTTGAAGCCTGTAATAAACAAGCACTAAGCTATTTTTCTGGTGATCTGAATATCTACAACAGCTTACTTATTCTGCCAAATTTAAAGGTGCAAAACATAACATCACATTACAACTTCATGTTTAGAGCAAGATTTCAACACAGGAGAAAGTATTTCATTTCAATGCAAGCACTGAGGTTACAGGCCAAGATATACACGCTGAATGTCCTATTTCTCATTAGACAAAATATGGTGCTGTTTAGTAGGAATTTGTTCAGTTGTATCCTTTGTAAGCAACCCCGCAGGAATAGGTATTAATCATTTTCCTAGGTGGCGTAGTCATGCAAACTTGTCTGTGCTTGACTGAATAACCTCAAACATTCTCATAAAACTCTAATTTCTATGTAGTGAACAAACTAGAGAAGACAGTAACAGAAATATAAAAAATAAGATGAAAACTTGTTGAGAAAAAGATGGGATTGAGTAGGAGCGGGAAGAGGATGTAAGGTTTTGAAGGCTAAATGACCAAAATATAATGTGTTTATATAAATATATACAGGACCCTGTCAAAGAATCAAAACAAACCTTTAAACAAGAATTCATTCAAATATTTCCTGAGTTGCCAAAGAGTAGAATTTTTTATATAATTTAATGTCACACAATCTTCTAAATATACCTGAAAATTAACTTGAGAGTGATTTTCCCTAAATTCATGAAATTGTCAAATGTCATGTCAAATTGTCAAATGAATTGTCAAACACACAATTTTTCACAGAGTAGGATGAACATTCACTTGTATCAATGAAGTAGCTAAAAAATGGCCTAGAAGGTTCATTTATCATTTTTTTTACTGATTGTGTCAACTTCATATCCTTTGAAATATCTTCATTAAGACCTAGCCCTCTCCCAGTCTGCTTCTCCCCCAAAAAGTCATAGAAAAGAGTAATATCATTAATTTAAGATGTCTGTCTTAATGCCTCAAGTTGAAAGTAATTCAATTCAATAGAAACTGTTTGTTGCAGATGAAAATACACAGTACATGAACTAAAACAAATAGTGTTTTTAAAAAAAAAAACTAAAACAAAAGTTTATATAAGTTTAATGACATTGTTTATATGAACTAAAACAAATAGTTTTGAAACTAAAACTACAAACAAATCTTTATACCAAGTTTAACGTTAAGATATAAAATATGTTTTACATTGTTACTACTAAGGAGTTTAATTTTGCATTAAGGAAGCCTTAATAATTTCATATTTTTTTCTTTCGTTTCAGAGCTGAGGACTGAACCCAGGGCCTTCGAGCTAAATCTCGAACCACAATAATTTCTTTTTACCATACTTTCTCAACCACCAACAGTTCTAAATTTAACTAACTAAACACTTCCTTCTATAGCCTGCTGTTTTCTAAACAACTGACTGAACTTTAATGAGAAGTCCAAGTCTCATTTAACACACAACCAAGGAAAACGCTGCAGGAAACCCAAATAGTAGCTTTGAGAGAGAAAGTAAGCATCTACAGAAGAAAAAAAATCAAGTCAGAGCAAACTGTCCTATAACAGTCTCAAAAGAGAAAAATTCAATAATGAAAAGTAACTATAACTAACCTGGCAAAAATTACTGTAGCCACAGTATGAATGGGAAACACTGCTGCTACACATGTTCATGAGGTGCGTGCTATATATGCTTCACTTCTCAGGAAAAACTTACCAGTTTAGCAACCTTTCCATAGTCAATCCATCTGACAGTAGCAAAATTTGTAGACTCAGCACAATTGAAACCATGATTAAAGCCAGCATGATATCCATAAGGAAAAGTGATCATAAACTCTCCAGCCTCCTGGGTGATCTGTAGGGTTTGAGGAGACAGAATGTTCAATAAGTTTACAAATCATTTAATGATTAGTATTTATTTCCATTTTCTTTTATAAAACCAAAAAAAAGGTCAAACTATCACAACTATTTTAAAATAATAAAAGTTCTGGATGTTGATATGGCTCAGTGGTTAATAGTGCCTGATAACTTGAGTTCAATCTCTGGGACCAACAATACAATCAGAGTATGCATTGTCAGCAATCACAGAACTGAATGTGAGCATCTCATCTGCAGGTACAACACAGAAAATGGATTCACTAGTGCAGTCTATGTTCTGCATGTCTTATTACCCAAACCTCTCCCAACTGTGATATTTTATTTATCATTACTGCTCTTTCAAGATAGTCTATATATTCTTGATGGCAAGTCTACTAATAATGTTGAACACATACTTATGAGTAAAAAAAAAAATTACCATTAGAACAAATATAAAATATCTACAGTGATTTCCAGTCCTGAACACCAACTACAGTTGGCAAAAGAATGAATAAATAAACAACATAAAATGAGACCCAAAAAATAATTATCATGGATAAGTCATGTCAATCCTGGAAAAGATACCAACTATTATTTAATGTTTTAACAAATAAATAAACTAAAAAAGAAGGAGAGGCAGAGAGCCTCTGGGGCCGCTTGGCAAGAATCTGCCATGGGCCAAGGAGAAGAAAATGGGCTGCCTGGCAGGAATATGACATTGGCCAAGGAATAGAAAGTGGACTTCAGGCAGGAATCTGACATTAGGCTAGAACAAAGAAGTAATTTTAGGCAGGAATCTAAATCTTAGGCTAGACCGAAGAAGTAATTTCAGACAGGAATTTAAATTTTTGGCTAAAACAAGGAAGTAGGCTTCAGACATGAAAATGACTTTGGTCTAGGACAGAGAAGTAGGCTCAGATATTTTAGTCATCCTGATAAGCCCTTAGAAGCAATGATCACGGGAGTGTTCACAGAATTGTGTTTAAAGCCTTGCTTGTTCTTTGACTATTTGTGTTTATTGTATTGCTTGTTCCTTGACTATTTGTATCTATTGTATTGCTAGACCCTCAACCTAGAACTGACCTTAATACATTTATGTAATTAAAATGGTATAAAAGCAAAAAGGAGGAGGGGGGATGGGATAGGGTGTTCCAGGGAGGGGAAATGGGGAAAGGGGATGACATCTGAAATGTAAATAAATAAATTATCCAATAAGAAAGAAAGAAAGAAAGAAAGAAGAAAGAAAGAAAGAAAGAAGAGAAGAAAGGAAGGAAGAACAGAAGAAAGAAAGAAAGAAAGAAAGAAAGAAAGAAAGAAAGAAAGAAAGAAAGAAAGAAGAAAATGAAGTAAGAATTTATAAAACTGTTTAAAAAATGAAAAATAAAAAATTTTTACCATTCAGTTCTCACTGGTGGAAGATTCCCCTAAAACATCTGAAACAAAACCCAAGTAATTTTGTATTTGAAGTTACTGAGTAATGAAACAATTCTCTTATCATTTCAGTTCTAAAATGTTGGGAAATAAATGAATCATGTAGAGATGTGTATTTAAATATTTAGCAGTAAAACTATATAAATATAAAAGTATATACTGCAATCAAACTGGCATCTTGGCCTTGTTAGCTGTTGATTTTAAAATGTCCTGTTTACTGGCCTAATTTAAGAAAAACCAGATTATCACATCAAACCCACAACTAAAAAAAGAAGTTCACATGCCCAGGTGAAATCCCAGAAACAAAAACAACATGATAGGCCAGGCAGTGGTGGCGCACGCCTTTTATCCCAGCACTTGAGAGGCAGAGGCAGGTGGATTTCTGAGTTGGAAGCCAGCCTGGTATACAGAGTCAGTTCCAGGATAGCCAAGACTACACAGAGAAACCCTGTCTCAAAAAAACAAAAACAAAACAGAAACAACAACAACAACAAAACATGATTGGCCAAAAATAGCATGTCTCTTATCAAACTCACTAGTCCTATAGAGACACCAGAACAGAGAAGTTAACAGAAAATTATAAACAATCATGAACTTTATTTAAAAATACAAGGAATTTTACAAGGGCATATACTGTAGGAGGAGCTAAGGTGGAAGGAGTTAGGAGAGGAAAAGGAAGAGGAGGAGTTAGGAGAGGAAGAGATAAAAGGAAGAGGAGGAGCAAAAGAGAGCAGAGATGTAGGAGCAATGGAGACGATGTTCACATGTCTGTAGCAGTCAAAGGTAGTTGGTATACCTAGGTTGGGTATTGGGTTACACTTCTGATTGTATGGATATCTTGTTACTGATCATTGCCAAATATATAAGCTTTGATTAATCTATAATAATTAGAGTCTCATTCTCTTACTGAGCCCCATAGATGGTGGAATGGTCTGGGCAGTGCCCTGCCTTGCGGAGACAGCATGGAAGACTGGCAGAGCCATCTCTCATGCTGGCATCTAGGGGTGGCAGGGCTGGTGTTTCTGGCGGCCGCTTCTTGCTGCAGCAAGCACGTGGCCTCTGCAGCTTAGATAGTTGGCCTGAACCAGAGGCTGATTTTAAATAATTACTACAACATATACAAATACTTTACTTAACTCCAAAGGATAACAAAAAGACCTTGAATTTTATCCAATACAAACACAAATGTGAACAAAATAACAAAGATAATTCAGGATTTGAAAACTGAATTTAATAAAGAGGTAGAAACACTGAAGAGAATGTAAGCTAAAACGAAAATGGAATTCAAGCATTCAATATCTTGATTAGGAAATTCAGAGAAGCTTTTAAAAAAGAATAAGAAAGACTAACAAGACACAAAATGGAAGATATTGGCAAAAAAGGAAAAGAAAAAAAAGGAAGGAAGGAAGGAAGAAAGGAAAAGAAAAGTAAAAACTTAGAAAGGATAAAAAAACATACAGAAAATATGGTATACTATTAAAATTCCTAATCATCAAGTTATAGGCATAGAAGAGGGACAGGAGGGCATAAGAGTGATACTGGGGCTTTGTAGGAGTTCAAGAGTTCTACTTCTGCTTGAATTGTATTGTGTTGTATTTTTAAAAGTTTAAGAAGCACAAGTAACTAGTGACTGCAGGCAGAGGGAGTAATAATTAGTCTCTTCATATTGGCTAACCAATATTAGAAAGTGGTCAGCTCTGAAACCACATATACAAAAACAACAAAAAAAGGACTCCATCAGACATATTTGTAAATTTGTGCAAAAATATAGATATGTACATAACAACAGTATTCAAAGAAAGAGGCTCTCGATTTGAGAGTGGGAATACACATGGGAGGGCTTAGAGAGGGAATTTCGAAGACAATGAAGAGAAAAATAGATGTGGAAAAGTGATGTAATTCTATTTTAATTAAAAATGTAAAAGTAATGAAATATAAAAGGAGTTCTATTAAAAATAAGAATCTCTCTGTTTCATGCTCTGTCTGCCAGAGCCTGACAAATACAGAAGCGGATGCTCGCAGCCAACTATTGGACAGAGCGCAGGGTCCCCAAGGAGTTGGAGAAGGGACTGAAGGAGCTGAGGGGGTTTGTAGCCATGAGGGAAGCAACAGTGAACAGTGTAAACCTGCCAGATTCCCCCAGAGCTCCCGGGGACTGGGCCACCAACCAAAGAGTACACATGAAGGGGCCCATGGCTCCGGCCACATATATGGCAGAGGATGGCCTTGGTGGACATCAGTGAGAAGGGCAGCCCTTGGGCCTGAGAGTGGTCAATGTGCCAGTGTAGGGGAATGCCAGGGCAGGAAGGTGGAAGTGTGTAGGTGGGTAAGGGAGCACCTTCACAGAGGGAGGGGGAGAGGGAATGGGATACTGGGTTTCCGAAGAGGAGACCTGGAAAGCAGAAAACAATTGAAATGTAAATAAAATATCCAATTTAAAAAATGGCAAAAAATAAAAAAAAAAAAAATTTACAATAGAATGTAAAACCATTTACATAGATTGTCTTTTCTGATACTTAGAATAACTATCAGTAATCGTTAGTATTATCTCTATTTTAGAGGTAAAGAAGGCAAAACTCTAAAACTAATGTAACAGTAACCAGGAGTGAACCTAACAGATGTATTCTACAACCACAACTGTCACCAGCGCTTATGACATCACAGAATAAAGTATTTGAGAAACATTATGTTACCATGTGTCCTGCATCAAATCAAGGTGGAAAACAGAAGTGGACCTGTGGGACTGCATAAGGGTATCCTGGTTCTTGGCTGGGCGTGGGCCTAGAACTCCAAGGGAGAAACGGCAGGAGTTCGGCCACGCCCCAGAACTCAGAGTCCTGAAAAGCAGTCTAATCTCCATGGACGTACCATTGTTCAGTCACGTAGGCCATTACAGCCCCTCCCAAAGTGCACAGGTAGAGGGTGTAACTACAGGCCTCAGGCCCTAGAGATTTACATACTAATGAAGGTCAGAGGGCGGAGCCAATTAAACATTGCCCCCAGAACCTCCCCCTTTCTCCCTCCCTACTTAACCCAGGTCTGCCCTGAGTTTGGGGGGGTACATCCAGATCCATCCACCATCCGCCATGACAATAAACCCTTTTGGAACCAAGGACTTCCTTGTACCATTGGGGCCTGCCAGGCCTGCCGCCGCCGAAGCCTCCAGCCCCTGGAACCTGGGACCTTTCTCCGTGAGACAGGCTGCCTGGAGGCGTCCAGGCAGCCTCCACCTCACAGGCCCCGGGCCACTGCCTCTGGGGAATTGGGTCCATGTTTTTCCCACATGGACCCAATTCCACACCAAGTCAATAATTAATTACTGGTACCTCATTGTCTTGGAAGTTAAATTTCTTCTGCTACTTTCTATTAGAGCCACAGAAGCTGATGTAACCAATAAAATACTGTATAGTAGCAGAGAATCTGAAGCACAAGAAAGAATTCAGTGCAGCATCAGCCTCCTTTCCACCAAAGGCTGGAAGAAGGAATGGTTTTAAGTTCCCTTTTGTACTCTAAAACTGTAAAGATTTTGTCTTAGGGTTTCACTGCTGTGGAGAGACAATATAACCACAGCAATTCTTACAAAAGAAAAGCTTTAATTTGGGCTGGCTTACAGTTTCAGAGCTTTAGTTCCTTATCCTCATGGCAGGCAGCCTGAAAGTGGGCAGGTAGACAAGATGCTGGAGAAGGAGCTGAGATTCTACATCTTGATCCACAGCAGGAGTCTGTGTGCCACACTGGGCATGGCTTAAGCATATATGAGACCTTAAATCCCACACCTACAGTAACATACTTCCCCCATCAAGGCTCCATCTACTCCAACAAAGCCACACCTCCTAATACTGTCACTTCCTACAAGCCACACACTTAAACAGTGAGTGTATGAGGGCCTACCTATTCAAACTACCACCATGTATGTTTCAAGCCCCCATTCAATCATGGTGAAAATAGCCTACTCTGCACTACTGATAATATACATAACCTTCTGGTCATAGAAGTATACTACCAATACTTAAACCAATTCTAACCTTCAGGTGATTTGCTTCCCTTAATAAATGATAGGCAAGCATAGTACCATTTAACTATATTTATCAGACTTTGCATTTTTTATTGGATATTTTTATTTACATTTTAGATGTAATCCCCTTTCCCCGCAGCCCAGGAACCCCCTATCCCATCCCCTTTCCTCTTGCTTCTATGAGGATATCCCCCCCACCACGATTTCCCCCACACTGGGGCACATCCAGCCTTCACTGGACCAAGGACTTCCTCACCCACCTATGCCTGACACTGTCATCCTCCCCTACAATATACAACTGGAGCCATGGGCTCCTCCCTATGTGCTGCCAGGCTGGTGGTTTAGACCCTGGGAGCTCCAGTTGGGTGGTACTGTTGCTCTCCTCCTGAGGCCTCAAACCCTTTCAGCCCCTTCAGTATTCTCTCTCACTCCTCCAATGGGAACCCCACGATCAGCTCAATGGTTAGCTGTGAGCTTCCGCCTCTGAATATATCAGGCTCTGGCAGACCTCTAAGGAGACAGGTATGTCAGGCTTCTGTCAGCATGCACTTCCTGTCATCCACATCAGTGTCTACCTTGACTGACCAAGGGATGGATAGCCAGGTGAACAGTCTCTAGACGGCCCCTCCTTCAGTTTCTGTCCCACGATTTTTCTCCATTATTGCTCCCATTTGCATTTTGTTACCCCTTCTAAGAAGGGCCAAAGCACCAACACTTTGGTCTTCCTTGTTCATGAGCTTCATGTGATCTGTGAGTTGTATCTCGGATATTGCATGCTTTTGGGCTAATATTCAATTATCAGTGAGTACATACCATGTGTGTTCTTTTGTGATTGGGTTACCTCACTCAGGATGATATTTTCTAGTTCTATCCATTTAACTAAGAATTTCTTGAAGTCATTGTTTTTAATAGCAGAGTAGTACTCCATTGTGTAAATGTACCACATTTTCTGTATCCAATCCTCTGTTGAAGGACATCCGGATTCTTTCCAGCTTCAGGTTATTATAAATAAGGCTGCTATGAACATAGTGAAGCATGTGTCCTTGTTATATTTTGGAACATCTTCTGGGTATATGCCCAGGAGTGGTATAGCTGGGTCCTCAGGTAATGCTATGTCCAATTTTCTGAGGAACCACCAGACTGATTTCCAGAGTGGTTGTACCAGCTTGCAATCTCACCAAAAATGGAGGGGTGTTCCTCTTTCTCCACATCCTCACAAGCATCTGCATTTTTTTTAATACAGCATCTCACAATGTGTCTCAACTGGCCTCAAACCCAATGTTCCTGCATTTGTGTATTGTGTGCTGAGATTACAACCTTGTGCTGCCACACCTTCTTAAGAAAGAAGTTTTCTAAACTGGGAAGCATTAGTCCATTACTTCTGACAGGCATATATTAGGCTTTAAGCTGCCTTTTATATTCCAACAAGTAGAATATCTTATGGAGCAACTGTCAATTAATTTTAAAAAGCACTCACTGTCATGTATACTAAACCTACAAAAGCACTGTGTCTGCAGGTCTGGCTAAGTCTCACTCTGGCAGAAGACCCTCTCTGCCCTTTGTAGCTATCTCTGATGTGATCAATTATCAGCGTCTCCCTATAACTGAGCCAGTCCTAAATGATGTACATCTTAGAGCCAATGTTCTGTTCTGCTCTCCCCATGGATTTAAGTGTGTGAATAAACATGCTCATCACCAGAATGTATTTCCTGCATAGCTGCAGCTATGTAGTAAACCCAGATGACCTGCTCAAGCAGATGAAAAATCTTATTTTGAACAAAGCTTTGCCCCTAAAAGAAGATAACACTGGAAACTTTGTTTTGCTGGAGCTAGTTCTCCTCCTTCCCAACCTATGCGACTCCCTCAAGATACTTCATGGACTTTCCTGTTCCCATGCCACAGGGCCCACCAAAGTCTCTAAGACTTTCCACAAACAACACAACTTAGGTCCAGTCCTTCTCACTTCAAAGGTTCTTCCTGAACTCCCCATCCCTGAGCCAGTGGCTAGGTTTCCTCCTTCCTATCCCATAGCCCTATACTGCTCCTCAAGGAAAACATAAGAATTTTTTTTTAAAAAAAGCAACCTTGCTCTTCCCAATGTAATAGGATCCTCAGCTCCTCTGGGAGCTCCCTCTACAACCCATCAGTTAGGTCCATCTCCTATGTAATCTCCCTTCTCAAAGACAATAGGTAGACATCATTCTGCCATATCCTATATGCTTTTCCAGGATCTTGTCTTCAAATGCTGTCAGACTATCAAGTTCCTCCAGGTTCTCCCATCCTCACCACTCAAAATACACTGATAGCTGCTTCCTACAATATTAGCTTACCCCTTTTCTCCAGGATGTACTTCCCAATGCTCCAAGATATCCCCTACCCCAACCAACTCCATAGTACTTCTGCCCTCACAAGGAGAGTGCTTTTCAAGATCTCCTCCACCTATCTTCCACTTACATACAACTTATTCAAAGTTGTGCAACAGTCTTGAGACCTGTACTGGAAGGCAGCAGAATGATGGAACAGCATGGAATGTGCTGGACAGTGTTTGTTCCCAAAGACACCAGTAGACCTTCCAATGAAGATTAGGAATAAAAACTGCAACTCTTAATACAAAATGGGGCTAAGACAGTATCACAAAAGTCAACAAAGTGACAGGTATAATAATTCTTAAATTGATGCAATCATTCTCCAGAAAAAAAGACACAGATAAGCAGACTAGACTAGAAAACACAATACATCTTATTCCTCCACAAAACATAGTCCACTATCTTAAAGTAAAAAATGAAAAGTAGATACTTGAAGCAAACGAAAGTAATAAAAACACAGGCTTAGCTTTTAATATCTAACAAAATAGACTTCAATCTAAAATTAATCAAGAATGATGAGGAAGATTATATGAATCCTAGGATAGTACTTTTGTAAATACACATGCACCAAGCACAGGTGCCCCCTTCACAAAAGACATACTACTAGATCTAAAATATGCACTAACTCTAACAAAGTGATTGTGGGTGACTTTAATACGTCTTCCTTAACAAGAAATCATGTTGACAAAGACTAAACAGAAAAGTTATGGATTTAACTGGCATTGCAAATCAAAAGGATGTGAAGGATATTTCAGAACATTCTAGAAGATACATTCTTCTAAGGAGCCTATAGAACATTTTCCAAGTACGCCAAGCAATTCGATAAGGAAAAGTTTATAGTTTTAAGCTCCTACAGTGAAAAATTTAGGAGCTCTCAAATTAGTAACTTAAGGATGTACCTGAAGGCCATGAAACAACAAGAACAGCAAAACCAAACCAGTGGATTAGAATAGAAAAAAAAAAGTTGAGTATGAAATTAATGAAAAAGAAAATACAAAAAATAAATGAAGAGTTCGTTCTTTAAAAGATAGAACAGACAATAAAACTTTAGATAATTAAGCAAAAGAGAAGATTCAATTTAATAAAGAATGATTAAGATACTGAGGAAACTCAGAATCATAAGGGCATATTTTAAAAATTTTACATTTCACTAAAAGGGAAACACTAAAATAAATAAATAAATTTTAAGAAGCATGTGATTTTTCCAAAGCTAAACTTAGATAAGGAAAATAATTTAAACACACCTGTAACAATCAAGAAAACAGATGCAGGAAATGAAAATCTTCCAACTTTTAAAAAGAACTCAGGCCAGATTTACTGAGAGTAAAATTCTATCAAAATATTCATAAGAGAACTATCAACAATACTCCTCAAATTATTTGGAAAAATATTAAAGGAAGGAACGCTGAATTTTTTTTTACATGTCTAGTATTATCCTGATAACAAAACCAAAAACACAACTTAAAAAAAAAAAAGGTGTGGACCAATTCCCCTTATAAACATGAAAGAGAAAATTCTCAAAAAAAATTCAAGAACACATGAAAAAGGTCACTGACCAGGATCAAGTTGGCTTTATCACAAAGATGGAGGGATAATTCAATATATGTAAATCAACAAACATAATCCACCACATAAAGAAAACTAAACAGATACTTCAGAATAATAGCATATACTCAGAAAAGGAATTTGACAAAATCCATGAGCATCCTTTCATGATAAAAAGCAGTGTAGAAATACAGGAGATGTATCTCAGTGTTATAAAGGTATCTCAGTATTATAGGAAGCCTACAGGCAACATCTAGCTAAATGGAAAACAAAGTCACATCATTTCAACTAAAGTCAGTAATGAGACGACAACAGCCATTCCATCTACCCCTCCTTGATACAGTCCTTACATTCTTCACAAGAGCAGCAGAAGAAGATAAAGGAAACAGAAGTAGGAAAGGGAAATACCAAAGACCTCTTATCTAAACATAATACAGTTCTATACATAATAGACCCCTTAGACCACCAGAAAACTGGTGTAGCTGATAATTATATTGAGAAAAATTTCATAAAAAAAAAAAAAAATCATCCAGGCAGTGGTGGCGCACATCTTTAGTCCCAGCACTTGGGAGGCACAGTGAGTTCCAGGACAGCCAGGGCTACACAGAGAAACCCTGTCTGGAAAAACCTAAAAAAATAAAATAAAATAAATCAGTAGGCTTTTTTTATAGCAATAACAAAAATACTGGGGAAGAAAACAGAAAAACAATCCAATCCATAAATATATAAAAAAGAATGAAATAATTTTTAAAAATGATTATATGAATAAAGCTAGCTAAGGACCTGAAAAACTTGTACAATGAAATATTTAAGGATGAAATTGAAGAAGATAACATAGGATTAAAAGAAGTCTCATGTTCATGGATTGGTAAGTTTAACCCTTATACTATCAAAAGCAACCTCTAGAGTAAATGCAATTCCTATCAAAATTTCATGCAATTCTTCACAAAAATTGAAGAGCAGAATTACAAAATTGATATAGAAACATGAAAGACCTACAATAGCCAAAATAACATTAAACAATAAAAACACTGCTAGAAGATTTATCATCATTGAATTCAAATTATACTATAGTTATGATAATATAAACAGTACTACAATGGCATAAAAACAAACACATTGATCAATGGAATAAAATTGAGAGTCCAGATATGCGCCCACACTGCTACAGCTATTTGTCTATTAACAAGGAGGTCAAAAGCAAACTGGAGAAAACACAGCATCTTCAATAGATAGTACCAAACAAACTTGATATGTATATTTAGAAGAATGAAATTAGATATTAATTTGGACCATATACAAAGGTCAACAACCATGTATGGAAAACTTCAACATAAAATTTGACACCATGATTTAATAGGCAATGCACTTCAATGTACAGACACATGAAAGAGCTGTCTGAAGAATAGTCAGTGGCACAGACATTCAGACTAATAATTGTTAAATGGGAACTAACAGAACTAAAAACCTTCTAGAAAGTAAAGGATACGATAATTCATGTAATCTACAGAAAGGAGGGTAATAATATTAAACAATGATACATCTGAAAGAATGTAGTTGTCTAGAAGATAGTAGAAAATCTTGAGAGGCAAAGCAAGAAAACAAACAAAAATAACAATTAAAAACTGGCAAATGAAATTAAACAGAGTTCTCAAAAGAAGAAGTAAAAAATGACTGAGAAATAGTTTATTTTTTAAAAGTCTAACATCCTTATCCATCAAAGAAATAAAAACTGAAACTAATTTGAAACACATCTTAC
Source organism: Mastomys natalensis (assembly GCA_021653895.1). Lineage (NCBI taxonomy): Eukaryota > Metazoa > Chordata > Mammalia > Rodentia > Muridae > Mastomys > Mastomys natalensis. The sequence goes on along the minus strand of JAJTUV010001320.1, from coordinate 570,657 downwards.
CTCAGTTAATGACAACATATGTGACATGATGTGAGGAAAGGAATATCTTTATGCACTGTTGGAAAAAAGTATAAACTAGTAGAAGGGACTATGAAAATCAGTAAGGAGGTAACTCAAAAAGCTAAAAACAGATCTAACGTAAGACCCAGTTACAGCATATCTAGTATATTCTCAATGGAATCTATATCTAACTACAGAGATATTTGTTCCTCCATGTTCCTTGCTGTGGTATTCATAATGCCTAAGGAAAAAAAGCAGCCTAGATACCTACCAACTGAAAAATGTGTATAGAAAATATGCTATAAATAGAATGCTATTCTTTCAGAGGACCTGAGTCCAGTTCTTAGCACCATGCTAGGGGACCCACAACCATCTGTTAACTCTAGACTCAGGGGATCTGATGACCGCTTCTGTCTCCCAGGGACACTATCACTGACTTGTACTGACTCTGAGTCAGCTCAGGGTATCATTCTCCCTCCCTGCAAGGCTTGAGAATCATTATGGAAGAAAAGACAGAAAGATAAGAGCCAGAGATAGTAGATATCTGCAGAAAAACATAACTGCCACACTTGACAACACCATTTCACGAATGAACTCAGAGCAGCTGTAATTGTATATACAAAACTGTACACAATCATGCAAGCCACCAAATTAGTATGGATAGAAAAGGAGATCATGAAGTTATACCACAGGAGCTATTGGCAACTGATGTCTGCTTCTTTGGTTTTTTTTTTTTTCTTTTTAACTGTGACCCCACCCACCAAAAATCTATCCATCCTCCAGGACATGGTTCTACAGCCATGCACATATAAGTATTGCTAAGTAGACTCTGAGTTTAAAAAAAAAAAAAGGGACATTATATTTGGAGGGAAAGTGATAATGGAGAGAGTGAAAACTCGAGATGGGAAGAAACAGTGGGTGCATATTATATTTATATATGAAATACTCAACAAAAATTAAATATATATAAACTTGAGTAAATACATTTTAAAATAAGATTTTAATTAAGGTTTAAATTAATTTTTGATGCTACAGAACATGAGCTTAAATTTCTCTTCACCTGTCGTGTTATTTAATAATCCAAGATATGTTTTGCCATTTTAAATTCTTCTTAAATACAAATCCCATTAAATGAAAAATATACTTGTGAAAGTCAAACAGAAACAAACCTTGTCAAAGGGAATGCCATACTTCTTCAGCACTGAGGGAGAAATCAGCGTCATCTTGTGGCGGAGAAATGCATCACAGCCTTGGGAGCTGCTGGGGAAAAAGCCTAAAGATCAACATAAATATAGTGTAAGTTAAGATAACGTTTCATGCAGTTTTTAAAATATACTTGAATTCTAATGTTCTTATGACTCTAAGTAAAAACCAGCCCAAGTCCTAATCCTTAAAAAGTGATATATATGTCAAAAAGGTTGAACTTTTCAAGACTATTTACCCAAAATTACATTTATAAATACAAAATCACTAAATTTCAAATTGGCACATATTTGAAATGCACTCGCCTAATATATAGTAACTTACTGTTCAAACTTACTGTTCAAGTAGAAAGTGAGGTTAAGAATACCTGTTCTAGCAAATCCCTCAGTGGAGACGCTGAGAACTAACCATTCTGAAAGCACTGCTTCCAAAAAGCCCAAGAAACCATATGCACCAAACTCTTCCCTATCTTCCTGTTTCCTTCCAGTTAATTTCACACTAACCACTACTAACTTAAAATATCCTACAATAACTATGCTTAGCAACAATGAATTAAACTATTTCAAAGTCACAGACAAAATTTTTAATATGTCTAACATGAAGAAATGATGTATTTCTTAAATGACAGATTTTCCCTTCTGAGCATGATATAAGTATTTGAAAATATACTATACCATAAAAACATTCATAATTACTACATGTCAGTTAGAAATAATATTTTAGAGGCTGCAGAGAGGGTTAAATGGTTAAGAGCACTTGCTGTTCTTGCAGAGCAGCCAGGTTTGTTTCCCAGCACCAACACAGTGGCTCACAACCACATGTCACTCTTGTTCCAGACAGTCTGATGCCATCTTCTGACCTCCACAACACCAGGAATACACATGGGGCACATTCATACATATATGCAAGTAAATATTCATACACATAAATAAAATAATCTAATTTTAAAAAAATCCCGTCTGAGTAAATACAAACAAATGATTGGAAATTTGCCTTACAAGACTATTTTGGGGAGCTTTGCAGAGAGGAAACTAAACATTAAGGAAATCTTTTATTCAACAATGTATTAAATGTTCACTCAGCAGTGTATTATGTATGCTTTAGTTCATGGCCGATTTTCTCGAGCACTGCTTTCAATCTAGCTGAGGTATGCTGTCATTACCTTGGTGACACTGGGAGAGGAAAATGAAAACTGACATGTTTGATGTTATACTCAGCCCTTTCTCCTTCAAAGGATGAGCAATCTTACCCAGAGAGTGGGAAACAAGTCACAATGAGGAGAAGTACAAAGAGAAGATAGAGGAAAATGAAAGAGGACAGATCCTGAGGAAACAAGAAGACACCAGAAATGATGCATGTATAATGCAGGAAGAAGTAAAAGTACTATGTGATCTCTTATCTAAAATGAAGGGAAGATTTGCCAGAATATCACTTATCTGGCTAGCTCTGATCTGCTACACAAAAGTCAGAGTAGGTTATTTTGATGAAAAACTCATTAGTACTCAATTGAAAAAAAAAATGTTTTAATTTTGTTATTAGATTGAATTCAGATATCCTCAGCCATACAAGGCCTATGGGCAACAAAGGTAGACATAAATGATTAATCCTGAATCATCTGAATCATCTTAACGGTGTAGAATAAATTCGCAGAAATTTTTAGGTAATTTAAATGTTTGTTTATGCTACAGTGGGGAGCAAGGTCACACAGCTCAGATAGACACACAGACAGATAGACAGACAGACAGACACAGATTTAGAACAAATAGCTAGTATACAGACAAAGGAATTTAAGGAACAGCTTGGTAAAAAAAATAATAAATTAATAAAGTACTGTAAACTAAACAGTTGGCTCAGAAGTTAAAAGTGTTCTTTTAGGACTCAAGTCCAGTTCTTAGCACCACGATTAATTTTTAAAAAAATAAATCTTTTTTTTTCTTTAAATACATTCTAGGTAAGCATCTTCACCTGTTTAAAAATAGAAAAGGGACAGACAGGGGGAGTTCGCAAAATCAGTTCTCTATGGAGACATTGAGAAGTAAACAGTACCATTCTTTCTTTACAAGACCAACACAAACAAAGATGTAACTTTGTCCTGTGATGTCATTTTCACAACAATCTAATGATAATTAATAATCATAAAATATAAACAGTAAACAAAACTTTAGTGACTAGGAAGTAAAAGCTGTACCAGTATAATGATTAAGTTTGTACAGTAAAATGCCCTAAGTCTTACTTAGGGAGACAGGAAGGCACCCAACTCTAGCTGGTCTCCAAATTTAAAACCCATCCAACAATTTTAATAAAATTCAAATAGATCTGTCAAGCATTCCAAATCTGTAACTTTGTGCCGCACTATATGAACTAACTTTTAAATTAAAATCACTGAAGAAAAAAAATTGTCCATTAATTTGCTTCTGAAGTGGATTTGTAATCAGGACATGAACAATGGGAAAATGTTATAATTTAACTTAAATTGGAAAACTACTGAAGGAAGGTAATGTTCTACACCTACATACATACACACCTACATACATACATATATACATACTTACAAACACAGACACAAGTTTAAAAAATGAAAAAGCAACTGAAAGGCAAATTCAAATTCCTGGCTTTGTTAAATACAAGCCTTATATATTTGAGATAAAATATTCATAGGTGCCAAATACAGACCTTAAAGCTTTCAGATAAAATATTCATAGATGCCACAATCAATCAAGATCTCATTAAAAGTCAAAAACGAATGCACTCATGCATAAAAGGTGGCTATAATGGTTACAGTGTACAGGCAAGATAATGGAAAATACCTCAACATGCTTTTCATTTTATGTTTCACACACTGCTTTGATGTAGATAGTCTATAATGCTCTATCATATGTACTACATTATTTTATCATTGTAATTATCTGGCTGGTATCTGCATAACAGATACAAATCTTTCACTATCTTATAGGACTTTTTCATTTGTTTCCTTTCTCAAAATACTACTGTAAACAGTTTTAGTTCTCTTTTCATTGATTAAAAACTTGCTCCTTTACCTCCCTGGGATGTCATCTCTCATAGTTCACATGATATGCCCCAGGGTTTGACAACGCACCACAAAGCTGACATTAGTTCCTCTTAAAGTTCTTCAGTGATGAGGTTAATTTAAATGTTGAAATACTTATTACAGAAAATACTTATTACTCAACATTTAGTTTTAACACAAAGTCATTACCTATACATTCTAAATATATGATAATCATCTTATAACTCTCTGCTCTAATCTATTACCCAAAACAGTATTCAAATACTTCAGTATTCTTGAAAATAATCCTTAAAGTCACACTCACAATTAAATTATTATTACTGTAATATAATGAACATGGTCCTGCTAAAATTAAAACATTGTGTCTTATAAAGGTGATCCTGTAACTACTTTAAATAGTTTTCTATAATTTGGGAAGGGGATAAATTGTAGATGCTATTAATAATTTCTGATCAAATTGTCAAGTCAATGAGGTTTTTCAGTACCCTCATTTCATTTTTTTAATTTATTTTTTATATATGTGTATACTGTCGCTGTCTTCAGATATACCAGAAGAGGGCATAGGATCCCATTACAGATGGTTGTAGGCCACCACATGGTTGCTGAGAATTAAACTCAGGACCTCTGAAAGAGAAGTCACTGCTCTTAACCACTGAACCATCTCTCTAGCCCTAAAGATTTCTATTAAATATTATATTATATATATATATATATATAATATATACACACACACACACACACACACACACACACACACACACACACACTTTTTTTTTTTTTCCTTCAGGTTCATCTGCATGCTAGAAGAAGGTATCAGATCCCATGGGACTAGAGTTATAGAAGTTGTGAGCAACCATGTGGATGTAGGGAATTGAACTTAGGACCTCTGGAAGAACAGCCAATGCTCTTAAACACTGAGCCATCTCTCCATCCCCCATTTCATTTTAAGTCAATATATGGTACATAAAAGGAAAACTTCCTTCATCATTTTAATAAAAGGCAATCATAGCATAATATATCAACGCTTAAGCAGAAGAGCTCTACTCATTCAAGAGTGAGTCCTGATAAAGGAAGATGCTTGATTCAAGTTATCACTCAAATTTAACTCTAATTGTTCTTACAAATAGATCGTGCCTAGCTGACATCTTTGGAAGAAGGGTGGCAAGTAAACAAGATAAATTTTAACAGTGTTTAAGAAAGAAAAGAAAGTTGAGAATAGGCACAATATATTGGAAATGACAACTGCCCGATGAAATATGAAGCAGTCAGCTAAACTCATTATGAAGACTATACAACAGAAGAAACATTACCTATTAATGTGAAAATAAATAATATTGTTCAATTAGGGTAACATCTAAAAGCTAGCAGTTTGAAGAAGATATACATAAAAAAAAAAAAAAATAGAGTAAATACACTGCTGAACTACCTCAAAACACAAAGCCTACAAGATAAGAAATTGAATGCAAGTTTTACCTTGGGCTAGTCTTTCAAGTCGCTTTCCATGCTCTGGAGGTATAGCATACCTAAAATGTTAAGAAGAAAAAATGTATGTTTATAATTTTTAGCTAGTTTCTGAAGGGTATTTATTCTAAATATCTTCATTTACAAAAACTGAACACTAACTGCACTTACATGAACTAAGTAGAAAACAAGAAATAGTAAAAGCCTGCCCCTTAGACCCAGAAATGAAAAAAAAAAAAAATGAACATAAACTTCCTACTTAAATATCACGAATCACCAGGAATTTAAAGCCTACAGAACAGATATTCAAGACTGGTGAACTCTGGAGACAATCCACTAACCACATCATTTCTATGTAGTGTTGATATTTCTGGTCATGGGTACTCTTATTTGTTTAGAAGCTGGTGTGGTTTGGTATTATTTCGTAGAATACATTGGTTACTATCTCTTTGTAATTCTTTATCATATTTATTGTGGATGCATATGTATGTATGCACATGTGCATGTATGTGTGTGTATAAAGGTCACAGGATAACTTAAAGGGGTTGGTTCTCTCCTTCTACTAAGTTAGTTTCTAGGGATCAAACTCAGCTTTTCAGACTTAGTGGCAAGCATCTCTACCCAGTCAGCTATCTCACGGACATGGTTGTTGTCTTTTAAATGTAGCTTGCTTATATTTGTTTATTTTAATAGGTATATGACTTTTAAAATCCTAATTATAAATTTTTTGCCCTAAAGAACAGAAATACTCATCTAAAGTTCCAAGTGCAGTGATTCTCAGCCTTCCTAATGCTGTGAATCTCATAGTTCCCCATTGCTGTGGTGACCGCCTTCACCATAAAATTATGTTCAGTGCTTCTTTACAATTGTAATTTTGCTACTGTTATGAACTGTGATGTAAGTATGTTGGAGATACAGGTTTGCCAAATGGGTCACAACACACAAGTTTGAGAACCACTGTCCTCGTACTTCAAACATGAAGTAACTGACTTATTTGCTGAATTTTGAACTGAAAATTTCATGATATGCTGTATAAAACTAAATTTTAAAGGCACTTCAATGAAAAATGCTAGATATTGTCTTAGTTAGGGTTATATATTGCTGTGAAAAAACATTATAACCAAAAAGCAAGTTGGGGAAGAAAGGGTTTATTCAGCTTACATTTTCCCATTGCTGTTCATCACCAAAAAGTCTGGATGGGAACTTATACACTGCAAGAAGCTGAAGACAGGAGCTTATGCAGAGGCCATGGAGGCATGCTGCTTACTGGCTTCCTTCCCATGGCTTTCTCAGCTTCCTTTCTTATTGAACTCAGGACCTCACTCCAGGGATAATGCTACCCACCTTGATTTGGATTGTGAAAATGCCTTACAGCTGAATCTCACGGAGGCATTTCCTCAACTGAGGCCCCTTCCTTTCTAATGACTCAACTCTGTGTCAAGCTGACAGATAAAACCAACCAGTACATATATTGTAAACACATCTAATAATCATTGAATGAGTTAAGTGAGATGATATACTGCTTTTAAACATAACCTGCTTACTAGAACAATATATAATAAATACAAATTCCCTTTTACTGATACACACACACACACACACACACACACACCCTGTATGGCTGCTCAAATGAGCTGGGTGTGAAGAGATATTTATATACCCATAATACTCTAAGCAACTGGCAGGGTTAAATTCTCTCAATTTCAAATGTAATCAGTTCACAGAAAAAACAAGGGCATTCATTTGTTGAAAAGAAAAAAGGGAAAGTTAACATTGTTCTATCCTACATCTGATCCTCAATTTACTTCTAGTATATAAACCACTCTCATTAGATACTCTTCTACCACCTTACCTGGGTGACCTTATTAGTCCAAACTTCTACTTGGCTGAGTGCTCTTTTGTGGAGAGATTATCTATTTAATTGAGTCTGTTTTTCTTTTTGTATTCAGAATAATGTCTTGGTCTATTTCTGAACTCTCTAAGAAACCCAATTCATATTATAATTACAAATCAATTCAAGTAAAATTCCTATGATGTAATCAAACATTGCTACAGTTTAATATTCTCTGAAATCATTAAAGGGTAAAAAATCTTACCACCATTGCCCACAGAGAAAAATGAAATATTGCCCAAGTAAAGCTAAATCTTCATATTGATAGTAATTCTATGGTAACAGTCAGCATACTACAAGGTAAAAATGAATTCTGGAAGACATTTTCACTGTCCTGCTATAAAGAGTATTCGTAAGAGCTGTGCTTACATGTACAAAATGTGTCTTCATAATGACGAAGGCACACTGATAAGATATTACAGGTACAATTCCTTTAAAGGTAGTACTGATTAGATACTGAATAGCACATTTTCATTTTAATCCAGTATCTTTGCTTGTTTTAAATTTTTCTTATTTTTAAAGTCAAGAAAACATAATCCCTTCTAAGTATATCTTTAAGTGATTTATTCTAAAAAATTTGGAAATTTTAGTCAATACTTTAAGGATTTTCTCCATTTATAATGATGCTTGCTATAGGTTTGCTGTATATTTCCTTTATGTTGAGAGATGTCCCCTGTATCCGTTTCCTGCAGACCTTTTATCATAGAAATGACGTATTCTGAGGACTTTTCTGCATTTAGCAACAACCAAAGACTGCATAATAAGCTACAATAAGACTATGCACAAACCCTCCTATCAAGGCTAGATAAGGGAATCAATCCAGTAGAAGAAAAAGGTTCACTAGAGCATGAAAAAGAATCAAAGGCAACCAACCCCTCCCCCACTATTAGGAGTCCCACAAATATGAGATGGGTCAGCTATTAAAGGCCAGGCTCACTACTTTATTGAAAGTTATGAATCTATTATATCATTGATTTTACCTTGATTAAACTTTGGTAGGTCATTTACCAAGAAATTTATCCATTTCTTCTTCCTTAAGATTGACTATCTGGGCCGGGCGGTGGTGGCACACGCCTTTAATCCCAGTACTTGGGAGGCAAAGGCAGGTGGATTTTGGAGTTCAAGGCTAGCCTGGTCTACAGAGTGAGTTCCAGGACAGCCAGGGCTATACAGAGAAACCCTGTCTTGAAAAACCAAAAGGATTGATTGTCTGAGTTTCCTTGGTGTCTGTTATAATGTTTCCTCTTTAACTTATAATTTTATTTAACTAGATTGTATTTGTCTTTCAGTTAATTTGAATAAAAGAATGTCAATCTTCATCTTTTCAAAGAACCAACTCAAAATTACATTGAATCTTTACGTTTTGCTACTGTTTCTATTTCAGTCCTTGATTTTGATTAGCATTTCCCATCTACTTATGGAAAGTGTTATTTTTCTTCACTGGCCTTTTGGTTCATGTTATTAATTTGAAACCTTTCACTGTTCTTAATATAGGACATAGTTTTAAAAAATTTTGTTTCATGACTGTTCATTTGTATTTCTTTCATAGAGTCTGGAATGTTATGTTTTCATTTTCAGTCAATACTAGCAATTTAATAGCATTTGCACACACCCTCAGCATAGTACTTCCAGTTTTAGCTAACACACTAAGACAAGTGAAGGAGACAGAGAAGATACAAATGAGAAAGTAATAAGTAATCAAGGTATCCTTATATGCAGATGACATGATTGTATACATACAGTGTGAAAGAGGGAGTGGAAAGAGTCTGAGTGAAAAGGAACCAGAGTTGTCTGGACATTGCAGGACAGCTGCATATACAAACTCACAGTGCTTGTAACAGCCTAAAGACGTATACAAGCCTAAATCAAATCAAACCCCTCCATGGAAAGGGGAGTTGGGCTGAGAAGCTATTGGCATTTCTGAGCTGCTAGGAAAGAAAAGATCAATTTTCTGTGAATATGTTTCCACTGATAACTCCATGTTTCAGTAAATGACCAACTCATCCAAAAATAGTTCAGCAGCACAAATTGACCTAGAGGGAGTAGGGTGGGGGACTCCAAGTTGGAGTGTGAATGGAAGGAGGAGTATATCTGGGAAGATCTAGGGAAGGCAGAGTGTATATAGTCAAAAGACACTGTACAATATTCTCAAAAACTAATGTTTATTTAAAAAAAAAAAAAAAAAAAAACCTAGACTCCCTGAGAGTACTGGTGCACATCTCCCATCCCAATACCTGAGAGACAGAAGCAGGCAGATTTGTATGAGTTCAATGCCAGCCTGGTCTACATAGAGATTTTCAGGGCTGTCGATGTAGAAACCTGTCTCAAAAAACATAAAAAGGGACTTAAAATAGTATCGGCCGAGTAAGGTGGAGAACAAAAAAAATTATGGTTTTAACTGAATGGTATTAAGACTGACATTGAAAGCTCTTGGCAGAAAAAGCTAAATTTTACAAAGCATACTACATAACTCCATTCACTGCTGGCTCAAATCTTCTGTGAAGTGTCCTTTTTTATGCCTCCTCCAAAGTTACCTTCAGACCATTTGCTTGCTTACTAGTCCTGCTCAAAGCATAGCTTCTTTGCTTCAGATTAGTCCTTCAGTATCTCCTTAGTATCTTTAATTGTCCTAGAACTTTCAATAATGTACTTAGAAACATGCTTTTACTAACCAGAACTGTCACTGCTACCAAGGCAGTCACCACGGCTCTCTCATATGCATATTTCTATCAGGCAAAGCTTCTATTCATAAGAAGCACCCAGGGTCACAAAGAACTCCTTCCAGGTTAACAAAAAGACCTAAAACAGGGAGGGGTGCCCTCTCTTCTCTCTAGTTCCTTTATTTATAGTTCTGCTAGGTGATATTTTACTCATAATCATGGCCTATAAATCAAGCCCAAGATTTTATGGTCAATTTGTAGTGGTTCATACTAATATGATGCTCTCCACTTTTACAGCCACAAACCTGTATGTTTGACTTAGGCTCTACAGTTCAGAAAAAGCTGAAAGGCACAAGAGTCAACCAATAAATACGATTGCAGTCTACCACAGCTATTCAGCATGTACAACACAACAGTATGGGCTGACATAGCAATATGTTTTCTATTGCCTGTATGTTATTAATGAGAGAGTCTGGCAATGGGTCATCACTTCAATATGAAACACAAAGGATGAAATAGCTGGTTCCCTATTCAAATCTATTTGATAGCCACTCCCAGCTTCATGTTCCATTACTATGTCCCCAAGGATGACTGTAAAGGAGACAATAGGAAAGGCATGACCTTCTTCAAGGACACATTCACCTTTAAAATAATCATCAAAGAACAAAAACAAAACCATCAATCTCCTTCCTAAAGGGAGCTGTAATTTGAGAGAATTGGTGTTTCATATTTCTCAATATAAAAGCATGAATCAAATAATAAAATACTTAACTCTACTTTTCATAAGATTCAAATTCTCTAATATATTTCATTTATAATAATTATAGCATATTCCTAATAAATTTTATGAAAAAATTGACCAATTGTAGACCCATAGATGTGATTGTTACAATTTCAAATTTACTACTTTTATTATATGAGTAGACTATAGCTACCTGAAGACACACCAGAAGAGGGCACCTGACCCCATTAAAGATGGTTGTGAGCCACCATGTGGTTTCTGGGAACTGAATTCAGGACTTCTGGAAGAGCAGCCAGTGCTCTTAACTGCTGAGCTATCTCTCTAGCCTCTAGATGATGTTCTCTTACAAGCTCCTCACTCCACATCACTGACATCTAATGCTCACATTCCTTCTAAAAGAATATACTCCCTGAAGGAAGGATGTGAATGTGAATGTGTGGGACAGATACTCGAGGGTGGGGAGGTGAGGTACAGGGGAGGGTGGAAGGGGGTACACCAATGTGGAGATAGGAGGAGGGGGGAAGGGATAGTGAGTTCCTGGGAGGGAGGGGGGGAAATGGGGTAAGAAGAGAACATCTGAAATGTATAAAAAATTTACAATAAAAAATTTCCAATTAAAAAAAAAGGCCGGATCCTGTTGTCTCATCCTAGGCCAGTCTGAAGGGTATTGGCAGGTCCACATCTGTCTATAGAACCTTCCCAGGACTCTAACACTGCTTAACTGTTCTTTCCACCCAGTGCAACCTTCCTTTCTTCTCATAGGTATCACTCTTGATAGACTACCCTGAAACTATATGGCACACAAAACTCAAAGGAGCCTTTCCTCACCATCTGAGCTGCGATAATAACAATGAACAAAACATCCTTGCAAGAAATAGCAGACCTGAAAATGAATAGGCTAGACATCTATAAATATGGCATGGAATAAGGTACTTAAGCTGAAGGCTTGGAAAGTATATTACATCACAAACCCTGAGAAAAGAAACCCAGCATGACCTAACCCTTATCCCTATACAATCTCTGAGATTTAAAAGAAAAAGAAAGAAAGAAAGAAAGAAAGAAAGAAAGAAAGAAAGAAAAGAAAGAAAGAAAGAAAGAAAGAAAGAAAGAAAGAAAGAAAAAAAGACCGACCAACAGTAAGATGTATAGGCAGACAGGCAGAGTGAAGAAAAATTAACCATCAAAAATATATGCTTTTCAATCTAGAATTCTAAATAAGGTTCAGTAGCCACTTGTATGAAAATTAATATCCTAGGCAATCATACACATAAAAGATGCTTCTGTCTGAAATCACTAATATAAAAGCTAGTGATATAAGTATAGAAAATTTACATTCAAGGAATTAGATTTTATATTTCTCAACCTTCTTAATATTTTTTGTGTATCTAACAATACATTTTTCATGAAAGGGTCACTATGAAGTATTAGTTGATGAATTTTTTAAAATTTTATGAAAACCTTTCCTTCATAATATCAACTCCAAAATACTTAACAGATAAAATAAATTAAATTTTCAAGTGTTAGATATCCAGACAACCTTCCCATTCCCTAATGAGGCTCATTGTAAACAACGCTATACATGGAAAATCAGCAGCAGCCACTGTTGCATCTGACCCAATTTCCAAATATGACCTGGAATAAATAGCTATTCTTAAAAATGTAATTAAATTAAATGGAGTCAAAGACAAACATGCCTTCACAAGCCCTAAGTCTTGAAAGATAAACTAATAAAAATGAGTATACTTGGGATCATAGAGATAATGCCTACAAAACTACTAAAAACCCTACTATACATGCTTCTATAGAATGAAAGCCATTTTCCCCTCCTTTTGTAAAATGAGATTACATACCATGCATCTTTTAGAAATTGTTACTGAAACAGCAAGAGTAACAGTCTGAAAAGGATGTAGAAAGAGATAAAAAAATAAGCTATCTTGCTGATTTTCAAGTATAATTCTTCATTCCCATCAAATACACATATATTTCATTAATTTCATCATTTTTTCCTATGGATTCTGATTTGAGATTTAATATTTTACTTTCATGTAATAAGGCTTCTTGTGGTTTCTACAGGTGGTATGTTGATGTAAGTCAATATACAGCAATCAAGACATTACAAGAATCCAAAAGAAGAATTTGTGCACAATTTACAATGTTTAAGGAAGTATAAAGAATATTTAATTAAACAGGTATGGTCATGTGCCTCTCTTATTCCAGCACTCAGAACATGAGCACTGAAGGTTTGGGAGTTCAAGGCTAAACTCAGTTAAATACTATGAGGCAAAAGCCTCAGCTACTTGCTACTGCTTTGATGTAGTGAGAATTCTGGAAGTTTGGTTTTTTAAAGAAGAAATGTTATAGTATGTTTTAATCCCAGGCGTGAGGATATGTGGCTGCTTGGGAGCAGCTGACTATAATTGGTCTTATGGTCAACAAAGGCATGGCTTTGCCAGGGGCAGTTTCTGTGACTGTGTAACACATTTGGCATTCTGGGAACTTTTTAGAGGGTATATACATGCTAGAGTCCTGATAGGTGGGGTTGGTGGTTGTGGGTTGTTCAGAGGGATTGTTTGTGGTTTGTCAGTAGTCATGCACAGATTAAAAAAAACTCCATTATAAAAATTTTTTTAAAAATTTTATTATACCTATTGATCTGTGAGGGGAGTGTATGAAAGACAGACAGAGACAGAGACAGAGTCAGAAAAGGCTGGAATAAATTGCTGGAGTTGGATCTCTACTATGTGAGTTTGACAGACAAAACTCAGGCCATAAGCACTTTTACCAATTAAGCTATGTTATAGTACTAGTACCATACATTTTTTTCTAGAGCTTTTTAGGAAAATCTTTTATTGTTGTAGGCATCATGTTTCAGATATATTCTTGTTCTCTACAAACCAAATCTGAAAGCGTCTTACTCATTTTTTTTGACCTAGTCTAGAAATGAAAGATTCAACTCACCATCTAAATTCTGTCATCTCTAGCAATTAACACTCTCACATGTAATGCTAGAAAAGAAAATTTTCTTTGCTCTGAAACTCCTATTCTACTCGATATAAAATTACTGTGGAAAACTAAGATGTACAGAAATTTAACTCCTGAGCATATATCCTCAGACAACACTATAACTTGCCATAGACCCACATTTATTGGTGCTTTATATACTCTAACAAGGAAATGGAACCAATCTAATTGTCCACCAATAGATGAATAAATGGTTAATAGAAATCTGGTACATTAATAAAACAGAAGACTATTCACCTCTAAAGAAAAATGAAATCACAAACTTTGTAGAAACATAGAAGGACTTAGAATGCATAATATTAAGTGAGGTCATATACTCTCAGAAAGAAAACAAGTATGTGTTCTCACTCACAAGTAGATCCTAGTCTTATGTGTGTGAATAGACATGCATGTGGGTATAGAACAGCGTAAAGGAAGAAGAACAAGAGACAGAAAATATCAGGGTGTGGGGAGGGACTGAATACAGGTAAAGAACAGGAGTCAAAAAGCAAGTATTGAGCCAGCTGAGTTCCTAGTTTCAATACAATCATAGACTTTTTGGTGGTAGGAAGATGAATTAAAATGTATTTGATAAAATGTAAAACCCAGTGTGAAGCTTCCTAGAATGGTTGCTTTCTGTATAGAAGTTGATGCATAGATTTTGGGTCCAGGTAATTCCACTGTCTGATAATTTTTTATTTATAAGTTTTTTTTTTTTTTAATTTTTATTTTTAATTTTTTTTTCAGCAAATCAAAAAAATTTAAAAAGCATTCAAACAGAATAAAATGAAAAGAAACAAACAAGCAAAATACCAAGGGTCAGATATACTTAGCCGGGCAGTGGTGGCGCACACCTTTAATCCCAGCACTTGGGAGGCAGAGGCAGGCAGATTTCTGAGTTCGAGGCCAGCCTGGTCTACAGAGTGAGTTCCAGGACAGCCAGGGCTACACAGAGAAACCCTGTCTCGAAAAACCAAAAAAAAAAAAAAAAAAAAGACAGTTTTAATAAGTAAAAAAAAAATTCTTATGACCAATAAGATGTTCACTTTTGTTCTTACTAAAATAACATAAATTATACAAAGAGAAGTACTGGCAAGACAAGGATGTGTATATGCAAAGCATTCCAAAATGTTCTATCAAAGTGGAGTCTGGAAGAGGCTATTCTCTTCTTATGATAAGAGTATTTCCATGTTGGAAAGTACCCCTGAAGGTCATCCAAACCACGGTATCTCCTATACTGACAATAATTTAAAACACGTGCTCCTATCTGTATGTCAGCCTAATACATAAATTATAAAAACTCAAATACATGTTTGAAGTTGAATACAGCTTTAAAAAAAATCAAAAAGATACCAGTGTTACCAATAAGCTAAGAACTACAAAAAGGTAATGAATGTGGCATAAAAGTCAATTTACACTAATACACTTTAAAAGTCATTACTGAAAAAAAGGGGGAAAATAGCAGATGTTTCAAATCCCAGCATGTAGAAGGCAGAGGTGGGAAGGATCACTAAGAGCCTATGTCATTTATCCATGGAGCTCAGGGCAACTAGGGCTCTAGAGCCAACCACGTATCAAACCAGTTTGGAAACTCATACTTGTAACCCCAGCACTCAGGCAACTAAAACTGGAGGATCACTATGATTTAATGGTTACCCTGGGGTGAGAAGTAAAACCCCATCTTAATAAATAAACACACCATACAGCAACTTAAGTGTGTTGCCAGTCTCACCAATCCTATCTCCTATAGGGTGCTAAGAGGCCCCCTGATTCATTTTTCCTGTCCTTCTAACCCACACATACCAACTGAGGCTTCTAAGAGATCCAATAGATTATCAAGGTTATTTAAGTCTCTACATACAAGAAGTCAAGTTTTTCATGCATAACATCTAAGAAATGTTCAAAGACATAAAGGTGCTTCACTAAGTACTGAGATCAAGATTATTTATCAATCCACAGCCTACAAAATGCCCACAGCAAACAACTGGGCTTAAAGTTGCTTCTCAAAAGAAGGATTATATGATTACAACCCAAAACTTCCTTACAGTCACTCATCAAAGAAGTAAATTCTCATCAATAATGAAGAACAATCAATGATTCATAACTCTAATGGATGTGAATATTAAACAAGTGACTTGCCAAGACTTGGGCTCCCCAAAGTGGAGATAATTAATACTATAGAGATCCATGTCCTCGGTGTGCCACGCAAACGTTGTTTTCCACATTCCAAAATAGAGGTAAGGGGTATTTACACCCTCAATAGAAATACCGCACTCTTCTTCAACCACATCCAAGACTGTATTTAGGCGAGCTATATTCCATTCATCCACACCCTAGAGGCAAGAGCAAAACCAAATGTTAGTAAATGAAAAATAGCACCTACTAATCATATAGCTATTCATCAGGTACTACTACACTGTGCATTTTATTACTTAAAAATGGAAAAATAGCACATATTCAAAAGTTACATTAAATTATTATTAAAATTATTCTAAAATTACTATCAACATATTTTATATATAATCATCAAGGTAAAATTGCATCCAACTGCATGTTCTCAATGAAATTAAAGGAATAATAATAGTAGTTGCTGGGGGCCAGCCCCAGCAGGGGCCTTCTTTCTTGTCAGTTCTTCTGGAGGCAGCTGAGGGGGAAGAAAGAGCGTTGGCAGAGAGTAAGACTTTGTCTTACTGAGATATTTAGGATTGCTGTATAATAATAAAAAGTTTACTTATCTAAGTCTAAGTTACTATGCTACTGTAGCTAACGTGCCTTCTGAGTTTCTCTGAGGCCAGAAACTGTACTCTCTGGCACTTAGCACCTCATCCTAACACAGCAGGAGATAAAGGTTAATTGCTAGAGCCTTTCCCTTTTGTCATGATGCTTCTCACTTGTCAGGCTAGGGGGAAGTTTGGAGCAATAAAACATCTATTGAACCAGGAGAAGAGAATAACTTAAGCTTGCAGAAGGAAAAACTTTTACATAGGCAAATATGTGTAGGAGGAGCTAAGGTAGGAGGAGTTAGGAGAGGAAAAGGAAGAGGAGGAGTTAGGAGAGGAAGAGATAAAAGGAAGAGGAGGAGCAAAAGAGAGCAGAGATGTAGGAGCAAAGGATATTCACATGTCTGTAGCAGTCAAAGGTAGTTGGTATACCTAGGTTGGGTATTGGGTTACACTTCTGATTGTATGGATAACTTGTTACTGATCATTGCCAAATATATAAGCTTTGATTAATCTATAAAGAATTAGAGTCTCATTCTCTTACTGGGCCTGCATGGATGGCAGAATAGTCTGGGCAATGCCCTGCCTTGGTGGAGACAGCATGGAAGATTGGCAGAGCCATCTCTCAGGCTGGCATCTAGTGGGTGGCAGGGCTGGTGTTTCTGGCAGCCGGTTCTAGCTGCAGCATGCATGGCGGCCGAGAAACATGGCGACTGGGCTAGGCAGAGCAGCTGCAGCTTAGATAGTCGGCTGAGCCAGAGGCTGTATTTAAATAATTACTACAACAAATGTGCATAAAAGTTCATATACAGATTCACGCATGCCCATTTATGCATTTCCATTCAAACCAGTTCGACCCCCGCTTGCATGCATTCTCACAATTACATACTTAAACACACACACACATCGCTACTTACATATGCACATAGAGCAAAAGACCAAGCACCAGTACAGAAAGAACTCACTCATTCTGGATGAAAAATGAGCTCCAATCATTATTGTATAGACAAAAGAAAAAGCTTCTACCTTTTAATGCTAACTGAATTAAACCCAAGTTTGTAAGAAAAAAGCCCTGTTCCTTTTAATAAGCCTGCTTTGTTAGTAAGAAAGGACCTGTTCTATCCCATGGTGAGGAGAAGCTGCCTGCCCCTTCTGTTCTCTGCAGCTTCCTCTTTTTTCCTCTTTCTCCCTATGCATTCTGCACATTGCTTCTGTAGCTTTTTATGTTACCTATAGTTTCTAAGTTATTCCACTCTGCATTCTCCTTCTAATCTTGCTCTCTACTTCTGATATCACAATAATACTCTTACTATCAGTGCCCTTTCAGTTCTGTCTAAAAAGTATTCTGTCTAAAAACTTCTCTCAGTTCTCTCTCACAGCTCAATTCTTCTCAGCTCAGTTCTGACTCTTCTCTTTGTTCTCAGCACTTAAGCATCTTTCAGAATACATGATCACGTTAAAAAGTTCATCAAAAGTTCACACACAAAATCAAATCATAAATTGAAATAGAAGTTTACAAGAGAGAATGTTTACATGCATATCCATTAGGACTAAATTATCTGGCTAAACATCCATCACCTGTCACAGCTCCACAGGTTCACTGATGGTTTAAAACAATAACTAAGTTATTAGTAACGTTTTGTATAGATAAGCCCAGGCAATATTTTATCTTCAGTCCTAGCACCTATAATAAATCGTTAGTCCCCTTTTTATGACTTTGGTTAATTGTTTTACAACCTCTTGGAATGTGCTCTCAGAAGGGAGAAAGTCTGGTTACTATCTAAGAGCAATTAACTGGTGATACATGGAAGACTGGCAGAGTTCTCATTGCAGTTTTGATTATCAGAAAAGGACCTAATAGCAGTCCCGTTATAAAAGAGCTTAGTAATCATTGATATAATTTTAGGAATTGTTATAGGATTATCATTAAGACTTTAAAAATCATATATTTGTCTATATAGCATCACTACAAGACAGTACATCTTCATGGATCTACAGAGATCTGCTTCAAAGGGATGTGTTATTACTTAGTGATTGTTATACATGTTTAATAATAACAGGAAACACATACTAATCGCAGGAATCTTTCCTAAAATGAATTCTCTTACGCCCTGGATAATAAGAGTGAATCTTTTGCAGATTATATAAGAATCTGAAGCAGACCACCTCAGGAAGATCACCTGCTAGTATTCAGCTTGTCCTATTATGGCTCCTGACAAATAATAATCCTGGTTTAAAGCAGATAACCTGAAATACAATACTGATAATTGGTATGTATTTACATTCAGGGGCTGAAATTTTTACTGTTTGTTTCATGTTTGCACATTAGTTTTGAGGCCCTGTTAGACATGAAACATAATCTTAGGAAATCAATAACAAAAAAATACCTTCTGATAGCTCTCTGTTGGTCATGTCCATTTTACTGTAGCATGTGATCTACTGTGGCCTACAAATTTCATGCTACTGGAATAAAATATCACATTTTTCCAAATCATAGACCCTGTGCTCAGAGTCGTCCTCAAAAAGCAACAGCATATGCTGACAAAAAAATTTATATATATAATTTCAGCTTTTAATAACTCATCTAAATTCTGGTAAAATTACTGGAATAGTTTACTTTTGTTTAGCCCGTAGAGATGGTTATAAACAAAAGAAATAGTGAAAATGACTGTCATAAAACTAAAGGGGAGTTTTGTTGTTGTTGTTGTTGTTGTTATTTGTTTGTTTGTTTTCATTAAAGGTGGTGGGAATGGTAGTAAATGTGTATAGTTTCAGAACTTTGGAAACTGAAGCCAGGAGGAATAGTTCACCTAACCTACATAGCAAGTTTAAAGCCAGCCTTAGCTAAAATACATTGTCTCATAAAAACAAAATACTTAAAAATAGGAAAATATTCTGATTCTAACAGAATTTACTAATCAGTAACTAATTTACTGTAAATTACAGCTATGTAGAATGTTTTAGCAAACTATTTTGTTGACTCCCTGATACTTTACTCATAGTCAAAGTCTAATATCCAAAATGTCAATATGTCAATATCCAGTATGTCAATTCACACTATTGTGTAAGGAAAAATACTGCTGAAGCAGGAAAGAAGAAGGAGGAGAAGGAGAAGAAGAAAAACAAGGAGACAGTATTTTAACATTTTAGTTCCCTAAATAACTGTTCTATCTACAATTGAAGCCCTATGCTGGGAACTTTAAAATGCAGATTTAATCTTAAAAAGACCTCATAAAAGTTCAATAAAATTATGTAGATTTTTTCCTGTATTTATATTATCCCATTTCTTAACTCAAGTCCAACTTGACTTCAGTTCATACACTTTAGTAAGTGATCTATTTGAAAATCTTTACAGAAGTAACTAATCTAAGTTAATAAATGAGCATCATAATAAACTAAACGACCATATGAATAAGAAACAAACTACTTCATTGAAATTCTTGCACCTTAGGATCCGTAGTCCTGCTGCACTCTACACACAGGAACATTACTTCCCGATCCATCTCCATCTCCTGACGGTGCAATGGTGCACCAGCCTCCTAGTACAAACCCATGATTGCCCCATTCTTCTGAAAGCCCCACTCATTCTTTCCTTCTAGCATACCTTCAGTTCTTTTGTACTGTGCCAACCCACCGCACCTCTTCTACGAGGGACCCACAGCTGCCAGACTATGCTGAAACTCATGTAAGGGAATTAGATTCTCCTTCACATTCTCCATGCCAGTTTCCCCAAACTTATCCTTAGTCCTGCTAGCCTGAGCACCACCTCCCAAACCACCTATATCCCCCTGGGCATATGCCAAAAGATGCTCCACAATACCACAAGGACACATGGAGCTAGAAAATATCATCCCCAGTGAGGTAACCCAGACCCAAAAGGACATGCATGGTATGTAGTCATTTATACACAAAGCACAGGATACCCAAAAAGTATGTGTATGTGAATGAATGAGAGGGTGGGGGCACAAGCTTGTGGTGGTGCTCAAGTTAAGAAATCAGCACCACACAATTCAGGCTAACTGAAAGTGATGGGATTCAAATAGAAAAAAAGAAGACCTGCGAAAAGAAAATCAGTGAGATGTCCTGATTGCTGGCTGCATGACTAGTTTGAAATATTCTTCATTGTATATAAATATTAAGATATATTTCCCACAAAGAAATTATGTTTTTAAAAGATTTTTATAAAAAACAGAAAAGTGAAGTTGGAGAGATGGCTCAGAGTTTATGAGAAGTAACTGCTCTTCTACAGGACCTGGATTCAACTCCTAGGACTCACATCGTGATTCACAACAATCTGTTAACTCCAGTTCCAGGGGGATTGAAATCCCTTTCTGGCCTCCATGGACACCAGGCACTAGGCACACATGTAATTCACGGACATATATATGAGCAAAACACTCATACATGTGAAATAAAATAAGTTATAAAAAATCATAAGGCTATCTACTGAGTTCCATTACATGTCAACCTTTCCATCCAGGCACCTCACATAACAAGATCTTATTGACAAGACAGTGGAATATTTCCTAAAAATAACACATGCATTTTCCTAAGCAATGACTTCTAATCAAGCACTTGTCATGGCTTGGTCAAACTTTGACAGACAGAAGAAAAATTATAAACAGCTAGATGTAAGGCAGGACTTCTACTTACAAGGGCAACTACAAAATAAATTTTATGTTATCAGACTGCACTACAGACTATCATTAAAACCCATGGATGCCTGCATTGTTTTCTGTAATATTATCACAAGTGGTGACTAATTTTGTCCAACGAATAAGGTAGAGCATACAATAACATAATTTTTTAATTATGTCATCTCATTTTCTTCTAATAAAGTGACATTTTTCCCCAAATGCTATTCATCTGAGAGGACTGTAAGAAAGGCATCACTTGCTCAGGACCTCTGGAAGAGCAGTCAGTGCTCTTAACCACTGAGTCATCTCTCCAGCCCACAAGTTAATTTTTTAAACTTTAGTTTTTATTTTACATGACTTGATATTTCACATGCAGGTACTTCTGTGTGGAAATGTCAGATCCCCTAGAACTAGATTTGCAGCCAGTTGTTACCTGATAAGTGGGTATTCACAGAACAATCCTACTGGCCACTGAAAAGTATATTATGATAAGCAACTATACCTTTCTTTTTGAACAATTTTGGCTTTGTGGCATTCAAAGTTACAGCTGAGAGAACTTTATTTACCATATGGTGCTCTTGGACAAACATTAATCTCAGACTGGGAATACGCTGCCTCAGCCTTACAAGAGTTGGAATTATAGGCATGAAGGTAGAACTTCCATTAGTTTGATGACAGACTAGACTTCACAGTGATGTTAGCCTGCCACAGTTATAGTGATCCTGCCTCAGAAAAAAAAGAGTAAACAAAATTAAAAGTTGGCATGCCTATAACTCCAGCCCTGGGGAAGCAGATGCAGGAGGATAACCAGAAGTTTGAGGCCAAGCTGAAATGGAATACATACCAATTTCTAGGTCATACAGGGCTTCAGAGTGAGATTCTGTCTTAATTAAAAAGAGCGGTTGGGGAGGACTGGGTAGGAGGGTGGTTTTGATGCTTTGATCAGAAATCTGTTGACTCTGAAAGTCCTCACCCCCAACTGGTTTTTGATCTATCAATAAAGATGCCAGTGGCCAATAGCTGGGTAGAAAGAAAGATTGCGGGACTTCCAGATTCCTACAAGCTAGGAGAGAGGAAGAGAATCAAGAGATGGAGAGAGAAAGATGGAACAAACTCAGAGCTATAGATGAGATCTTCCAAAATGTAGGTAAAAAGGGAAAGTGGCCTGAAAGCATCTTGGACAGCAAGTCCCACGGGCTTCACAGAAGGCAACTGAGCAACTAAGATGAGAGCAGATTTAGAGTGTTGGGCATGGGTAAGGACATGTTAGCAGTGGGAGGCTTAGAAGTGCCCAGCCGCTGAGTCATAAGGCAGGTTAAAAATGAGGTGTGTGTGTGTGTGTGTGTGTGTGTGTGTGTGTATGTGCTTCATCTGCGGATTCAGGGAACTTCAGGTAGTGTGGTCCGCCTGGAGCTTAAAGTGTGGTAGAAAGTACACGCTATAGGACTGGAAGGCAGGAAAAATAAGAGGAAGGAAGGGAAGGAGGGGAGGGGACAGGAGAGGAGAGGAAGGAAGGGAGAAACAAGGAGCAGACTGGAGAGGGAAGAATGGACAACAGGAAAGAAGAGAAGGTGAAACAAAAGAGTAAGAGAGGAGAAGGAGGAAAGAGGAGGAGTAGTAGAAGGGAATGGAAAACAAATATATTCCACAATGGACCTGAGAGGGCAGATATTATAATGCAAATTTAAAACACAAGTTAAACATGCATAGTAGCACACATCTTTTATCACAAATCTTGTAAGTTCAAGGCCAGCTTGGTCTATAGATCCAGGCTGTTTGTTACACAGAAGAATTCCTGTCTCAAGGGAAACAAAAAAAACAAAACAACAACAACAACAAAAAAAACCCCACACAAGATACTACACCTAACAAAATAGTTAAAATCTACAGAAGGCTAAGGAAGAGCAAAAACTCAAACACTGCTCCAAAAAGAATGATTATAAACTGCAATGTTTTCTTCTAAAGCCAGTCTGGTATTTATCTACAACCCTATCTATCTATACCAACAAGAAAGTATGTTTCTATGGCTTAGGAAACATTTCCAGAAGATTCACAGAAGCCTTGCTCATAAAAACTAAAAATAAAAGCAACCCTAGTAACAAATAACAAAAAGACAAACTATAGCTTATTTACAAAGCCAAATCACAGAGCCATTAAAACTAATGAACTATAGCTAATAATTCAAAAAATTATTTGGAAATAAAATAAGAAGGTTGTCTGATACAATGCAGTTATAATCCCAGAACGAGGGATGGAGAGATGAAAGGGTAAAGGGACAGATTTCAAGACCAGCCTGGCTACTGTCCAAAGAGAGGAATGAAGAGTGAGAGGAAGGATAAAAGAAAAAACATACACCAAATGATCTAAAACTACATAAAGTTCACAAACAGGCCACAGTGAATTATGTTGTTATAAGAAAAGAAAGAGTTACTATGATGTTAGAATAATACTTAACCACTGGAGGAAGAGCCTATAACAGGTAATACATACTTAGAGGGAAAAGGATGCTGAAAAATTCTTTCCTGAGGTCAGAAATGACACAAAAATTTTCATGTACAAGAAGTCATGATGTTCTAAATTTGTGTTTTGTGTACTGTGCTGGCTAGTCTTATGCCAACTTTATGCCTCAATAAGATATATCTGTAATTCATTTCTTAGCTAGTGATTGATGGACAGGGCCCAGTCCATTTTGGGTGGTGTCATCCCTGGGCTAGTAGTCATGGGTACTATAAGAAAGCAAGCTGAGCAAGCCATGAGAAAGAGGCCCCACTCCTCCATGGCCTCTGCATCAGCCCCGCATCAGCCCCTGCCTCCACGTTCCTAGCCTGTTTAAATTTCTATTATGACTTCCTTCAGTAATGAACAGCAATGTGAAAGCAATAACCTCTTTCCTCCCAACCTTGCTTTTTGGTCATGATGTTTTGTTGTAGCAACAGAAACCCTAAGATCTGCACTTTTCAACTTGTTTTACTTTGGAAAAAAAAAAAGTTTTATTAAACTGAAACAAAGGCAAGGATTAACAATGTACATCAATGCACAGAGAACAAGGAAGACTGTTAGGGAACAAAATATTTACTATGAAAATACCCTACAGTTTATGCACTTATTAACTACACAGTGAAATTTATTCATCCTCCATTTATTTATTTATTTATTTATTTATTTATTTATTTATGTTTATTTACTTGTTTGTTTGCTTGTTTGTTTTTGCAGCCCAAGCAATTGAATTGCAAAATGCCATGCCATACATGACAAGCAAGTTCTCTGTCACTGACCTGCATCTCTAGCCCTAAAAGAGTAATTCATCACTATATCCTATATATAGAAGAGGAATTATTATAACTAACTATAAGTACTGTTGGAGAAATTATGGCAACTTCAATATATCCTATAAATTAGTTGATATCTGTCACAGTTGTAGCTTGGCAACTGGTAGTAGAGGCCAAATGATCAGATGTTCAAGGTCATTCTCAGTTAAGCAGCAAGTTTTAAACTAGCCTAAACTATCTAAAACACTGACTCAAAAGACAGCAAAGGTGAAGGGGGATGGGGAGAGAAAAAACTGCTCAGTGTTTACTAGTGAATGCTGATCTTGCAGAGGACCTGAATATTCATAGAGAACTCACCACCACCTGTAACTTAAACTCCAAGAGATCCAATGTCTCTAACCTCCACAAGCGTCCATACAAACATGCATATCCTCACCCACAGATACACTCATGCACATAATTTACAAAAAAACTAATACATAAAATATAATGAATAAAATAAATACAATTGAGTACATCTAAGCTATCTAAAAATAGAAAGCAAAAGCAATATCACTAAACAATGTCTTAAAACTCACAACGTAAGTATAACTATACCTCATCATATATGCTCCCATTTATATCTGCTCCATAAATAGGTGCCACAAAAGTTAAGTTTTTCCAGTATTTTCGTTCCAAATCTTCATAATCCAAGTATCTTGGAGTACAGTATCTATAAAAAATTAAAAGTAAAAACCACAAACCAGTAAGGCAATTTTAAGATTTTTCTACCCATCTAATTTAATTTACTTTGTAAATAAAAATATTGTAGACTCTCATGGTATCAAAGTTAATGAGTAATATATATAAATAATTTTATACTTAAAGCTCTATAGAATTTCTTATATTATCAGGTTTCCAAAACATACAAATAAAGGCATCATTATTTAGCTTTCAAAATATTTCTAAAATATTTAACCAATTATACAATATCATTATACAAATTTATGTAGAAAAAGAAACAGAACATCTATAGAAAATTGAGGAAAAAGCTTTGTAAAATTCTAACACAGTAAAACTAAAATAAGATACTCTAGTTATTGGATTGGTACTGCCTAATAAATATACTAATGGTAGAAAAAAAAAGGAAAAAACTTATGTAGTTAAGAGTGGAAGAATAAACTAGCACAATCTTTCCAGAACATAATTTCTCATCACATATCCTGTCAAAATTTTATATGCCCTCTACCTAAATTTATAAATTCCTCCACCAGCACAGAACGGTAGACAATGACAAATGACGACCAGGTATACAGTAGAATAACTAGAAACACAATGAGTAAGAGTTACTTTCTATAGTTGTGATAAATACCCTGACAAAAGCAAGGTTCACTTAGCAATGAAGCTTGAGATGACTGATCTACATGCATCTGCATTCAGGAATCAAAGAAAGATTAATGCTAATTTTCAGTACAACTCTCCTTATATTCCACTTCAGGATCACAGCCCATACAAAGGCACTATCCAATTAAGGTAGGTATTTCCATCACAATTAATCTAATATAAATAAACCATCACAGGCATGCTCAGAGACTTGTCTTAGGTGATCCTAGATCCTGTCAATTTGATAATGAATATTAACTATCAGACTGAATAGCCAGCAATTAATGATTAAAACATAAAATAAGGTAAGTCTTCTATGTAATGACATTAAAATATTTCTGCACTGACTACATCAGTTTAGAATTAGTGTGTACACTGTAATTACTTGCTTTTTTTTTTTTTTAAGTTAAATTAAAAACCGAACTCTGGAGGTAGGAGGAACCCAGCTCCTTGGTAAACTGCTTATCTATCAGACAGGATGCCAGAGTTAACAAATCCCCAGATTACCTAATATGTCATGGTAGCACATCCCTATAAACTCAGCACTTGGAAGACACAAGAAACATCATAAATTATAGAAAAGGTACCTTAGCTACATCAAGAGTTAAGGCCAACTTGGACTAGAAAGAGAGCCTAATTTAAAAAAGAAGGAAAGAAAAAGAAAGAAAGAGAGAAAGAGAGAGAGAGAAATGTATATCAAATTATTAAAATTAACAATTAACTTTTTGAACATGATGGTACATGCCTATAATTTCAACATTCAAGAGGCAGAGGCATTAGGATCAAGAGTTCTGGGCCAGTTTTGGATACATGGTAAATTCAAGGCCTGCCTGAACTATATAAAATCCTATGTGTAGGGAAAAATGTACAAAGAGAGAGCTCAGTGGGTAAGAGCACTCTTGCGGAGGACCCAAGTTTGGCTACTAGTACCCACAATAGGCTGTTTACTGCCTGTAGTTCTAGCTCTAAGGAATCCAACAACTCTGGTCCCCCTGAGTTCGTATACGCACATAGCCATATACGAATATGCACATAATCCAAATTAAAACAATAAATCCTGATTGATAACAGATGTCTCAGCCATAAAGGCACTAGCTTCTTTTGCAAAGGACTGGGGTCTGATTCCCACTACCCATATGGCAGCTCACAACAGACTATGCAACTCCAATCCCAGAGGATCTAACACCCTCTTCTGGCCTCTGCAGCTATTTAATACAAATCATACAGAAACATGCATGCAGGCAAAAAATCCATACACAAAAGAAAAAAAATTAAAATGTCTTTTTAAAAAGTTTTCTCTCACAAAATAATTAAAGCAATATACTTCTCTGAATTGTTTCATATTTTAAGCAGTAATATTGTTATAACAGATATTGAAGTTCAACCTACTGGATATAGAATCACTGAAAACATAAATTTCTAGGCATGTCTATAAGAAATTAACTAAAATAAATTAAATGGGAAGACCTTCCTTAAATGTGGAAAGTTCCACTCTGGACTAAATAAAAAGAAGACAGCAAGATGAGACCAACCTTCACTACGGGTCTTCGCTCTGACTATGGATGACCATGGCTTTCTCAGACACTATAATGGAGTGTATCCTCTGAAACTTTAAACCAAATACCTCTTCCTTGTTTAACTTTTGTCTGGATATTTACTTTCTCACAACAACAAGAAAAATAACTAAGACAGATACCATTTTTTTTTCACGAAGAAAATAAGCAAAGAGATAAATTCATAATATAATGAATGAGTGGAAAGAAAGCCTAGCAGAGCAGAAATCCCTATGAACCACAATAGATGAAATGACTTAGTAGTCAAAAGCACATGTTGCTCTTCCAGAGGGCTCAGGTATGATTCCTAGCATGCATATTGTGGCTCATAATTGTCTATAACTCCAGTTCCAGGGAATCCGATGTCCTCTTCCAGCCTCTACAGGCATCAAGAACACACATGACATAGACATTTATAAACATTTTTTAAATTTATTTATCAGTATCTGTGAATGTATATCATGCATGCAAGTCCTCTTGGAGTTCAAAAGAAGCTGTCAGGTTCCCTGGAGCTAGAGTTACAGGTAGCTGTGAGCCACCCATCAAGGATGCTGGGAACTGAACTCAGGTCCTCTGAAAAAAAGCAGTATGCACACTTAAGCACTATAGAATCTGTCATTGTATGGCTAATTGAGAATTTATTTTAAACCTGAATGCTATAATACAAAGGTTAACTTTGGCATTGTTAATTAACATTAAAGTTCTAAATCTTTAAGTATTTGAAATGTGTATTCAAACTAGCTAGAAGTGAGCACTTCAGTAAACACTGCCAGATTCTACTGAACACTAGCTCATGTCTATCCTAATATGCTGCCATATCATTACAGTTGCTCCAAAAACCAATTTACTCAAAACTGACTCAGTAATACATTCTCGGAACCATTCACTCACTGTGGCACAGTTCTAAAAAGAGGCTCATGACCAGGCACCTCCTGCCTTAGCAACCCTAGAACTCTAATTACAGTTAAGAGTCACCACAAACATCAGTTTGACATGCAAAAGCTAAAATACCCCTGGGGAGAGCTGAATTTCTCTGAAGCTTGATTATAGCTCTATGAAATATAGACGATGTCTTTGGGATTAGACTGATCTCAGCCCCACTTGCTACTAGGGACCCTGTCATCACCCACCGTGGCCAACCCAGGTAGACAACCTGTGTGCTGCCTTCCCTCCTCCTCCTCCACTCCAGTTGCCTATGCCAAATCCAATCTACAGCCTCTGTCCTGGTCCTGGTTCCCAACCCTGTTCTCAGGTCCACTATGGTGAACTCCCTGAACTACTGCATACCTTTCCAGCCCCCAAAATTAGTCTGTTCAATCCTGCCGTGCTGTTTCCAATCCCCAAGTTTAGCAGAGCAGAAATTAATAAAATAAAAACAATATAAAGAATTAATGAGTCTGATAGCTTGTTTTTGAGAAAACAGACCCATGGTCCAACTCAGCAAAAGAAAGGACCCAAACTAACAGAATCAGAAATGAACAAGGAAACATTATGACAGACATCAAGGAAATTCAGAACTTTATAAGGAAATATTTTTAAAACCTATTCCATTAAAATCTAAAAGAAATGGATGAATTTCTAGATTCATCCAAACCACTGAAGTCAAAAGAAGAGATCAACAATCTAAAATAAAAAGATACATGACGTTGGGCAGTAGTGGCACACGCCTTTAATCCCAGCACTTGGGAGGCAGAGGCAAGCGGATTTCTGAGTTCGAGGCCAGCCTGGTCTACAGAGTGAGTTCCAGGACAGCCAGGGCTACACAGAGAAACTCTGTCTTGAAAAAAAAAAACAAAAACAAAAAACAAAAAAAAACAAGACACATGACAAATTAGATGCTCATAAAAAGACTTCTAACAAAGAAGCCTAGGCCTGGATGGTTTATACAACAGAATTCTATAAGATTTCAAACAATTGAGAATGGGGTGGGGGGTGTTGTTTTCTGAGATTGTTTTGTTTTGTTTTGTTTTGTTTTGACAAAACAAAGAAAGACAAAACAAAACTACAGGTCAATTAACACAGATGTAAAACCCCATCAAATAATTGCAGACTGAATATAGGCATATATTAAAAAGATCATCCATCGTGATCAAGTTAGCTTTTCATGGTTCTAACTTATAAAAATCAATAAATATAATAAATCATGTAAATAAACATAAAGACAAAAATCACATGATAAAAAAATGAGTAAATTCTTCAGTAGAACCTAACATGCCTTCATAATAAAAGTACTAAAGAGAGTAAGACTAGGAAGAAGATACCTCAAGAATAACAAAGGTTATATGCAATAGAACCACAGCCAATATTATCATAAGCCCAGAAAAAGTCAAAGCAAACCCATTAAAAAAAAAAAAGTCAGGGTCATCCACTCCCCTGTCCCCTTTCTAAAGTAGCGAAGAACTAGTTAGAGCAATTAAGACAAAAGAAGGGATTAAAGAAAAAACTTTCATGCGCATGGTATAATTAGTTTTGTAAAAATGACAAATCTACCAAAAGTAATTTACAGATTCAATGCAATCCACATCAAAATCCCTACAACATTCCTAAAATTCATGTGAGAATACAAAAGACTCCAATCCAGAGCAAAAAAGTAATCAAGTAAGTAACACTGAATGCATTTGCCTCTCTAACTTACAAGATATATTACTGAGCTATATTAATGTAAACATATAGTAACAAACAGCATGGTACAGGCATGGAGCAAACAGAAGACCCAAACATGAGGTTCAGGTAACAAAAGTGATCTCAAAATGTATTCTACATCCTTAGCAATTCAGAAAATATAAATTGCTACTTCAAACTCAAGTATGTGCATGTTTTTATCCCCATAGAGAAGGCTGCATTTCATGATAAATGCTATCTACAATGATTATAACTAAGCAAAGAAAGACGCAGAGGAGGTGGAGGGGGGGGGTGGGGGAGGGGAGGGGGGGGGAGGAGGAGGAGGAGGAGGAGGGCAGGAAAAAGAAGATAAAAGAAAAATGAAAAAGCAGGGGAGAGTGAGGGAAGGGTGCACAGAAAATGTAGAAACAAAAGTAAAAATAATCTACAAACTCAGACAGAACTTGGAAAAGCTCCAACCACCAGAACTGAAGGGAAGGGAAAGCAGAAAGGAAGTAAATCCAACTGAAAAGAAAAAAAGAGAATGGAATAAGTGCAAAAGGAAAGAAAGGAAGAAGGAAGGAAGGAAAGGAAAGGGAAGGGAAGGGAAGGAAGGGAAGGGAAGGGAAGGGAAAGGGAAAGGAAGGGAAGGAAGGAAGGGAAGGGAAGGAAGGAAAGGAAAGGAAAGGAAAGGAAAGGAAAGGAAAGGAAAGAAAGGAAAGGAAAGGAAAGGAAAGGAAAGGAAAGGAAAGGAAAGGAAAAGGAAAGGAAAGGAAAAGGAAAGGAAAGGAAAGGAAAGGAAAGGAAAGGAAAGGAAAGGAAAGGAAAGGAAAGGAAAGGAAAGGAAAGGAAGGAAGGAAAGAAAGAAGGGAAAGAATGAAGGAAGGGAAAGAATGAAGGGAAATTGATGGAACTAAAATCATTACACAGCATGAAATAACCCAAGGACAGAAAATACAAATGCAGAATGTTCTCATTTATCTGTAGTTGTAGCTCCAAAACTTCATGTGTACATGCTATGCAGGAGGAAATGGGAAAACAGAAAAAGAAGAACTTTAAACCGGGGGTGAGAAAGGGGCAGGGTTGCGGTGGGTATGAGGACAATACCAAGAAAGTTTGAAGAAGCTATATGACATCATACTATTTGATATTTGATATTGTGGGTATACACAGTTATACGACTTGGGGTACTAATGCTCCCATAAAGAGCCATAAACTAATAGCAACCACACTACCAGACATAAGAAACTTCCTTTCCAGTTGTTAGATAAATAGAAGAGACTCTCAAACATTATAAGCTGCTGCTGTTGCCCTTGGTTACCTCCCAGAGGTCAAAAGTGAATCCCTACTGCTGAAGGTACATAGTCTTGGAGGAATATGAATTGCACCTTACTTGGAAGCCTCCTCCCTAAGGACCAGCTTCCACAGTTCCAGATGTTACTATGCAAGCTGCCAGAGTAGAAAAAGAGCCAGTACTCCTACCCAGCTGTAAAGTCAATGAACTACAGCAGTGACCAGCACAGCAAATTATCACCATAGGTACAACAGTGGCACTTATATCTCAGCAATAACCAATAAATTGAACTTAAGACCTGCTTAGTAAGAGAAAATTCATGCCTGGTATTATAAGCACAGGCAATTTTTTTTATTTTTTAAGATAGATAGATTTATTTATTTACTTATTTACTTATTTATTTACTTTTTTATTTATTTATTTTATTCCTATGAGTACACTGCAGCTGTCTTCAGACACACCAGTAGAGGGCATCAGATCCACTACAGATGGTTGTCAGCCACCACATGGTGGCTGGGAATTGAACTCAGGACCTCTGAAAGAGCAGCCAGTGCTCTTAACCATTGAGCCATCTCTCCAGTCCCAATGCAGCTAATTTTTAAGGTTGGTGAATCCATGTAACCTTAAAGGACAACCTACTACTGCCACTTTCCTAAACCAATATGGTGGCTTAAATATGCTTGGCCCAGGGAGTGGCACTATTAGGAGATGTGGCCTTGTTAGAGTAGGTGTAGCCTTCTTGGAGGCAGTGTGTCACTGTGGGGGTGGGCAATGAGACAGTCCTCATAACAACATGAGAGCCAGTCTTCTAACAATCTTCAGATGAAGATGTAGAACTCTCAGCTCCTCCTGTACCATGCCTGCCTGGATGCTGCCATGTTTCCACCTTGATGATAATGGACTGAACCTCTGAACCTATAAGCCAACTCCAATTATGTTATCCTTATAAGTGTTGCTTTGGTCATGGTGCTGCTTCACAGCAAAGCAAACTCTAACTAAGATTCTAATGTCTAACTGTATTCTACATATCTATCCTATACTTACAGAAAAGTATAGGATTCACCCCATCAACATAACTTTTTACAGCAGGTGTACATCATTACATTACAGGGCATGACTGGTCAAAATCTAGAGAACATATGGCTGTGAAGTGCGCGGCACCCAACTGATACAACCAGAACACAACCCTACAGACCTAAGGCCTGTACACTGTTGAAAACAGGAAAGATTTTAAGAGCCAGAGGAGCAGGATATCTCCTGACTAATTGCGTCTTCTATATAGAACAGAGAAGCTACACCCATGAAATTGTGACAATAATAGCAAAACATCAACTGAATAATGACACCAGCTAACATGACAACACAAAGGGGGAGATTTTCACAAGACCCCGTTCTTAGATGAAGAGATACATGCAATTAAAAACTGTTAAGAGGGGCTGGAGAGATGGCTCAGTGGTTAAGAGCACCAATTACTCTTCCAGAGGTCTTGAATTCAATCCCCAGCAACCACATGGTGGCTCACAACCATCTGTAATGGGATTTGGTGACCTCTTATGGTGTGTCTGAATCAGCTACAGTGTACTCACATAAAATAAATATTTTTAAAAAACAAAAATTGTTAAGAGGATGAGTCTTTCCCAGGGATGAGACCTCTAGTTGGTTATCCAATAACAAGTGGTCACTTACATATGACAGTAAATGGGCTCAGCATGTCCTATTTATATATTAATCTATTTATAGTTATAGTAACAATATATACATACATGTATATATCTGTGTATAACAATAATTAAAGAGGACATAAATTTGAGAGGGAGTAGGAGAGGCAAGAATAGCTGAAGAAGGTAAAGATGAAGATAGAGTACACATATGTAATTTTTCTAAAAAGTAGAATCAACAACTAAGCTGTTGAGAAGGCTCCATGAGACAATTCATATCAGTAAAATAGGCCACACAAAACAGCACATATTATCAGTCACATGTTGGAGTATTTTAT
This sequence comes from Mastomys natalensis, assembly GCA_021653895.1. NCBI lineage: Eukaryota > Metazoa > Chordata > Mammalia > Rodentia > Muridae > Mastomys > Mastomys natalensis. Next base: position 537,240 of record JAJTUV010001320.1, on the reverse strand, counting down.
CCCCTATACTGGTAAGGCCAAGCAAACTGTGTACTGTGTACTGTGTACATATGCAAATACATGTGCTAATAAGAAACAATTAAAAATGTACTCCTCTCAAAACCAGTCTTCAACCACTATCAAGACCAAATGCTTTGTATGGACAAAATCCCTAGAGTACAGACCACTAACATTTGCAATAAATTTCCCCATAAAACTACCAGTAGGAATATATGTATATTTTAAATACACATAAACACACACAAATTAGTTTACTTTCTAGTGCTGTATAAACACCATAACCAAGAACAATTTGGGAAGAAAGGATTTATTTGTTTCACATATCCCAATAACAGTCCATTACTTAGAGGAGCCAAGACAAAATTCAAAGAGCAGGAACCTGGAGGCAGGACTAAAGCAGAGACCATAGAGGAACTTTGCTTACTGACTTGCTCCTCATGGCTTGCTTGGCCTGCTTTCTTATAATACAGGACCAATAGCCAAGAGGTGTCATCATCCCCAGTTGGATGAGCCCTTCCACATCAATCATTAATCAAGAAAATGCCCTACAGAATTAATTACAGATCTGATAAAGGCATGCATTTTCACAACTGAGATTCCCTTTTCCCAGGTGATTCTAGCTTATGTCAGTCAAAATGACAAAAACTAAGCATCACAACATCTTAACATTATAATTATTATGAAAAAGATAATTCAAAACATAGAGGTAAATTGATTTTGAAAGAAATAAAATTCAATCTAGAAATTGTTCAAACAACTCCTTATGATTACATTTTATAACTAAAAAGAAAACCAACTATGTCTAAAAGTTATCATCAAACTACAGAATACCATTAGTTGATGATGTTCATAGGTGCCAAATGAGAGAAAAGCATCCAATACGCTAAGTGTTCGTTTTCCGAAGGAGCAGAGGTGTTCAGTCTTCTTGAAAAAGACTGATCCCAACTAGCTCACTCCTGTTACTTTATTCAATCATTACACAAAAGTAATTGGGGCTAGAAAAAGTCCCAACTACCAAAGTTATCTTGCCCTTGCTGCCCAAGAAAGCAGACAGTCTACATAAAGGACAGTCTACATCTCAGACCTTTTTGACCATGGCTAGCCATAATGAAAAGTAATTTCCAAGTTTGTCAGGAGTGTCTCAGGAACACGATTGGTGCAGTTGGAAGCTCTCATGTAGCAACAAATGCAGATGGTCCCAGAAGACATTTCTTCAAAATTCAAACAGTCTCAAAACAATTTCTCAGCCTCTACTATTACCCCAATCATAGTAAAAGCTTTGCTGATACATTTCACTGAAAGCCAGACACAAAGGCTTTACTATACATATCACTACAGAAAACCAAGAAATATATAGTTTTATTAAGTAAATGTTTATTACTTACCTAATAATTTCTAAAACGTCAAATATATTTTTTGCTATTAACATTATTTATCCATTCAGCTTACACAGTAAAAGTACCTGTCATAGATCAGGTTACACTGTATGCAGTGGTAAACAAACCAAACAATGTCACCTGCATGTATTACTTTTGTAACTGCTTGAAAGATTTGATCTTCCTTCAAAATCCATCTCAACAAAACCTTCAAAACATAAATTCTCCCTCCCTGGTTAAATATTACAAAAGCTTTATATTCATTAAAAGCCACATAACACTGTTTAGAGAGATATAATGCTTACCAAATATGATTTTTTTAATTAAATTCATTTCTTCATTGTGCATGTTTTCATACAACTGTGCCACATAGAAGTTAGAGGATAATTTGTGGTGAGTTAGTTCTCTCATTCCCCAATGTAAGTCCCAAGCACAGAACTCAGAAAGTCAGTCTTTACAAAAAAGAACCTTTGCCTGCCGAGCCATCTTACTGGATCAAGAATACTAATTTTGTTTTAGTATATATAATCTGATTACTCTTAAGTACAACTATCTCTTGAACTAGTAATATGGCAGCAAATGTTTATCTCAGTGAATTCATTTATTAATAACTTAAGAGCAACAAATTCTGGCAATATTAGATAAATAAGAGGCCAAATAAACATTGTATAACAGATTTGATAAAATTGGTTCTGCACTATTATCATCATCATCATCATCACCATTCATTGTACTTATAAAAGAACTCTAGGGGGCTTGGGGATTTAGCTCAATAGCAGAGAACTTGGCTAGCAATCAAAAGGCCCTGGGTTCAATCCTCAGCAGCAAAATAATAATAATAATAATTAGAAAAATTATGTGGCCAGCAAGATGCCTCAGTGGATAAAGGTAGTTGCCTCAGAAGCCTAAAGACCTGAAATCCATTCCTGGAACCAATTCCACAAAGTTGTCCCAAGACCACCACACAAAAGTTGTGCAGAATATGAATGCTCACACAGACACATCATACTCACAAACATACACATGCAAAAACATACATACATACATATACACATACACACATGCACACACATGCACATATGCTAATAAAATTTCTTAATAGTATAGATGATGAGGTACTCAATCTATAATTAAAGTCCCATTCTCAATAATATCTAAAAGAATGAGGTCTACTAGCATATTTTTTAATTCAAAATTTAACTTAATTTTTACACCACATTAGAAATAACAGGAAGGACTCTTCATCTTCTGTATACTATACTAAATATGAACTCATGCACACAAGTTACTTTTATAACTTATCAGTTAAATTCATCAAAAGATTTACTTCCATTCACAACCATACAATAAATTTAAACAATAATGTTTTTGATTAGCCTGTTAGGTTTGGCATGTTTATTAAAATACTTGGAGATTTTATTGTTGTTCTATGGTTGAGCTTTTCTCTGAGATTTTATAGGAAGAGGAGAGAAGAGCAAGAACAGTCAGTTTTCAGGGGCTTTTCTGATGACTTTTAACCTGTAAATGATCCTTTTGCCTCTCCCTCTAGAGTCAGGTGCATGTATTATCAAGCCAGGCTCACGAGTACTGGTGATTAAACACAGGGCCTCATGCATGCTAGGCAAGCACACCACCACCTGAGCTCAATCCCCAGTTTCAGATGAAGATTTTTATTTTGGGCATCCAATATCATATAAGAAACACTAAGGTTTAAAAATATATCCATAAATTCTTTAATCGTCTTCCCTTCAAGAAAGAAAATTTTTTGGGTATGGTGGCATATACCTATAGACCCAGAACTTGGGAGAGTGAGACAGAAGGACCACAAATTCAGTGTCAACCTAAGCTTTACAGTGACAGGCTAAAACCAAAAAACAGGCCTCTAAAACAAAAAGTAAGACTTCATTCTTCTCCCCATTCAGTATATGATGTACCTACTCAATTTCTCTGGATGAAGCCAACTGCCACTATATGAGGATTCAGGGAACACCACCAAAGAGGAAGAAAAAAGAATGTAGGATCAGAAAGATAGAGAAGTAACAAAGATATGCCATCTATTAAACAGGACACAGACATTTTAATCATGAACTAGCTGAAGCTGTGGCTGTCACAATATTGGACTGTCAATTTTAAGTAAAGGAAGGGGGGAATCTATGGCTAGTGATGGATCTGGAAAAGAGGATGTCATTATCTTCAGTTGTATACCCACTGGTGAGCACAACTGGCTCCATTCAATATTTATAAGCCCATGATCATGATCACACAAACATCTCTTATTAAACTCAGTAGGTCATACAACAAAACAAAACATGGGAATGGGACCTATTAGGAGAGGGAACTGACACAGGAGTTAGGGAGATAAGAATCAGTAGTGGGTAAAGTATCAGAATGTTAAATACGTGTATGAAATTGTCAAAGAACAAACTTAATAAAAATAAAAAATGAAAGCAAATCTTGAACTCCAAAGTTACATACACATGCAGAAGTACTTAAGATAAAGCAGACCAATGTCTGCCATTTACTCAAATATGTTTTTTAAAGATGTGTGAGTAGATAGCAGGACTGGTGTAGGACAAAGAAAATAGTAATATATCCATGTTTCTATATATTTGCAAAGTTACACTTAAAGGACAAGCAGCACAGACTTTAGCCTCATAAAGACTTTAGCCTCCTGGACAAATCTTCCAGCCAAGTTCTCAAGCAGCAGCCCTCCCAACCAAAGCCTTAACAGTAAATGTGGCAGAAATCCTAAGCTTACTCACTCATCTACATGACTCCTAGGTTTCTGACTTTTATAACTATGAGCTAGCTTAAGAGACTAACTTAAGAATGTGTTATATATCATAGATAATGGATATAATAGATATTTTCCTATTCATTCAACATTGTTTTTAAATTGTTAGTGCTCATTTTAATTAAACAAAACTTATGAATAAAAATTTCCCTAACAAAGCAAAAATGAACTAAAAAACCTCTGACAACTAAAAGGAAAAAAAAAGAACCATTTCTAGATTTTACAAATGGGATTATAAAATGTGGAACAATTTCTTTAGAAATAAGTGAATATGAGTAAGCCATCATTTGAAGAACAGAAACCAAAGATGAAGACAAGAAATGACAAAGGATGCTCCTGCTTTTCATTACAGCCTTCTCAGGCTTCTCTGTCTATTTGGCTTCTTGCCTCACATACCTCTTTGGAAGAAATACAAACATAAACTCAATTGACTCACTTGCTACTGTTGGCCAGCTGCCTGAACTCCTTCACAGTCATGGCTTTTTTCTGGATGTTGTATTGAGTAAACAGTCCCGACTGCCCTGTGACCATCTGTTGAATTGGTGCTGGGATAAGCAAATTATCAATATCATCATAGCATTGTCTTGGCTTCCACTCCTTAGGAGGAATCACCTGAAAACAAAATAAAATATTAACCTAGAACTCTAAACTAAGTATATATAACTTAGAAGAATATATATTTATTTAACATTTTCTCAACACCTCTGTAGCAAAAGTACTGCTACTCATTAATACTTTGCAGTAAGGATATATGATTCTTCACAACAAAATTCACTCTGACACTCGTAACTACACTTGTATTGTCTCACTTTTAGTGCCACTCATAACAATTGCTTTCACTGTTTTATGATTTTTTTTTAAAGCATACAAAATGACTAAGTGTAAAAGAACTAAATGCCCGGGAAAACCAAGACAAACTGAGGTTAAAGCTTTACATGTTCGGGATGGGTGCGGCTAAGCCTAGAAGTCCATTTAAACGGATGCTGGCTTGCGTATTTTACCGGGACCCTGAATTTCCCCTTTCTCCTATTGGTCCTTTTCAGACACCAACGATGTGCCTTCCCAATGGTTCTCCTCGAATTATTTTCCATAATGTCTTCTGGTAACAAGAAGCAGCCATCTCAGGGATGTCACTCACTTTCACCTTCTTTGCCTTCCTATGTCCCTCTAACTCGCCTTCATTGGCAAATAGCAAGGTAGCAAATGAATACGTCTGAAAATCAGCTTTCTGTGAAGATGAGGAAAAGTTTAATGTGTAACTATTTCCATGGCATGACTCTTCCAACATGGGCAGTACTTTCTGTTTTGTTTTTGGTGTTTTCAGACAAATTCTTAAACAACCCAGACTGTCCTTGACTTTTTGTTACATATCTAGGAATGCCCCTAAATACCTCCTGCTCCTTCCAAATGCTGGGACTGCATGCATGCACCAGAATACCTAAAAAAAATTCTTAAAATATTTTAAGATTGATGGGGCTGGAGAGATGGCTCAGTGGTTAGGAGCACAGACTGCTCTTCCAGAGGTCCTGAGTTCAATTCCCAAGCAATCACATGGTGGCTCACAACCATTTGAAATGGAATCCCTCTTCTGGTATGTCTGAAAATAGCAACAATGTACTCACATATATAAAATAAATCTTAAAAAAAAAAAAATATAAGGTTGAAAGATAGTACTGTTACAAAAAACAAAAGTGAATTATATTGCCGATAAAATTTTCCATGGCCTGAGCTCAGTATTTCCATTTTGGTCAAACCTCAGGAATGGCATATATAGCTTGATCAAGCTAGCTCTTCTTGTCCTGGGAATACTTTTATTCCTGCCCATTGTGTTAAAGCCTGTCTCTAACTACATCAACAGGCTGGCAGCCAACATATATGGCTTAAACCTGAAAATGGACCCCCAAACAGAGTTATTAAATTAACAGGCTGGCAAGCCAAGGACAGGTAAGATTCTGCACAGAGCCTTACCAATCTAAGACAGAAGTGCATTGCCTTTGATAATGCATATTCCATGATGGGTAAGGAACGACCTAAGACAGGCTCAGTCTTGTTAACAAAATAAAAAGGGGGGAAAGTGGAGAACCTTTGGGGCTGCTTGGCAAGAAGGTGACATGGGACACGGACAAGGAAATGGGCTGCTTAGCAGGAATATGACATTGGCCAAGGACAAGGAAGTAGGCTTCAAGCAGGAATCTGACATTAGACTAGAACAAAGAAGCAATTCCAGATAGGAATCTAAATTGTAGGCTACAACAAAGAAGTAATCTCAGGAAGGAATCTAAATATTAGTCTAGAACAAAGAAGTAATTTCAGACAGGAATCTAAATTGTAGGCTACAACAAAGAAGTAATCTCAGGAAGGAATCTAAATATTAGTCTAGAACAAAGAAGTAATTTCAGACAGGAATCTAAATTTTAGGCTAAAACAAGGAAGTAGGCTTCAGACATGAAAATGACCTTGGGCTAGGATAGGGAAGTAGGCTCAAACACTTTGGTCATTCTGATAAGTCTTTAGAAACAGTGATCAAGGGAGTGTTCACGTAACCTCGTTTAATGCCTTGATTTTTCTTTGACTATTTATGTTTATTGTATTGCTTGTTCCTCGACTATTTGCATCTATTGTATTGCTAGATCCTCAACCTAGACCTGAGCTTAATACATGCATGTAATCAAAATGGTATAAAAGCATAAATGAAGAGGGAGTATAGGATAGGGGGGTTGTAGGGAGGGGAAATGGGGAAAGGGGATGACATCTGTATTGTACATAAATAAAATATGCAATAAAAGTAAATGAATAAAAAAAAAAAAAAAAAGAAAGTGACTTATTAGAAACCAAAACACAGAGGACCGGCTTAGGCAGGTCTAAGAAGCAGAATACCATTACCCTCTGAAGTCCTGCATGTACTCGTTTCCAAATATGTCTAACCTTGTTCAAGTGGCAACAACTACCATATTTATTGGTAATAAACTTATGTGGCTATGCATCCTTAAATATTAAGTTTTTGTTTTATTTTGTGTATGTAACATGTCTGCACATTTTTATGTCTGTATATACTCATTAGGATACACATGTATGTGGATGTATGTGGAGGCCAGAGGTTGATATCAAATGTCTTCCTCTATTGCTATCCACCTTACATTTTATTTTATTTTATTTTATTTTATTTTATTTTATTTTATTTTATTATTTTATTTTATTTTATTTTATTTTATTTTATTATTTTATTTTATTTTATTTTGAAACAATCTCTCATTGAGGTGAGTCCTCTAGCCCTAGCATTATAGAGATGCATAATGACACCTGGCTGGTTTTTTTAACATGTGTATTAGAAATCTGAACTCAGGTCCTCATGATTGTACAGCAGGTACTTAACATCTCCTCAGTCTACATCAATGCTACTTTTTAAAAGGTATAATAGTATAACAATGGGAGACTTGAGAGAAGGCTTAGAGGGTAACAGTACTCTTAACTCCAGGGGATCCAATGGGTACATACTCACACAGAAAACAACTAAAAATAAATCTTTTTTTAAGACACTGTATTACAATCTCAGTAGCTGAAAAAAAATCAGAGTATTTAAGTATTAGAAATATCAACTGTGAGTGTAAAAGAGATAGTTCAACAGTTGAGAGCATTTGCTGCTCTTCTCTTCCAAAAGACTTGAAATTGGTACCCAACACCCACATCAGGAAGCTCACAAATGCCTATGACTCCACAAGATCTGACACTCTCTTCTGCCCTCTCCAGACACCTGCAAAGACATAGCATATACTCACATCAACACACAAGATAAATAAAGATAAATTTTAAAAGAGTAAGAAATATCAAGTATGCAGCCAGGCAGGGGTGTCGTACTCCTTTAATCAGGAGGCAAAAGCAGGCAAATGTCCATGAGTTCAAGGCCAGCCTGGTCTTCAGAGCTAGTTCCAGGACAAGCAAGGTTACACAGAGAAACCTGTCACAGAAAAAAAAGAAGAGAAGGAGGAAGAGAAGGGGAGGTGGAGGGAAAAGGGAAGGGAACAGAAGGGGGAAGGGAAGGGGAAAGGGAAAGAAAAAGGAAAGGGAAAGGGAAGGAAAGAGAAATCTCTAACATGCACAAAGTCTGGAGTTCTATCTCCAATACCACATAAGCTTGGTATGGTAGTACAAGCCTGTACATCCAGACAGTAGAAATGTTCTTGGCTACGTAGCAAGGTCAAGGCCAGCCTGAGACAAGAGATCCTGTCTCAAAAATAAAACATAAAATTAGTGGCTCAAGAAATATCTCAGTGGAAAAGAACACTTAGTGCTTTTACAGAAGACTCCCATCACCCAAATGGCAATTCACAACTTCCTATAACTCAGTTCCAGGGGATTCAGTGTCCTCCTCTGACCTCTGAGATCTCACAAGCCACCACCTGAGTTTAATCCCTAGAATTCTTGGTGGAAAGACAAAAATGACTTCCAAAGGTTGTTTGACCTCTGGATATACCCACACTCACATCACACATACACACAGGAATAATAAAAAAATTTTAATTTTAAAAATAAAAATAAGTAAATAATAAAAGAAAGAAGTAAACTGCTTTTCCCAAGAATATTTTTTTTCTTAAAACTTTCTTTTTTATTTTTTATTTTATGTGTGTGTTGCCTACATGTCCACATGACTGTCTGACGTCCTTGGAGTAATGCATGACTATATACTACCATGTAGGTGTAAGAAACTAACCCAGTTCCTCTGCAATAATAGCAAGTGGTTTGAATCATTAAACATAACCTCTCTAGGCCACCAGGAATATTTTAAGTAATTTTTTAACGACAGAGAACAAAGCATCAAATAAAATTAAAGTGACTACAAAGTTAAGCCTATCAGTTCCAAGTTTGAGGCCAGCCTATCTATGTAGTGAGGTCCAGGCCAGACAGGTATACACAGAAAGACTCCATCTCAAAAAGAAGAAAGGAGAGAAGGAATGAAGGGAGGGAGGGAGGGAGGGAGGGAGGGAGGGAGGGAGGGAGGGAGGGAGACTGACTGCTTGATCCAAGCCTATACCAAATATTTTCTTTTGAATTAATTTTAGATTTTATTTTATTTTCCTATGTGCATGTGGGATGGAAGTGGAATGTAAATGGAGATCATAAGATAACTTTCAGGAGTTGGTTCTCTCTCCTACCCATGAGATCCAGAACTCAACAGTTAGCAGGAGGTAAGACAAGTGCTTTACTTACAGTCATCCTACCAGTTCCATTTTAAATCTTTAAATATCAAATTACCTTACACAGTTCAAACCAAGTACAACATATTTGGTCATTAAACAATTTAATAGTAATACCTTTATATTTAATGAGTTAAATTAAAGGAAACCTATTCTGCTATATTTCTATCAACTATATAGACTAGCTTCCTGAGTATATCAAGATAGAATACATACTTTATGTCACTGTTTCCCCAAACCCAGGCATTTCCAGCTAAAATATGCACGCCCACTAGATATGTTGAAGCCAGATACTATCTACAAACCACCAATAGAAGAACAATGCTACCTTCATCTTGCAGGCATGAGTAAGTATCTTCACTCTTTTGTGTTTATGAAGCACACATACATATATATATATATATGTATATGTATATGCATATAGAGAGAGAAAAAAACAAAATTGGATTAATCTGAAATCAAACTCACTACAATTGAAGTACTCAAATACTGATTATTGTAAGTTAAGGCAATAATTGCAAGTTAAGACAAATCCATGAAATGTCAATAATACATAAGAAAAGAACCACAAGGGACCTTTATTCCCCCACAGAAAAGAAAAATATCCACATCTGTATAGTCTGGATTTTTAACAAGTAACATGGTTTATTGGAGTTCTATACACTTAAATTACTTCAATCTCCAGAGTAAGAATAAGACTAGGTTAAATATAATTTATGTGACAAAGAGAATATAGCAAAATATGATTAGAAACAAGCAGTTCAGCTGTCATCGTAGTACAACAAAACATTATTATAGAATGTTGTCTTTGTCAGTGAGTGTTACACTGAGGGTGGGGTATACTGGACTCAGGTGTATTTGTAATTCTCATTAACTGTATTCTGTTACATCCTGTCATGGGTGTGCTCGGTGTGCCTACAGCTCCCTCATGAGTAGCTGTTATTTCCCCTTCTAGTTACTAAACAGGTCACCTTACCACTGGACAGTATGCTAATCTCAGTGGACCAAGAGATGTTTTCAAGAAACAAAAAAGGGACAAAAAAGGTTTTCATAAAAAGGTCAAATAATGAACACAGTGTAGTAACTCATATGCCACCACCCCAGAATTCAATGATGGAGGCAGGACAACCAGGAATTAAGGTTTCCAGGCTATTCTGGGACATATGAGAAATCTGTCTCAAAAAAAAAAAAAAAAACAGAGACAGACAGACAGCAAGATATCTGGAACAGAGGAGGTGATCTCCAGCTTCTCTCTAGGCAAATAAAGCCCAAATTCTTGATAATATATTATATTTCATTTCATATTCATGACAAATGACTGAAAAAAATAACACCTTCTGTTCAGCTGGAAATGATTCCCCTATGTCTACCTCAAATAATAATCTGAAAGTTCTAAGACCAAAACTGAAAAAGGAAATTCTAAACAACTTTTACATTTACTTAGTCTGTGTATGGGGAGGGGGATATGGAGGCAGGGGAAGTGCACAGCACAATGTAGAAGTCAGAGGACAACTAATGACAATAGCCACCTAACATAAGGAATGACCTCTGGATACAAAATGCCACAAACAGTAAAGAACTGAATTACAAACAGTCTCTAGTATGAATCAAAACATCTTGTACACCAAATCTAGTTCTAAAGTTCTCTGTTCACCTAATGATTGTTGTCCAAACCATTTGACCTTCACAATAGATATGGAAAGTCCAGGAAAAAAATCTTTCCCTGTGAAAGTATCAGCCTAGCAACAGCCTCTGCCCATCTCATTATGTAATGAAATTAGTCTTTGGTACACTGAACTCTCCTATGAACTTAAGCACATCATTTACCATTATTTTTTAAAAGACATAATCTTATATTTTTAAGAACAAGAATAGATGAACATACTCAAAGATTGCTTCTCTTTTTAAGTGTTCAAAGCTACCAAGAGCTCTTCACTAGACCTGCGCACTATACCTGGTAAGACTTCCTGTGGACACGTGCCGTTAACATCACACTCATTTTTTACATAGAAGCCAGTGTAACTTTTTTTCAAACAATGTCTCACCATAGCAAAAGAACAGGATAAGGAAACATCTACTACTACATCTTCCTTCCCAAATTTAATAGTTAATATTGATTGTTGACTTGACAGAAGTCACCTAGGAGACAGATCTAGATTGTATGACAGAGACGTGAACACCCTAAGTGTGGGCTAAGATTCCGAACTATATTAAAAAGTAGAAAAAAAAACAAATTGAACAACAGTATTCATCTCTTCCAGCTTTCATAGTATAGAGGTAAGATGACCAGCTGCCTCACATCCCTGCCACCATAAGGGACTGTAATTCTAAAACAGTCAAAATAAATCATTTCTTCCTGAAGTTGTTTTGTCAAACTAATCCATCTACTTTAAAGACCACCATCCTTGTTTCTCACTGCAGAATAAACCCCTGATGCACAACCTCAGTAGGATGTAATCCAGCATTTAGCAAAAAAACTGTCTTAAAAAAAATTAATAGAGTGAGCTGCAAAAATGATTCAGCAGCTGAGAGCACTTGTTGCTCAATCATGGGGATCAGAATTCAAATCTGAGTAATCCTACTGGGTGAGTGACAATACCAGTAAACCTAGTTCTAAATGATTCAAAGCCCTTTTATACACTTCATAAGCATGCATATGCAGGCACACATACACACACACTCGATGAGTGGAAGGGCAGAGAGGACAAGCTAAGATGTTTTTCCTTGACTCCTACCTCCTACTCTTTTGACACAGGTCTCTGTGGTGATTTAAATAGCAATGGCTCCCACAGACTTGTATGTTTGAATGTTTGACACATAGGGTGGGAGTGTGGCCTTGTTGGGATAGGTTGGTCTTGATGGAGGAAGCGTGTCACTGTGGGGGCATACATTGAGATGCTCAAGTCCAGGCTCAGTGGCTTATAGTTCTCTCCCTGCTTCTTGCTGAAGAAGATGTAGAACTCTCACCTCCTTCTCCAGCACCATATCAGCCTGCTCACCATGCTTCTAGCCATGAAGATAATGAACTAAACCTCAGAAACTATAAGCCAGGCCCAATTAAATATTTTTTTTTATAGGAGCTGTCACAGTCATGGTGTCTCTTCATAACAATAAATCCTAAGACAATCTCTTTACCACCTTCTATGCCAGGCTAGCCATGAGTCTTCATTTGCCACTGCCACTGGAGGGCTGGGATTATAATAGATATTGGCCACAAATTTAATGTGGTTTCTGGAGACTAAATTTAAGTCTTCACAAGTTTGGTATCAAATATTTTACCTCCTGAGCCATGTCTCTAATCTGGATTCTTTCACCCTAATTTTTTGTTTGTTTGTTTGCTTAGTTGGTTGGTTTGGTTTTTTTTGTTGTTGTTTTTTTTTTTTTTTTGAAACAATATTTCTGTGTAGCTTTGGCTATCCTGGAACTCACTCTAAAAACCAGGCTGTCCCCAAACTCAAGAGATCTGCCTGCCTCTGCCTCCCAAGTGCTGGGATTATAGACATATGGCACCACTGCCCAGCTCTATTCTGTCTGCATGCCTTCCACCAACACACTACTACACAGCAGGCACTTCACACTTGAAGAAAAAAAAAAAAATAGCTAAGATCTGGTGAAAAGAGCTCAGTGGTAAACATGCTTGTTACAGCCTGGTATGGTGATATACACGTTTAATCCCAGAACTCAGGAGGCAGAGGTCAGCCTGGTCTACAGAGAAAGTTCCAGGACAGTCAGGGCTACATAGAGAAACCCTGTCTTGGAAAAAAACAAAACAAAAACAAATAAGTACTGATAACCAACATTGTTCCCTGGAACCCACATCAGGGTAAAAGCAGAAAACCAACTCTAAAGTGGTCCTCTGGCCTCCAGAGATGGGGTATGCAATATATACATCTTCACATGTCATACACAGGCACCATACACAAATAATAATGTATTTAAAAAAAATAGGTAAAAAGGCAAATTGATAGAATGCAGACTTGATGCTAGGGCAACAGTGATACCAGGAAATTGGAAATGACCATTTAAAATATATAGTTTCTGTATGTGATATCCACACAGAATTTGATAGTGGTAAGAGCTATAAACCTATTTGAAATAAACAATAAACAAGCACCACTGAATTACAAACTGTAGATTGAGGATATTGTATCTTGTGTTAAGCTACACAAATTGTTATTGTTTTAATGTGAGACAGGCATAGTTGCTAAGGCCTATAATCCCAGCATTCTGGAGGCTGAAGAGAGATGATGGCCATGACTCAAGACAATGAAAGAACCTATCTCAAAACCAAAAAAGGCGGGGGGGGGGGGCCGGGACGGAGGCAAGGAGGGAGGGAGGGAGGAAGGAGGGAGGGAGGGAGGGAGGGAGGGAGGGAGGGAGGGAGGGAGGGAGGGAGGGAAAAGAAATTATAGAACATAGTCTAGTCAGGTGGATGAACAAGAAGAGCATACACATTACACTGAAAGAACCAAAAACTAACAATGTAATTTCAAAGTCAAATGATACTTTTCAAGACAAATCTGAATATAATCACCTTGGCAAGACCTGCTCGGTGGGCTCCTTAGATTCCATGTATGCGAGGTATTTGTTGAACTCCCGAAACTCCTCCATGGAAGGTCTGAAGGTCATTATCTTACAGCTGGGATTTGGGGGACTCTCCACCTCCGCCACCTCCATAATGGCTACAGATGTTTCTGCAAAGAAAAAGTGGCCATCAACAATGGACTGACTCTTGGAAAAAGAGGCCTCAGAGGGCTTCCTAACATGCTCCTATTCTGCACACAGAATCACTGATGTGACTGTAAAACTGACCTCCAAGAAACCTTTCCAAGTAAAAATGAAGTCTCTAGAAGTACAGTCTACCACAGTGATAAGTTATTTCTCCACTGATGGAAATGAGCCAATTCAACCCAAATTTGATTATAATAAAGGCAGGTTTATTGGGAAGCTGTTCTCAAGCAAGTTCACTGGCCTCAGGGGGAAAGTGAGGTAGGGAGAAGGAGCTCACACAGAAAGCAGAGGAGGGGAGAGGAAGAGGAACGAACACAGAGAGAGAGAGAGAGAGAGAGAGAGGAGAGGAGAGAGAGAGAGAGAGAGGAGAAGAGAGAGAGAGAGAGAGAGAGAAGAAGAGACAGAGACAGAGACAGAGACAGGAGACACAAAGAGAGACACCAAGGCTCTGAAGGGAAAGAGCAGCCTAGCCACTGGACTGGGAAGTCCAGGGTTGGGGACAGGGTATGCCAGGGAAAAACTGCTGGGAGAACCTGGAAGTCAGGTCTACTTTGATATGTAAAATATGCATCTTAATCCCTTGTCCTAGGGTCTTCAAACTAACACAGTCCCCAAGTCCTCAAATAAACATGTATATACTGGTCCACTATCTCACATATTCACATATATAAAGTCCTAGCATATACTCTGCATGAAAGATGTTCAATATCTCTAGCACAGAGCTGAAGTGTGCTTCCAGTTTTTTATAAGATGTTTTTCTATAATAATTTAAAAACCAATCACATGATAAAAACACCAGAAACTAAGCTAATCTACTGAGGACAGAAACAGTAGCAGAACATCGATACAGGAGGAGCTCACTCAGCTGCTAAGAGCTGTGCAAAACTGAAGCTCAGAATTCAAAGTCCTCATAAAAAGCCCAGTCCATGGCCATGTTTTCTAACCTTAGCATTGTGGGAGGAGGCAGAGACAGAAGGATCACTGGGATTTGCTGCCCTCCAGCCTAGCTCCAGGTTCAACAAAGGGAATAAGATAGACCGTGATACAAGACACATGATGTCCTCCTCCCTAGTCCTTTTCATTGCATAGTAACACAAACTCTTACAAAAACCACACACACATATATACATAACACACACACAATAAAAAATAATTAATTTTTAAAAACTCTCATTCTATATCAAATCTGACCCTAGCAAAACAATCAGTAACTCAGCTCAGGCACCCATAGGATACGGAACCCTCTTCCTTAGTTATCTTAATTCAAGGATAATCAAATCCTTCATATAAACTGGCTTACTATTTGCACATATCCTACACACGTCTTCCTCTGTTCTTTAAATCTAAATTACTTATACCATCTAATACAATGTAAAGGCTAAGCCAATAATTGCTGTTAAATTCTTTAGGGAATGTCTTACTCAGGATTACTATTGCTGTTGTATTACTATCAACAAAGCAACTTGGGGAGGAAAGGGTTTATTTGGCTAACACTTCTATATCATAGCTCATAATCAAAGAAGTCAGGATACAAACTCAAATAGGGCAGGAACCTGAGGCAAGAGCTGATCAGCAGAGGCCTAGAGGAGTGCTGCTGACTGGCTTGTTCATTGTGGCTCATCCAGCCTGCTTTGTTATAGAACTCAGGACAACCAGCTCAAGCAACATCCACAATGAGCTGGGCCATCCACCATCAGTCACTAATTAAGATAATGTCCTACAGGCTTGGTAACAGCCATGGAGGCATTGTGTTAATTGAGGTCCCTCCTCTCAAATGACTTTAGCTTGTGTCAAGTTGATATAAAGGCATCCAGCACAGGGAATAAAATATGATGGTACAATTTTTCTTTTTCTTTTTTTTTAATTTTTTTATTTTTTACATGCCAGTTTTTCTTTTTGAGACTTCTGATACAGCCATGACTAGCCTTGAACTTTTTATGTAGTTTTATGTAGGATGACGTTGAACTTCTGATCTATATGCCTATACCTCCTACATGGGAGGTTTGTGCTACTGAAAATCAAACTCAAAGCCTCTAGGCAACTATTCTTATCAGCTAAGCTATATCCTTAACCAAATGCAATTTTTTGTAAGCCCTTGGTTGTTTCAATTCATCAATCCAAAAAAACCTCAAATACAGAAAGGCAACTAACTGTACTTTACCCTCCAACAGTACTTAAACCAAGTTTCTCAAACAAGTTAAGCTCTTTGTGATTTCACATATTCCTTCCCTTGGAGCAGCCTCTGCACACTTCCTAACTTTGAGTTCCCAACTATCTGTCCAATACAGAACTCAATGAGTCACCCTGTGCTCAGTGCTCTATCTCCTTGTCTACTCGTACTATAGACAGCAAGTTGTTTCTCCCAATGCTGGCACATCCCACTAGCCATTGAGTTATCAAGCACTGAAAAAAAAGACAGACTGACATATAGTCTTTCTCACATCTGCTCTAATAATAATATTAAATACAATAATTATTACAATATTATATGTAGTAATAATGAAGTCTTGGCCAGGTATGCACATCTTTAATCCCAGCACTTGGGAGGCAGGTGGATTTCTATGAGTTTAAGAACAGCCTGGTCTACAGATCAGTTCCAGGACATCGAAGAAACCCTGTATTAAAAAGAAAGGAGAGAGAGAGAGAGAGAGAGAGAGAGAGGAGAGAGAAAAGAGGGAAGGGAGCTGGAGAGATGGCTCAGTGGTTAAGAGCACTGACTGCTCTTCTAGAGGTCCTGAGTTCAATTCCCAGCAACCATATGGTGCCTCACAACCATCTGTAATAGGATCTGATGCACCCTTCTGGTATGTGTCTGAAGGCTACAGTGTAGTCATATAAATAAAAATAAATCTTAAAAAAAAATTTAAAAAAAGTAAAAAAAAAAAAAAAAAGAGGGAAGGAGGGAGGGAAGGAAAAGGAAAAGAAAAAGTATCAAGAGGCTAGAAAGAAGGAACATAGGTTGACAGCATTTGTTGTTCTTACATAGGACCCCGATTCAATTCCCAGAATCAACATGGTGACTAAGATAACATGACTATATTATATATAAATTATGCATAAAATAATCACAAAATATTGAAAAGTCATTTTATAGAATGTTGCATTTGGGAAAAGGAATACACTTGTCCTAAACAAAGGAAAAGTTATTCAGAAAACAGATTAGCCAAGCATGATAAAACACATCTATAATCTTGGTACTTGAGAGGAAGAGGCAAGAGGATTTTGACAAGTCAGAAGTCAGCATGGTCTGCATACCAAACACTGGGTGAGGCAGCTAGAGTCCTACCTCAAAAACAAAAAGCAAAACAACAATAAACAAATCTAGTTTACTTCTCTAGCAAAAAATAATAGCAGAAAACTACAAACTATCTGTGTGAAAGACACCATCTCTATGAAATGAAACATTCCTTTTCTTCTGTCCAAAATACAAGAGTTACCCTGTTATTTGTCTAAGCAGAGGCAGCAGACACGGAAGAAACTGGAAATACAGCTAGCAATTGAACAGTGATTGAATTCCTAACTTTAGTTCCACAGACATTCAAAGGACAAAACAGTCCTGGCACTAATGTAAGACACATACAATAAGTAAATGGTATCAATGGAAAAAGGAGGCGGGGGGGGAGGGGGGGCAGCTTTCATCTTAAAGGGAAGAAATCAGTTCATTCTGGAACGTTGAATGAATGACTGTGGAACAGGGAATACAGAAATACAAATTTAGATTATTTCAAACTCCATGTTCCAACATGGAAGCAGTTTCATGAGTTTTAGTTACAGAACTATGAGAATAGAACATGAGTTATAGAACAAAGAGAATTATAAATCAAGGCAAGTTTAAAACACATTGAACATCAGAGGGGCAGTTACAGCATGACAGGCCTTAGAAGAGTCTCTGATGACATTCTTAGCATTTAGTTGGTGGAAGCTGGTGGTCTACTACGTAAATAGATTCCAAAAGATTTTACCTGCATTGATGTTTTACCTGCGAGTGTATCTGTGTGTGGGTGTCAGACTCCTGGAACCGGAGTTGCAGATAATTGCTGTCATGTGGGTGCTGGGAATTGAACCTGGGGCCTCTGGAAGAGCAGCCAGTGCTCTTAACCACTGAATGGTAGGCACTCACTGATAAGTGGCTATTAGCCCAAAAGTTCGAAATACCAAGATACAACTCACAGACCACATGAAGCTCAAGAAGAGGAAAGACCAAAGTGTGGATGCTTCAGTCCTTCTTAGAAGGGGGAACAAAATACTCACAGGAGGAAATAGGGAGATAAGTGTGGAGCAGAGACTGAAGGAAAGGCCATCCAGAGACTGCCCCACCTGGGGATCCTATATACAGTCACAAAACCCAGACACTATTGTGGATGCCAAGAAATGCTTGCTGACAGGAGCCTGATATAGCATGTCCTGAGAGGCTCTGCCAGAGCCTGACAAATACAGAGGCGGATGCTCGCAGCCAACCATTGAACTGAGTGAGAGACTGCTGATGGAGGAGTTGAAGAAGGGCCTAAAGGAGCTGAGGGGGTTTGCAGCCCATGAAGGGACCAACGGTGTCAATCAGCCAGACCGCCCCCCCAGAGCTTCCATGGACTAAACCACCAACCAAAGAGTACACATGGAGGAACCCTTGGCCCCAGCCATAGATGTGGCAAGGATGGCCTTGTTGGACATAAGTGGGAGGAGCGGCCCTTGGGCCTGAGGGAGTTAGATGCCTGGGTGTAGAGGAATGCCAGGGCAGGAAGGCGGAAGATGGTAGGTGGTGGAGAGGCAGGGGGAGGGGGGTGGGATAGGAAGTTCTGGAGGGGAGACCTGGAAAGGGGATAGCATTTGAAATGAAAATAAAAATATCCAATAAAAGGATAGAGGGAGAGAGAGAGAGACAGAGAGAGAGAAAGAGGAGACGACAGAAAGAGACAGAGAAGACAGAGAGAAGAGAGAGAGAGAGAGAGGAGAGAGAGAGAGAGAGAGAGAGAGAGAAAGAAAGAAAGAAAGAAAGAAAGAAAACCTTAAAAAAAAAAAAAGATTTTACCTATTAGTCACAAGACTGCCAGGAGAAATGAATGGCTACTAGGTTCAGATGACTAAAACTAGCCCAAGATAAGGAAACTACCTCCCAGGTCAGCAACATTCCAACTTCTCCACAGTATTGAAATTCTAATCAGTCAGTTAGGTCCGTAGACAAGGCTGTTTTTCAAGAGTTCCAATTTACAATGGTAACTACTAAGAAAATGCAGAGCCAACAGAGAGGGTTCCTGTTTCAAAGCAGGCAATGGCAGGTGGTTCAGAGAAATAAAATCCAGGAGATGCCTAAAGGAGAGAAATCTCTTAGGCCCTGTTTTTCACGTGACAGCAAGGAGGCAGATATGACTGAAAACAAGACAGAGAATGGTGAGAGAAAAAAGGAATAGAAAAAGAAGTTTGGAGTTTATCTGAGTATCAGGAAGAAATTTTGGACTTTTAACCCGTATCATATCCAGTTCCTGAACTCAGTCATTTTTCACACCATTCAAAGAGATGAGAGCTCCTTAAAGTATACCTCTTCCAGGGAAACTGAGGCAAAAAAAAGTAATCTAGCTCACATTTTGATTTCTTGTTGCTGTGAAGAAAGGGAGGAAGACAAGGAGGGAGTGAGATGGGGGTGGAAGAAGGAAAGCACCACGGAGGCAAATTATCCAAAGGAAATTTATCCAGACAAAATAAAAGCTTGTATACACAGTGTGCACTGAGATCCAATTAGTATTTAGTATATTCTGAAGAAAATGTCATTACAGAAATGAAAAATGGTGCTCGCTTCAGCAGCATGTATACAGAAATGAAAAGGTAACAAACGTCAAGATTTCTAACCGGAGGCTGGAGATGTGTAGCTCAGTTGTTCAATACTTGCCTTGCATGCATTAGGATGGAGTTCAGACACAGGAATGGGGATGGTGTTAAGGGGAGGAGGGGGTAGCTCTAGGCATTAGCAGTAGCTAATCCTCATACTTAGCAAAACCATCTCTGAAAACAAGGGAAAGGAAGGGGTCCAAGTATAGGGAGCATGCCTATATCCCTGCACTAGGGAGACTGAGGCAGGAAAATCACAAATTCAAGATCAGCCTGAGCTATGTAGAATTCGGAACCAGTATGGATAATAGGAGCCTGTCTTTGAAAAAATAAAGAAAAAGAAAAGAGCCCACCTGCAAATGCTGCTCTGGAGACTTTAGACAAGGGGGATCACTGTAACTATAAGGCTGAGCTACATGAGTTCAGTAGCCTGGGCCACACAGGAAGGTAAGAACCCGTGCTAAATTGCTTCCATGTTGGAACATGGAATTTGAAGTAATATAAAATCTGTGTTCCCAGGTCATGGTCACTCAATATGGCTCCAGAATCTCTTATTCCCTTTTAAGATGAAAGCTGTGGTTTTTGCATTGCCTGCATCCCATATCTAAAAAGTGCTTAGCATATTGTACATATTACTGTTTTTCTTTAAATGTATGTAGAATATGCCACCCAGAAAGAAAATAATAGCCGGGCGGTGGTGGCGCACGCCCTTAATCCCAGCACTTGGGAGGCAGAGGCAGCCAGATTTCTGAGTTCGAGGCCAGCCTGGTCTCCAGAGTAAGTTCCGGGACAGCCAGGGCTACACAGAGAAACCCTGTCTCGAAAAAAAAAAAAAAAAAAGAAGAAAGAAAGAAAGAAAGAAAAAGAAGAAAGAAAAGAAAGAAAGAAAGAAAGAAAGAAAGAAAGAAAAGAAAGAAAGAAAGAAAGAAAGAAAGAAAGAAAGAAACAATAAATAATGGGCCATTATGCAAAAACAATTTCCTACTCCAAAATATCAAATTTATTAATAAACACATTCATCAGAGAAAGAGGTTGAGTTACAGGCCAGAGACATGCAAAGGCACTGGACTCTAGCTGAGCTTTCAGAGAGGTGGCTGGGGAGGTAAAATTAAATAAACAGTAAAGTACAAATCAGAAGAGCACTAAAGTCAAAAGGAGTAAGAACAAAGTATCAACCCCATTCTAAGAGCTAGGCGAACAGATAGTGGGAAATGATGGGCTGAACAAAGCCTCTGAAAAGACAAGGTAAACTGCAGGCTGGTTCCCAAAAGAACTGCTGAAAGGTGAAGCAAAAAGGCTAACCGTCTTAAAGGGATTATTCTGACGGCATGGATAGATTAGACCAGCTACCATGGAATATGAAAGCCGAACTATTTTCAGTGTATCTCTTAATTCCAAGAGGCTGAGAAGGAAGTGTGTAGGGGAGCACTGGGAGTTGGGGGGTTGAGAAGTAAATGAGCTGTAAAATAAAGTAAAAATTGAGTCTGTCTCACTCTAATTAAACCTCATACCTTAAGGAAATTATGAATTATGTGTCAACTCCCTGTCCAAACTTACTATTGCTGGTATCTTGTTTCACTTAACACTACTTTTTAAATTTATATTTTAGTACTCACAACACCCTCTATAGTTATAAACACAAAAATACACCTTGCATGTATATATAATAAGGCTTCTATCCCCAAAACTCTAGGTTCTATCCCCAGAACTGCAGAAAACAAATCAAAACAATAAATGACAGTATACCATACCTCTCAAGAAATTCAGATAAGAACCAATAGTGAAGAAAAGGAATGGTGGCCCAAACCATTAATCTCTGAACTCTGGAAGCAGAGAATTCCAGGCCAGTCAGAACTACAAAGTGAGACCCAGGTCCCAAAAAATGTTACAGCCCAACCTTGAGGTAGATTGATTTCCAGCTTCACAAGGAAACTCCACACTAAATCACAGACTGGCCATACCAGTTTGCACACCCACCATCCTGAATAATCCTTTCCCCACCACCATCTGCTGTCATTTATTTTACTGATCTTGGCTAGTCTGAGTTAAGATGAAATACCCAAATCTTAGTTTGCATTTCCCTGATGATTAACAATATTAAACATTTAAGTGTTTCGCAGACACTTTTTGGGTTTTTTTTGTCTGTTTGTTTTTGTGGGTTTTTTTTTTTTTTTAATAATTCTCTTGCCTCATTCTGCACCCCATTGTTAATTGGGGTGTTTCCCGGACCTTCAGTTTTCTTGGTTCTTTGTACATTCTAGATACTGTAACCTGTCACTTTGCCCAACTTATGGTGCCATTTTCCATATAAAAAGCTTTTCAGCTTCATGAGGTCCCATTTATTAATTGTTAATCTTAGTGTCTGTCCTATCAATGTTCTGTTCAGAAAACCCTTTCCTGTGCCAGTGAGTTCAAGACTATCCTCTTTTCTATCATATTCAGGGTATATGGTCTTATGTTGAGGTCTTTGATCTATTTAGAGTTGAATTTTGTGCAGGAAAATAGATATGGATGTATTTTCATTCTTCTAACTGCATCATGCTTAAAGATGCTTTCTTTTCTCCCCTGTGGAATTCTGGCTCTATTATCAAAATCCAGGTGTTCTACGGTGTGTGGAATTATGTCTGGATCTTCAGTTTTATTCCACCTAGCAACACATTTGTTTTCATGGCAATCCCATGCTGTTATTATTACTATAGCTCTGTAATACAACTTGAAATCAGGGATGGTGCTACCTCCTTGCATACATATTCAAAGAACTCTACATCTTACTAAAGTGATACTTGTACATCCATGTTCATTACTTCTCTATACATAATAGCCAGAAATTGGACACAGCCTAGGTGCTACTCAACTATTATATTCTTTAGATATATGAGCTATGATCTGAATAGCCACAGAAGTACCTAATTAGGGGGTTGGGGGGAAGGCAGGTATCCAAGGAAGAGAAAATAGAGAATATCCAAGGAAGAGAACATAGTGATGGAGAGATAAATGGAAAGACAGAATAGGAAGATCAATTCTAGAAGAGAAATGGGAGGGCAGGGTAAAAGAGAAAATATGGGGAGGTACACTGAAGGCCTGTTGAAAAGCCATATGGAAACCTACTACTTTACAAGTTCCTAAAATACATAATCTATGAACATAATCTAAGTGCAATCATCACATACTGAGGGAGACAATACCACCTGCCACAAAACCCCAGTGCTGGGTATGGGTTACATCTTTTTGAATCATTGGTTAAATATTTGGCTCCCATAGACATCTGAGAAATGTATTAAACTTTTACCAAAGCTATTGTTTACTTGCCACAACCTGATGGTAAGGCCCTAATGCTGACCTATATCACCTATTTATATCATCAAACATGAAGAAATGGAGCTGGTACCCAAATAGAAACTTTTTTTTTTCCTTTTTTGAGACAGGGTTTCTCTGTATAGTCCTGACTGTCCTGAAACTCACTGTAGACTAGGCTGTCTTGAACTCAGAAATTCGCCTGCCTCTGCCTCCTAAGTGCTGGGATTAAAGGCGTGCGCCACCACTGCTGGGCCCAAATAGAACTTTTACAGTGCTAGAAGGTACTTTATACCATACTAGAGAAGAAACTTAATCATCAGTATCACCCAGCTACAAACCCTATAACATGGAACAGTGACCTGACTGCAAGGTATATTGGTATTACTGGAGTAAACAACCACTTTTTTCTTGAATTTACCATGACATGGTAAATCCATGACACTGATTTAAGTGGCCATGCACTTGAAATCGGTCATGGGTCTAGGGAAAACATCTCCTTCTGTTACTCTACTAAAGGAACACTGCAATAAATGACTGCCATTGGCATGTTGCTATACCCATAGATCAGTGGCTCACTCAGCCAGCATCACAGAAGCTTTTCCTTGCAGTAGACAGTAATTAAAACAGAGACCCACAACTGCACCATGTGCAGAGCATGAGAAACTTTGCAACACTCAGTCTACATGGGATATCTTCATCAAATTTCTCCATCCCCAAATCTCAAGGATCTCTGCAGACCAAGGTGGAAAGGCCATAAGCAATGGAGGACTCCAAAGAAAGAGCATCTTCCAAGCAATAATAATGCACATAATAATAATAATAATAATAATAATAATAATAATAATTCCTAACAATAATGCACATATGAACTCATGGAGCCTGTAGTAGCATAAAAAAAGATGTGTCCAGCTTCAAGCAAATGAGGTTCCAGCTAAGAGGGATAAGTGGACATGGAGTTCCACCCCTAAACAAGAATCTGTTTGTAATTGAGAACTCCTGGAAAAGTCAGTTCTCTCCAATGGAGTGACCAGGGCAAGCCCCTAGCCCAGAATTAGTTGACTAAGACAAAAAAGGCATATATTCCTTTTCCTCTCTCTCCTCTCTCCTCTCTCCTCTCCCACCTCCACCCCAACCCCCACCCGATTGCCCCTCTCCTTCTCTCTCCGCCTAGGCCTGTGTCTGTGTATATATATTTTTTATTTTGTTTATTTGTGAAATTGATTGTTTGTTAGTTTGGAGTTTTAGTTGGTTGCTGGGTTTTGTGGGGAGCTTGAGAGAGAACATGAAGTATGTAAATAAGAGGTGGAGAGGATCTGGGAGGGGTTTGTGGAGGGAAAACCAGAGGATCAAAATGTATTGCTTGAAAAAATTAAATATAAATAAACAAGAAACGGTACTTACAGGAGCATTAAATATTAATATGCAATAAAAGAAGACAATTTTTCTAGTCCATCACTTTAACCACTCAGTCAGAACTATTGCTTCAAAGCCAATTTTTTTAAAAAAGACCTGCATTATATATTGAACTTAACGACAGTACAGAATGTACGTGTTTTATCATTTTATCTCTAATAAATAATAAGACGTATCAAGGGCATAGCTATAAGCAGAAAGAAACACTGCTACAGAAAGTGCGACTGGAAATGTAGCTTGGTATAGTTTGCCTACCATGCACCAAGCCTTAAATTCAATCCCCAGGATTTAGTCAAACAATGGTAATCCCAACACCCAAAGTTAGAGACAAAGATTATCATTCGACAAAAGACAAAAGAAAAGGAAAGAGTGTGAGGTGGGGGGAGGGGAGAATTAAGTAAGATTTTTAGTACCATAAAGCAAGCCACAGCGTTGAGTTTTACTGTATTACCAATTTTGTGGAGAACTATAAACATTATGTGCAAATTCTAAACACTAAAATGGGAAGGAGGGCCTAAAACTCCTGAACAACTAGGCAGTACATTCCAAAACAAAACATGATAGGTTACCAGGCCAGCAAGCTTTAGTGATCATGCTAAATAAAAAAAATAAATAAAAATAAAAAAACTTTTTTTCTTTTTTTTTTCAATCTTAGAGACCGAACCTAAGGTATTCAGATACTCAGCATTGGCCCTACCACTTGCGCTATATCCCCAGCCGAGAAGGCGGAGACAGACCGTGAAATTTTAGAGAGTGAATAGCCAATAACAGTGCAGAAATATGACCGCCAGGAATCCCTGCACTGGTGAGGCAGAGACAGGTGGATTTCCTTTAGCTCCAGGCAGCTATCATACAGAGTTTTAGATCGGGCAGGACTACATATAATAAGTCTTGACTCAAAAACAATCAAAATATTTTTAAAGTCAATACCAAACGTTTTAACCATCACACTTTTCAATTAGAATACTAGTAACTTTGGCAATAGAAACAGTGAAGCTCCCACCCCTCCCGCCCTTTATGAACGCAAAACTCAAGTGGGTGAAATACAGCAAAGATTGGTGCTAACCTAAGCATACCGAGCCTATCAAAATCATCTCCCAGGCACCGAATTCCTGCAATTCTAACTTAAGCTTTATAAGCAGTAAATCACCAACTGTGAGTGACTGTACTGGGTGCAAGATTAAAAAACAAAACAAAAAAACAAAAAACAAAAACAAAAAAGTTTGCTAAGTCTTCTCTGAGAGCACCTGACCAAAGGCACTACGTTCGAGCTTGCCGGGCTCAGCCACACCGGCGGCTGCCTTCTGAGTCCATTAGAAAAGCATCAGAACTGAGTCCAGCTGCTTTCACTGCTAGCAGAAAAACACCAAGTTCTAGCCCAGGCTAGACCGCCTGCCTTCACCGCAGCATTACCACCGCACAACACGCCCTCTCACCCCGGCAGTTCACATGCCTCATCGAACTCGCATTTATTAAGCGCCCACTGTCTACCCCGCATCATGGCTCCCCCCCCCCCCCCCCCCCCCCCCAGGAACAGCACAAAGAAATGGCCTCAAGACGGAGGAAAGAAAAACGAAAAGATCTGCCAGGGCCAAGAACCAACCCGAGTGAGAGTCGGGCTACCTGCTACCTCGCGGATCCGGACATCCCGACCCAAGGGAGGCTCGGAGGGCGCACAGGCCCGGCCTTCCTGGAGTCGGCCGCAGAGGGGTTGGTCGGCGCCCCAGACTACACAGGCGTGGCAGTCCCGAGCAACACCACCTCGGATCGGCTCCACGGAGGCCGGCGAGCGAGCTCCCGAACCCGGAGGGCAAGAATGGACTGTCAGGGCCGCCTCCTCCCTCCCAGCTGACTGCCGTGCACCGCGGAGCGCCCAGGCCCGTGCCTCCCTGCGATGACCAAACCGAGGCCGCCACCCTTCCCGCTCCGTCTGGACCAAGAAGCGGTTACCTACGCGGCTGGCGGAGGTCCAGACGCCACCTGAATGAAAGGGATGGAAGTGCGGCCTCCCCTGAGGGTTTTGGGAATCTTTGGAAGACTTGTTCCGCACTAGGTGACAGCTGTTCGCTGCGCACGCGCACGGGGCGCCACCAAGGGATCCCTCCGCCGCTCCCCTCCCTCCCAGCTCCTAGGTGGGCGGGAGGCGGCTCGGGCGCGGAGGCGGGGCGGGCTGGCTCTCCTGCGTGTGGCGCACGCGCCCCCACGTGACCGCCGGGCAGGGCGCTCTCTGGGTCACGTGGGTTTCTAAACTGCTTAAAGGTGCCCGACACTTTAAGCCGAGACTTCCGCTTCTTGCTTGGTTTAAGCTCCTGCTCTCAGTTTCCCTTTGCCTCGGGACAGGCACGTCTCTTCTGTCTCAAAGGAGGAAAACACTGAAAAAAGCAGAGCAGGCAGGTGCACCGATCTTTGTCGGATCCCTCGCTGTCTTCTCACAGGGCTGAACCTGAAATAAAATACTACCCACATCACGCGCCTGCCGGGACTCGATGCGAGTCCATGGGAACCCTCGGTGCAAGAACGGCTGGCTGATTTTTACCTCGGGTGGAGGTGGTCAGGAAGGCCAGGCCCACGATGACATGGTCCTGCGCCGGTACACCAACCAATGGACTGCACCTCTGAGCCTCCTTAACTTAAGTCGGAGATCCCAAGTGAGCAGTGTTCCCAAATTCTAGCCTGCCCTTGAGCAAAAAGGCCTAATTCTTAGACTAGAAAATTCTTGGGTTGGGAACCTGAGTTGTTTCCTTGCTAGTGTCTGTGTAAATCTGATTTCCAAGACAGAACAGTCACACTGACTTCAAACTCTTGCTGCCACATAGGTGGCTAAACACTAAGTGCTCTGCAAGGCTGAGCAGTTTTTACTGTCCCACAGTTCCCAGTTGGATCTTTTGTTGCATTTCCTCTAATAATTAAGACTGACCAGGTATATACAAAAGTGAGCCCACAGGGCCATCAGTTAACTTGTTGTTTTGTTACAAAGCAAAGATTTCTAGTGATGTGGTGGCGCATACCTATAACCCAGGATTTGGGACGCAGAGATCAGAGGATTGGAATTGAAGGTCATTCTCAGCACAAAGTTGAGACTTGAGGTTAGCCTGGGCTACGTGATACACTGTCTCAAAAACTGATACCACTTTTTAAAAAAACTATCTCAACATATACATTTAAAACGTACTTAAATGTGTTTTTTTTTATTAGAGGGAAAACTGTAAAGGTAGATGGAATGTGTTTAATAAATTGAAAGAGAATAAGATTCAGCAACCATATTTCTTCGACTGTTAAAAACACAGCTTAGAGTTTGGGGGGAGAAAAAAAAAAAAACCAGTACTGAACTTAACTAACTTATGTAGTCAACTGGTAACTTATGTGTATATTATAGAAATTGCCGACCATCCTCCATGGCAATTGAATATGCTAAAACCATATATACATATCTTAAAATTACGGCATTTTGTGAACTAGAAAAATTGCACGTATATTAGTTAAATAGTTGAAATGGTTCAATGATTAAGTACTCTTATTATCTTTGTTAAACGAGAGATTAAAAAATATACCAAGCCCAGTGTGGCACACTCTTAATCCCAGCATTTAGGAGACAGAGGAAGACAGATCTCTAAATCCAAGGCCAACTTGATTTACAATGTAGATCAGTGTGAACTGCAAGGATAAAGTGAGAAACCTTGTCTCTCAAAGAAAGAAATGGGAGGCGGTGAAAAAGAAGTATATATCCACAGTTGGGTGAATTAAATCAGTCTGAGAGAAACAAATACTTCATCTCATTCATGGGCCCTAGATATTGTATACACACACACATCAGCATACATATTAGTGACATGAAAATAAAATCAAGACTGCCATGGGAAAGGAGAAGACTAGTGAGACTAATGAGTGAAAGTGCAATCTGGGAAGGTGTGCTTAAAACATATATACTATAAGAAAATAGTTTTAGTCAGCTCTGTATAACAGAAATAAAAGTCAATGTCAAAAGTGTGCCATCTGCCCTCCCCTCCACACCCCTGTACACACACACACAACAAACACACACACAACACAAACGTTTGTTGGTATGCCTTGAATCCCAACATTTGGGATACAGAGCCAGTTGGATCTATTGAGTTCAAGGCCAGCCTAGCCTATCTACTACTGATTAAGTTCCAAGACAGCAAGGAGTGTAAAGAGATACCTTATCCCAAAAACAAAACAAAAAAACCAGAAGTTTTTTTCAAAGCTTGCTGGGTGTAGTGCCACAGAACTTTATGGTCTCAGCAGATGGCCAGTGGTTCTCCCTGAGTTCAAGGCCAGCCTGACTATATATAGGTTAACTGGAGCTAAATATAAGACCCCGTCTTAAAGAAAGGAAGGAAGGAAGGAAGAAAAGAAGAAAGGAAGGAAGGATAGAAAAAAAAGAACTGTAAATAGTGCACATGTATGTTTGTGTTTGTAAAGAAAAAAGTGACAAATTAAAAAAAAAAAAAAAAAAAGCAAATCTAATTTTAGTACAACATGTATGCCCAGTCTTAAAGGAGGCAAAGGGGGAAAAAAATAAAACCAAAAACAAAGGACTAAAGAAGCTGTCTGTTGTATTAGACTGGAAACCCAGTGTCCTAGAACAAAAAGCCTGGAGACCTGAACTCCCATCCCCTCACACTTCATAAATACAATGTTGCACAAATAGCATTTGTTTTAATATAGCAAGTTACAGTGTCCCGCTTTTGTTGTTGTTGTTTGGGATGTTTGATTTTTGGGTTTTGGGGTTTTTTTTGTGTTTTGTTTTGTTTTTGCGCTTTTGTTTTTTTGAGACAGGGTTTCTCTGTGTAACAGCCCTGCCTGCCCTGAACCTTACTTTGTAGATCAGTGTAGCCTTGAACTCAATTCACCTGCCTCTACCTGCTAGTGCTAGGATTAAAGATAACACCACCACACCTGTCTAGATTCTCCATTTTTTAATCAGAAGGTATACTTTACTGAATTCACTTAGCATTTTGAAATAATACTCAAAGGCCTCAGGTTACTGCTTGAGGCTTCTTTTATGGACCTAAAGGAAGGAGGGAATGATGGTGATGGTGGCAATGATGAGGCTGATGCTGATGATGAAGGATGAGAGGAGGAGGAGGAGGAGGAAGAGGAAGAGGAGGATGTTCGTCTCTTGAGGGGGTGTGTTTCTTTTTTGAAGCAGGATCTTCTTATGTAGCTGTAATGGACTAATTTTGTCAGCTTGACTACATCTGGAATCAACTAAAACCCAAACAGCTGGGCTGTGAGAGACTGCTTGCTTAGATCTTTCAGTGGATCATTTAGACTCAGACTAAATCTGGTGTGCACCTTCTGATAGCAATCCTTATGAAGGAAGAAGAAAGCTTTTTTTTTTTTTTTTTAAGATTTATTTATTTACTTATTTTATGTTTGTAAGTACACTGTCACTCTCTTCAAACACACTAGAAGAGGGCATCAGATCTCATTACAGATGATTGTGACCCACCATGCTGGGTATTGAACTCTGGACCTTGAAAGAGCAGTCAGTGCTCTTAACTGCTGAGCCATCTCTCCAGCCCAGAAGAAAGCTTTGCTTTTTGCCTGCTTGTCCACTTTCTGATGCTGAAGCTTTAGAACACACTTCAGGATTTCAGCATAGCCCGAAGATGAGCTAGAATCTCCAGCCTTGTGGACTGTCAGCTATCAGATTCTTGGCCTTCCTGTCAGGAGACAGTTATTTTTGCACTAGCCTGTAAATCACTCCAATAAATGACAGAACTTCACTCACACACAAATGCACGCGCGCCACACACATTTATTCAATCAGTTCAGTTCCTTTAGAGAATACTGACTAATACAGTAAACCATCGTGGCTTTGTACATGAGGTGAGCCTCTAGCATCAGTCTCCCACGTGCTAGGTAGACAGTCTTGAGTCACCAATGTCTAGTAATTCTTAATTCTTTTTTTTGGTGGGGGGGGGAGGGAGGGACGGGGAGGTTCAGACAGGGTTTCTCCATATAGCCCTGGCTGTCCTGGAACTCACTCTATAGACCAGGCTGGCTTCGAACTCATAAATCTGCCTCCCAGCCAGGCTGTGGTGGCGCACGCCTTTAATCCCAGCACTTGGGAGGCAGAGGCAGGCGGATTTCTGAGTTTGAGGCCAGACTGGTCTACAGAGTGAGTTCCAGGACAGCCGGGGCTACACAGAGAAACCCTGTCTCGAAAATAAAACAAAAAAAAAAAAAATAAAAAATAATAAAATCTGCCTCCCTCTGCCTCCCAAGTGCTGGGATTAAAGACATTGCTACCACTGCTTGGCGTAATTCTTAATTTTTTTTTTTTTTTCCCCACTGAAGCACAGCGGGATTGAACTCAGGACAGACAGAGCGCCCTAGCGACAGAGCGCGAGCATTACAGCAGATATGCCACTCAGGCCATTTCGGGGTTTTTTTTTTTTTTTTTTTTTTTTTTTTTTTTATTCTTAATTCTTAAAATGTTCCTTTGCCTGTAAATCCTGTCATTGAACTTCACAGCCTGTTCTGAAACTAGACTCACCACCTGTTCTTTTTTTTGTTTTAATATTTTATTTATATAAGTACACTGTAGCTGTCTTCCGACACACCAGAAGAGTGCCTCAGATCCCATTACAGATGGTTGTGAGCCACCATGTGGTTGCTGGGAATTGAACTCAGGACCTCTGGAAGAGCAGCCAGTGCTCTTAACCACTGAGCCATCTCTTCAGCCCATCACCACTGTTCCAATTAAAAGGTGAGGGGGAGTAGAAAAAATAAATAATAAATTTATTTGAAAACAGAAAAAGTGGATTTATTTAATGTTCATTGGAAAGAGAGATTAAAAAGGAAAATGAGTTCCCTGAGATTAAAATTTAAGTAGAGAACCAAGATATGCACATCTAAGCACTCACCACCAAGACCTGTTTTCAACAACCTCCATTGACTAAGCCTCATTTTATGCAATTGGGCAGTCTGACAAATTGCTAAAACTATGAAATCTCTTTCCTGGAAAGTCCCCCCTAGGTGTGGTGCCTTTTCCTGATCCCAGCATGAGTTCCCTATTTCTTTCAGGTCCATTGTTTCAATAGTCTGAAAGTCAGATTGAGAGACTTGTTTCTTTATAATATATTATTTCTTCCTGACCTATTACTCTACCTTAAACACGACTTTCCTTCCTAAGACCACAAAGACTTCAGGAAGTATCCCTAACTGTTCTCTTGGATGTCTCCAATGTGGATAGGACCTAAGGAGACCCAAGAAGCTGTATGCTTCTATTTTCCTGTCCTCATCTCTCATACTGTCTAACCTCATCAACAGGTCCCCATTTAATGAATGGTCCATGTAGCCCTCTGAGTATCTCAGAGGTTCCATGTCTTTCTTCATGGCTCCTCTGGCATATTGCTATCCTTAACCCCACCCAAGGTTTCAAACTCTCCCCTGACAGCTTCTCATGAACAATTGAGGCAGCCTTATTAAAAGAGGGAAAAGGAAAGGTATTGTTTTCAGAGAACTGAAACCAGGAAATAATTTTCTACTGTGGGCATGAACTTTTCTTTAAGCTCTTCTGAAATTACTAAGAGTTTGTTTGTTTGGTTTGGTTTGGTTTGGTTTGGTTTGGTTTGGTTTGGTTTTCTTGTTTTATTGAGCACTGTGTGTAGTCCAGGCTAGTCTCAAACTCTCTAACCCATCTAGGCTAATCTTAATCCTCTTGCCTACACTTCCCAAATTCTGGGATCACAAGTGTGAGCCACCACAACTGGTTGGTATTGTTGTTCATTTGCTTCCAAATGCTGATGTGCAGAGGATGTCCTAGTGAATCACCAACATCATGTGTTATACTAGCATTCTCTTCTTCATTCATTAGTTCATTAGTCACTGAAGAAACAACTGGCTACAGAGAAAAGCATATACCCACAGACTCCTCCTTCACTTCTCATACTTTTTTACAGAAGCTACTTGTGAATTAAGTCTGAGTTTGTTTATAAATTTGTTTTTTACTTATTTGCAACAGTTTCCTATAGTCTAGGTGACCTTGACTTTTCTACATAGTTAAAGACATCCTTGACAGTCTCATTTCTGCCTCTCAAATCCTGGAATTGCAAGTATATTCCACGATGCTCAGCTCAATTTATAGAAATACCTTGTTCCAAAATTTAATATATTGAGATTCCAGAATCAACAGCCTGCCTACTCTACCACGCTCTAGAAGTGACCTAATGTTAACTGGAAAATTTCAAGCTTTTTTATTACGTAGTTGTTGTAGGATATTTGATCACTGTGAACCCTAAGATTGTGTTATTTACTGGAAAATAAAACTGCTTCTAGCTACTGCGTGGTTCAGCCTCAGCTCACACCTTTAATCCAAGAGCTTTCTGCTTGAGCATTGTAAACAGGGATAAATAAAGTCAACCGTAGGTCAAAGGTCAGAGGAAGCAACCAGCTGACAGAAGTGGACAAGATGATTAAGAAAAAACAGAGCATATCAGGGAATTAGGAGGATGGAAAGAGAGATGTACAAAAGTAGAAGTGGGAAGAGTCAGTTTGAAGGAGGTTTTTGGTGACTGTGAGAG
This sequence comes from Mastomys natalensis, assembly GCA_021653895.1. Taxonomy (NCBI): domain Eukaryota; kingdom Metazoa; phylum Chordata; class Mammalia; order Rodentia; family Muridae; genus Mastomys; species Mastomys natalensis. The sequence continues at coordinate 504,062 of JAJTUV010001320.1, read as the reverse complement.
AGAAGAGGAGAGCTTGCTTTGGGGATGTCAGCTGAGGAATAAGCTGAGCTGAGTGCTTTCTCTGCCTCTCTGAGCTAGCAGGCTTCCACCCCAGCGTCTGGCTCCTGAGTCTTTATTGGTAAAATCGAACCTTTGAGATTTTGTTTAAAACAACATATAGTCAAACTTGGAGTTCATGGACATGAGTCACTTAGGTACCCATAGACAAGTGAACTTGACTCTGGAGAAGTTATGTGTGCTAAAAGTATCGTCCGCTATCCTTTGCTCCAGGTTCTTGTTATTTTATCAATTGTAAATAATTGTTTTACTGGAATAGTCAGTGTCTGGAGTGGAAGTTTTTAGTTTCTTGTTTTAAAGAACTAAATAAGGACACACAGATTTCAAAGTAGCAAAGAAACTTTATTCAAAAGTAAAGTGATAGAATGGTTAAGAATACTTGTCAAGAATAACAGCAGGCCCCATGAGTGAGAGAATATTCACTGGTCTACAGTTATCATTTGGGGTTTCTTTTTATAGGACATAAATGAAGAAGGGGACTCATTACTAAGAGGTGTAACATGGGCAGGTCTCTAGTTTGACTGACATGTTAAAATTATATGACCTTTTTCTCTACTGTGCATGTCCCTTGCTATCAAACATCTAATTGTAATCATTCATGCCCAATCATGCATAAGATGATAAAAAAATTTACTCAGAGGGCATTGCTTTTAAACTCTCAAAATTAGTTCATGTCATATCAGCCCCTACCATGATTCCCTACCCAGATAAAACTAAGGATGCATTTAAATAGAGACTTTTCTAGTTTTGTGGATGTTAGGGGAGGAGAAACTTACTCCATTGTTTGTAGTATATATATGTATGTGACTGGATTGTACATGGGGGTTTGGGTTACTGTGTATACTTTTAAGAGAGTGATAGGAACGTATAGTACATGCAAGTGAGGATCTCAGGCTGATGAGTGCACTATTGAAGAGGAGTTTGTACATATCTCCAACATTGCTTACCTGTGCCTGCTTCAGTTGAACATAGTATATGCTTACAATCTTAGCATTTGGGAGATAGAAACAGAGGGATCAGGAAAACAAGGCATCTTTGGCTAAATAATGAGTGAGTCTGAGTTCACACCCTGGGTTCCATGAGACTCGATTTCAAATAAATAAGTTAATAAAATAAAACAGTACTTAAGGATTGATGATGCACACGCTTGAAAATCCTTCTTGTTCATTAACTCAGTAAATGAATATCCATTCATCATCTGCCTCATGCACTTAATTATTCAGCCTGGTACCGATAGAGAGACATTTAATCAAGGTAGACCTGCCCATAAATTTCCTCAGTGATGCCACTGGATTCCATCACCACTGACAAAACTATTCCTATTGACCTAATTTCATTAGCTATATTTAACATAAGAGGATTATCTGCCTAGCAGCTGTACTGTTTTAATCCGATAAATCCCTTTTCACTTTGGGTGATGTGTTTTATTTTTGTTTCTTTGTCTTTTAGACAGGGTCTCATGTATGCCAGACTGACCTAGAATTCACTGTGTTGCTAAGAGCAGTATTGGGTACAAGGGGTATGGGTACTAGACACTATTCCATTTAACCTTCTAGAACCCATAGACATTTACCTTGAACTCGCTAGCCTCCTCTACCAAGATACTCTTACAATAAGGTCATCATGCATTTCTAACCCGTGATGTTCTCAGTGGCTTTTGCTTGTGTTCTTTGGCATAAGCGCTTTACTCTAGACTCCCGGACCAGACCTTGAGGTTGGCTCCCTTGTTCCTGAGAGCTACAGGACAACATTGTCACCCTTTCATTTCAGCTACACATTACCTTGAAAAGGATCTAGTTTGGGTGAACAATCTCTACCCTCCATATACTTCACACCACATACTCTTGGAAGGATAATTACCATCCTATCAACTGTTAGCATAGGCTTTAAAGCCTTCCTGGAGTTTACTAGCACATTATTTTGCTTTCTATTCATTTTGTTATCTAGGAACTCCAGGTTGACACAAATCTTACAAATTTCTTAGTCAGTTTTTCCCCTCTTTCATCCCATTTGATAGATTTTGCATTTTATAAACCAAATTTATTTGTTGGTCTGCATATTTGTCAGAGCTTCTTCTAAAGTAAAGATTATGGCCAACCATAAGGCCCAGGAACTGTACTAAAATCCCACATCATTAGTGAAGTCCCTGTTGAATCAATCCCCTTTTTATTAAAAGTCTCCTATAAACATAGCTCCATCAAGTCTGGGAAATTTGTCATCAAACACTGCCTAATTCTCTCCTTCCTTTCTGGTCTTCTAGTCTGTGATCCTCACACAAACCTCAACTGTCAGTAACCAGTGCATCTGATGGATCCTATAACCCAGTTCATCAGGTCCTGATTTTACTCACATTTCTCTAGGTTATGTAGCCATCTCAGGAATGGATGAACAGTTTTATTATCCATTTTCTGTATTTCACAGCTGAGATTGATCCTATTTCCCTCTATATCCCAAAGCCTTATGAACCAGGCTGTGACAGATTCTTTTATTGTTTAAATGTCTTCCCACATTCAAGCAGTTGAGAATAAAACACTATCAGGGCCTCTTACATTGGGCCATTTTTAAGATTTCCACTTCTTGATGGATAACATACTTTTTTCTTTCTCAGTGTTACAGGTTGGACCTGTTTGGGTATTTTCTATCACCTGTATCTTTATCTCTTCACCCCTTTCCCCATGCTTCTTTTTTAAAAATTGTATATTTTCTTTATTTACATTTCAAATGTTATCCCCTTTCCTGGTTTCCCCTCTGGAAATCCTCTGTCCCATCCCCCCTGCTCCTGCTTCTATGAGGGTGCTTCCCTACACACCCACTCACTCCTGCCTCACTGCCCTGGGATTTCCCTACACTGGGGCATAGAACCTTCACAGGTCCAAGGACCTCTCCCTCCCATTGATGCCCAACAAGGCCATCCTCTGCTACATATTGCCTTGAGCCATGTGACCCCTTGGTTGGTGGTTTAGTCTCTGGGAGCTCTGTGGGGATCTGGTTGGTTGATACTGTTGTTTTTCCTATGGAGTTGCAAACTTTTTCAGCTCCTTTAATCCTTTCTCTAACTCCTCCATTGGGGTCTCTATGCTCAGTCCAATGGTTGACTGGAGCATCCACCTCTGTATTTGTTAGGTTCTGGCAGAGCCTCTCAGGACATGCTATATCAGGCTCCTGTCAGCATGCACTTCTTGGCATCTACAATAGTGTCTGGGATGGATCTGCAGTGTGGCAGTCTCTGGATGGCCTTTCCTGCAGTCTCTGCTCCATACTTTATCCCCATATTTCCTTTAAACAGAGCAATTCTGGGTTAAAAATTTGGAGATGAGTAGGTGGTCCCATCCCCAATCAGGGGCCATGCCTAACCTCTGGATATGGTGTCTACAGGTTCTTCTCTGCTTTGTTGGAAATTTCAGCTAATCTTAGCCCAGTTGGGTCCTGGGAGCCTCTTGCTTCCTGGCATCTGTGACTTGCTGGTGGTATGCCTACTTCCCCATCCCTCATTGCTACATACCTCTGTTCAAATTCCTGACCCTCTGTATATCATCCCAGTCTCCTCCCATACCTGATCCTGCCCCCCTTTTACCTCTCCCCCCTCTCTTCCTCCCAAGTCCCTCCTACCCTCTACCTCCCTTGAGTATTTTGTTCCCCTTCTAAGAAGGACTGAAGCATCTACACTTTGGTCTTCCTTCTTCTTGAGCTTCATATGGTCTGTAAATTGTATCTTGGGTATCCAAGCTTTTGTGCTAATATCCACTTATCAGTGAGTGCATACCATGTGTGTTCTTTTGTGATTGGGTTGACTCACTCAGGATGATATTTTCTAGTTCCATCCATTTGCCTAAGAATTTCATGAAGTCATTGGTTTTAATAGCTGAGTAGTACTCCACTGTATAAATGTACCACATTTTCTGTATCCATTCCTCTGTTGAGAGACATCCGGGTTGTTTCCAACTTCTGGCTATAACAAAAAAGGCTGCTATGAACATAGTGGAACATATTTTGGGTATATGCCCAGGAGTGGTGTAGCTGGGTTCTCAGGTAATATTGTGTCCAATTATCTGAGGACCACCAGACTGATTTCCAGAGTGGTTGTACCAGCTGCAATCCCACCAACAACAGAGCAGTGTTCCTCTTTCTCTTCTCTATATCCTCTCCAGCACTGCTAACACCTGAGGTTTTTTTTTTTTAATTTTATTTTTTAAGATTTACTTATTTTATTTATATGAGTACACTATAGCTGTCTTCAGACACACCAGAAAAGGACATCAGATCCCATTACATATGGTTCTGAGCCACCATGTATTTGCTGGGAATTGAACTCAGTACCTCTGGAAGAGCAATCAGTACTCTTAACCTCTGAGCCATCTCTCCAGCCCAACACCTGAGTTTTTTTTTATCTTAGCCATTCTGACTGGTGTGAGTGGAATCTCAGAGTTGTTTTGATTTGCATTTCCCTGATGACTAAGGATGCTGAACATTTCTTTAGGTGCTTCTCGGCCATTTGAGATGCCTCAGTTGAGAATTCTTTGTTGAGCTCTGTATCCCATTTTTTAATAGGTTATTTGGTTGTCTGAAGTCTAACTTTGTGAGTCCTTTGTATATATTAGATATTAGCCCTCTATAAATGTAGGGTTGGTAAAGATCTTTTCCAATCTGTTGGTTGCCGTTGTTTTGTCCTATTAACAGTGTCCTTTGACTTACAGAAGCTTTGCAATTTTATAAGGTCCCATTTGTCAATTGTTGATCTTAATGAGTACAAGTTTTCTGATCCCAGGAGGCTTAAATATCTGAGTTGTATTCTATTTTTTAAAAAGTGATTAATTTTATGTGTATTAGTGTTTTGCCTAAATGTATGTATGTGCACTTATGTGTGTGTGTGTGCTGACCTTGGAGGCCAGAAGAGTGTCTTAGGTCCCTGGAATTGGAGTTTTGAATGATTTAAGTATCATGTGTGTGTTAGGAACAGAACCTGTGTCTTCTGTAAGAGCAGCAAGTGCTTTTAACCACTAAGTCATCTCTCTAGTTCCAGTGACTTGTGTTCTCTTTAACATTAGGCTTTCCAACTCTAGGGCGCAGCAAGCCAACACCTTTACCATTCTCCTTTTTTTCACATTTCCAATCAGAAGCTAATGTAGAGACTACCAACCACAAGTCCTTTTTCCATTGTAATCTATCCCTTAGCCAAGCAACTTCTTTCTTGAAGGATACCTGAGGAACCCCACTCTTAATTTAAAAAATTAAGATGCTGAGGAAAGCTGTATGATGAAACCTGATAACTTTTACTGTGAAAACAAAGTAGCTTTGCTCAGGTACACATGCATGTGTTACAGGATATTTGAAACTGTTAGAGTGTAGCTCAGCCCTTGGAACACACCTTTATTCCCTTTGGCTGGAATACAGATACACCCTAATACTCACCCTTAATCCCAAACAATGAAGGTAAAGTTAGTGTGTAGATGGAAGCACCCAAATTTGAAAGTGATATCTAATTAAGAAGCAGAAAGTGTGATGAATCAGAGAAAGATTTAACAAAATAGGATATGACCATGAGAAGAGTGAGGAAAGGAAAGCTACTTAAGGGAGGGAAAGACAGTACAGGAGGAAGAGAGTACACTACAGGAATACAGTAGAGTTTGTGGAGAGAGCTGTAGAGTAGAGTTGAGACAGAGAGTAGAACAACACAGAGAAGGAGAAGGCAGTTTTACTAGGAGTTTTACAGGGACAGACTGAAGAGAGAACAAGTTAGATGCAGGTCAAGATAGAATAAGCAAGAGAATGAGAAGGAGCCAGAAAATTAAAAGAAATTGTTAGAGGCCAAATAGAGCAATTCAGAGGCTGAGAGAAAAGTCAGATTGAATAAATCAGATCAGAGAAGAGACTGAACCAGAAGGCTGAGTTGAACCAGCCAGTTAGAGATCAAAAAGAACAAAAAAGTGTGAACTTATTCAGCAGCAAATCTCAGAGGCTGAAAAGATTCTAGGCCTATATTAGATTGTACAGAGTCTAGAAGCTTCCAGGCTTAGGCCTAAGCTAGCAATCTGAGGCAGTAAGCCTCCCAGCAACAATTATACACATACACATTTGTTTCTTATGTCTATCACAAATAGGCCAATATATACAGAAACACAAATATGTATTGCTTAGCTCCATACTAGGCATGCATATATGTGTAGGTTAAAGCATACATGTACTTCCTAGCTCCATCATTGGTAGAATTTTATGTTCTAAATTTACACACATGTGTATTCCCAAGCTATGTCATAGGTAGGCTTTTATGTGTGGATTCACGCACAGATATATTTTTTGAGAGGCCTCTATGTGCAGGTTTACAAATACATGTTTTTCTTTGCTCTTCACTGGTAGGTCTATATGTTCAAGTTTATGTACATGTATTTCCTGCCTCTGTCATTGATAGGCCTGTATGTGCAGGAAGATAACATGTATTTCTTATGTCTGTCATAGACAGGCCTAAATGTGCAAGATCACAGTCATATATTTTCAGCTCTGAGATGGATAGGTCTATATACTCAGTTCACACACACATACCCTTCTGAACTCTGTCATAGGTCAATATGTGCCTGTTCATATGCATACACTTCTACATGTGTCATTGGCAGGTATATATGTACAGATCAACATATATGTTTCCTAGCTCTGTCACAGGCACATGTTTACACATATATGTTCTTCATACATGTCTCACAGGTAGACCTGTATATATGCAGGTACACAGGTACACAAACACACACACACACAGACACACATACTACCTAGCTCTGTTGTAGGGAGAGCTGTATGTACAGATTGATATACACATTAATTTCTTAGCTATTTCATGGGGAGTCTAACTCTTCAGACTACACACATGTATTTCCTAACTCAGTCATAGGTAGGCTTATATGTGAAGGTTACACATACTCATTTTCTAGCTCTGGAATAGATGGACTTATATTTGAATGTTTATGCAAATGTATTCCCTACCCCTGTCAGAGGTCGCCTTATATTCACCTTCAGACACATGTCCTAGGTCTTTCACAGGTAGGTACATATGTACAGCTTCACACACACACACACACACACACACACCCCCGTATTTTCTAGCTATATTATAGATAGGCTTATATGTACATATTCATTGACATGTATTTTCTACATCCTTAAGAAGTAGGCCTATATGTGTACATATATTTTCACACATGTAGTCTCCAACTCTGTCATACATAGGTAGATAGGCTCAGGTTCATGAACATCTATTTTGTTATTCAGTAACAGATAGTCCTTTATGTGACTGTTCACACACATGAATTTCCTAGCTTTGTCATGAGTAGGTGTATATGTACAAGTGGACATATATGCAGGTATGCATTTCCTATCCTGATCAGAGGTAGGTATGTATTTTCAGGTTCACATACATAAAATTTTTTAGGTCTGTACTAAATAGGAAAATATACACAGGTTCACATATATGTATTTCATAACTCTATGAAAGGAATGCCTATATGTGAGGTTGACATATGAATTTTTTAGCTATTATAGGTACACTATAAGTGTGACTACACACAAATAGACTTCTAGCTCTGTCATATGTACATGGAGGTGATTTGAATATACTTGATGCAGGGAGTCCCAGTTTTGGGAGGGATGGCCTTGTTATAGTAGGTGTGAGCTTCTTGGAGAAAGTGTATCAATGTGGGGTGGGCTTGAGACCCTCTTCAGAGCTGCCTGGAAGACAGTAGTCTCTCCTGTTTGCCTTCAGAACAGGATGTAAAATTTTCAGCTCCTCTAGCACTATGTGTCTTAGTTAGGATTTTACTACTGGGAACAGACATCATAACCAAGGCAACTTTTATAAGGACAACATTTAATTGGGGCTGACTTATAGGTTGGATCCATTATCATCAAGGCAGTAGCATGGCAGCATCCACGAAGATATGGTATAGGAGTAGCTTAGAGTTCTACACCTTCATCTGAAGGTCAATAAGAGAAGACTGGCTTCTCTCCAGGCAGCTAGAACAAAGGTCTTTAAAGCCCATCTCCATCCCCACAGTGACATACTTCCTCTAACAAGACCATATCTACTCCAACAAGTCCATATTTCCAAATAGTTTCACTCCCTGGGCCAAGCATATTCAAACCACTATACCTTGCCTGCCAGGATTCTGCCATGCTTTCTGCCTTGATAATAATGGAATGAACCTCTGAACCTGTGAACAATTAAATGTTGTCCTTTATAAGAGTTGCCTTGGTCATAGTGTCTCTTCACAGCAATGGAAACCCTAGCTAAGATGTACACATATACATGCATCTACACATACAGGTAATTCCAAGTTCCATCATAGGTAGAACTATATGTGCAGCTTCACACACATGTATTTCCTAGCTCTCTAATAGGTAGGCCTATAAGTACATATTTGTTGTGGATAGCTGTGGGTCCCCGGTTCTGGAGGGTGTCCCACAATGATCTCCCGCTGAGGACAGAGTGAGAGCAGGGAGGGTCCTCTACCCACGTCTCCGCTGTCTGTTGGTCTTCAGCCCAGCCTGGTGTGAGAGGTCCGGGCCAAAAGGGTGCGAGTGCAAGCAGGGAGGAGAGATTGCCTGCCTCCGCTGCTGCCTCGCTGTCACAGCTTGGTCACTCCCAGGTGCTGCACCTGTCTCTCCACGCTGAGCCGCCTGGGCTGGGCCGATAGAAGCCGGCTAGCAGGCAAGGAAGCAGCTTGGTGCCCCAGGAAGGTTCCGGGAGAGCGGATCTCTCCCAAGTGTTACAGCTCTTGAGACAAAAACTCCCAGACACCAAGATGATTCTCGAACACACCTCTTTTACTTCTCCCGAATAGAGCCTTTATATACAGTTTCAGGGTGGGTTAGGGTCTGACAGCAGATAACGCTTATTGGCTTGGTCGGAGAGCTTAGAGATACCTCATCTGCATGTGGGTTAGGGTCTGGCAGATAATGCCTATTGGCTTGGTCGGAGAGCTTAGAGATACCTCATCTGCATGTGGGAGGGCCTGAGGCACTGTTCCTCGTGACTGATAGTCATAGACCTCTCTTTGGGAGAGGCGGTGGAGGGCCGAAGCTGAATGAAAAGAACTAGGGCCTGGGGGCAGCGCCGAACACCTGCCATCCTGGTAAAGGTCCGGGGTTCAAGGCTTGCTCAACCAGGCACCCAGCTGCTTCCCACAGCCCACCGCCCCACAACTCCCCCTTTTTCTTTTATAAAGGAGAGGTGTCATCAGAATAAGTATCTCCTATGTTGGGAAGAGTTTGATACTGAACCAAGACCTGATTGGTAGTTACCTTTGCAATGCTACTTATCTGCTGCTTTAGAAACTGAATGAGGCAGGGTGCCAGGAGAAGTAAAGTTCCAATGGCTAGTATGGGGCCAAGGAGGGGAAGAATCCAAGCCACCAAGGGGTTAGAGTACCAAGGGGTAGGGGTATTGGGAATATAGCGTGCCCGAAGGTTCCCCCGGAGTTCTTTGAGCATTTGTACATCTTGTTCTACCAGCCCAGACTCATTGACATAGAAGCAACATTCCTCCCCCAGCAAAACACAAGTCCCCCCATGTTCAGCAGTTAACAAGTCTAGGGCTCTCCGGTTTTGGAGAGTAACTCCTGCTAACGAGGTTATCTGGAATTGAAGAGATTCAAGGCTGTCTGTAGTAGAGGCCATTGCCTGGTCAAGCTTGTCCTGGAAGTCACCGGCCAGATGCTGTGTTTGGACAAGGGCTGCTCCAGCAGTTCCAGTAGCACCAAGTGAAACAGCAAGGCCTAGTCCAATGAGCAGAGGGATGAAGATCTCTCTCTTCTTTCAGCTTCCTCCCCTCTGTAAGGCGAGTTCTTCAGTTTCGTAGAGATAAACCTGGGGGACAACGATCATGGGGGCGCAGGAGCCCTGAAAATGAGGGTTAATACAGGCACCTACAGTGCCTTTGCACCAGAGGAGAGCAGGAGTGTTAACACATACTGAGTTGGTAATGGTGATGTCATGGGCACATGGGAGATGGGGTTTTGAGGAGGGCCCTACAAGGCAAAGAGGTGGGGTTAGGTCAAAGAGAGGAATGTCTTGTGCTTTCCTTGCAGGCAGGGGTCCATGGAGGTCATAAAGGGAAAAGTTAATGGGAACAGCTGTTAATAATGGTTGGGAGAGAGAGGCACAGAAAAAGCATTGGGAGGAATTGGGGTGGGTCATTAAGGGAAGGAGGTCTGCTGCATATTGGATGTACTGTAGCCAGGAGAGGGTAGTTTGTAGTTCCTCTTGAGACTGGTTTTCCTGTTGGATAATATTAGCATGGGTAAAGGCGGATTTGGGGGCAGGGACAAGTTCACGGGAGATGTGTAGGTCAGCTATGGGGTATCTGGCATAGCCATTGGAGTAAAGTTACCCATAACTCCGGTTCGCCAACGTTCATTCCATGGATCACTGATGGAAAGCTGAAAATGAGTTTTAAGGTTGGTGAGCATGGTGCCACCTCGACTGGTGGATTCCATCCTGCAGCTCCAATATCGGCAACTTCCATATGTGGAGACCTCCTGGAGGCATTCACCTGTGTTTCGGTAAGGAAAGCAGAGAAAGGGGCTGGAGATAGTGGAGATGGATTCTGGGTGTAGGGGAATCTCAATCCTGGTTTGACATCCTTTAAGTGGGCAGTCCTGGGTTCCTATAACTTTGTTGTGTCCATTGTAGGTTTCCCTAGCATAGAATCTCCAATGGTAGGTGTTGGGAAGCCTAGGGAGAGACTGGGCGGTAGCAGAGTTAGCATGAAGGATGACAAAAACAGCCAAGAGAATAGAGGAGAGAGGGGCTTGTGGAGGGCACATGGCCTGGGCAGCTGTCACCAGGTCATGGATATCCTTCCAGGAAATCCTGCTGCTCCTCTGTGCATGGCGTCTCCTCTGCCTTCCTTCCCCCTCCTTGGTTCTTGATCTGTTAGTGAGAGGTGGGACATCTGCTTGGTTGGTGGGGTGGTGTCGGACATTTCGAGCAGGGACCCAGATAGGCTTGGGCTGGTCCTGTGGAAAAACACAAACAAAACCCCTCCCGGTTGTAAGGAGGGGTCTGGCCCCTTCCAAATTCCATCCAAAGGATCTCGCCATCGTACTAGGATAGGGGGAGCTAATTTTGGTGTGTGCCAATGGAGGGAAATAGGAGGGTGTTTGGAGTTTTTGTAGATGTTAAATATGTTTAGGGTTGTCAGAGCGATCATTAATTGTACATTGGGGGGATAAGTGGTGGTTTGTTGTTTTAGGAGTTGGGCCTTCAGGGTCTGGTGTGTTCTTTCTATTATTCCTTGGCCCTGAGGGTTGTGGGGAATTCCCGTATGATGGGCAATTTCCCATTGTGCGCAGAAAGTTTTAAATTGGGTGCTAGTAAAGGCCGGGCCGTTGACAGTTTTTATCTGTTGAGGAATGCCCATGATGGCAAAGGTAGAGAGCATATGGTAAATTAACCTTTTTGAGTTTTCACCAGTATGGGCTGTAGCCCATATAAAATGTGAGTAGGTATCTACGGTTACAAAAACATACTTCTGTCTACCGAATTGGGGAACATGGGTAACATCAATCTGCCATAAGGCATTAGATTTGAGGCCTCTGGGATTGGTGCCCATGGTTTGTAAAGCTGGGGTGGTAATGAGGGACGCACAAGAGGCACACGTTTTTATTATCCTTTGGAGCTGAGCAAGGGGGAAGTGGGGGAAGCGAGCATGAAGCCCCTTTAGATTTGTGTGTGTGCGTGAATGAAATTGGTCTGCTTGCTCAGTGGAGGCTATGAATGTCCCTGTTGAGGCAGTTTGGTCAGCGACTGCATTCCCCTCAGATATAGGACCTGGCAGGGGACTGTGAGATCGGATGTGCTGGATATAGATGAGGGAGGCTTTCTACTGTAGGAGGGTGGAGACCTGTATGAGTAGAGGGGAGAGTGGGTTGTCATCTAGTTTGACAAATGATCTTGACAACCAGGGAAGCAAATTGACAGCATATACACTGTCTGAAAAGAGGTTAGGGGGCCTTTGACTTCTTTTAGAGCTAGGTAAATGGCATATAGTTCTTTATATTGGGGGGAGTGGTGGGGAAGCTCTTTGAATCTGAGGATAGGGGGTCCATCCTCAGGGAAGTGATATATTACTGCCACAGCTCCCCTCTTTCCCCCGTCAGTAAATATTGAGGGGGCTCCTGCTATGGGCTCTCTTGAGAATAGTTTGGGGGGTAGCCATCGCAACAGAGGGAGGGCAGAGGCCCATTTTTCATCAGGATAATGGTTGTCAATTTGTCCTGGGAATCCTATTAAGCTGATAGCAAAGTGGGAATGATTTTTTATCAGCCACTGAACATCGGAGAGGGAGAATGGGGTGACAAGAATGTCAGGTTCTTTTCCTAGGGTTTGTAGGGCTCTATCCCTGCCAGTTTTAATCATGTTGGCAAGTGCATCCACTTCATTTAAGATTCGGGGTGCACCACCCATTGGGGTATGGAGCCATTCTAGTACCCCCTGAGGTTGGTAAAGGGCTCCTACAAGCGTAGGGGAGGAGTTAAAGATAATGGGAAGAATAAGTTGGATTTTGTGAGGGGCTATTTTGAATCCTAGGGCAGATAGGGAAGGTATTAGCTGGTCCTTAAGTTGGGAGGGGGAGGTAGAAGCATCTCCCCATACCAAAATGTCATCCATGTAATGATAGATGTTTAGCCCCTTGTCTAAATAGGGTTTTAAAGCAGTGGCTACAGCCTCCTGGCAAATGGTAGGACTGTTAGCCATTCCCTGGGGAAGAACAGTCCATTCATATCGTGAGGCTGGGCCAGAGTTGTTAATGGGGGCACTGAGAATGCAAAGCGTTCACAGTCCCAGTGGTTGAGAGGGATGGAAAAAAAACAGTCTTTTATGTCTATTGCTAATAGGGGAACATTGGCAGGAATAGCTGAGATGTGGGGTAACCCTCTTTGCGGGGAGCCCCAGATTCGCATGGTTTTGTTAATTGCCCTCAAATCGTGCAATAGTCTCCACCCCCTGAGCTCTTTTTTATAGCAAACACAGGGGTGTTCCATGGACTGTGGGAGGGGCGGATGTGTTGTAGAGAAAGCTGCTCCTCTACGAGTTCTCTGAGGGCTGTAAGTTTCTCCCTTGATAGAGGCCACTGTGGAACCCATATGGCTTCGTCAGAGAGCCAGTCAAGGCAGGGAGTATTAAATCTAACAGTGGCCCCTAGAATTGGGGGTGATTTAGAGGAAGATTTTTTGGGTCTCCTTGGGTACTATTTTCTTCATAAGTAATATCCTCTGTCTTAATGTGGTCTCTTTCTGGTTGAGTGGTAAGAACCACAGATAGCCCCAGCCTTGTATTTTGATCCTAGTTCCACCCTCCTGAGAGGATTGAATCAATGTTGTGGATAGCACCAGCCTTGTATTTTGATCCTAGTTGCACCCTTCTGGGAGGGGCTGCAGAGGATGATTGAATCTGTACACAGGTGAAGTCTTGTAAACCTTCTGTCCAATTAAAACCTGTAAAATAAAGGCTAGAGCCAGAGATTGGGCAGTAGAAGGAGAGGCAGAGAAAAAGGCTTAGGGGAGGAGAGAGTGAGAGGAATTCAATATAAAAGGTAGAGCAGAAGCAGAGGTAGGAGCAGAAGGAACTCGATGGAAGAAGTAAAAGCAGAAGCAGAGCAGAAGCAGAGAGAAGCAGAGGAAGAAGCAGGAGGAAGCAGGCAGAAGGAAGTTGATGGGAGAAGTAGAAACAGAAAGAGAGAAGAAGAAGAAGGGAAGGAGGAGGAGCAGGAGGAAGTGAGCAGAAGGAAGCCAGTAGAAGGAAGCCGGACGACAGAGGAGCCAGAGCTCCGAGGACAAGGACGTGGCCTGGGATAATTGAAAGTCATAAGGGATCTCATAGCAGGGGATCAGAGTAGTGTAGCGGTAAACCTGCCCAATCTAGGTGTGCTACTTATACCATAATTATTGAGTTGTGTCTTCCTTTACTGGTCTCCATCAGGTAGGAGATTTACCACAGCAAATTTGGGGGTTAAATAATTCCTTCTACTACAAATTGGCGCCCAACGTGGAGCCGATTAAATAATTTCTACTACACATATTCATACAAATGTCTTAACTGGCTCTGTCACAAATAGGTTGACCTCTATGTGCTAATGTAACCACCTATAGTTCTTAGCTCTTTGACATGTAGGCCTATATACAGAGCTTCACACATATATTTTGTAGCTCTATCACAGGTAAGTCTATATGTGTGGAATCACACACATGTACTTCCTAGAGACTTCATAAGCCAATATGTGCCAATTTACACTACAGCATATACATACATACATATATACATACAAATGTATATCCTAGCTCACTCATAGGTACTCGCATATGTGTGGGTTGCACATATCCTCACTCTGTCATGTTTAGGCATATATGCATAGGTTCACACACATGTATTTCTTTGCTCATTTACAGTTGGAGTTATATATTCATGTTCACACACCTGTATCTCTAAGCTTTGACATATGTAGGCTGGTATATACAGGTTCACACACCTGTATTCCCTAGCTCAGTCATATATGGGGCGGGGGGCTGGACCACTGGGCCTGGCATGGAATTTTGAAACCTCAAAGCCTAACCAGTGACATACCATCTATTTTTAGACAGACGTTTATCAGTGCTCCCCAATGTCATAGATTTGACCATGTGCCATGCTGACATGTAACAATGCTTAAAATGTCCCCCATATGAACACACATGTCCACACACACATCTAGTATTCAGAAACTTAATGCTGACATTTGATGCTTTGCAAAATGTCACATGTGGGAACTTGCATGCCCACACCAACATGTGATGGCATTCAGAAAATTCCTCATGCAAATGCTGACATGCGACAGTGTTCAGAAACATACTGGGTGTAAACATGTCTGCACATGCCTACATATGACAGACCTCAGAAAGGTTCTACTTGTGAACACGCAAGCACAGACTGACACATGACTCTGCTCAGAAATAATATGTATGTGAATACATGTACACATAATAATATGTAACCATGCCCTGAAACTTCACAGGTGTGAACACACATGACCTGTGATAGAGCTTATAAACATCCCTCATATGAACACATGTGCCTATGCTAACATGTGACTCTGCTCTGAAAGGGCAAATGAATGAACATAGATGTCCATGATGACATGTGATTGTATTTAAAAATGTCTCACATATAAACACGTGGGCCCATGCTGCCATGTGATAGCACTAGAAATGTCTAGAGTATGAACATATGCATGTACAACATGTGACCATGCTCATAAACATCAGACCTACAATGTGAAAGTACACATAAATGTCACTTGTATGAACATATATGCCCACAGTGATGTGTGCCACTCAGAATGATCATGAAATGTGAATATGTGTGCCTGTGTCAACATATAATGGCACTCAGCAATGTCCTGCATGTATTCCCAAATTGCCATGAGTGTTTCCATGCTTGCAGTGTCCTAAGACAGCCATGTCCTGGTTTGGGGAAGCCTGTTGGCTCACAGGCTTTGCATGTCTGTTTGTGTCGTAGGGCTGCCACTTGGAGAGAGGCACATCTGTTTGCATACCTGCTGTTCCCCAGTGTTTCCATGTGGGGGCCTAGACATGACTGTCCATATGTCTTCCATGTCTAAGTGCTACTGTATTGAAATATAGGCACATGTGTTCATGCAACTGCTGTGTCCTAGTGCCAATAATTGGAGGGCTGGGAATAACTGCGTGTCAGCATTGTCATGTGGTAACATGAGCATCTCTGTCCACATGCCTGGTATTTCCCAGCACTGCCATCTAGTGGCTTAGGCATACCTGTTTGTGTGCCAGCCATGTCCCAGTGCTACCAAATATTGGCCTGAGCACACCATTTCTCACACTTGTAGTGTCATAGGGCCACCATGTGCTGGTCTGGGACTTGCCTGTTTGCACACATCCCATGTACTAGTGCTACCTGTCTTAGTTAGTGTTTTACTGCTGTGAACAGACACAATGACCAAGGCAAGTTTTATAAAAGGCAACATTTAACTGGGGCTGGCTTACAGGTTCAGTGGTTCAGTCCATTATCATCAAGGACAGGAACATAGCAGCATCCAGGCAGGCATAGTACAGGAGGAGCCGAGAGTTCTACATCTTCATCTGAAGGCTGCTAGTGGAAGACTGACATCCAGGCAGCTAGTGTGAGGGTCTCAAACCCACATCCACAGGGACACACTTACTCTAACAAGGCTACACGTTACAATAGTGCCACTCTCTGGGCCAAGGATATACAAACCATCACACCACCACACATCAGCTTGATAGTACCTCTTTGCACACTTACTCTGTCCCAGTGCTAACCACGTGGCTGCTTGGACATGTCTGTTTGTAAGACTGCATTGTCACAAGCCCACCACATGACAGGCTGGGAACATCTGTTGCATTCATGCTATGAACCAACACTGAAACAGCAGTCTGGCTGTACCTGTTTGGAAACCTGCTATGTCCCAGTACTTTCACACAGCTGACGGGGTATGGCTGTTTTTATGCCTGCTCTGTCCCAGAGTCACCAAATGTGATGGCCTGGGCATGCCTATTTGCAATGCTGCTAAATCCCAGAAGCACTATTTGGTGGTCTAGGCATGCCTGTGTAGTGTCCAAACACCATCATGTTGTAATCTGGGCATACCTGTTTGCATCCCTGTTGTTTCCTGGGGTTACCTTGTGGCAGCCTAGTCACACCTATTTTTATGCCTGTGTGTCCCAGTGCTGTCATGTGGTGAGCTGAGTATAACCTTTTCATAGCTATGCGACCTAGTGCACAGAGGCCTAGGCACACCTATTCACATGCCAGCTACGTCCCGGTGCCCACGCCTGGTGGCGTGGTCCCCCCTGTTCATTCACCTGTTGTGGCCCAATGCTGCAAAGTGGAGGCCTGGTTATACCTGTATGCACACCTGTCTTGTTCCAAGACTGCCACAAACAGCCTGTCCATATTTGTGTGCACATCTACCATGTCCCTTCAATGCCAACTGTCAACCTGAATACACCTATATTCATCACAATGCTGTGTCCCAGTGCCAACACAGCTGCCTGAGCACAGATGCTTGTACACTTGCTGGTCCCAGAGCCACCATGCAGTGCCAGTGGTCTGTGTACACTTGTTCACATATCTGTCTAGTCCCACTACGCCATATGGCAGCCTGGGTGAGCATGCACATTCAAAGACTGCCATGTTCTAGCACCACCATGAAGCAGCACAGGAATGCCCATTTTTTTTTTTTTTTTTTTTGGTGTTTTCGAGACAGGGTTTCTCTGTGTAGTCCTGGCTGTCCTGGAACTCACTCTGTAGACCAGGCTGGCCTCGAACTCAGAAATCCGCCTGCCTCTGCCTCCCAAGTGCTGGATTAAAGGCGTGCGCCACCAACGCCCGGCGAGGAATGCCCATTTTTATGTCTGCCTTCCTAGTGCCATAACCTTTTGCATACCTTGTTCCAGTTCTGACAAATAGCAGCCTGGGCACACTTTTCACATCCTGTCATGTCTTAGTGCCATGACATTTGAATGTTTGCAATGTTCCAGGGCCATCATAGGCAGCCTGTGTTCACCTGTTTGTATGCATGCCATGTACCAACATTGCTATTCAGCAGTCTGGTACACCTGTTTGTACAACATCCATGTCCAAGGGCCAACATATATAGGCATGAGCATGCCTGTTTGCAAGCATGCTGTGTACCAGGACTGCCATTTGGTGGGCTGTGAAGGTCTGTTCCCTTGCCTGCCCTATCCCAGCATGCCATATAGAGGACTGGATAAATATGTTCACATGCATGCTTGCCTTATACCAGGGCTTCCATGTGTAACTTGGGCATGGCCATTCACATGCCTCTAGGTTGCAGCATCATAATGTGGTGGCCTGGTTATACTTGATTTTACAGATGTCATGTCTCAGTACTACCAGTTAGCTGCCTAGACACGTTAGCTCACATGTATGCCATGTCACAGTGCCACCAAATGATGATGTGTGTACCCCAACTCTTATGACTTCTACTTCCAAAGCCAACATGTGGTTACCTGGGAATACCTGCTTCATGCCCTCTGTGTCCCAGAGTCAACCACCTGTGATGGCATGGACACACCTGTTCACACACCTCCCATGTCCCAGTACTATCACTTTGAAGTATGGTCACACCCATTCATACACATGCTGGGTCTCAGTGCCACCAACTGGTGGCACCGGCTTTGACCTGCCATATTCCAGGACTGTCAAATGGTAGTGAGGCCATGTCTTTTCAAATGCCTGTCATGCCTTATCACATCCACATGGAGGAGCAGTAATGCCTGTTCGAATACCTGCTGTGTCCCAGTGCCGTAACTTTGGTGGCATGAACATAACTGTTAGCACACCTGCAGTGTCCCCATGCTATCACATGATGTGTGCTCACTTAGTTTCATACAAGCCATGTCCCAGCAGTTCCATGTGGCATCACAGAAAAGGTTTTTGCAGCCATGTCATGTCCCAGTGCCTCCAAGTGGTATCTCAGGCTGTCCTGTGTTTATGACTGCTAAATCTTAGTGTCATCATGAGACACCTGGGCATATGAGTTTGCACATCTGCTGTGTCTCAGGTTCACCACTTGGTGGGCTAGGCATACCTGTTTACTCGCATGCTTTGTCCCAGAGCCACAGCATGGTAGCACAGGCCTGTTCTCAAGTAAACCATGTCCCATTGCCACCATATGGCACCACTGGTATGTGTGCACCTCTGCTGTTTCTAAGAATAGCCATGTGGCAGCACAGGCATGCCTGTTTCTGTACTTCCCATGCTCCAGCACAAACACATGGTGACCAGGGTTTACCTACGGTGTTCCAAAACCACCACCTGGTGGCCTGACATGCCATTTCCCATCCCTGCCATGTTCCAGCACTGCCACATGGAGTTGCAAGCTTACCAGTTTACGTATCTGCTATGTACCAGCACTTCTGTCTGAGCCATTGTTGTACTGCTGTAAAGAGACACCATGACCATGACAACTCTTGTAAAAGGAAGCATTTAACTGAGGGCTTGCTTAACATTTCAGAGGGTTAGTCTATGATCATTATGTCAGGAAGCATGGTAGCAGACAGGCCAGCCTGGTGCTGGAGAAGTAGGTCAGAACTACATCCTGATCCCCAGACAGAGAGAGAAATACTACACCTGGCATGGACTTTTGAAACATCAAAGCCCACCCCTAGTGATGCACTTCCTCCAATAAGGCCATACCCACTCTAACAAGGCCACACCCCTTAATCTTTCGAATCCTCAATTCTACTCCCTAGTTACTACGCATTCAAATATATGAGGCTGTGGAGGGCCATTTTCTTTCAAACCATCACAACTACCATGTGGCATCCTGGGCTCATCTCTTTGTTTTCTTCCATGTCCAAATGCTGCCACGTGGCAGCCTAGGTTAGGTCTCTTTGTACCCCTGCTGTGTCCCAGTGCCACAACTGCCAAAACTCAGCAGTGGTGGCACTCCTGTTTGCATGCCTGCCGTTTGTCAGTACCATCACATAGAGGCACAGGTAAACCTATTTACAACTGTGCCATGTCCCAGTACCACTAGGTGGCAGGATGACCTCAACTATTTGCACACCTGACATTTCCTAGTTCTGCTGCCTAGTAGAACTGGGCATACCTGTTTGCACACCTGCTGTATCCCAGGGCTTTCAACTGGTGGTCTGTTCACACTTGTTTGCAAGTGTGCTGTGTTTGAGAGCCACAGTGTGTCTGTGCTGGCTCACCTAATCTCATACAATCTGTTTCCTACCATTGCCACATAGTGGTGTGTAAAATGTCTGTTTGCATGTTGGTTTTGTCCTAACATCACAATGTGGTGATCTGGACATGTCTGTTGCACACCTGCCATGTCCTAGCACTGTGACTAGCATGCTATTGGCATGCCTGCTGTGTCTTAACACTACCATAAGCCATTGCAGGAACGTCTGCCTGCCATGTACTAGCACCAAGGGGCAGCATGTGTTCACCTGCTTCCGCACAAGCCATGTCCCAGCGCCACCAAGTGGGAGCATGGCTTGCTTTTGCCTGCTGAGTCCCAGCACCACCAGGTGGCATGCTTGTTGTGTTTCAGTGCCACCAGATGGTGGCCTGGACACACCGTTTTGTATTCGTGCTGTGTCTTGGAGCCCGTTTGGTATACAGGCGTGCCTGTTTGGGTGCCTACTGTGTCCCACAGTTCAACCTGGCAACCTGGGTTCACCTCATGTTTGTCATGTCTCTGCATTGACATGTGGTGGCCTGAGTAAGCCTATTCACAACAGGGCCATGTCTCAGTGCCATATAGTATCTGTATGAGCTTGCCTGTTTGCACCTGCGCAAAGCACAGACACTTGGGAGCACACACCTATTTGCATGCCTACCATGCCTTCTATGAGGCAGTATTGGGACTTGGCACTTCGATGTGATGGCTTGGGCCCACTGCTTACAACTGTTCTATGCCCAAGTGCCACCAAGTGAAGGCCTGATAATGCTAGTGCACATTCCTGCCATGTTTCTAGGTCACTATGTGAGAGCACGGGCCAGCCTGCTCACACGCTTTCCCTGTCCTATGGTTATCACATGGTAACTTAGACACACCTGTTCACATACCTGATGTGTTCCAGCACCATGGCCATGCATGTTTGTATGTCTGCCATGGTCCAGGGCCATCATGTGGCACCTTGGGCCCACATGTTTGCACATATACCATAGCCCAGTACTGCCATGAAGGCATCAAGGCCATGCCCATCTGTGTACCTACTATGTACCCGTACTGCCATGTGGCAGCCAGGGAATACCTTTTCACAACTGTGCCAAGACTCATTACTACCACATGGGCAGCCTCTTCACAGGTTAGTTGTGTTCCAGTGCCACCATGTGGTGCCGTAGGCATACCTGTTTCCACTCATGCCGTTTGCCAGCAGAGCCACATGGCAGTGCCAGCATGCCTATTTGCATGCCTATCATAGGCCAGCACTGTCATGTCTGAACACACCTGTTTGCACAGTTGACCTGACCCAGTGCCATCACATGGTGACCTAAGCATTCTTGTTCACATACAAGCAATATGGTAGTATAGGCTTGACTCTTCAAATGCCTGCCGTGTCCCAATACTGTCATGTAACACTTTGGTCATAGCTGCTTTCGTGTATGCTGTATCCTGGCAACATCACATGGCAATGTGGCCACTTATGTTTGCATGCCTGGAGAGTCCCAGTGTTGCCATGTGGTAGCCTAGGTTTGTTTATTTGCACACCTGCTATGTCCAGGACTGCCACTTGGAGCCTTGATTCACATTTTCACATGTGCTGTATACCAGCACCACTTTGGATGGCATGGGCTTGCCTGGTCACTCTCTGTTGGCGCCGCCAGAGCCGCACCTAAGATGGCGACTGACACCTACTGGCATACTGGTAAACATGCCCATAAATGGCGCTAGGGCTGTGCCTGACAGTGGCCTGATCTGATGTGCATAGCCCGGGCCTATAGGGAGAGGATACGTGGCCTGAGACGATAGGATTCCACCCGGGTATTTAAGTGAGGCACGGGAGGAGTCGGGGGCTCACCTTCAGCTTTTTTCTGTAATTGATGACTCCTGAGTAAAACCTGCTGTTAGAAGGAACTTGGTGTGCTTGTCGTATTTCCCTGCTGGTCAGGGCGGTCGGTGCAGCACAACTCTCAAGCCATGTGCTAGCACAGACATGTGATGGCAGAGGCTCATCTCTTCACATTCGTGCCATATTTCAGCAATGTCATGTGGTGCTTTGGGTGTGCCTGTTTGAAACTGTACCAAGTAATTGTCTGCAGGTGTGCTAGGTGTGCATGCTTGCTGTATACTAGTACCAGAGCATGGTGTCTGGGCTTGCTTGTTTGAATGTCCCAGTACCATCATGTGGCAGCCCGGGAATGCCTGTTTGCTTGCCTACTGTGTCCCAGTATCATACCATGACAGCACAGGCTACCTTTTAGCATGTGAGTTGTGTCCCTACTCTACTGTGAGGCAATGTAGGTAAGCCTATTCATCACTGTGACATGTCCTAGTGCTGACAAGTTGCAGGACTGACTTGTCGATTCACATGCTTGCCATGTCCCAGTGTTGTCACAAGGTGACCCAAGCTCACTCACCTGTTTGTATAACTGCTGTGTCCCAGCAACCTGGAACAAGTAGCAGCCTTAGGCACACCTCTTCACATGCCTACTAAATCCCAGTGTTGCCATATGAGGGCATCAGTGTGCCTGCATGCACACCTTTGTGTCCTAACATGCCATAATGCAGCCTGGGCATACCTGGTTGCAGACAAGCTGTCTCCCAGCACTGCCAGTCACATGGTAGCATGGACATGTCTATTTGTATGTCTGAAGTGTCCAGGTTCACTACTTACTTCCTGCGCATGCATATTTGTATAACCTCTGTATGCCAGCACCACCATGTAGCCCCCACTGGCATTCCCATTTACACCCTTGCCATGTCTGATTGAGGGCACTTTGTGGTGGCCACATGGTTGTTCCAATGCCTGCTATTTCCAGCACCACCACTTGGTGGCACGAGAACATCTGTTTGTAAACTCTCTGCATCCCAGAACCAGATATAGTTCAGATTAGACATTTGTAAGGACTGAGGCTCCATTTCCAGCACTGAGAAGACAAGAATAATTTTTTAAGGGAAAGAGAGGGGGAAAAGGAGAGAACAGAGAGGAGGAAGAAGAAGAAGGAGGAGGAGGAGGAAGAGAGAAGAAGAAAGAAGAAGAAGAAGAAGAAGAAGAAGAAGAAGAAGAAGAAGACAAAGAAGAAGAAGAAGAAGAAGAAGAAGAAGAAGAAGAAGAAGAAGAAGAAGAAGAAGAAGAAGAAGAAGAAGAGGAGAGAAGAGAGAAAGGAAAAAGAAATGAAAAGGAAAGGAAAGGAGGAAAAGAAGATGCCCATGAACATCAGAGCAGAAACTGTTTCCTCATTCTAGCCTATGAAGAATGTGTGTGTGTTCTCATTCTCTCTCTCTTTCTTTCTCTCTCTCTCTCTCCCCCCCTCTCTCTCTTTGATAAAGGTTTTTGTTTTTTTGTTCTCTTTGGTGTTTTGCACATGCTTTGAGCTTGTTTGCTTTTGAGTCAGGGTAAAACTATGAAGCTGTATCTGACTTGGAACTCATTATGAATGAATACCAGACTGTTCAGTAATTCAAGGATACACCTGCCTCTGCCTCCTAATATTATTTGATCCTTAACTTTTTAAATAAAGAATTTCACAGGAATAAAATTTTGATGAACATTTTGATTGTAAGAAATGGGACCATTGCAGGGCGGTAGTGGCGCACGCCTTTAATCCCAGCACTTGGGAGGCAGAGCAGGCAGATTTTTGAGTTCGAGGCCAGCCTGGTTTACAGAGTCCAAGGACCCTGTCTCGAAAAAACCAAAAAAAAAAAAAAAAAAGAAAGAAAGAAAGAAAGAAAGAAAGAAAGAAAGAAAGAAAGAAAAAAAAAAAAAGAAATGGTACCATTAAATAGATTGCAATTTTTTTTTTTTTAACAAATATTTGTATGATCACTCACTATGGCCAGGCACTTTCTCAATACTGGTTGTGGGAAAAACTGGGCGACCACAGCGGAGTCCTAGACCCACGAGGCAGCGGCCTGGGGCCTGCACGGGACCTGCGTGGTGGAGGCTGCCTGGAGGCTTCCAGGCAGCCTGTCTCACATACTGGAGGAAGGTCCCTGGTTCCAGTGGCTGGAGGCATTGGTGGAGGCGGGCCCAGCAGGCCCCAATGATACGAGGAAGTCCTTGGTTCCAAAAGGGTTTATTGTCATGGCGGATGGTAGATGGGTCTGGATGTACCCCCCAAACTCAGGGCAGGCCTGTGTTGAGTAGGGAGGGAGAAAGGGGGAGGTTCTGGGGGCAATGCTTAATTGGCTCCACCCTCTGACCTTCATTAGTATGTAAATCTCTAGGGCCTGAGGCCTGTAGTTACACCCTCTACCTGTACACTTTGGGAGGGGCTGTAATGGCCTACGTGACTGAACCATGTAGGTCTATGGAGATTGGACTGCTTTTCAGGACCCTGAGTTCTGGGGACGTAGCCGAACTCCTGCCATTTCTCCCTTGGAGTCTCAGGGTTCTAGGCCCATGCCCAGCCAAGAACCAGGATACCCTTACGCAGTCCCACAACTGGTGATATGATGGTAAATAATAAATTTTGTATTGTGATAAACATTGCAGCAGACAACTCATAGGGAGACAAATCTATTTGGTGGAACAAATACATAAAATTTAAATAACTCAAATTATTCAGCTCACACTAACATAATGACTAAGTACCAGTAAAAAAAAAAAAAAAAGACCACATAGGGCTGGCTTAACAGCTCAGCAGGTAGCAGATCTCTAGCTCCCTCCCTCTCTCTCTCTCTCTCTCTCTCTTTCTTTCTTTCTTTTTTTTTTTTTTCATTCGTGGTGCTTAAGGTTGAATCCTGGGCCTTGTGTATTCAGGAAACACTCAAACACTTAGCCACACTCCAGTCCCCATAAATCTTTTAAGTACAGCCCATGAACTGAAAAATAACTACATGAAGGAGTTTATACAGACTGAAGTTGTGTTTCTTTTGCTCCTAGTGAGGAAAGCTACTGCCATAGAAGAAGAAGGGGAAAAAGATGATGAACACAGAAACAGCAGCTATAAACACCAAGTCACTGCAGGTGACTGGAGAGTTGAGAGTTCACTTCCAAAGCTGTAGAGTAACATCAATCTGGAAAAATTTGTATTGTATTGTTATTATTGATATTATGCTTAAATTGTCTTTAATTCTACTGATAGTCGAGAACAAGTTCTTCTGCCAGGTAAAGAATCCAGTTAACAATTAGTTACTTTTTAAATGTATAATTATACAAAGATGTCATATTCTGAATACGCAACAAAACATACTATAACATCAAACATTTTTATATTCTAGAGAGCTTGTACATATAAATATGTAGTTAAGGCTCTGTTTACTTTTCTAAAGTTATTTATTATTGAGATCCTGGTATCAAGCAAATATGATTGTAGGACAGACATAAAATTCTAAAGTCCATTTTCAAAGCCATGTTAAATGTGGTTTACCATCCTGAGTACTATTGGTCCAGCACAGTTATCTATCTCTATACTGGTTTAATAATCCTCACTTATTATTCTCACCAAGTAAGCTTATCCACTTTGACCCCAAGTTCTCTACAATATATTTTTTTCCTTAAATGCCTAGTCGCAGGCATATCACTTATGGAGACATGACTGCCACCTAGTGGTGAATTAAAAGCTATACAAGGGAGAAAAAACTTTTTTCCCCCAACATTTTCCTCAGACAAAAACAGCACTGTATGCCATCCTAGACATAAAAAAAAAAAAAAAAAAAAAAAAAAAAAAAAAAAAAAAAAGCCTGTAATTCTAGTACTCAGTAGATGAGGCAGGAGGGTTACTAAAATTTCAAGGCCATTCTGGACTGTGTAGCAAGATCTCAGTTGGAATAACACACACACACACACACACACACAGGCACCCACGCACTCACGCACTGTTGTGTATTGTCCAATCTACTAAAAAGGTGGCCTAAAAATTACTAGGTTCCTCTTATCATGTAGCTTGTATATCAGTGAGGATACAGACTATAAGTTTCAGATTATAACATATGTAAAGAAAGTAACACGGTAATTAAGTGATGAATGTTTTCTGAAAGACATGATAGTTATGCTTGATAGTTTTATGTCAACTTGAAACAAGCTACAGTCATCAAAGAAGATGGACCTTCAATTGAGATAATGCCTCAAGAGTCAGATTGTAGGCAAACCTGTAAGGAGGGCATTCTCTTAATTGATGATTGATGGGAGAGGGCCCAGCCCATTGTAGATGACAACACCCCTAGGCTGGTGGTCCTGGGTTCTATAAGAATACAGGCTAAGGAAGCCATTAAGGGTAAGCCAGTAAACAACACTCTTCCATGGCCTCTAAATAAGCTTCTGCCCCAGGTTCTTATCCTC
The DNA here is from genome assembly GCA_021653895.1 of Mastomys natalensis. NCBI lineage: Eukaryota > Metazoa > Chordata > Mammalia > Rodentia > Muridae > Mastomys > Mastomys natalensis. The sequence continues at coordinate 477,999 of JAJTUV010001320.1, read as the reverse complement.
TGTGTGTGTGTGTGTGTGTATGTAATTATTAGAAACAACACAGGGAAGTGAAATGTAACCATAAAAGAACACCACATTCATGAAAATAGCACTTGTTTTAAACTTTTTTTTTTTTTTTTTTTTTTAGTTTTTCAAGACAAGGTTTCTCTGTGTAGCCCTGGCTGTCCTGGAACTCACTCTGTAGACCAGGCTGGCCTTGAACTCAGAAATCTGCCTGCCTCTGCCTCCCAAGTGCTGGGATTAAACATGTGTGCCACCACTGCCCAGCTAAACTTTAAAATAAAAATGTACCAAATTGTTCATTCACATTTGAGGTTCCTAACTAATGCCCATTTTGGTCTTACACGGATACCATAGAACCATATTACTTTATAACTATTGTAGTTTGTTCTGACTGAAGATGCCGTATGCATATTCTAATGCACTCCACAAGAAGTGATAACACTGAAGGTACATTCAACAACTGAAAATATGAACCATGTCAAAAGCAAAGTCCTTACTGCATCTTCCATATACATGCCTAACTATGTTCCAGACTCAGACTTATTCTCAAGCTGTTCCTGTTTTCCTTTGTTTTGCATACTTGAGAGTAATTTTTGGTAGGAAAGCACTACATGTACTCCTGTAAATTACCAAAGGTAGCTGTAAGACACACAGTATGTGTGGGGCACATTATCTATGCATGGAAACCATTTGGCTCAGTAACCAGCCAATGGACAGAAGACAATATGGTGTGTTAAACTGCTGCACTGAATCCAGAAATAAACTCACATAGCCACAGCCATCAGATGACAAAACATCGGAGAAAAGGCAGCTTCTCGAACAAAGGGTGCTAGAAATTTGGATCCATACATGTCAAAAACTGAAATGAGATTCCCAGCCCTCACCTTCATAAAAATCACCTGAAAATAGATCAACCTTAAACTCTGAAAGAATTAGAGGAAAACATAAAAGAAACCACAAAACAGAAGAATAGATAATTACTTTTTGAACAAGTCTCTAACAGCTCAGGAAATAATAGCAAAATTTCACAACTGCAATTGCATAGCATTGAAAGCTATGCCCAGTAAAGTCTAGAGCCATCAGAATGAAGAGGTAACCTAAGAATGAGGAGACACTCTGCCAGCTGTTTCCCCAACATCTGTGTATATGAAGAAGATAAGAGATTCTATTAAACACCTAAAGAATAATAATATCAACAAATGTCTTGATTGTTCTCAAAGGAAGTACAAATGGCCGATAAATACATGAAAAGGAAAACAATCCCATGATAGACCAAATTTAAGCAGTATATAGCTACAAATTTAGCTCTATAAAAGTCACTAGAAGAAAAACTTCAACTTGAAGACTTTAACCACACACAAGAGAATACAAGAAATTAATAATCCCCAATCAACAAATCAAAAGAGGGAGAAAACCCCCACAGAATAACAACAAAATATCAGGAATCAATAAACACTGCTCACTGATTGCTGGAAACTTCCCTAACATCACAGGGTTGCCGAGGGAAGCAGCAAGGGGAATGTTGGCAACTCCAGTGGCAAAATGTGTGATTGTAGCTTACTTTTTGTAATACTTATCTTTTTAAAATCTTCATTATTCTGAGGCCAGAAACAACTGGCTGACTTCTGATGATTAAACTCGCTTTTTAACAGTGTGTGTGTGTGTGTGTGTGTGTGTGTGTATGTTGGGGAGATTGAATAAACAAGTGATTATTCTGGCTCTTCTTACTTTTTTTCCTCAGGTTTGTTAACTCCTTGAGAGCCAAGAAAAGAAAGTCATACATACAGAAAGAAAATTATTTATAGAAGCATTATCCACAGATATGCACACATTCACACATATACACACACTCAGAGACACATAATAGTCTCATTGGAACCAACCACCTGTTTCATCAACTCCACAAGTGTTTTTGCATACTTAAAAACATACATTATACTTATTTATGCATATATATTTTGTATGTATGAATATATATATATTTAGTGGATGGATCAGAAGCCCCCACAAGCAAGTTCCATTGAGCAAGCACCAGTGCAGAAAAAACTCACTTATTCTGGATGAAAAATAAGCTCTAACCTTTATTGCTCAGAGAAAGAAAAAACTTCATCCTCTTTTTTGCTGAAAGAAAAAAGCTTCATCTCTCTATTGGTGAAAAAAAAGCCTTTTCTTTTTTATTGCTGAATGAAAGAAGCCCTGTATTTTATTGTCTTCATTCTCAGGAGAATAGATCACATGATTTTTCAAGTGTCTTTACATTCCAAAATAGTTCATTTCAAGGTCAAGACATTAATCCAAGTCAACAAATTGAATAAGAAGTTATAGTAAAAATGTTTACATGTGTTTTCATCAGGACTAGTATCTAACTAAACATTCATTATTTGTCACTAGTTCTACAGCTTAAAACAACAATTTTTATGTCATAAGTTAGCACAGTTTTGTTAAGAGGCAAATCATCTGCCTTGTGTCTCATTAGTTTTAAAGTTTTAAATAAATAAATCCTGTCAATATTTTATCTTTTGTCTTTGTACCTACAATAAATTGTCTATACCTAGTTTATTTCCTTTAGTTATCAGATAATGGCTTCACAGCTAACCTAGAGAAAAGTTTTCCCTAATTGTAAAGTAGTTCTAAGCCTGCTTTCTATCCTAGTGCAATTAGCCTATGTCACTCGAAGGTTTACAAAGCCCAAATTGCAGTTTTCATACTGTAGAGGGCTTAAAATTACTTGTATAATTTTAGAAATTTTATAGAATCATTATTAGGAATTAAGAAATCATCAATTTGTCTATATTGCATTGCTATCGGAGAGTACATCTTCATTTATCTGCAGAAAATCTGCACAATAGGGTAGGCTAATGCAAAGAATCATTAGAATCATAATATAAATGACGGGAAGATCATATCAGCAATCAGAATCAATCCTGAGATGAGATCTCTGAAGTCCCTGCAATTCAGAGTTTACCCATTGCATTCATGCAAAAATGGTGGGCTATCTCCAGGAAAGTCACCTGTATGCCTTTAGCCTATCCTAGATGACTCCTGACAACTGATAACTTTCAACATCAATGGTCTCAATTACTCAATAAAAAGACACAGACTCATGATGAGTGAATTAGAAAACAAAATCCTTTCTTCTGCTACATCTAAGAAACATACCGTACTATTAAGGATAGACACCATCTCAGGGTAAAAGGATGAAAAAAATAGATATGCCAGAATCAAAGAAACAAACCAGTGCAGGATTAAAATTTATTTTAAGACCTGACAAAATTGATTTCAAACTGAAACTAATCAGAAGAGATAGGCAAGGACGCTACCTATTCATCAAAGGAAAAAGTTATGAGGAGACACTGCAATTCTATACTTTTATGCATCAAGCAAAAGGGCCCTTGAATCAAGCACTTGAGTTGATAAAAGAAATTCTAATACAGTTAAAAGCACATATTGACCTTTATTCAGTGATAGTGGGTGACTTCAGTATCTCACTCTTGCCAATGGACGGTCATCCAGACAAAAACTAAACAAAGAAATGTTGAAGCTAATTGACTTTATAAATGAAATGGACCTGAGAGATATTTACAGAAAATTTCTCCCCCAAACAAAGGAATATATATTTTCTCTCTGCACCTCAAGGAACTTTCTCCAAAACATATTTGGGTGCAAAGCAAGTTTCAATGGGTACAAGAAACTGAATAATACCCTCTATCCTTTCTGAACACCACAGATTAAAGCTGGATATCAACAACAGAAACAACCGAAGGCTTACAAATTTACAGAAACTCACTTTTGAATGTAAAATGGGTCAAGACAGAAATTAAAGAAATTACAACTTTTTAGAACTGAATGTAAATAAAAACACAATATACCAAAAACTATGAGACAAAATGAAGGTGACTCTAAAAGGCAAGATCATATCACTAAATACCTGCATTAAAGAAAGAGACACACAGGATTCACCTACCACCACACAGCACAGCATGGGAGGAGGAAGACAGCCAGAGGCCAACTGAGAGCTACAGGACGAGGGTGGGGAGAGAGATGCCCAGAGACCTGCCAGCTGCTGCATGTCTCAGGTGTGCCATAGACACACAGAGGCATGCCTGCCTTCATGCCATATGGTATGGAAAAGGGAAGATGTTGATAGACCTGCCAGCACTATGCTACACCAGCAGGCTGTAAACATATAGAAGTTGGCTTGCTGCTTTGCCACGCAGCACTGTCAGAGAAATTCACCCAGAGTCCCACCAGTCTCATGGCCTGGCTGCAGTGAGAGCTACTACAATGTGCAAGTATGTGGTGGACAGATAGGAGAGAAAGAGAAGTGGACCAGTTTGAACATTATGAAGAGAGATGGAACTAGTGACTGGAGGGTGGAGAGGAGTAGCCTGATTTGAGTACTGCCACTTAAGGCCATGGTGAAGTACCAATCCCTGCTACAGGCCTGTCTGGGTCCATGGCTATGCAGGAGCAGGTGTTGATGTCCATGGCTTATATTACCATAGAGAACACGGAGGCTTCTCTAGTCTGGGCAGCTGCCAGGAACCATTCGGATATCCAGGGCCTGTCCCTCATTGTCTGCGGTACCACTTGTGGTAGTCAAGAGAGCCAGCCCTGATGTCGAAGGCATGAAGGAGTCCGCTTTGAGGATGTGAGAGTAGAAGAGCTGACTCAGATCCTCATCATATGCACCACTTGGGAGAGTGACTGAGAAGCACAGTGGAGCTGGCTCTGGAGAAGTGCTTGCTGGTGAGTCTGCTCAAGGGCATGAGAGCCAGAGAGCTGACCCTGCTTCCTGGCAGTAGCAGCATTGGGTAGCCTATCTGGAACTGTGCTGGAGAGCTAACTCTGGTGGGACTGATAAGTGAGAGCTGGTGATCGACCAGCTCACTTGCCACCCAGACCCAGATTGAGGACTTTGTGTTTCCCCACACCATCATCTGTGTACAGGCGGAGCGTGTAAAATGGCAGCCCTTCATGACACAGGACAACAACAAGATAACCTGGAGGAGTCCCGGTGAAGATCCAATATTAATGGTGACGTAGATGCCAGAGACCTTGAACACGACGCATGCCTCATTACAGTAAACATTTGCAAGTGAAGATGTGTGGACAGAGGTGTACACTGTGGGACACACTACAGCTCCAATGGCATGAGAGCCAGAGAGTTGACCCTGCTTCCTGCCAATATTTTCTAGGCTTTCTTTTGTTTATTTGTATGTTCTCTATTTTGGGGAGGAGGTTACAAGAGCAAAGGGCAGATATAAGAGGACAGGAAGATGAATGAGACTGGAGGCATGATGTGAAACTAACAAGGAATCATGTGAGTCCTGCTTAGTTGATTCAGTGGACCAAGTTTCCTGGTGTTTTCCACCCCCTCTGACTCATGTAGTCTTTCTCTGCTTCTTCCATAGGGTTCCCTGTGCTCCAAGGTGTGTGTGTGTGGGGTGGGTGTATGATGGAGATCTATAACTTAGATTCTGCATAATGGCTGGCTATGGGTCACTGCAGCCACTTCCACCTGTTGCCAGAGGAAACATCTCTGGACCAGGCATGATCTATGAATATATCATTAGGAATCACTTCATTGATTTTTTTCCAGTTGTGTTTGATTTTATCTCAGGTCTCTGGGCTGTCCAGTCTCCTATTCTTGGCTATCCATGCATTGTAGGGTATGGGCTCCTCTTGTGGCATAAGCCTCAAGTTAAACCAGAGACATTGGTTAGCCATTCCATCAAGGAATTCTGGCCCATCAATTCCATTCTGGCCCACCATTGTTTCAGCTCATCTTGCAGGTAGAACAGATAGGTAGGTCGAGGGTCTTATGGCTGGGTTGGTGTTCAGGTTTCTCTTCTTGCATCAAAGAGACTAGAACACAGGGGTAAAGTTTCCATACCAGTACCAGCTCTACATCTCTATGTTCATTGAGCTGTGTGGATGTTGTTCTTGGCAGTGGGGCGCCCACTGTCAGTTTTCAGAGAGCAACCTCTGTCCTAGCATCAGCCTGGGTTGTTTAGGAATCTCCATGGGACCCTCTTGACCAATAACTCTACCAAATGTAATCTAGTCCTTCTACTGGAAGCCTTGACTGGCTACACAAGATGACCAGCTCAGATTTGTATCCTCCATTATGAATGGTTTTCAGTAGGGCCACCCTCATAGATTCTAGGAATTTTCCACTCCACTAGGGATCCACATATTTCCCCAAATGCATGCCCTCGTCCGCAAACATAATTCCTCCCACCCCTGACCCTACCTGTTCCCAGTTTACTCACAAAATCTATTCTTTCAACAATTAATAAATGGTACTTCATGAACCTGATAAGTTTCTGTAAGCAAAGGACACCATCAATTAGGCAAAGCAATAGCTAAGATCGGCTGCCACTCTCTAATGCCAGCGCTGCCTCTCTCTTGCCAAGCTCTAGCCGAGGTTGGGTAGTAAGGAGGTGCCCATACCATGGCTCTTTCAGAGCAGACTGCCCACAAATCCACCCAAGAAACAACTGGCTACAAAAGTCGCTCGCAAGAGTGCGCCCTCTACTGGAAGTGGAGAAACCTCATCGTTACCGGCTTGGCACTCATCTGGTGCGAGAAATTGCTCAGGACTTCAAAACAGATCTGCGCTTCCAGAGTGCAGCTATTGGTGCTTTGCAGGGGGCAAGTGAGGCATATCTGGTTGTCCCTTTTGAAGATACCAACCTGTGTGCTGTCCATGCCAATCGTGTAACAATTATGCCAAAAGATACCAGCCAGCTCGCCGCATACGCAGAGAGCGTGCGTAAGAGTCCACTATGAGGGGAAACATTTCATTCTCAAAAGAAATTTTTTTCCTCTTCTTCCTGTTATCAGCAGTTCTGAATGTTAGATATTTTTTCCATGGGTCAAAGGTACCTGAGTATATGATTGTGAGTGGAAACATAGGGGACAGAATCAGGTATTGGCAGTTTCTCCACGTTCATCTGTGTGTGAATTTTTAATATAAATGCAAGATGTAAATCATTAATGCAAGCGAAATGTTTCAGTGAACACATTTCAACAGTTCAACTTTATAACAATTATAAATAAACCTGTTAAACATTTCTGGACAATGCCAGCATTTGGATTTTTTTAAAAATAATTAAATTTCTTATTGACGGAAAAAAGAAAGTCTAGAAAAGATGGAAACCACCAGTGACAGTCCTGCTGAGCAAGGGGACCATTCCTACATTGGTGGTAGTAATGCAAACTTCTAGAACCATTTTAGAAGTCAATATGGCAGTTTCTCAGAAAATTGATCCAGCTATACCACCCTTGGGCATATACCCAAACTATGCTTCAATCTATTACTATTACAAAGAACACTTGTTCACTGTGGCTTTATTCATAATAGTCAGAAAGTGGAAACAACATAGATGTCCCTCAACTCGAGACTAAATAAAGAAAATGTGTTACGTTTACACAATGGAGAATTACTCAGGTGTTAAAAAATGGCAGCATACAATTTGCAGTCAATTGGACGCAACTAGAAAAAAATCATTCTGAGTGAGGTAACCCTGAAATGACAAATATGCATTCAAGTATAAATGGATATTGGCTGTTAAGTAAATGATAATCAAGCCACAATCCAAAAATTCAGAGAAGTTGGTAAAAATAAAGGCTCATGGGAGTGCATGAATCTCCCTGGGAAGGGCATGAAAGATTTTTAAAATATTATTTGATTATGAGGCTTCCAACTCTTGGATTTACTTTTAAACATTTATTATTATTATATTTATTTTTAACTACTATAGCAGTTCTTTATATAATACACATACAAGTTCTGTGGTATATGTGTATAGATATTTTCTTTATAGCTCTTCCTTGATTATTTATTAAATGACTTTACTATATTAACCAAATTTCAAATATCTAATTTAAGAATAGTCTTGGCTTAGATAAATGGTCCAGCAGTTAAAAGCTGCACTACTTTGGTGAAAGACCAAAATTTAGTTCCCAATATGGATGTGGATCTGCTCACAATTACCTGTAACAACAGTTTCAGCAGCTTGATGACTTCTGCCTCTCCAGATGCTCCATCAGCATGCACGTAACCTTTCACAACATATATCCACAGAATTATAAAATAAGACAAAAACTCTTTAAGTAATATAAATCTTATTTTTATAAATTTATTACTTGTTCATATTTCTATATTGAGATTAATTTTTTAACACTAGAGTATATTATTTAGGAATAAGTTTTTTAGTGTTTTAGCTTTATCAATGAACAAATTTTTTTTTTTTAAGGTTTTCGAGACAGGGTTTCTCTTGTGTAGTCACCTGGCTGTCCTGGTAACTACACTCCTACTCTCCCTTGATATCCCCAATATAAGGAAACCCTCTGGCTTTTGTGGGGAGGCACCAGATTCACCATTCTGTCAATAAAATTACTCATGAAACTCATCCACTCTGCCACTGCCTCGACCATGTGGAACTGCAGCGTCCCGGCGGAATGCTCCGGAACCAGGCCTCTGCTTCGCCCACTCCGCCCGCTGCCTCATCGGGCGCAAGGCCTAATCCAGTGCGTGAGACCCCGGCCCAGTTGCGGCACCTCAGCCGCCACACGGAGGCTTTGGGCCCCGGGCACCCGCCTGCGTTTTGTTTCCCACGCTTTATTTCTTTTTTTCTTAGAAAAAATGATCTTTATTCTTTCTTGGCTTTTCACTTTTCTGTGATGATTGTTATAAAGCACAGCTAAGCTCTCTGTCTAGGAATGAAGGGCATATTTATTTATTCATCATTTACTACAGTATACATCTGTCACATCTCAGAATTCATTAGATTGTTACCTGTGAAGGCCTCTCAAACTCCATGCCAGAATCAATTATTTGGATGGCATCTACCATGACATTTGTGTCACTATTGCACCAGTGTACCAGTGGGAATGTGTTTCCAGGCTAGACATTAGCTTGCAGGGTTCACATCTAGGTAAGTATAGAGATTACTTTTCTTTCCTAGTAGTGTGCATAGCACATTCAAACACTATGAAAGTTACCTAGGAGGGATAAAGCTTCCAGTTCAAGTACCAGATTGATTCCTTTATGTTCTATGACATGAGTGTGTAGAGTCTTACTATCAAGTTCTGGGGTGTAACCCAGAGCATTGGTTTGATATCTATGGAACCTCATTGGCCAAAAACTCCAAAGACAGGTTCTGACACTGGGCTTTTTATTTGTTAGCCTATATTAGAGGTATTATTGTCCCTTTATAGGATACCCCTTTAAACTTGTTTTATGTATGTTTATACAAGTTTTAGGAAGCTTCTACAGTAGTAGATTTTCTTATGTCTTTTTCAAGAGGTGTTTAGTGTTATTGGTCAGTACACCTTTCCATTTCTCGTCTTCCCTCCAATCTTGTACCTCATTTAATTCTTCTTGTTCCATTACACCCATTTATCACATTATACCATCACATTCTATCGCCCATGCTATAAAAGCTGGTCCACCAGGGACTCTTGTATATGCCCTGATCTGTGTTATGTCACTCAGAAGGAATGATTTTAGCCCCATCCATTTACCTGTGCATTACATAATTTTGTTTTTCTTACTAGCTGAAGGTAATTCAATTGTGCAAATATACTATATTTTCTTTAACCATTAATCAGTTGATGAACACTTTAGGCTGTTTCCATCTCCTGGATACTGTGAATGGAGCAGTAACGATCACGGATGGGCAGTTATCTTTATATAAGGATAGAGAGTGCTTTGAATATATTCCCAAGAGTGCTATTGGTTAATCATGCTCTAGATCTATTTCTGTTTTTTTTTTTTTTTTGAAACATCAACATGAATTTCCATAGTGAAAATTCCTAGTTTGCAGCCTTCCCATCCAACAGTAGGGAAGTGTTCCCTGTGCTTTTCTTTGTTTGCATCTGTGCAGTGTTTGTGGTAATTTTTTTTCTAATGTTAGCCATTCTGGCTCGGGTAATATAAAATTTCAAGGTAGTTTTAATTTGTATTTCCCTGATGTCTAATGATATTGAACATTTAAAAATGTTTTTTTAACAATGTGTATTTCATCAAAAAAAACCCTAAAAAACAAAAAACAAAACAAAACAACAACAACAACAAACCCTGTTAGTTCTATCCCCTATTTTTTTTTTTTTTTAACTTGGGATGTTTTCTTGATGTTTGAGGTTTTTGATAATCATTTCATTTATATTCTAGATACCTGATAAGGATTTCTCTTTCTATTCTTTCTATAGGCCTTTCTTTACTCAAATGATGGTGTTCTTGATTGTACAGAAGTCCTTCCATTGTCCATGAGTTCAAGTATATTCTTTACTTTAGTTCTCCATACTTCTACCAGATTCATTGTTTTGGGCTCAATGTTAAGTTCTTGATCCATCTGGAGTTGAGTTTTGTGTAGGATGAGAGAAATCTACTTTAATTCTTCTATATGCAGCTACTCAAATTGATTGGCATCATTGGTTGAAGATGCTTTTTAAAAATTGGTTATATTTATTTACATTTCAAATGTTTTCACCCTTACCAGTTTTCCCTCCTCAACCCTCCATCTCCTCCCCCTTTTCCTTTGCTTCTATGAGAATGCTCCCCTACCCACCTTCCCATTCCCACCTCTCCACTCTAGTGTTCTCTTACAATAAGGAACCTCTGCTATATATGTAGCTGAAGCCATGAGTCCCTCCATGTGTACTCTTTGGTTGGGGTTGATGTTTGAGATTGAGAAAGTACTGCACAATGAAAAAGAGAAGCAAAATGGGCTGGATGGTAAACTACCACGTCACCCTACTCCATACACTTTCTCTGCCAGGTGCCTAGAGCACCCTCATGAAGCTAGGGGCCAGGAAGAGTAGGTGATGGTACAGCAACAATCAGATAGTGTTCAACTGAGCACACCACCAGAGGATTTACTTGAGCCTACACAGGCATCTTCAGCCTTCACAGTCTTTGTGTAACATATAACTGGTAATGATGGTATCCTGCTTATAATGAGTTGAACTGGCATCTGATAGAAATGCTAGATCTAATGCATTTTAAAGAGGCTGTGGAAATGCATGGCTTGCACTCTCCATTTGATGAAGAAATGTTAAATACTTGGACTAGCAGAATACAATTATCCCTCAAGATTGGAAAGGATTGGTGTCAGCTGTTCTAGAAACTAGACAACAACTTGTGGTAGAGGCACGAAGCCACAAAATTAGAACAATGGAATATAGCAAGGGGGTTAAATGTTACTAAAGACAACTGCTTGGTGAAGGGCAACAGATCCAATCTGATGATGGCATAATGGAACAATGTCATGTTGTGGTTTTAAGAGCCTAGGGTATGACTGAGGAGCCAGGGAAAAATTTTGCCTCATTTATGAAGGTAATACAGGACCTAGAGAAACATTCATAGATTGGGCTCAGGTATAACTAGAGCCATATGAGACCCTGAAAATGACAATAGACAGCCATTGATCAAACCAGAAAGTACCAAGCAGGCAAGAAAATAAAAATTAAGTGTTTCTGACCTTATACATACTACAGAAGGGAATGCAGCTTTGGATCTGGCAACAGATATGCCTTTTACCCCTACTCCCAAAATCTGAATGTTATAAGTTAACCACTGATGTGTATGGTCTTTACCATTAGCAACAGTGGAGATAATCTTGAGAAGAAATGGGTTAACTTCTCAAGGATTTATTGTGCATCCTGGTATAGTAGGTGGGAATAGTAAGGAAGCAATTAGAAGCATGGTATATGAGAAAAAGGAGATAAAAATTGATGCAAGGGATAGAATTGCTCAACTGTTGTTTCCTTACATTAAGGGCAAGGTTGCTCCAGTAGAAAGGATAGGAGCGCTTGGGAGGACTGAAAAACCTGTGTTCTGGCAAACAGTGGTTTATGATCAGAGACCCAAATTAATGGTGCAAATGAATGGTGTTGACATAGAAAGTTTATGGTTAACAACAAAACTTATAAAGTTTAGATCTGACCAAGGAAAACCTCTTATCAGCTGAGACATGAATGTCTTCACAAAGCAAATAAGTCTGGGTGATTCACTCTCACAGACTGTCTCAGTTAGTTACTTCTCTAAAATATGCATACACACCAATTTCAAAAGGGATAGCCCAAGTGATCAATTACACAGAGATGAACAACACATAGACTGACAGACAACACAGACTAAACCAACAACACATAGACTGTATGGACAACAGATAAGACTGGACCAATAACACATAGGGCAACAAATGTATAGATAGGATTTTTTTCAGATTAATCATATTTTTTTCCTTTGACTCCAAACAGGAATTCTTCACCCCAATTCAGCAAGAAGCAATTGTAAGACTGTCATCCAGATCCCTTACGTTGGAATGAATCTTTTTTGGTTGTTTGATATGTTATGGTTGTTATCATCTAGGGTGGTAAGTTTAAATTATATTGTATATAATATAAATTGTATATTGATAGAAATTTAAGATTGTTTTATTTGAATTTTGTAGATTAATAAAGGTTTAGGGTTATTTTCTTAGACTATATTCTATATAAGCTGTTTATTTAAAATATGATGTAAAGTTTTAGTTTTATGGTTCTTATTTTTATTGTATGTAGATTGTTAATCTTAGGTAAAAAGACAATTTTTAAATAAAAAGGGGGATATGAAGTAGAAGTGTCTGGATATTCATTGATGCAGACTCATGTGGTGTTTTGCTGAGGCAAGACCTATGGAAGCACACATAATGTTTGTAAAGAGCATAAATATGACTCAAGGGACAGTGATGGGCAAAGCCTTGCAATGCTTCATTGGTCATGAGGCTTCACTGATTTTCACTTCATTGTGACACAGCAGAGAACTTCTCTTGGCATCCCAGCTGGTTCTGGTTGCTCCTGCTGACTAGTGCAATTCGGTGGAGGCCTGGCTGTCTCAGCTAGATTGTGCCACTGCTGCTGATTCATGTTTGGTATCCTGACACCAAACTGAACTGGACTGCTGGCATCCTGACAATAGAGATTGGAATCATCCCAAAGAACTCCTTCTAAGCAGGCCCCCTTGTCCTCTTTACTATCATTTCTCCCTATATTTAGATGATGGGCTAGAAGGTGGGGTCGAAGTATTAGAGAACCCTTATTAAAAGTAGGTTTAGAGAGACTTGTGAGAGTTTGTGTCTGAATGTTTGTGTATGTAGGATTGAAGGGTAGGACTTTCATTAGTTTTAGGGGTTGGTTAGTGTTAGGGGTCAGGTTTATAGTTAGGTGTATGTTTATAGTAAGCTGTAAGGCTAACCTTAGGGTTATGGTTAGATTGGCAATAGGGACAGGACTGGAGAGACAGCTAAGAGGTGAAGAGCACTGTTTGCTCTTCTAGAAGTCCCAGTTAATGCCCAGCCACCACATGTGGTTCACAACCATCTGTAATGGGATCTGATGCCCTCTGAAGATAGGTACGGAGTACTCATATACATAAAATAAATATTAAAAAACAAAACAAAATAGGGACATGATTAAGGTTGGAAAAAAGATTAGGGTAATGAGAAAAGGTATTTAGGACTAGGGTCAGGTCAAGGTCAGGGTCAGATTTAGGTCTAGAATTAAGGTTAGGGTTAAGCTTAGTAGTATTGTTAGGTCTGAGTTAGGTTTAGATTAAATATTAAGGTTAGGAAAAGAGCTAGTTATATGGACAGTTAGGGTTATGAATTGGGTTAGAGTTATGGTGAGATTCGTGATTTATGTGTGGGGTGTGTGCACGTGCACATGAGAAGAGTGAGTGAAGAGACAAGAGAGAGAGAGAGAGAGAGAGAGAGAGAGAGAGAGAGAGAGAGAGAGAAATTGTGGATAAATGTATGTGATTCTTTGACACTGTGCATGTCTGTAGTGTGTGTGTGTGTGTTTGGTCATGTTTAGTGTTAGCTTTAAGAATAAGTTTTAGAAAAAGGTTCTAAAAAGCTTAGCATTAGGCTACTGCTACAATTTAGTCTACGGTTAGGTTTAGGGTTAAGGTTAAATTTAAGATTGTGCTTTGAGTTAGAAGTAGGGTTTAGGTTAGGATTATGGTTAGGGTTAATGCTATGAAGTGGTTTATGTTAGATTAAAAATATGATTAGGATTAGTTAGGTTTAGAGTCTAGTGTTAATGTCAATGGTTGAATTACATTTAGGATTAGTTTTAGAACTAGAGTTAGGGCTAGGTTATTTTTATGGTCAAGATAGGTTTTAGGGTAAGTGTTATTACTGGCATTAAGGTTAGAAGTTAGGATAGGTTATGGTATGGTTAGGGTTAGACTTAGAGTTATGGTTAATGTTACGGTTAGTGTAATGTTATGGTTAGGATAGTTTTTGGCTTATGGTTATTATTTGAATTAGTATTAAGTTGGGGTATTGTGTGGTTATAAGTAGGTTCATTTTAAGATTAGGGTTAAAGTTTTTGATAGAGTAAATTTGAAATGTAGGGTTACCATTAGAATTAGTATTAGGAGTGTTAGGGTTATGATTTTAATATGAACTTAGAGGTGGGGTTGGTGTCATGGATATGCTCATTTTGTAGTTAGTGTTAGTTCTAGGTCTAACCCTAGTGCTTGAGGTAATAAAGGGTTCTTGTTACAGATAGAGGCAAGGTTAATATTAAAATTTTGTTAGTATTAGGATTCATGGTTAGAATTAGGGATAGAATTCTTGAATTCTACTTAATTCTTGTTTTCTTTTGTCTTTTTAGTGCTGAGAATAAATTCTGTACCTAGGGTTTCTTCACCCATGCTACGTAAGCACTTTACCACTGCACAGTACTCTCATCCTCTGAGGGTTGATAAATGGGAGAGCTAAGAGTGTAAAGAAGTAATTCTACTCTGTTTCAATTAGTCAAGGATACAAAGAAACACCCTAGAAAAATCGGCTTAAAAGAGGGCATCAGAGTGCCTTGAACAGTGATAGATGAGTTCTGTTGCTACAACATGCTTTTGTCAACATATCCTTTTTTTCTGTCAAGTCTTAATTTTCCACTTGACCAATAAGCACTGTAATTACCTGACCATTACTGTAATAATAGCCTGTATTGCTCTTTACAGAACTTTACCCTCAAATCATGTTATGAAATTTCGATTGACCAAACAGAGGCTACAGTTGATTCACCCTGAAAAAATTAGAGGAGACCTAAACAGAACATTGAAATTTTAACTGCTTCTGAAAAATGCATCTGTCATAGTTTCATGTAAACTAACATTTTTTCTTAATTCTTTTTATATTCAGAAGAATATTCTCTTTTGAAATTTAATGATCAGAACAACAATTTTGTTACAGATGGTGATGGATGATAGCTGGAGAAACATGCTAGAATTTGCAAGGTGTGTTTCAATATGTAGTATCTACAGAAAATATCTATTAAGAGTATTTCTGTAACATGAAAATGACTTTGGCACCCTTTCTAAAAAGATATTTGTGGTAACTAAGGGTGTAGAATAGGAAAATATAGTTTCGAATCAACCCTTTATTTGTTACTAACTGATTTCTAGTTCCTTCTCTCATTCATGAAGGTTGTGAGGACCCATGTTTGTGACAAACATCCTCTGATGCCTAAGGCTTAGCCAAGACAACCTTCTGTAAACTTTTGTTTTTGTGACATTAGAAATTAAGAGTCCTAAGTATTACCCACCACCAACCAATCATTCCAATTCCCAGCAGATAAAAGACACAATGGCCAGAAGATGGTTCAAATCAGCTTTACTAAGGATGGGTCAATGCACCTGAAGGCTGAGGCTAAGTGAAGTTTCTTTCTTCCTCTCTGAAGTGATGACAGCTGAGCCTTCTTGGTTGGCTCACAAATTTATCCACCCAGTCAGAGAGAGAGAGGTTGAAATGTGGAGAACTGGTATTGGATGGGTCCACCATGTGCAGGTCCTGTTGAGTCTTTTTATGGCATAGAGACTGGAAATCCAAAAGCAGGTCCAAGACAGACAGGAAAAGAGAGAGAAGTAGGAGGATAAGTAAGAAGGGACCACCAACACATCATCTCCCTCAAGTAGAGAAAGTCAGCCCAAAGATGCTCAAGTCCCATCAACTACAACCATCCCTGAAGGCACACCATATGTAAAAGCATCTCACCAGCACTTGCACGTTAGGTTGGGAATGTTGTGAGAGAGTGTTCTTCTATTTGACTCAGCAGAAAATATAAGGTAAAAATGAAAAGTAGATGTGAACTTGGGTCAGAAACTCAATATACTACTTAGTAAGTAAGTGGTTAAGTACTATATTCTTGGAGCCCTTAGGATCAATGGACAGTTACTCAAACTGCCTCTGAAAAAATATCCTATGTACCCAATTTCCCCAAATTTATTTGTATCTTTGGAACGCTAGAAAAAATGTATACACATTTTATTGCAAATGTCCCTTAGGAAATCAAAGACTGATTCAAAGCTTAGGACTGATTATCAAAAATTATTTCCGCTTTATTCAGCCAAAGAAGAATATTTCTCTGTCCTCATATGACACATCACTAAGTAATGCACAATATAATTTAAACAGGAAAAGGCACTAATTGTTTCTAAACCTTCGGCTAGATATGAATCTCTAAATGTCAGTGGGTGTCAATACCTTCACATACAGTAAAAAGAGCTACCAGAAGCAGGAGTGTAAGTTCCGAAGTCATCTGACCATTAAGCATTAAGCTCTGAACTCTTTTTATGTCTTCTACTCTGGACTCTGTTTTTCTAAGGAGAGCTGAGTAAGAAAAAGCCAGTACATCCAGGAAACAATTACAACAAGAAACTGTTCCTGGTTCACATATACAGTCTTCCTTCTGCAGCTGTGTGAAGAGTGGTGCTGCTCATGCCAGAACTCAGCTGAAGATTTGCTACAGCTGTAGAGCACACATTAGAGGGGCAGCCAAAGTACAGTAGTAAAATTCCTTCAAGCTTGTGACAGATAGAGAGTTTCATAGCAAGCACAACATTGAAGAGTCTGATACAATTGTTTCTGGAAAAGGAACTCTTTCTTCAAGTCAGTGGTGTAACTTCTAATTTCTAGCACTCTACAAACCAATCATCTCTCCTATTTTTCAGCTTATTTCCTATCTCTGTCTTTTTTGTTATTTTTTATGTACAATATATGTTGATCATATTCTTTCTCTTCCTCTAGCTTTTCACCAACCTTCTTCACCTTCCTACCCACCCATGTTCTTTCTGTCTCTCTCAATTTTCTCTCCCACTCTTCTCTCTCTCTCTCTCTCTCTCTCTCTCTCTCTCTCTCTCTCTCCTCTCTCTCTCTCTCTCTCTCTCCCACATAAAACAAAAATAAAGGTCACAACAAACAGGCTAAAGAAAAAACAAAAACCAAACAAAACAAAACCAAAAATCCATGAATTCATTTTGTGTTTATTCAACTACTCCTGGGCATGGGGCCTTCTCTGGAGTTTGGTTCATTTACCTAGGGACACTCCACTGTAGAAAACTGGTTTCCCATTTCCTAGTGGGTATCAAATACCTTCTTGGTTAGGACTAGGACTTAGTGTTCACTTCTCAGATTTAAGATCTTGTTTGGTTTGAATCTCTGCAGGTTTTGTGCATGCCTCCCAGTTTCTATGAGTGAGTATTGAGCCTGCTGTGCTTTGTAGATACTGTTTCCTTGGAGTCACACACCACCTCTGGCTCTTGACACCTCCTTTCCTATATATATCCCTGAGCCTTGAGAGGAAGGGTTTGATAATGACATCTCATTTAAGGCTAAATGCCCCAAACTTTCTCACTATCTGCATACTGTCCAGTTGTAGTTCTCTGAGTCAATTACCGTGAATTACAAGAAGTTTCTCTAATGAGGATTGAGCAGTGCATTGATCAAAGGGTATAGTAGTATGCCATTAGGAGTCATTTTATTTATGTTCCTTTAGTAGAAGGATTTCTCTTAGGGTCTGTTGCCTATCTAGTTTCAGGATGTTGATCACATAGCAGTATCAGGTACAGGTTCTATCTCCTGGAGTAGACCTTAAATGCAATAAAATAGTGTTTGGTTTCTCCCATCACATTTGTGCCACTATCATATCAGTATACTATTATAGGTTATGGGTTTGTAGCTGGGCACTATTGATGATTAACTTTCTTTGTCAGTAGTGCACAAAGTACATTTTTGCACCACGATGTTAGTCAGTAGGGTGAAACTTCTAGTTGGGCACCAGCTCAATTTCTTTGTGTTCAATGAATGACATATAAGTAATTTGGTTATGGAAGTTAACAGTCTTGGCTTGTGATGTTTTATAGGGGTGTCTATGTGAACCCTTGTCCAGTGAAACTAAAAGATGTAATCAATCCCAAGCACTGGGGGTTTAACTTGCTGGCATAACTTTCTCTAATTATATGATGGTTCCATTTAAATTCATTTCATATATGTATACATTTTTAGGAAGCATCTACAATTGTAGGTTTCTGTATGGCTTTTCAAAAGGTTTCCAGTATATTTGTTTTCCCTTCCCATATTTTTTCCTTTATCTTGCCAACCTATTCTCTGCCTCATTTAATCCTCTTTTTCTAGTACCCCCTTTATCTCTTTATTACATACTATTCTATTTTCCTTCCCTTAGGAAATCTTCTTTTACTTTATGGGTCTCTTACTAGCTGCCTAACCTTTGTATTTATTTTTAATTTAAACAATAATAGCTAAAGTTTAAAAGCTAACATTCACATATAAGAGAATATATTCAACATTTTTCTTTTGGGGTCTGGGTTACCTTGCTGAAGATGACACATTTTTCTAGCTCTATTTATTTAATTCTGAAACCCTGAAAATTTCATAATTTCTTCTTGGTTAACAGCTAAATAATATTATGTTATTTTAATGTACAGCATTTTTATTCATTTATCAGTTGATGGACTGATAGACTATTTCCATTTCTTGGCTATTAGGAATAGAGCAGTGATAAATATGGAGAAGTAATTATGTATTATGAGATAGAGTCCTCTGGGTGTATGCCCAATAGTAGTATAGCTGGAGCTTGTGGTAGATCAATTTTTGGCTTTTTGAAGAACTTCCACGCTGATGTCCATAGTAGCTGTACCAGTTTGAATTCTTACCAGAAATGAACATTTTCTCCTTTCCACACATTCTAGTCAGCAAATACTGTCATCTGCTTTATTTTTGTTGACCATTTTGACTGCAATAAGATGGAATCTCATATTGTTGCTGTGAGCCCATCCTTTTATAGCTGTGCCATCTCTCTAGCACAAAATTAAATCTCAAAGTACTTTAATTTTCATTTTTCTGATCTCTAAGAATGTTGAACATTTGTTTAAATACTTCTCAGCCTTTCATCTTTTGAGAACTCCTTGTTTAACTTTATATTTCATTTTTAATTGGGATATTTGTTTGCTTAATGTTTAGTTTTTTAATATATTCAAGATACCTTGATTACCTGATAATTGGTGAAGATTTCCCCCAACTCTATATGCTGACATTTTTGCACATATGATGGTATCCTTTACTACAAAGAAGTTATTTACTTATTTTTAGCTTCATTAGGTTCTATGCATTAATTTTTGTTCTTAGTGCTTATACTATTGCTGTTCTGCTAAGAAAAACCATCCCTGTGTCAATGAATTCAAGCCTATCCTCACTTTATCTTCTATAATATTCAGGTTATCTGGTCTTCTGTTTAGGTCCTTTATCCACTTGGAGTTGAGTTTAGTGTAAGAAGATAAACATAAACTTATTTTTTATTCTTCTACATGCAATCATCCAATTTGACCAGTGCCATCTGTTGAAGATGCTTTCTTTTTTTCCAGCATATATTTCTGGCTGCATTTCAAAAATTGGAGATATCTATGTACCTATGTATCTATCTATGTATCTATCTATGTATCTATCTATGATCTATCTATGTATCTATCTATGTATCTATCTATGTATCTATGTATCTATGTATCTATGTATCATCTATCTATCTATCTATCTATCTATCTATCTATCTATCTATCTATGTACTATCTATCTATCTATCTATCTATCTATCTATCTATCTATCTATCTATCTATCTGTGTGATATGTTAATTTTGCATCCCACTACTTTGCTGAAGGTGTTTATTAGCTGTAGGAGTTTCTGGTGAAGGAAACCATTCTTTATATTCCCGAGATCTCCTTCAGTTGTCTTAGTGCTCTTGCTAAGTGAATATATACATATTCACTATACTGAATATGTATAAAGACTGGACATTCTTGACATTTTCTTGATTTTAGTGGAAATGCTTTGAATTTCTCATTTCAGCTCATGCTGTTACAAGCTTGTAAATTATGTTGTGATATATCTTTTGTATGCCTATTTCTCCAAAGACTTTGATCATTAAGGGATGTTGCATGGTATCAAAGGCCTTTTCTTTCGACGATCATATGGTTTTTGTCTTTCAGTCTGTTTATATGATGAGCTATATTTATTGATTTACATATGAAGAACTATCCATGCATCTCTGAATGAACTCAACTTGATCATGGTGTATAATCTTTTTATGTGTTCTCTAATTTTGTTTGCAAGTATTTTAAAAACATTTTTGCCCTTTATAATGTGACAGTTTGACCACAAATAGCCCCCATATACTCATACATTTGAATTCTTGGTTCCTAACTGATGGAACCAGTTTTGGAAAATTTCTTAGTCTACTGCTGTTCTATTGGTGTGAAGAAACACCATGACTATGTCAACTCTTAGAAAGTTTTATTGGAAGCCTTTTAAAAATTTCACAGGTTGTCCATTATCATTATGGAGAGAGGGTGGGAGGTAGAGAAAGAGAGAGATAGAGATAAAGAGAGATAGAAAGAGCGAGAGAGAGCTGGCCTAGCATGGGCTTTTGGAACCTCAAAGCCCATCTCCATGACATACTTCCCCCAAAAGGCTACACCTACTTCAACAATGCCACACCTTCTAACCTTTGTCATCTTTTCAAATATTTCCATCCCTAGGACATTCAACTATATAAACCTATGGGAGCCATTCTTATTCAGACTACCACAAGAAGTCTTACAAGATGTGGCCTTGATTAGAGAGGTGTGTCACTGGTGGTGGTCTTTGAGGTTTCAAATGTTTATGTCAGACCCAGTCTGTCTGTCTGTTTGTCTGTCTTTCTGTCTATCTGTCTGTCTCTCTCTAAATTGCAGATAAGATGTAAGCTCTCATCTACTGCTCCAACACCATGCCTACCTGTGTATTGCCTACTTCCCACCATGATAATGATTGTGAACTCATTCTCTGAAATAGCCATCAAGCCACCAATTAAATGTTTTGTTTTATAAGTTGCCTTTGTCATGGTGTCTCTTCATAGAAAAGGTAGAAACTTTTCTAGAAACAAAATAGAACAAAAAATAGAAACAAAAATATATCTTCATAAGGAATATTATTCTATAATTTTCCTTTTATTTGTTGGGACTTTGTGCTTTCAGTATCAGTGATTAGTATTCTTTCGTAAAAAGAATTTGGAAATGTTTCTTCAGTTCCTATTTTGTGGAATAATTTGGGAACCATTGACATTAGTTCTTTGAATGTCTACACTAGGTAGATTCTATACTGAATACTTCTGGTCCTGAGCTTTTTTGGTTGGGAGATTTTAATTACTGCTTCCATTTCACAAGGGTTTTGGGATTATTTAAATCATTTATTTTACCTTGATTTAACTTTTGTAGGTCATATATATTAAGAAATTTAAAATATGTCATTGATCTTCTAAATTTCCTTGGTGACAGTTGTAATGTCTCAATTTTCATCTCTAATTTTATGGATTTGGATCTTCTTTTTCCATCTTTTTGATAATTGGGCTGAGCGTATGTCAATATTGTTGATGTTTTTTGTTTGTTTGTTTTTTTTGTGAAGCAATTCTTTGTTTCATTGATTTTTTTGTATTGTTTTTGAATGCTTATTTGTTTCTATTTTATGATTTCAGTCCTGAATTTGATTATTTCTTCCCATCTACTCTTTTTGGGTACTATTTCTTCTCGTTTTTATAAAGATTTTAGACATGTGATTGAATTAGTAATATAAGATAACTCTAATAGTTTTATGTAGGGATTTATTGTTAAGAGCTTGTCTATGAGTAGAACTGCCTTCTTTGTATCCCTTAGGTTTTGTTATGGTGTGTTTTTATTTTCACTCAGTTTGTAAAGTTTTTAATTTCCTTCTAGATTTCTGTCTAGACCTATATTTTATTCAGAAGAAGAGTTATTCAATTTCCATGAGTTTGTATACTTTCGCCATTGTAGATAGCTAGCTTTAGTTTGTAGATATCAGTTACACTGATGGGTGGTATTTCAATTTTTAAATATTTGTTTAAACTTGCTTTGTATCATAATATGTGCTTAGTTTTGAAGAAAGTTCTATGAGTTCTTGCAAGTGTTTTGTTTTTTTTAGTTTTTGAGTAGAATGCTCTATAGATGTCTGCTACAACCATTTGGTTTATGATGATAATTTACTCTGGCATTTTTATGTACATTTTTTATATTCATTAAAAATATACTGTTGCTGTATCTTTTAATTGGGGAAGTGAGAACATTAATATTGAATTATTAGTAAACAATATTTATTAATTTCTACTATTTTTTATTATATGGACATTGCCCCTATCTTTTGATTGTTACGGGATTAATTATTACTTGTGTTGTCTTGGATGCATTTAGCCTTCAGACTGAAATTTTCCTTCTAGTGGTTTCTATAGAGCTATATTGGTAGGCATAGCTTAAATGTACTTTCAACACTGAATGATTTTCTTTCTCTGTTGGTCGTAATTGATAGTTGTGCTGGGTGTAATAGTCTGGCCTGTCATCTGTGGTCACTCAGAGTTTGTATAACATCCATCTGGCCCTTATGATTTTCAAAGTCTTCACTGAAAAATCAGTGTTATTACTCTAATGGTTCTTCCTTTATGTGTTACGTGACTTTTTTTCCCCCTTGCAGCTTTCAATATCCTTGTTCTGTACATTTAGTGTTTTGAATAGTATGTGTCAATGGGGCTTCTTTTTCTGTTCTTGTTTATTTAATATTCTCTGTGCGTTTTGTACTTTGATATTTTTCTTTAGATTGGGAATTTTTCTTCTGTTTAAAGCATCTGTGGCTTTGACTTGTTTTTTTTTTTCACATTTCTGTGCATCTATTATTCTTAATTTTAGTCTTTTCATATCGTCCCCCATTTCTTGGTTTCTATGTTTGGGTTTTTAAAAAGATTTAACATTTTCTTTAACTGAGCTATACATTTCTTCTCCCTTTTTTAATTTCTTAGTGAGGCTTACTTGTGAGCTTTTTCTTTAACATCCTGAATTTTTCATCTCAAGGTTTATTTCAGTTTGCATTTTATTTAGTGATTCTATTTCCTCTATTTTCATGTCTGGAATTATTTTCATCTTTTCCATTCAGTTGCATGTATTTCCATGGTCTTAATTGATGTATTTATTTTATTGTCTTTAAGGTCCTTGAACATATAAGGACCTTTTTGCTATTTTGAAGTCTTGTGTTTCAGCTAAATTTCTTCCCTCAGCACATATTCATTACATATTTTCTTTAAAACTTATGTTTTTATTTTTTACTGGGATCCAGGCATCTGGAGTTATGACATTTGGAGTGATTTGATGTCTTGCCTTTGCTGTGTGGCTGTTCTTTTCTTTGGTTGATGTTGCCCAATCTGAATCCTAGCCAAATGTAGTGCTGTGAGGTCCCTGATTGCTACCCTAATGTGGTCCTGATAGGCATTCTACGTGCCCATGGGGAGTCACAGTGCAATGTAGTTGACCTTGAAGGAAAGGCCGAAAATGTGGCAGGGAAGAACTAGGCATCCATTGGATCCTGGATTTGACCAAGTCCTAAAGGGGCAGAAGTAGTTTGGGAGGAGGGGTTGAAGTAAGCAGAGACTGGCAGCTTAAGAACAACTCTGGAGAGATCTGAAAGGAGAATAGGAAGGAGGAAGAGTGTGGTCTTTAATCTGTTTTTTGAGTTTAATTATTTTTCAGACAAGGCAAATGTGGTGGCTCTGGGTCTCTGGTAAAAACATATTCTGTGTGTCAACTAGGAGTCACAGAGAAATGGAGATTGCTTAGAAGAAATGGCTGAAAAAGAAGAAATGGTGATGGGCTAAGGAGGGCTTGGATCATGGATCTGCACAAAATAGCTGCATCCAAAGCATATATCTCTATCTTAATACTTTAATTTTACCAATGATTTCTTTTATACTGAAGTGAGGTTCTAGTGCTTATATTTCTGCTTGGCCTTAGTATCTTCAGTAGAATATTAGGTAATATTCCCCATTACCTATCACACATCCTCCTATAATTTCCAACCATTACTTTACATAAAATAAAACTGAATGATTGAAAAAAATTTGTCCCAGAGTATTTTATTAGAGATTCCTGCTATCATATTAACAGACAAACAATCTGGATGTTGACATAGAAATGCTAATTTCATTATACAAAGATACAGCTCCAATAACTGTAGTATACCCCCATATCTCTTGATATTTCAAAGAAATAAACTTATTGTAAATTCTTTTCAGAGTTATGTTCATAAATATTAGACAAACTACATAATATACTGTAAATACATAACACACGTTTCAAACTCAGAAATATATTATCCTTTACCTATATCATTCTCATTATAAAGATCATATTAGCACTAAAGACAAGGTGTGTACACTTACTTGCTCTCTCTCTCTCTCTCTCTCTCTCTCTCTCTCTCTCTCTCTCTCTCTCTTTCTCTCTGGGTAAATTCACAAATATACACAAAATACTTTCATAAAATAATCACTTGAGAGTCATGATATCTGAGAGAGAAAAGAACAATAGGGTTCTATAAATTCCTCACCTGGGGCAAAATAAGTACAAATAAGTATGTGTGAAAGGCATGTGGGCTACATCTATACAAACACACACATCCATAGCTTTTATAACTATACATATACCAATAATATGGAATATTCACATGTTTGTGTACTTGCTTTGGAACCTCAATCTCTCTATTTTATATACTGACTATGTGTTGACAAATCCATTCCTCATTTGATTCAAACAACTGATGATGTTTTCTAATAAAAATGGGTATTTCTTAAAGGCTTTAATTTTATAGTGAATAAATGACATTATAAGATTCCAGTGTTACATTTGGATGTT
Organism: Mastomys natalensis; assembly: GCA_021653895.1. Lineage (NCBI taxonomy): Eukaryota > Metazoa > Chordata > Mammalia > Rodentia > Muridae > Mastomys > Mastomys natalensis. The sequence goes on along the minus strand of JAJTUV010001320.1, from coordinate 452,922 downwards.
AAACTCATAAAAGGTCCAGTGATGATTGATCTTACTGTCAACCTGAGTATCTTGAAAAATATGCAGAAAATCAGGGAAAATGCTGTGATACATGCTCCTCTGTTCCACCACTGAAACCATAAATCAAAATAAGGTTTGTCCCCTCCCCTTAAATTGCTTATATTGGGTACTTTGGTCACAGAATGCAGAAATATCCAATAAGTTGCCCCTTGGCATTTCCCAAGGAACAAAATAAAACCAAGTGAGCTATTCACATTCAGTAGTGAACAAAGCCGCTCTTTTAGGTATTGACTTCACTTCCTCCTTTTGTCTCTTATTCCCACCTTCCTTTCTTTCCTCTCTTCTTTTGGGAGATCCTGAATTCTGCCCTGGTGTAAACATAATGCATGCCTGTCATTCACAAATTCAGCCACTTTAACTATCTTTGTTGGTCATCACTAGGAAGGTTAACTAGACCTTTAGGAAAATTGTGAAGACAGGAGATCTGAGTTAGAAAAAAGGTATATGCCATCTCAAAAGTACCCATCAGTATAAAAATTTTAAAAAGCATGGCCAAAGGGAAAAAAAAAAGAAAGAAAAAAGTGGATGAGAGTGTCAAGGATCATTTTTGTGGGGAATGATGTTTGGAGAGCCAGGACTGAAGTATTGAAACATTCATGTTACAGCTAAACATTTGCTTCTACATTCTCATTGAGGAGAGCTGTTAACCTGTTTACTCTCCTGCTCCCCACTCTCCAGCTCATAGCTTTGACTTTCTTTACTTTTTTTTTAAATGTGTGTGTTGTGTGCATGATGCATGTGTGTGGTACATGTGAGTGTTATATACTCATACAGAACCAGAGCAGGACATTGGATGCCTTCCTCTGTCATTCTCCAGATTATGGCCTTGATATGGTCTCTCACTGAACCAAAAGGCCACTGTGGCAGTTAGGCTGGCTGGCATGGGCCTCATTGAGATCTGTCTATCTCCACTCCCCTAGGGTTACTGGGATACACAGATATGATGGGTGTTTTACACGGATGCTGAGGATTCAAGCTCAAGCCCTCATGGGTGCGGAGCAAGCACCCTTACCCACTGTTGGCCTCCCTCTCCACCTTGAGGTCACCACAGGAAGCTATAGACACTTTTTCCAATACTAACCATCTCAGACCCAGTAGGACCTAAACTTATCCTTCTGTAGATAGTCACTCACCTCATGCCTTCATTTCTCTGTCTTCCCAAGTATGCTATCCCAATTTGCTTTGTTTTATGGCTTATTTCACAGGCAAATAGCCAGCCTTGAGGAAACATGCCCAATGCTTGACTCATACTTTCAGGCAAGCTGCCTGCGGCTAGAGGACCATAACTCTATACTAACCTATCTCCTTTAAGCTTTTGACTTGGGATTATTTCCAGTTTTTGATACAGTTCATAAACAAGTTACACAGAATTTCTCTCATTCATTCTATTTCTGCCCTCCCAAGACCCCCTCCTCTCCTCTCTCCTCTTCTCCCCCTCCCCTCCTCTCCTCTTCCCTCTCCTCTTCTCCTCATGTATGCCACACCTCTTCTACATTTTCAATAGAGGACTTTGTTTACCAGCTCTGAGAACAACTAAATCACAGTACATCCTGTCACCACAATCATAAGTCGACTTGTTAGAGTATGATAACAAAACACTTACAAAAGTTATAGAAATAAATATTTGTGACTTTGAATTTGGAAATAGTTTTAATATGATGACAGCATTCACAAATGACATAAGAAAATAAAAAGAACTTCATTCAGAAATTTTTGTTGGGGGCAGAGAAGGTTTGGTGACTGCATAAGCATGAGGACCTAAGTTCAAATCTCCAGTGCCTGTGTAGAAAGCCAGGTGTGGTTGCACCAGTGCTGGACTGCTTAGGAAAATAATTCTGGACTTGCTAATTTAGCTCGAGGTTCAGTGAGAGACCCTGCCTCAAGGAAATAAGGGTGTGTGAGTGTAATGGGAACCAAGTCTCCATTTCAGCTAAGGCTTCACATCTGCAGCTTTACTTTATCTTCTCTTGGGATTGCCTGTATGATCCGACTCTGTCACTTGCTGCCTGACCTCCAGATCTTTCTCTGAAATAGAGGTAAAATCTCCATAGCTTCTTAACTTATGAATTTTTTAAAATATGGATGATATGATAGTCTGCCAACTTCCTTTGGATCTTGATTGGAGTTGCCTCTGAGTGCCTGAGTGACTAAACCTTGAGAAAAGCAGGGCCCATGAGATCTCTCTGCTCAGAATCTTTTCTCTTTGATACCAGGAGCCTGCTCTTTTTTATACCTCAATGAAAATTTATTGGTTTTCTTTTTAAAGGCCCTAATTTCTTTCACAGGCATGCCCTTCTTGTCTATGACTTCATCCTTTTTTGGCCAAACTGCTAGTTTTTAAAATATATATTTGTGAGGCTGGTGAGATGGCTCAACAGTTAAGCATTACCAGCTGTTGTTCCAGAGGCCCTGAATTCAATTTCCAGAGCCACATAGTGGTTCAAGGTCATCTATAAAGGGATCCAATATCCCTCTTCTAACAGGCAGGTGTACATGCAGCAGAGCACTTACCGAGAAAATAAATACACAAAATAAACAAAAACCAAATAAAAACAAATCTAAAACATGTTTAAAAATAAGATCCAAGTGTTAGGCCTTATGGTTAATCTTTCAATTTAACAGTCTCTATTCTCTCTTTCTCTAAAAGTATTTTGACTTCACACTGAATTGTTCCTCAAGAGGAGGTGATGCAAGCTATAAATGTTAAAAGTATCTGCATCTTGCTCCTCGTTACAAATCTGCACACATGAATTACATGTTATATCTGTCTTATTTTCATTTTATATTTTATAATATAAATATGCTATCTCCATAATTTAAAACTATTATTTAACTTAAACATTATTTTTAAAAGATGAAAGCTGGATGAATTGTCAGCACTTCAAGGGAAATATAAGGACAATTAAAAGGGTGAGTAATTTTCAATCAACCACACTGAAGTACACCATGCCAGAGAGTATGACTTCAAAGTTCAAAGTTAAAACTTCAATTAAGATGTTAATCAGTAGCAAATTTCTAAGATAAGTGGTTTCATTTCCAAATAATACAAATCATGGATGCAATAGCAAGTGTATATTACGATGCCTTTAACTCAAAGTCCCAAGGACTAACTTTCAATGCTTACTTTCCGAAATAATATCTAATAAAACACTCAGAGCTGTGCTGAGTAAGCACGACTATGGTGCTCAACTTGTGTGCCCCGTCTCTATAACCAAAGGCAATTAGATATTTTCATCATAGGACAACCTGTGTGGTAAACTCCATCCATGCTCCTTTGTTTCTTACTTATAACACTGTATTGGTAAGTGGCCAGGAATGGAAAGCACCAGACATTTTTCTGTCTTGGGTTCACTGACATGAAGGAATGTATCTCAGGATTTATCATTTCTTTTGTCTCTGTTTATCTTTTGTTGTTGACTTTACCCAAACAGAATTGGTGAATTATTGGTGATTCATTGTTTCAATAGAAGCCTCAATTACATAAGAGTTCAGAACTTAAAGAAATCCATAAAGGAAATTCTCTCTCTCTCTCTCTTTCTCTCTCTCTCTCTCTCTCTTTCTCTCTCTCTCCCTCTCTCTCATCATTCTCTGTCTCTCTCTCCATCTCTGTCTCTGTCTTTTTATCTGTCTTTCCTCACACACTTTCACTGTCTTACACACACACACACACACACACACACACACACACACACACATACACCCATTGAAGTTTTACCCAGAGAATTACAATGAAAAGCATGAGGGGTCCCAAAAAAATTCACCTTAAAAATGTCGCCACTTTTATTAACTAAACATGGTGTTGTGAACTCAGAGAGCGAGTGCACAGCTCTTTACATTGAGTGCCATATATTAGCATCACTCTCGTCTCCTAAAGGTAACCATATGCTTAGCATCACTTGCCTAGCAGTCTCCTCAGAACTCCTTTGCTACCTTTTATTTGTCAAACTCCTGCTTGTTTCATCCAGATTAGTAAACAATAACAATTAACTAGTTGATTTTTTTTTTTTTTTTTTTTTTACAATTTTACTGTTACAATTAGCTTTAATTTCTTTAAAAACACTCTGCTTCCCCAGTCCAAATATATGGACAAGACATAAATGAAATTATAAGATTATCATGTCCAAAACTCTGAAAACTAGACCACACAATGTCAACTCAATGTTCTTCATGCCCACATCTGCTAGTTAAATCATCTGTTTTGAGAATTTACTATAGTTTTTTACTATCATTTTTTCAAAGTCATATGCAGGTAATAAATTATGGATTAGTTAGCCAAAAATATCTTTAAAAAAATCAGGTGCCAAAACATTAAAAAATTCCATGTGCATTGGTTTTACAGTAGGTATACTTAAATAATTCCAGAAAGCTTCTTTTTTGCTAAAAATTTACCAAAATAGTTAGAACGCGTAAAAATATTTTTTTTTTTAAAAAAAAGTGAAAGAAAAACTCAACATCAACTTATTTGTATAGGCATTAGTAAGAGGACATTATTTTCACCAAAGGTTATATTAAAAAGATTCCCCTTGTATTTTTCCTAAAATTCTGATTTTAATTATAGTTCACAATAAAGAAACAGAAATACCTAACTCCAATGTATTAAATCATTATGGTATGATTAGGATTTTTTTTTTTATACTTCATGACTGCATTTTTGAAGGATAACTCAAAGTACTGTATTTGATTTAAATTGACTTAAATTCAACAAAGTACAGAAAACTTATTTCAAGGTTTGAGCAGTCAGTTAAGAAGAGAGTTAAGAGTCAAGAACTAAGACTACCTCTTGACAACTGAAGGCCATTCAAAACCTAGCATCTACCGAAAATGATACTAATAGTATTGAAGATAGCCCTTTGTCTTATCAGATATGAATTTTATGAACAGCCCAGCATGTAGAGGACGATGTTGACCTTCCCAGCCACCCACTCCTTCAGGGGACAATAATATTCATAGTGAAACTGCTCAAACTCTGGTGTCTGACGGATTTCACATAAGAAGGAGAGATCAATACCTGACTCCAAAAGGAGGAGGAGCAGGGGAAATACAAACAGCAGCAGTCCCAGGCCCACCACAAGGAGCCTGGAGAAACTCTTGACCAGCGGGTTGACCCAGATACGGCCGGTCAGGATGGAATAGCTCCATGACAAAGCTTGGCGAGCTTCTTTCAGCTCCTCTTCTTCAGCCATCAAAAAGGCATTTTCATCTGCTTCTAGTTCCTCAAATGAATCCGTGTCTTCTCTTTCTAATTCAAGCCTGGACGGACAGTCAAAGAGCATGTTGATTTCATCATCATCCACTGGGGTAGGTAGCAGGCTGGCGCTGGGATTGTATGCTAGTTCCGAGATGGTCAAGGGGTCTTCTTTTACTCTATCTTCCTCTTCATCTGGAGGATCTGCACACTGAGCTCCTTTCACCGGTGAGCTGGCAATTAGGGCTCAGACACATCCATTTTAGGCAATGGGGCACCTGGAAAGAAACATTATTTTGTAAAGCTTAAATTTCAGTTATTCTTCTTTCACAAAAGTTTGTATGTAGAATCAAATAAAGTTCAAGGAATATGTGAAATTGTTCAGTAGCATTCTGTTATTAGAGAAAAGTAATCGTGTTAGTAACAGATGCTACATCATAAGTTCTCAGCTCAATACATTAAGCCTAACACTGTTTAAAGTTTTGAAGTATATACAAAATTTAAGCATATTATTCTGGTCTGCAACCCTCTAACTAATGTCAGGTCATTAACTTGTGAAAATGATCCAGGAGTACATGAAAATTACAAATAAGGTCTTTCAGAGTTAACACTATGACACAATTGAGTATTATGTAAATTTTCCTAACAGGGTTAATTGAGTAATCATTCTGAAGTATTGCTCTCTATTCTTTCTTCCAGGCACATTTTTGAGATTTCTGTTATTAGTATACTGGATTATTATCTAATTCACAAGTCCAAAGTATGAAAAGTTCTGATATTCAGAACATTTAAAACAAAGAAAAATTAAAGAGTTGAGTCCATGAACTTTGGGATTTCAGATCTTGAGGTTAGTAATAGTCAAGCATTAAAGGATACTCAAATGTTCCAAAATTAGAAGAAAAAAATATGAAATCTGATATATTTTGGTTCAAAGTATTTATAGTAGATAATCACCTGTAATTGCAACCATGTGGTGTGTACAAACTTGCATTTTCTCTTTTTAACATTTTAATACATATTTTTTACCTTCAGATAGAGAATTTTCTTTGCTATTATTTATAAATTAGGCCAAATTTCCCAAGAAACTAGTTACCTATTAGTAAAATTTTTGGAAGAATGAAGACATTTATTAAGTATTGCTTTTACATCTACAGCTTTTTACTCCCATTCATATCAGTTCATTTCTATAGCTTCATGTTCAGAAGGCAAATTGATTAAATTGATTAAAGTACTTTGGATTCTAAAAATGGTTGAGAAATATGTCTTTCTTAATATTATTTTTTTTACATATGTGATATCTAGCCACTTTTCTTTTAAAAGATTTTATTTATTTATTCTCTATATATGATGAGTACACTGTAGTTGTCTTCAGAAACCGCAGAAAAGGGCGTCAGATCTCATTACAGATGGTTGTGAGCCACCATGTGGTTGCTGGGAATCGAATTCAGGACCTCTGGAAGAGCAGTCAGTGCTCTTAAGCATTCAGACAACTCTCCAGCCCTCCTACTTTTTATCTATGCTAAAAACTGTCTCTGTTAATTATGAGCCTCAGGTGAACAATGGGAAATGATAAAAACATCAAAGAAGTGTTCTCTACAATGAAGCACAGATAATAAATGCAACATAAAATTCTGCAACCAGGTAAATTAATATGTCAAATGTAAAACAGAATACCATTCATAATTCCCCCACTTTTTATCATTCAAAAAAAAAAAAAAAAAAAAACCACCCAATATCTTCTGGTAGCCCGATCCTAAGAGCAGAAAATAGTTCAAATGGAAAATATCATGCAAGAAACCCATATACAGTTGTTGGTGTCTGTGTTAATCATCACCTACTGCAAATAGGAACTTTTCTGATGAGGACTGAGAGATGCATTCATTTGTAGGTATAATTATAAATCAGTAGCTACTAGTTTAGTATTATGTCCACTTAAAATAATAATAATAGGTTCTCTTCTAAGTCCTAGTTTTTCATTCATTAATTTATTTATCCTCTTTATATCCTGTTTGCAGCTTGCCCCGCCTCCTCTCTTCCCATTCCCACACTCAGAAGTTCCAATTTCTATTAACCTTTCCCTTTCTTCTCAGAGAAGTTACCACTATGTCCTGGGACAGCAAATGTCAGAAGGGCTAGGCACATCTTCTCCCACTGAGGCAAAATAAGGCCATCCAGCTAGGCAAAAGGGATCTAATGCCAGGCAGCAGGTCAGAGATAGGCCTTTCCAATAGTTATGGGAACCCACATGAAGAGCAAGGTGCTCGTCTGCTACAAATTTGTAGGGGGCCTAGATCCATGCTCTTTGGTTGGTGGTTCAGTCTCTATGAGCCCCCCATGGCCCAGGTTGGTTCTGGTGCTGCCCCTGACCCCTCTGACTCTCTCAATCCTGTCCTCACAAGACTCCTAGTCTCTGCCTGATGTTTGGCTGTGGTTCTCTGCATCTGTTTCTATCAGATTCTTAAGAACACAAGAAATATGGGAAGAAAAGCCAGAATTGAATACAAAACAAAACAATAGCTCTGTAAATTTATTGTTTTCCCATGAATCACCATTCAACAGTAATGCTCCCTAATAAGGAAGACTTAAGTGAACATAGCTCTCAGGAATAATTAGAAACATGTTCAAAGAGTTCAAAGGATTTAAAGAAGAGACAAACATTTGATTAAACTTAAATAGGATAGGAATCAATTGTTCAAAGCCCCAGAAAAATACAAATAACTGAATGATATAAGGAGGACACTGTATGATAGAAAAATAGAATTTAAGACAGAGAAATATTGAGGAAACCCCAAACTAAAATGAAGCTGGAAATGAAACATTTAGCAAGTCTAAATACACAGTTCAGTGGAAAACCTCAACAACATAATCAAGAAGCTAGAATATCAGAGCTTCACGAGTAGTTAGATTGTTTCATAAAAATTGCAAATTAAAAATAAACTAGGTCTTTGGAACACAATAATAAGACCAAATAAAAATAATGGACACAGAAAAAGGAGAATTCTAGGTCAAAGCTACATAAAACAAAATCACACACACACACAAGTTCTTTATCCAGATATGAGGCCGGCAGAACACCAAATCAACAGTGGTATCAGAAGAGAAACTTTCCACACCATTTTGCAGTTAAAACACAGAACAAATAAATAGTTTTTAAAGTTGCATAGGCAATTGAGACTAAATAAAGAAAGGCCCATCAGTAAGTTCTCAATGGAATATTTAACATCCAGAAGATTGTGGAAAATTATGATTCAAGTCCTGAAAAGATGCAGGTAGAGTCCTGACTACCTTGCAAAAACATGTGTCATAATTGAAATAGATAAAGTTTTCAAATTTAAAACAAGTTGATGAAATTCCTGACCACCAAGCCATCCCTACAAAGAATTCTAGAAGGCATACTTCATTAATGCTGAGACAGGTAGGGAATATCAAGTATATGCTAAGGGAAAAAAAGAGGCTAAGAATAGTGGCTTTAGAAATCTAGACAATGAAAACAATAACATTATAGGAATTACTAAATAACTTTCAATCATATCTCTGAATGTCAATGGCCATAACTTCCAATCAAAAGACATAGGCTAGCTTACAGGATCTGTCTTTTTGCTGTCTATGAGAAACATACTTCACCTCTAAGAACAGACACTTCCTTATATTGAAAGGTTACGAGTATTCCAAGCAAATGGGATGAGAAAACAAGTAAATGTTGCTATTCTAATATCTACTAAAGTAGACTTAAAGGCAAAACTAATCAGAAGAGATAAGCAAGGACACTTCTGATTAAGAAAATGCCTACCAAGAGCATACTGTATCATTCATCATGACTAGATTGATTTCATTACAGAGATATGAGGTGGTTCAACATAAACAAACAAAAAATAAATAAAATATAAATGAATGAATAAATAAATAAGCTAATATAGTTCATTATAGAAGTAGGAAAATGGCAGAAATTATACAATCATCTCAGTAGACACAGAAAATTCCATTGACAAAACCCAACATCCATCCTCAACATCTCCTGACAGACTAATGAGGTAGGGATTTATCTCACAATAATGAAGGCTCTATACTACAAACCTATGGCTAGTACTATTGTAAACATAGAAAAAAGTCCTTAAAGTATACTGTTGAAGCTAGATTAGTGCCTGGCACAGAGTAAAATCATTCAAGGCAGTATAAAAGATGGTGTCTAAATATGAAAATCTAAGCATTACAGAATGCCTGTTGGAGGAATTGCAAGCAAGAAGAAACTGCAAACTGGGTAAATATGCTTTTTTTTTTTCAGAAATCTATATGAGATTGTCTATATGTGATTTTATTTTTTTAAATCAATGTTAGGAGCAATCAGAATTTTTTTAAGCAATCAGAATTTAAATATTGAAGATAGATGACACCTACTTCAACTGCAGGTTGTTAATATTTTCCCTCTTAGATGATTTAGTGTGTGTGTGGCTTATTCAAGAAGATTTTTTTTCTTGGAAATTTAATGTCTATCTTAAAGATATTAAGTTCTTTGTTTAATATACATTATTATTATAATTGGTATTTCTAAGTTTTTTTTTAAAGGATTGTGAAAATATTCAGATATACTTAGTATGCTTTATCTTTTATTATTATTTAGTGAGACTATAGAATAATTTTTATTAATTTTATTTTGTTTGGTCCTGCAGATGGAACTAGAACTTTTGTATGTTGGGTAAGCTCCCTGACATTAAGCTATACCACCAATTTTCCTATATTTATTAAGCAATGAATTGTGTTGTATTATATGATCAGTTATAGAAAAAGTTACTAGGGCTATTGAGAATGTGTATTCTGAAGTCGTTGAAAGGAATGCCCTCTAAATTTCTAAGTCCATTTGATTATGATGTTTTTTTAACTCGGATGCTTTTGTTTCCTTTTTGTTTGGAGTACTCATGTCCCAATGAGAGTCCAATATCAAAGTTAACCCCTATTACAGTGTGGAGGTCTTTACAATTCTGTATCTTTACTTTCAGTAGTATTTTCTTTATTTTGTTTTCTGCATGGTTATTTCATGAATATATTGTTGCAGATTTAATATATTCTTGGACTGTTCCATCAATATAAATTGATCTATCCCTTTTCTGATTAATTTTGATTTGAAGTATATTTATCAGTTATTAGAACAATAACTCATGTTTGTTCCCTAGTTAAAAATTTTTGGGACAACTTTTTCCATTTGTTCATCCTCAGATTGGATCTATCTTTAATGGTGAGCTGTAGCACTAGGAGGCAAAGAAATAGATAAGGCCTACTTTTAAATCCAATTTGTTGTTTGTCTTTTGATTTAGATGACTAATATTAAAATCCTTGCAATTTTGTTGTGTTTGTGGGTTTAAAAAATGCTGACTTGATTAATCTACACTGGGTGTGGCGGGTGGGGCGTAGAGTATCTTCTTTCCTAGTTATAGTTCTCATCAGACCAAAATACTATTTCAAGTACCTTATGTAGAGTTCAGTTAGTGTTAATCAATTGGTTTAACCTGTGTTTATTGTAAAATGATTTTTTCTTTTCCTTGAATTGTGACTTGAGGTGGGTAGGTGGGTGTGTTGCCTAACAATGGTGGTCGACTAGAAGGATCTATAAGCACCTATTAAACACACCACTTGGTATTTCAGGGGTTGAGTTTCTACCTAATGTTAATTAAGATAAAAAACATTTTAGATAGCACCATTCCATTCATCCAGATTGAATATTAAGAAAAAATGAGTTGAGTATCAGCATTCATCTCTCTCTTTTGCTGACTGCTGACAAAGTGATGTGCTGTCTGTCTCAGGTTCCTGATATTATGACTTCCCTATCATGATAGACTGATTATACCATCAACCTTTGTATTGAAATAATCTCTTATTGTCTTAAGTTCTTTAATCAGTAATTTTGATACAGCAACAACAATAAAAAAGGCTGGCAACAATGTGATTATGCATATGAAATAAATAATTTGAACAATTTCTTGCTTTTAATGTTTCTTTGGAGAATTCCATTGTTATTCTGATGGGTCTACTTACATTTATGTATGTATGTATGTATGCATGCATGCTATAGCATGCAGATGTATGTATTCTTAAGAGATTTAGATTTTTTTTGCTCTATACATTCAGTGATTTACCTATCTCCTATATCTGAATGGATATTTCTTTCCCTAGGTGTTCCAGTATTCTGCAATCATTTTCTTGAACACGCTTTCTATACCTGTACCATGAAGTTTTGTCATGCTTCTGTATCTACCATTCATAGCTTTGATCATGTCATGGCATCCCACAGACTTTGAATGTCTGTTATACTTTATTATTACCATATCTGATTGTGTGAGTTCTCCCATTCCTCTACCTTATGATTAATGCCATGATATTTTGTCCTTTATCCACTCAATGTATGAGGCTTTCCACAGAGATTTTTGTCTTAATATTAATAAATTTATTTATTTTATGTGAATGCATGTTTTATGTCTATGTATATCTGTGCACTAAGTGCATACTTGGTGCCTGGGGATGCCAAAAGAGAGTATCATATCTTCTGCAACTTGAAGAGCAGCTAATACTTCTATCTCCTGATCCTTCTCTCTAGAGCTTTTTGTGTTACTAATTGTTTTTCATTAGTGTTACTAATTTTTTTTCATTTCCAGTATCTCTGCTTGTAATATTTCTATATTTTTATTAAATTCTACTTTTATATATTGTATTGACCTCTTTATTTTCTTTGAGACAGAGTTTCACTCTGTAGGCCTGTCTGGCCTGGAACTTTATGCAGTTCAGGGTGATTTTTAACCCAAGAAATCTTCCTGCCTTTGCCTCCCAAGATCTGGAATCACCATCCACACCTGACTTCCTTAATTTATTCGCCTGTGTGTGTACTTTTGAATAATTTTCAGGATTTTATTTCTTTTTGTTATTTCTTTGTGAGTAGTTTTCCTTTACTTTTTTTCTCCATACAGGATATTTTGACCATAGCGTTCTCCTCAATATTTCTCAGATCTTCCCCACACATTCAGTTTCATGTTCTCTTTCTTCTTTCTCCCACAAAAAAAATGAAACTCATAACATGCAAATAAAACAAATAAGACAAAAAAGTATAAAAACAAAATGGAATAAAAGCTCTCAAAAAAAACAAGCAAGCAAGCAAGCAACAAAAACCATGAGCCCATTTAGTGTTGCCCAACTACTCCTATGTAAGAGGTTTACCTAAGAGTTTGGTTGATATATCCAGTGGCACTTGATTAGAGAAGACAGATTTTCTAATTCCCAGAAGATAAAGCTTTTTGATTAGGAGTGTAACTTTGTGTCATATTGATTGGTATCCTTTAAAAATTATTTAGATAAATTCTATTATATTTTGTATAACGTTTTTCATAATAATTTATATCCTTAAGAGTCTATCCTAGAGAAATTCCCCATTTATAAGTTCTTTGCATGAATGTCTGCTATGGTAAAAAATGTGAATTTTCAATAATAATCAGACAATTAGATAAGTGAATTATTATATCCTTATATTATTTGGCCATAGAATGTATATATTATTAGCACTGATATATATTAAGACATTCAAGACATAAAAGTATGTAAAAATAAATTATAAAGTAATACATGTAGAATAATTCCATCTATGTAAAAATAACCTCTACTACAAGTGTCAACATTGATAGGCTAGCTATTGAGAGTATTAAGGTAACAGAAAACATTGTACATATTTGTGCTTACAAATGGGCTGGAGCAGTGGCACACATCTGTAATCATAGAACTTAGGAAGTTGAGGTAGGAGGATGTGAATTAAAGGCAATTCTGGTTATAGGTCAGCCTAGGTATTGAAAGGAGTAAATTGGCTCAAGATAGGCTGACTCCATGACAGTTTACAAAGTATCAGTTCAGGAGACCAGGACTGAGTTTCTACTTACCAGAACTGGGCAAGTCAGTTACTGGAACAACCACAGGGTTGCGTAAAAGGGACCCCTCACCAGCTTGTTAAAAGGACAGTTAGCCAAGCTTGAGGCCAAGAGGTCAGGAGCTGCTCCTCCTTGGATGAAGCAAAAATAGTCAAGAATGCTTGAAGCAAAGCCCTAACCAATCATAGCATCACCCCGACTCCAAGAGATAAAATTCTTCAATCAAGATATTAATTATCTACCCCTCCCTAATGTTCCTCATTTTGGCTTTAAAACTGAACCTGTGAATACAGTTAGGGTCCTTCCATCTTGATGAAATTGAGCCCCTGCATGCAGGAGTTTGTTCAATAAACATTCTTTGTTTTGTATACTATTTGAGTCTGGGGTATCATTCTTCATTGATTCATAGGCTCTAACAGTATACAATCATATCTTAGAACAAACTGAACATGTACATTTATAAGTAGTACACAATACAGATCTCACATACAAATACAGCTAATTATATCTGAACTTAGAAGTAAGTTACGAAATATCAGGTACATCTAATTCTAATCATTTTCTAGGATATACTTTGTTGTAGTCAACTAGTAAAAAAACAGTTCATATTTATAAGGTAAAGAAAATTGGCATAACATAATTCTGGTCACAGTCTGATAGCTAAAACACTATTTTAGTAAAGATAGTCTTGTGGACACAATGAGTTTTATCTTGCCTCCACAGGATAATCTAATATTTTAAATCTTTAAGCCAGGGTTGTCTAAATTTTTGACTTTGTAAAGCTACATTGGACAGTAAAGAATTTGTCTTAAGCTACACTTTCAACATAAAACCACTAAATCCATCTTTCCCAAAAAAAGTGAAAGAAAAAAGGGGCCCATGTTTAATTTTTGTGTTATCTGCCACCAAAGACAAGTAGCCTTTACATAGTAATCCTTGTTATGGGGGTAAATGGGAGTTTTTCAAAAATGTCAAGTAGGTCCCTGTGAATAGTACACGAAATGAACATATTCATGTAATAAACCTATACTAATAAAATTTCAATTTTATTATTTTATTAGAAAAGAGGGCTTCATGAAACAGTGACATAGCTGACACTGTATTTGAGAAAGTGATGCTCTTGATTTGACAGAAGCAGCTGAAATTCTAAATGAAATTCTAACTGCAGTTGAGAATCATTTTTCTTACCAGGTGACAACTCTAGGTTAAGCTAAGTTGACAATAAAAACTAACCTGTATAATATTCTTTAAATTATTCTATCAAGTCGGCACAGAAGTATATTAATGTATTTTTTTCTAAGAATGTGCATTGGCATTGTCTTCCTTGCAAATTAATGTAGGAGAGAATGTCCCACTGGTGACAACACATCACTATGCAGACGGCCTATAAGAAAGATATTGCATAAGAAAGCAAATAAGAGTTGATCTGCTCCCATGAAGACACCATATCCTGAGACATCCTAGAGGAGCCACTGCACTCAGAACAGCAGGAGCCCAGGATTAAGGATCACAGAGACAGTTCTGACACAAGCAAGATAACTGGAAAGACAGGCTCCAATCAGAGACAGTGAGTACAGGTAGCACTAGAATTGAAGAGATGGTGAAAGGCAAGCACAAAAACAAAAGCAACAGAATCCAAAGTTACTTGGCATCATCAGAACCCAGTTCTCCCACCATAGCAAGTCCTGGACACCCCATCACACCGGAAAAGCAGGATTTAGATTAAAAATCACTTCTATTTTTATTTATTTATTTTTTATTGGATATTTTATTACATTTCAGATTTTATCCCTTACCCCAATTCCTCCCCACCTCCCACTCAGGAACCCCCTATCCCATTCCCCTTCTTCTGCTTCTATGAGGATGTGTTCCCACCTACCCTCCCACTCCCACCTCCCCACCCTCGAATTCCCCCACACATGGCGTCCAGCCTTCATGGGACCAAGGATCTCCTCTCCCACCCATACCTAACAGGACCATTCTCCCTTGCATATACAGCTAGGGACATGGGTCCTCCTTAAGTGGTCCCAGGCTGGTGGTTTAGACCCTGGGAGCTCTGGTTGGTTGGTATGTTGCTCTCTTCATGGAGTCACAAACCCTTTCAATTCTTTCAGTAGTCACTCTAACTCCTCCATTGGGAACCCCATGATCAGTTCAATGGTTAGCTGTGAGCATCTGCCTCTGAATATGTCAGACTCTTGAAGACTTCTAAGGAGGAGTGTTCTTGTTTCTCCACATCCTCGCCAGCATCTACTATCCTGAGTTTTGATAAGAAAATTGGACATATCATTACCCGAGGACCCAGCTATACCACTCCTGGGCATATACCCAGAAGATGCTCTAACATATAACAAAGACATAAAATCACTTCTTATGATGATGATAGAGGACTTTAAGCAGGACATAAAAATTCCCTTAAAGAAATGCAGGAGAACACAGGTAAACAGGTAGAAGCCCTTAAAGAGGAAACACAAAAAATCCCTCAAAGAATTGCAAGAAAATACAACCAAACAGGTGAAAGAATTAAAGAAAACCATTCAGGATCTAAAAATGGAAGTAGAAACAATAAAGAAATCTCAAAGGGAGAACTACCTTGGAGATAGAAAACCTAAGAAAGAAATCAGGAGTCATAGATGCAAGCATCACCAGAGAATACAAGAGATAGAAGAGAGAATCTCATGTGCAGAAGATACCATGGAAAACATTGACACAACTGTCAAAAAAAATGCAAAATGTAAAAAGCTCCTAACCCAAAACATCCAGGAAATCGAGGACACAATGAGAAGGCCAAACCTAAGGATAATAGGTACAGATGAGAGTGAAGATTCCCAACTTAAAGAGTCAGTAAATATCTTCAACAAAATTGTAGAGGAAAACTTCCCTAACCTAAAGAAAGAGATGTCCTCCCACCACATAATAATCAAAACATCAATGTACAAAACAAAAAAAAATACTAAAAGCAGTAAGGGAAAAAGGTAAAGTAACATATAAAGGCAGACTTATATGAATTACACCAGACTTCTCACCAGAGACATAAAAGCCATAAGATCCTGGAATGATATCATACAGACCCGAAAAGAAGGCAAATGCCAGCCCAGACTACTATACCCAGCAAAACTCTCAATCACTATTGATGGAGAAACCAAGATATTCCATAACAAAACCAAATTTACACAATATCTTCCTCCAAATCCAGTACTTCAAAGGATAATTGATAGAAAACTCCAACACAAGGAGGGAAACTACAACCTAAGAAAAGCAAGGAAGTAATCTTCCAGCAACCCAAAAGAAGCTACAAAAACATAATTCCATCTCTAATAACAAAAATAAGAGGAAGCAACAGTCATTTTTCCTTACTATCTCTTAATATCAATGGACTCAATTTTCCAATAAAAGAAGACGTAGACTATCAGACTAGATACATAAACAGGACCCAAAATTTTGCTGCATACAGGAAACATATCTCAGTGAAAAAGACAGATACTACCTCAGAGTAAAAGGTTGGAAAACAATCTTCCAAGCAAATGGTCCCAAGAAACAAACTGGAGTAGCCATTCTTTTTTTTTTTTTTTTTTTTATTGGAAATTTTTTATTGTAAATTTTTTATACATTTCAGATGTTCTCTCCTTACCCCATTTCCCCCCCTCCCTCCCAGGAACTCACTATCCCTTCCCCCCTCCTCCTATCTCCACGTTGGTGTACCCCCTTCCACTCTTCCCTGTACCTCACCTCCCCACCCTCGAGTATCCCCCCCCCCACAACGTCCAGTCTTCATGGGACCAAGGATCTCTTCTCCCACTTATATATAGCTCCCTTGCATATATAGCTGGAGCCATCGGTCCCTTCCTAAGAGCTCCCAGGCTGGTGGTTTAGACCCTGGGGGCTCTGGTTGGTTGGGATTGTTGCTTTCCTCATGGTGTCTCGAATCCTCTCAACTCCTTCAGCCTTCACTCTATCTTCTCCATTGGGAACCCCGTGATCAGTTTAATGGTTAGCTGTGGGCTTCTGCCTCTGAGAATGTCGGACTCTTGCAGACTTCTAAGGAGACAGCTATATCAGGCTCCTGTCAGCATGTACATCCTGACATCCACATCAACCTCTACCTTTGGTGACTGCACATAGGATGGATATCCAGGTGGAATGGTCTGTCTCTTCTTCAGTTTCTGTCCTGCACTGTGTCTCCATATTTGCACCCTTGAGTATTTTGTTACTCCTTCTAAGAAGGACTGAAGCCCCCCCTACTTGGTCATCATTCTTCATGAGCTTTTTGTGGTCTGTGAGTTGTATCTTGGGTATTTCAGGCTTCTGGGCTAAAATCCAATAATCAGTGAGTGAATAACATGTATGTTCTTTTGTGATTGGGTTACTTCACTCAGGATGATATTTTCTAGTTCCATCCATTTATATATGAATTTATCAAATTCATTGTTTTTTAATAGCTGAGTAATATTCCATTGTATAAATGTACCACATTTTTTGTATCCATTCCTCTGTTGAAGGGCATCTGGGTTCTTTCCAGTTTCTGGCTATTATAAATAATGCTGCTATGAACATAGTGGAGTATATGTCCTTGTTATGTGTTAGAGCATCTTCTGGATATATACCCAGGAGTGGTATAGCTGGGTCCTCAGGTAGTGATATGTCCAATTTTCTGAGGAACCGCCAGACTGATTTCCATAGTGGTTGCACCATCTTGCAATCCCACCAACAATGGAGGAGTGTTCCTCTTTCTCCACATCCTCGCCAGCATCTGCTATCACCTGAGTTTTTTGATTTTAGCCATTCTGACTGGTGTGAAGTGGAATCTCAGGGTTGTTTGATTTGCATTTCCCTGATGACCAAGGATGCTGAACATTTCTTTAGGTGCTTCTCGGCCATTCTCATTTCCTCAGTTGAGAATTCTTTGTTTAGCTCCTTACTCCATTTTTTAATAGGGTTATTTGGTTGCCTAGAGTCTAATTTCTTGAGTTCTTTGTATATATTGGATATTAGTCCTCTATCAGATGTGGGATTGGTAAAGATCTTTTCCCAATCTCTTGGTTGCCATTTTGTCCTATTGACAGTGTCCTTTGCCTTACAGAAACTTTGCAATTTTATGAGGTCCCATTTGTCAATTCTTGATCTTAGAGCATAGGCCATTGGTGTTCTGTTCAGGAACTTTTCCCCTGTGCCTAGGTATTCGAGGGTCTTCCCCACTTTCTCTTCTATTAGTTTCAGTGTGTCTGGTTTTATGTGAAGGTCCTTTATCCACCTGGACTTGAGCTTTGTACAAGGAGATAGGAATGGATCGATTTGCATTTTTCTGCATGCTGTCCTCCAGTTGAACTAGCACCATTTGTTGAAAATGCTGTCCTTGTTCCACTGGATGGTTTTAGCTCCTTTGTCAAAGATTAAATGACCATAGTTGTGTGGGTTCATTTTTGGGTCTTCAACTCTATTCCACTGATCTTCCTGCCTGTCTCTGTACCAATACCAGGCCGTTTTTATCACTACTGCTCTGTAGTAAAGCTTGAGGTCAGGGATGGCGATTCCTCCAGAAGTTCTTTTATTGTTGAGAATGGTTTTCGCTATCCTGAGTTTTTTTTTTTCCAAATAAATTTCAGAATTTCTCTTTCTAGTTCTGTAAAGAATTGAGTTGGTATTTTAATGGGATTGCATTGAATCTGTAGATTGCTTTTGGCAAGATGGCCATTTTTACTATATTAATCCTGCCAATCCATGAGCATGGAGATCTTTCCATTTCCTGAGATCTTCTTCAATTTCTTTCTTCAGAGACTTGAAGTTCTTGTCATACAGATCTTTCACTTGCTTGGTTAGATCACCCCGAGGTATTTTATATTATGTGTGACTATTGTGAAGGCTGTCATTTCCCTAATTTCTTTTTCAGCCTGTTTATCTTTCATGTAGAGGAAGGCTACTGATTTGTTCGAGTTGATTTTATAACCTGCCACCTTGCTGAAGTTGTTTATTCAGGTTTAGGAGTTCTCTGGTGGAGTTTTTGGGGTCACTTAAGTATACTATCATATCATCTGCAAATAGTGATATTTTGACTTCTTCCTTTCCTATTTGTATTCCTTTGATTTCTTTTTGTTGTCTGATTGCTCTGGCTAGGACTTCCAGTACTATATTGAATAGGTAGGGAGAGAGTGGGCAGCCTTGTCTAGTCCCTGATTTTAGTGGGAATGCTTCAAGTTTCTCTCCATTAAGTTTGATGTTAGCTACTGGTTTGCTGTATATTGCTTTTACTATGTTTAGGTATGGTCCTTGAATTCCTGATCTTTCCAAGACTTTTTACCATGAAGGGATGTTGAATTTTGTCAAATGCTTTCTCAGCATCTAATGAGATGATCATGTGGGTTTTTTCTTTGAGTTTGTTTATGTAGTGGATTACATTGATGGATTTCCGAATATTGAACCATCCCTGCATTCCTGGATAAAGCCTACTTGATCATGATGAATGATTGTTTTGATGTGTTCTTGGATTCGGTTTGCTAGAATTTTATTGAGTATTTTTGCATCGATATTCATAAGAGAGATTGGTCTGAAGTTCTCTTTCTTTGTTGGGTCTTTGTGAGGTTTAGGTATGAGTGTGATTGTAGCTTCATAGAACGAATTGGGTAGTGTTCCTTCTGTTTCTATTTTGTGGAATAGTTTGAAGAGAATTGGTATTAGGTCTTCCTTGAAAGTCTGATAGAATTCTGCACTAAAACCATCTGGTCCTGGGCTCTTGTTGGTGGGGAGACTTTTAATGACTGCTGCTATTTCTTTAGGGGTTATGGGACTGTTTAGATGGTTTATTTGCTCCTCATTTAACTTTGGTACCTGTATCTGTCTAGAAAATTGTCCATTTCATCCAGATTCTCCAGTTTTGTTGAGTATGGGCCTTTGTAGTAGGATCTGATGATTTTTTGAATTTCCTCAGTTTCTGTTGTTATGTCTCCCTTTTCAGATCTGATTTTATTAATTTGGGTACTGTCTCTGTGCCCTCTGGTTAATCTGCCTAAGGGTTTATCTATCTTGTTGATTTTCTCAAAGAACCACCTCCTGGTTTTGTTGATATTTTGTATAGTTCTTTGTGTTTCTACTTGGTTGATTTCAGCCCTGTGTTTGATTATTTCCTGACGCCTACTCCTCTTGGGTGTATTTGCTTCTTTTCGTTCTAGAGCTTTCAGGTGTGCTGTCAAGTTGTTAATGTGTGCTCTCTCCAATTTCTTTTTGTAGGCACTTAGAGCTATGAGTTTTCCTCTTAACACTGCTTTCATTGAGTCCCACAAGTTCTGGTATGATGTTTCCTCATTTTCATTAAATTCTAGAAAGTCTTTAATTTCTTCTTTATTTCTTCCTTGACAAAGTCATCATTGAGTAGAGCATTGTTCAGTTTCCACATGGATGTGGGTTTTCCCTTGGTTCTGTCATTATTAAAGACCAGCCTTAGTCCGTGGTGATCTGATAGGATGCAGGGGATTATTTCAATCTTTTTGTATCTGTTGAGGACTGTTTTGTGACCAATTATATGGTCTATTTTGGAGAAGGTACCATGAGGTGCTGAGAAAAAGGTATATTCTTTTACTTTAGGATGAAATGTTCTATAGATATCTGTTAAATCCATTTGGTCCATAACTTCTGCTAATTTCAATGTGTCTTTGTTTAGTTTCTGTTTCCACGATCTGTCCATTGGAGAGAGCGGGGTGTTAAAATCCCCCACTATTATTGTGTGAGGTGCAATGTGTGCTTTGAGCTTTAGTAAAGTTTCTTTTATGTATGTAGGTGCCCTTGCATTTGGAGCATAGATGTTCAGAATTGAGAGTCCATCTTGGTAGATTTTTCCTTTAATGAGTATGAAGTGTCCTTCCTTATCTTTTTTGATTACTTTTGGTTGAAAGTCGATTTTATTTGATATTAGAATGGCTACTCCAGCTTGTTTCTTGGGACCATTTGCTTGGAAAATTGTTTTCCAGCCTTTTACTCTGAGGTAATGTCTGTCTTTGTCACTGAGGTGCGTTTCTTGTATGCAACAAAATTCTGGGTTCTGTTTATGTATCCAGTCTGATAGTCTACGTCTTTTTATTGGAGAATTGAGTCCATTGATGTTAAGGGATATTAAGGAAAAATGATTGTTGCTTCCTGTTATTTTTGTTATTAGAGGTGGAATTATGTTTTGTTAGCTACCTTTTTTTGGGGGGTTGTTGGAAGATTACTTCCATGCTTCTTCTCGGTTGTAGTTTCCTTCCTTGTGTTGGCGTTTTCCATCAATTATCCTTTGAAGTGCTGGGTTTGTGGAAGATATTGTGCAAATTTGGTTTTGTCATGGAATATCTTGGTTTCTCCATCTATAGTGATTGAGAGTTTTGCTGGGTATAGCAGTCTGGGCTGGCAGTTGTGTTCCCTTAGGGTCTGTATAATAGAAGACCAGGGTCTTCTGGCTTTTATAGTCTCTGGTGAAAAGTCTGGTGTAATTCTTATTGGTCTGCCTTTATATGTTACCTGACCTTTTTCCCTTACTGCTTTTAGTATTTTTTCTTTGTTTTGTGCATTTGGTGTTTTGATTATTATGTGACGGGAGGTATTTCTTTTTGGTCTAGTCTGTTTGGTGTTCTGTAGGCTTCTTGTATGTTTATGAGTGTCTTGTTCTATAGGTTGGGGAAATTTTCCTCTATAATTTTGTTGAAGATATTTACTGGCCCTTTGATTGGAAATCTTCACTCTCATCTATACCTATTATCCTTAGGTTTGGTCTCCTGATTGCATCTTGGATTTCCTGGATGTTCTGTGTTAGGAGCTTTTGCATTTTGCATTTTCTTTGACTGTTGTGTCGAGGTTTTCCAAGGTATCTTCTGTGCATGAGATTCTCTCTTCTATCTCTTGTATTCTGTTGGTGATGCTTGCATCTATGACTTCTGATCTCTTTCCTACGTTTTCTATCTCCAGAGTAGTCTCCCTTTGAGATTTCTTTATTGTTTTATTTCCAGTTTTAGATCCTGGATGGTTTTGTTCAATTCCTTCACCTGTTTGATTGTGTTTTCTTGAAATTCTTTAAAGGATTTTTGTGTTTCCTCTTTAAGGGCTTCTACCTGTTTACCTGTGTTCTCTTTCAATTCTTTCAAGGATTTTTGTGTTTCCTCTTTGAGGCTTCTACCTGTTTACCTGTGTTCTCCTGTATTTCTTTAATGGAGTTACTTATGTCCTTCTTAAAATCCTCCATCATCATCATGAGAAGTGATTTTAATTCTGAGTCCTGTTTTTCCTGTGATGGAGTATCCAGGGCTTGCTATGGTGGGAGAACTGGGTTCTGATGATGTCAGGTAACTTTGGTTTCTGTTGCTTGTGTTCTTGCGCTTGCCTTTCGCCATCTGGTTGGCTCTAGTGTTACCTGTGCTCACTGTGTCTGACTGGAGTCTGTCTTTCCAGTTATCTTGCTTGTGTCAGATCTCCTCAGATTCCAGATGTCTCTGTGTTCCTGTGATCCTAAGCTCTCTCTGCTCTGGATGCAGTAGGTCTTTTAGGATGTCTCAGGATCAGCTGTTTCCACAGGCGCAGACCCGCTAAGTGTCCTCTGCTCCTCTGCTCTGGGTGCAGTGTGTCCCTCTAGGATGTCTCAGGATCCGGTGTTTCCACAGGAGCAGACCAGCTGCAGGTCTGCCCCAGCCCAAAGGACCAGGCTCCCGGCGCAAAGGAAGTTATAGTCCGGAGGGGCGGGCTTTGGGTGCCTGCTAGTTCCTTAAGCCCCACCTGGCTCCCAGTTGTAACTCTGGGCTTTGGGGTATTGGGCAAGGTGTCTTACCCTCTGCTCTAGGTGCAGTGTGTCCCTCTAGGATGTCTCAGGATCCGGTGTTTCCACAGGAGCAGACCAGCTGCAGGTCCGCCCCAGGCCAAAGGCTGGAGTAGCCATTCTAATATCAAATAAAATCGACTTTCAAACAAAAGTAATCAAAAAAGATAAGGAAGGACACTTCATAGTCATCAAAGGAAAAATCTACCAAGACAAACTCTCAGTTCTGAACATCTATGCTCCAAATGCAAGGGCACCCACATACATAAAAGAAACTTTAGTAAAGCTCAAAGCACACATTGCACCTCACACAATAATAGTGGGGGATTTTAACACCCCACTTTCATCACTGGACAGATCATGGAAACAAAAACTAAACAGAGGCACAATGAAACTAACAGAAGTTATAAACAAAATGGATTTAACTGATTTCTATAGAACATTCCATCCTAAAACAAAGGAATATACCTTTTACTCAGCACCTCATGGTACCTTCTCCAAAATAGACCATATACTTGGTCACAAAACAGGCCTCTACAGATACAAAAGGATTGAAATAATCCCCTGCATCCTATCAGATCACCATGGACTAAGGCTTGTCTTTTATTTATTTATTATTTATTTATTTATTTATTTATTTATTTATTTATTTAAATCAAATTGTAATTTTTACTTTTTCACACGGGTTATAAACACAAAATGGCAGGATTTGGGGAAGGGGATGACACTGGTGCGTAGGTGTTCAGGGGGAGTACAGATATCTTTCAGATTAGGGTATCAGCTGGGTGAAGGTTCGGGGACAGGTCACTATGACTCTAAGGCTGGTCTTTAATAATGACAAAAACAATGGAAAGCCCACATACACATAGAAACTGAACAATGCTCTACTTAATGATGACTTGGTCATGGAAGAAAGAAAGAAAGACATTAAAGACATTTTAGAATTTAATGAAAATGAGGACACATCATACCAAAACTTGTGGGACTCCATGAAAGCAGTGTTAAGAGGAAAATTCATAGCTCTAAGTGCCTACAAAATGAAACTGGAGAGAGCATACATTAATAACTTGACAGCTCACCTGAATGCTCTAGAACAAAAAGAAGCAAATACACCCAAGAGGAGTAGACAGCAGGAAATAATCAAACACAGGGCTGAAATCAACCAAGTAGAACACAAAGAACTATACAAAATATCAACAAAAGCAGGAGCTGGTTCTTCGAGAAAATCAACAAAATAGATAAACTCCTAGCCAGACTAACGAGAGGGCACAGAGACAGTATCCAAATTAATAAAATCAGAACTGAAAAGGGAGACATAACAACAGAAACTGAGGAAATTCAAAAAATCATCAGATCCTACTACAAAGGCCTATACTCAACAAAACTGGAGAATCTGGATGAAATGGGCAATTTTCTAGACAGATATCAGGTACCAAAACTATATCAGGAGCAAGTAAACCTTCTAAACAGTCCCATAACCCCTAAAGAAATAGCAGCCATCATTAAAAGTCTCCCCACCAACAAAAGCCCAGGACCAAATGGTTTTAGTGCAGAATTCTATCAGACCTTCAAGGAAGACCTAATACCAGTTCTCTTCAAACTATTCCACAGAATAGAAACAGAAGGGACACTACCCAATTTGTTCTATGAAGCTACAATCATGCTCATACCTAAACATCACAAAGACCCAACAAAGAAAGAGAACTTCAGACCAATCTCCCTTATGAATATCGATGCAAACTGAAGACCGGAACTGAAGTGAGCTACTGTGATAAAGGGAGAAACTGAGATGGAGACCTCTGCAGTTTTTGCCTCCAAGGTTAGAAGAATCTCTGAGTTCAGCCATCTGCAGAACTGGGTGCTAAGAAAGCACTTCCAGTTAGACCCCAACCCAAGGGAGGAGACTCTGGAGGCTTTGGCTGATAAACTCAAACTGAAAAAAAGAAACATCAAGACCTGATTGTACATGATGCAGGATAAGAAGATGCGCTCCTGCTTAATAAGATCTACAAGTATAAGAAATGTACTGTCTGTACTGTACATCAAGACCGATCACCAAGCAGAACAACTCCGAGGAGTCCTCTCAAATGACCCTGGACTCCCAGAAGCTTTGGAAGCCTTGAAGAATCTCACACTCTCTGGGTTCCAAAGCACAGCTGTCACATCACAGGATTGCTGACTTCAACTTCCTTGTTAGGACAGGGGATGTTGGGATTTATGTCTATGGAAGGTATATTAATAATAAAGTTTGCATTTATTGAAACTAAAAAAAAAATATCGATGCAAAAATACTCAATAAAATTCTCACAAACTGAATTCAAGAACACATCAAACTATCATCCATCATGATCAAGTAGGCTTTATCCTAGGAATGCAGGGATGGTTCAATATTAGGAAATCCATCAATGTAATCCACTATATAAACAAACTCAAAGAAAAAAAAAACCACATGATCATCTCACAAGATTCTGAGAAGGCATTTGACAAAATTCAACACCCCTTCATGATAAAAGTCTTGGAAAGATCAGGAATCCAAGGCCCATAACTAAACATTGTAAAAGCAATATACAGCAAGCCAGTAGCCAACAAATGGAGAGAAACTTGAAGCAATCCCACTAAAATCAGGGACTACAAGGCTGCCCACTCTCTCCCTGCCTATTCAATATAGTACTGGAAGTCCTAGCTATAGCAATTAGACAACAGAAGGAGTTCAAAGGGATACAAATAGGAAAGGAAGAAGTTAAGATATCACTATTTGCAGATGATATGATAGTATACTTAAGTGACCTCAAAACTTCCACCTGAGAACTCCTAAACCTGGTAAACAACTTCAGCAAAGTGACTGGATATAAAATTAACTCAAACAAATCAGTAGCCTTCCTCTACATGAAAGATAAACAGGCTGAGAAAGAAATTAGGGAAATGATACCCTTCACAATAGTCATAAATAATATAAAATACCTTGGTGTAAATCTAACCAAGCAGGTAAAAGATTTGTATGACAAGAACTTCAAGTCCCTGAATGTTATGGAAAGCCTCAGCCTTGTATTTTGATCCTAGTTCCACCCTTCTGGGAGGGGCTGCAGAGGATGATTGAATCTGTACACAGGTGACATCTTGTAAACCTTCTGTCCAATTAAAACCTGTAAAATAAAGGCTAGAGCCAGAGATTGGGCAGTAGAAGGGGAGGTGGAGAAAAAGGCTTAGGGGAGGAGAGAGTGAGAGGAATTCAATATAAAAGGAGGAGAAGCAGGAAGAACCAGAAGGAGAAACAGAGGAGAAGCAGGAGGAAGCAGGCAGAAGGAAGCCGGTGTTGGAAGGAAACTGACAACTGAGGAGCCGGAGCTGGAGGTGGAAGGACAACTACGAGGCCTGGGTGAACCACAAGTTATAAGGGATCTTATAGCCAGGGATTAGAGTAGTATAGTGGTAAATCTGCCTAATCTAGGCGTGCTATTTATACCATAATTATTGAGTTGTGTCTTCCTTTACTTGTCTCCATTGGGTAGGAGATCTTACAGCGGCAAATTTGGGGGTTAAATAATTCCTACTAATACACCTGAAGAAAGAAATGGAAGCAGATCTCAGAAGGTGGAAAGATCTCTCATGCTCATGAATTAGAAGAATTAATATAGTAAAAATGGCTATCTTGCCAAGAGCAATCTCCAGATTTAATGCAATCTCCATCAAAATTCCTACCCAATTCTTCACAGAGCTAGAAAGAGCAATTTGTAAATTCTTTTGGAATAATAAAAAAAAAAAAAACCAGGGAAGTGAAAACTATTCTCAACAATAAAATAACTTGTAGGGGAATCACCATCCCTGACCTCAAGCTGTACTACAGAGCAATAGTGATAAAAACTGTATGGTATTTGATACAGAGAGGCAGGAAGATTAATGGAATAGAATTTAAGACCCAGAAATGAACCCCCATACCTATGGTCACTTGATCTTTGACAAAGGAGCTAAAACCATCCAGTGGAAAAAAAGGCAGCATTTTCAACAAATGGTGCTTGTTCAACTGGAGGTCAGCATGTAGAAGAATGCAAATCCATCCATTCTTATTTCCTTGTACAAAGCTCAAGTCTAAGTGGATCAAGGACCTTCACATAAAATCAGATACACTGAAACTATTACAAGAGAAAGTGGGGAAAACCCTCGAATACCTAGGCACAGGGAAAAGTTTCTGATCAGAACACCAATGACTTATGCCCTAAGAGCAAGAATTGACAAATGGGACCTCATAAAATTGCAAAGCTTCTGTAAAGCAAAGGACACTGTCAATAGGATGAAGCAGCAACCAACAGATTGGGAAAAGATCTTTACTAATCCTACATCTGATAGAGGGCTAATATTCAAGGTATACAAAGAACTGAAGAAATTAGACTCTAGACAATCAAATAATCCTATTAAAATGGGTTACAGAGCTAAACAAAGAATTCTCAACTGAGGAAACTCAAATTCTGGGAAGCACCTTAAGAATGCTCGACATCCT
Source organism: Mastomys natalensis (assembly GCA_021653895.1). Classification (NCBI taxonomy): domain Eukaryota; kingdom Metazoa; phylum Chordata; class Mammalia; order Rodentia; family Muridae; genus Mastomys; species Mastomys natalensis. The sequence goes on along the minus strand of JAJTUV010001320.1, from coordinate 425,515 downwards.
TAGTCATCAGGGAGATGCAAATCAAAACAACCCTGAGATTCTACCTCACACCAAGTCAGAATGGCTAAGATCAAAAACTCAGGTGATAGGAGATGCTGGCAAGGATGTGGAGAAAGAGAGTCCCATTGTTGGTGGGACTGCAAGATGGTACAACCACTATGGAAATCAGTCCTGGCGGTTCCTCAGAAAATTGGACATATCATACCTGAGGACCCAGCTATACCACTCCTGGGCACCCAGAAGATGCTCTAACATATAACAAGGACATATGCTCCACTATGTTTGTAGCAGCCTCATTTATAATAGCCAGAAACTGAAAAGAACCCAGATGTCCTTCAACAGAGGAATGGATACAAAACATGTGGTACATTTACACAATGGAGTATTACTCAGCTATTAAAAACAATGAGTTCATGAAATTTGTAGGCAAATGAATGGAACTAGAAAATATTATCCTGAGTGAGGTAACCCAATCACAAAAGAACACATATTGTATTCACTCACTGATAATTGGATATTAGCCCAAAAGCTTGAAATAGCCACGATTCAACTCACAGAACACATGAAGCTCATGAAGAAGGAAGACCAAGTGTGGGTGCTTTGGTCCTTCCTTTAAAGAGTAACAAAATACTCAAGGGTGCAAATATGGGACAAGTGTAGGACAGAAACTGAAGGAAAGGCTGTCATGACTATTCCACCTGGGTATCCATCCATGTTCAATCACCAAAGGTAGATACAGATGTGGATGTCAGGAAGTGCATGCTAACAAGAGCCTGATATAGCTATCTCCTTAGATGTCTGTCAGAGTTTGACATATTCAGAGGCAGATGTTCACAGCTAACCATGAACTGATCAAGGGGTTCCCAATGGAGGAGTTAGAGAGAAGATTGAAGGAGCTGAAAGGTTTTGTGGCCCCATGAAGAGAGCAACAATACCAACCAACCAGAACTCCCAGGTCTAAACCACCAGCCTGGGAGCACATAGGAAGGCATCCATGGCTCCAGCTGTATATGTAGGGAGGTTGGCCTTGTTGGGCATAGGTGGGAGAGGAGATCCTTGGTCCCATGAAGGCTGGACCGAGTGTGAGGTAATTTGAGGGTGGAGATGTGGGAGTCAGGGGGAAGGTGGAGGCACATTCTCATAGAAACAGGAGGAGGGGCGATGGGATAGGGGGTTCCTGGGCAGGGGTGGGGGGAATGGGGTAAGGGATAACATCTGAAATGTAAAAACAATATCCAATAAAAAAAAATAAAAAAGAAAGCACTAAGATTAACCAGTGAAGAAGCTGGTGAGCACTGCAAGGTGGTTCCTGTCTCCATGTTACTCCCTTGAGTTCCTGTCAGACTTCCCTCAAGGACGGATTATGATCTGGATAAGTAAGCCAAATAACTGCTTTCCTCCCTGACGTGGTTTTGGTCATGATCTTTATGACAGTCAAAGACAGAAAACTTAAAGGGAAATAAAATCATTTATGAAAATGAAAAAAAGGAAATTAATATAATTGTTCTAACTTTGATTTTTCTCTATTTTTCCTTCTTATTTTCCTTTGGATCCATTTATTATTTTATGTTGACATTTTACTCATTTCTTAATAAATTTTATTCATTATTTTTTTAAAAGAAAATGGAACTGCAAATATACCCAGAATAAACAACAATAACAAAATGGTACTAAACTTTACCTGCTCACAGAATATTATTTTGCTTACATGTGGAAATGCATAAAATGGTTTGTTTTTGAGTTTTCTGTAATTTCAGTTTTAGCTAGAACATTTATTATTTGAAATATTTTATTGATATTTGAATTTTCAACTTGAAGACATATTTTTAACTAATTTAAATTTTCTAAAAATGTTATATCTGTAAGTCAATTTTTACTATCCATTCCTTGCACAAATTTTGTATTTTACACAATAAATAACTTGGTTATGTGTTACAAATTATAAATTATTTTCATCATTTGGTCTTGATATAACCATCTTACTTCTGAAAAGTAAATAAAGTCAAAACAGTTGGCATCAACAATCCTAAGGAATTCCTTGATTTAGTTATGATTTTATCTTTTGCACTTTAGGTAATTCAAAGTCTTGATGATGATTTACACAATTTCATCCATCTTTAATGCTTTATGTATGGGTTTTCTTGAGGTACCATGCAACTTTACTTCACTAAGCATGAATTTTGGGTAGGAATTGTGTTTTGTCTTATTACTATTACAAATGCTTCTAGCTTACCTGCCACTTCCAGGCATCATTAACTGCCAGTTATGTTGACAATGGTCAAAGAAAAATTGCTCTCATCTGTTTTCACTACATTGTATAAGCATCTTGATTCTGTCTGCTTCTTTTATTGGTACTAAAGAACGCCACATAAATTAATCAGTCTTTATAGTATTCCTTGCCAAAAAAAAAATAAGGAAAAACAGACATCTACATACTTTTCTTTAAAAAAATTTCCAAACTGTAGACTTTTTTCTTTAGCAGAGCTGGAGACATTTTTATTTTGAGACATTGTGGAAATTTTGCTGTGATTTAGAAAAAAGTAAATAAGAGGCTATTTTTACATTTGTTATGAAATCAATTGGAGAAAAGGAAAAATAGAGGTTTGGTTTCCTTGCTGATGCAGTGGGAACTGGAGGACTGATTGTAAAATACAGAGGTAATGCAAAGGTGTGCCAAGGTATGGAAAAATCCTTAATAACTAAGTAGTATTTAACTGTTTCTAAATAAGAAAAAATTTCTATCATTTGCAATGCTATGTTCAAACATATTCAATAACCACCATGTTTTTCTTGCTGAATCAGCCATACTACAATGTAAGTCTGATGATACCAATTCTACTATCTGCCCTTGGAATATACCATACTTTATGTCACAGTCTACCATAAAACTGATACCATGTGTATATACAAATAGTAAGATTATGCATACATTTAGTTTGCATTACAAGACATAATGTCATCTATAAAGTCTCATTCAAGAAACTATAATCTAATTATAAAAAATAATAAAATATCACATAATGTTTTAAGTCTGTTATAATTTTATGTTGGAGTATAGTCATGGCTCTCTAGACCTGCTATCTTTAAATGCTTTACATAATCTGAAGATGAGAAATGCTTTCATCTTCTCTCACTATGAAAAATCTGGAGGAACATACCATTATGTCTTATTCTACCTTTCTGAGTATAGAGTATAACATTTACTTAGCATAACAAGATGCTATCTCGTTCTATGAGGGATGTACCTTTTCTTTTTCACATAGCTTTTGAGTCTCTACTTTTTTGCCATCCTTCTTGCTCTTCCATCCTTCATATAAAAATGGATGCCATATTTGTCCTTAGTTGTTCTCTAAAGTTTTAGAGTGCATAACTGGAATCGATCCCATTTCTTTAGGCATAGGATGACAGCCAAGGGCACAGCACATACTAGAATTTTGAAATATGAACATCCCAGAATTTTGAACTGTGACCTTCAGCCTTATCTCAGTAGACAGAACAACATAATCTTCTGCAGTGAAGGCTTTATCAAAAGACAGCATCGTATTTTCAGAATGGAGAAATAACTCAGCTTCCTTTTATTTAAAGATACTTACTGAGCCTTTATTTTAATATTTTAGAAACATTGATTCCAAATATAAAATGTTTGGAATAACCCATATATAACCCATAATTTTATCAAAGCTTTTAAACAATAAAGTGTATTAGAACTAATTTAAGTAATGAAAGTCAGGTATCCAAAATAGCATCTGTTTAACATACACAGCTACAAGAACTAATTAATTCACCTTCTTCAATGAAACCACAAATTTGAAATTTATGTGTGCTGCACATGTATAGAAAGTTTCAGTTCAGACCAGACATGTGCTGTTGGGTGCATATATGATGCAAGCATGCTGGACTGCATAGCTCTCACCACAGTGGTGAGATTTTTGCATGTTTCATCTTCATCACCATGCTGACATTTCCTCCACTTTATACGTAACACTTGAGAGAAGAATTAATTTCAATGAATTAATAAAATTTGTTTAAGATCATGGTGCACTTTCTAATTTAATTAACATCAGGCGAGTAAGTCTAACTCTTAGAATAACAACAAATACTGCTTTCATCTCTAGTCAAATGGATTTTAAATTAAAGAGTTAAACATAACATTCTGTTAGACATTTGAATGCACTGCACTTGTACATCTGCAGCATAATTGATTGAATTCTACAGTGGATTTTTTTTTTTTTTTTTTTTTTTTTTAGGTTTTTCGAGATAGGGTTTCTCTGTGTAGCCTGGCTGTCCTGGAACTCACTCTGTAGACCAGGCTGGCCTTGAACTCGGATAATCCACCTGCCTCTGCCTCCCAAGTGCTGGGATTAAAGGTGTGCACCACCACTGCCCGGCTTTACAGTGGATTTTTTTTAAGGCTCAAACTTATTTCAATTTTTAGCACATGCTTTTGATAGCTCTACTTGTTAGCTTGACACAACCTAAAATATCAATGGAGAGGAATTGTCTATAATGAGTTAGCTTGTGGGCACATGAGGGGTATCTTAATTAAGTAACTGATTTGGGAAGAAAAAGTCCATTGTGGGTGGTACTATTCCTTAGGCAGGGAATCCTTAGACTGTATGAGTAGAGAGAGACCAAGCAGAGCAAAGGTAAGCAAACAGGCAATATGTTTACATTTTGTTTACTTCTCATGACTATAGATATGATGTATTTTCTGCTTCAAGCTCCCAATACTGTGACTTCCCATAATTATGGATTTGTAAGATAAGATAAACCTAGAACTTTAAGGTAAGATAAACCCTTCCATTCCTAAATTGTCCCTTTCAGGATATTTTATCATAACACTAGAAATGAGATTAGGAAAATTCTGCAGCTGAAAAAAACTTAACTGGTAACTAATATGTGTCTTACATATGTATGCTTGTCTGTGCGTGCACACCACATACACACACACACACACACACACTTTTCTGCCTTCCAAATTCAGATCCAAACTTACGTATAGTTCTTGTTTCTCTTTGCACTTCCTTTAACTTAAGCCTCATCCTTCCTTTTTTCCCCTTCCCACTTTTTGTGAATCCAGGATGAAGTATGTGTTGGAACACCCTTCCTACACCATGGAACTCTGAATTTATGCCTAGGTAAAGACTCAGGAAATGACCAGCTTCCAAAGGGGGCTAACACTTTCAGATGGCTGGACCATGTGAATCCATGGCAGACCACCTTGCCTGGAGCCATTGGCACAGATCCACAGAGCCAAACAATATGTTGCTATGTGTTGGGCAAACTGTAACCAGAAGTGAGAAGGAGGCTGTTGTAGCTGTGTAGAAATCACCTAACTGTTGAGGTCATCTGGAATGCTGTAGGGGAAAGTTCTGGGAACTCTGGTTCTGCAGCATCCTAGTGCCTACTCTGTCTAACATCTCTAGGCTGGTTTTATTCTTTGGCTGGGACAGAGTGCTATTTGCACTCTCAAAATTGTTCCACACTTTTTGTTTCCTTTTCTTCTGCCACACAGTCAGGGAAAAGAGCATCTGCATACTATCTCTACGTTCATTTAGACATCTTTCCCCGCTGTGTTCTGTATTTTCTAGATTATGGGCACTCAAGTGCAATTAACATGTGATAAAAGTGTGGCTTTTAAAAAATCAAGGTGCTCTCTTTAAGAGAGAAATTAACCCTTAGCACTATCATCCTTTCTGCTTATCTAGACTGAGGAACATCAAATGAATTAGCTGATTAAAACTTCGAAGAAAAAGAGGTCGAGAGTGAATGTCTAAAGACAATATTAGAGGTGCAACACAGTCAAGATTCCCACATGTTAGATAATCTTTAGAAATTGGTTTCTTCTCAGCTATCAAGGTTCAACGTTTACTTCAGACATTTAAAAATTTATGGTAGATCCAGTATCAGAATCAGAATGATGTTGATGAGGATGGTGAGATTGATTAGAGTGATGTTGATGAGAATGGTTAGAGTTGATTAGAGTGATGCTGGTAGTCTGCTAGGCTTCTTTTTTTCACAATGGCACATGAAAGAAAAGAGGATACAGGAATCAAAGTCTTATCACTGAAAGCAGCTAGCTAGCTTGACAGGTTTCTCCTCATGGTTGCTTAAGAAGCAAGGAAAGAAAAGGAAAAGTTGCCAGATGATGCTTTGGAAAAGAAGGCAAAGAAGATAAGAACTCTGTGTAATATATCTTTTTTTTTTTTTTTTTTGTCCTACAGCTAGGTGGCTGTTTATCTTTAACAAAGATTCCTTCAGACTGAATTCTTGTACACTGGTAGCTTTTAAATCCACATATGTTAGAAATGAAGTGCCTGATATTGTTTCGTACTTGACATGGCCTGAATATAAAACAGGCAAAAGAGAAAAATGGCCTGTAGATGGAAGTATTATTTTTTTTTTTTTGGATATTTTATTTACATTTCAGATGTTTTTCCCTTTACCCCATTCCCCCCTCCTGCCCAGGAACCCCCATCCCATCCCCCTTCCTCCTACTTCTATGAGGATGTGCCCCCACCTACCCCCTACTCCCACCTCCCCACCCTCAAATTCCCCCACATACGGCGTCCAGCCTTCATGGGACCAAGGATCTCCTCTCTCACCTACACCTGACAGGACCATCCTCCCTTACATATACAGCTGGAGCCATGGGTCCCTCCCTAAGCTCTCCCAGGCTGGTGATTTAGACCCTGGGGGCTCTGGTTGGTTGGTATTATTGTTTTCCTCATAGTGTCGCGAATCCTTTCAGCTCCTTCAGTCTTCACTCTAACTCCTCTATTGGGAACCCCATGATCAGTTCAATGGTTAGCTGTGAGTATCTGATTCTGAATATCTCAAGCTCTGGCAGACCTCTAAGGACACAGCTACATCAGGCTCCTGTCAGTATGCTTTTCCTGACATCTATACAAGCGTCTACCTTTGATGACTGGACATGGGATGGATACCCAGGTGGAATGGTCGCAGACGGCCCCTCCTTCAGTTTTATCCTACACTTTGTCTCTATATTTGCTCCCTTGAGTATTTTGTTACTTGGAAGTATTACTTTTAATATCATTTTATAATGTATGTTTTGCAAGGGACAAAAAGAACGCAAATGTTGAGGTTCTTTGTATATTATTTGCTCAAGCCAGACATATATGGGAGTTCTATATTCACCCAGCATTCCAGCATGCCTCTATTCCAGGGGAACTCCCAAGATGTTAATGGCCTCTTAGAGGGTTAATCACTCTATTGATAGGAAAAAGTCTCAGCCTCAGGATACCAGTGTTCCCTCAAATATATCTTTCCTTTCTGCCATTGCAGGAGACAGGTATTGACCAGACATGGAGATCATACATAGTGTATATTTTCTGTTCCTTCCAAGATCTGAGACACAGGTAATCTTGGACTAATTTCAGAGGACCATGAGAAATATATTTAGGTCTTCCAGGGACTCATCCAATCCTCTGACATAGTCTAGAAGATTGTGATATACTCCCAAATCAGTGCTGATCTCACTGAAATGATTCTATAAACAGACAGGCCAGATAGATGAATGAATAGAACAGAGAACCTTTTAACAAGTGAGTACAAATCAAACTAGAAAATATTCTCAGCGGACAGGAGCATCCATGATGACTTTCACTGGGACCTTAATGGCCTGTGGAATGAAGACATACTTTCTTTATGTCTCTTAGAGAGCTTGAGAGAACTCACTATACACCTTAAATTTCCAATTCTCTCAGTTTACTTCAAGGCTCTTAAGAGTCACGCACCTTGTAAAAGATGCATGATTGATTAATATAGAAACATAGACTCGCTCTTGATTTGAGATTGCTTAAACTCAATCACTCCAACAGGCAGAAGTGAAAAGGATCCCTTGTACTTGAATACACCTAGACTGTCTCCTTAAGCTGCTACTAAAAGCTTTGTAACCATGAGCAGTATTTAAAAATCAGTGAACAAAACCAGAAAAAGACTTTGTGTTTACAGATGGGCTAAGAACAGCGAAAGTAAAATGGTTGTTTCCCATTTTTATGTAAATTTCCAGTGTTATTGCTTCATCAAGGGATTATTGAATCAATTGCATCAGTATATTAACTAGGCCAGAGCTAACTTCACCACTTAAATTGATTGTTGAAGGTCAGAAGTACATGAGGACTGATAAAGTCCTACAGAAGTACTTTTTTTGTTTTTGGAAATTTTTTATGGAAATTTTCTTACATTTGCAGATGTTCTTACCTACTCCATTTCCCCCTCACTCCAGGAATTCATATCCCTTACTTCCCCTCTACCTGCTCCCGTTAGGTGTACCCCCTTCCATACCCTCCCTGTACCTACTCCAAACCTCGAGTATCCCCCAGAACGTTCCAGCCTATCATGTGGACCAAGGATCTGTTTCCCATTTATAATTACCTCTCCTTCATATAGCTTGGAGCCATAGGTCCCTCTAAGCGCTCCCAGGCTGGTGTTAATAGAACCCTGGGGGCTCCTTACAGAAGTATCTTAAGCTTTCTCTTTCTAGTAGTCCTGGCTTCACAGGTAGAAGCATTATGGATATAGATGGATATTTTCAAACTTGGATTCATATAATGACATCTAGATTCTGTAGCACTAACCTTTGGCTCAGACTACCCTAAGAATAGATCAACATACATATATAAGGATTTTCTTAGTTATAGGGCTGACAAATAAAACATCTAGGTTTACCCTGCCAAACTTACATTATGACATTGCTGGACCTGAAGTGTTGTACAGTGATATGATTATATACCTTTCATTTTTATATCATTTCTAGATCTAAAGGGCATCATTTGACTGAATAAAAACTCACTAAAATACTCAAAAGGATTTAAAACCACATGGCTTTAGATATTCCTATAGAAACTTAAGCCAGTACTTGTGCTATCATCCAGATGCAATTCCTAAAAATTCTGCTAATATTTCATCTGATCTATAAAATCTACAATAATAAGATTCAGAACATGTCAGAAATCATCATGCAATTAGGTGAAAATATCTGGAGACAGAGCTCTTGCTGTTCATGGTGTAAAGGGTTATCCTGTATTATAGTGTTAGTAGTGATTTTATTAATCTCTGGATCTTTTATACTAAAGAGCTGTTTTAATTTTTATCTCCTAGTATTTAGAGTCAATCTACACACAGATTATTCTTTGACAATCTAATTCCATCTAAGTCTCCTGATCATTCTTCAAGGCTTGAACAGAAACCCTAAAATCACTCTGTGCTCAGTTTATTTGATGCTCATTAATCTGACTTCTATTGCTTTTATTCTTTCTCCCTTAGACCTCTATGAAGGCGCCAAAGACTCCCTGTTCTTGCCATAGTTAGTTGTGGACACAAATAGAACCTATGACAGAGTGTCAGTTTCCTCAGAAACACTCAATGGAGTGGTGTTCCAACTGCCACATCTAATGAACCAGTTTCATCTCAGTACATAGAGATTGGTCATTCTTTAAATTCTTTAATGTTGCTTTTTGTGGGGAGAATTCATAGGAATATTATATAGAAAATGATTAGTGAGGTTAGTGTAAGAGATTCCCCACCCCCCAAAAGAATCACTAACTTTTTTTTTTTTTTTCGTGGCTAAAGCTTGAAATAACCTTGGTTCTGTTAGGAATTATGTTCTTATCAGAGGTAAGAGATATCAGAACGGTCTTGCTTCTTAATTCTATCCCCTAAATGAGCACCTCACCCTGGAAACTCTATGAGGATGAGGGTCTAGGCCCAGACTCTAGGAACTAGACAGATCCCTGATAGACAGATAAAGAAAATTGCCATAGCTAGATACTACACATGGCAAATGGCTGGCATCTTCCAAAACCTGGACCTGAGACTGAGGCCTGGAGGGCTTTTTATTCAGCTAGCAGGACCCCTTCTTTTCCAAATGACAGGTTCAGACTGCTCAGATATGTTCAAGGCAGGTTCTGAACATGTTTACCTGAAGCTGTGGTCCCATCATCTGTCCTGTGTTTAAGTGACCAATCTAAAATTGGGATGAGGGACATGACCTATACCACCATAAACATATGCTTTTATGACACTGTTGACCTACCAGTTTTCCTTTCTTTGTTTATGGAGATAAACCCAAAATGCAAGGAAATGGGACCCATCTCAGCTTGCTAAAACCACTTAAAACCCCTGGCTCTCCATGTAAAAAAGTGATTTTTGTTCCACTCTCTCATCTTTACTCTACATATCCCCACCTCCGTGTGTGTATGTGTGTTTGTGTATGTGCTTCTTTAATTATCAAAAATGTTGTTATCTGTTGTCCCTTGCTGTGTCTGAGATTCTTCTTGTCTTTTAATTCTTTAAGTGGATCAGAAAATGAATCAGATTAAGACCTCCTAGATCTACATGAAAACAAGGACATTACAAACATAGGAGATATCTGTGTACCTCAAATGGGCCAACTAAACTGATTAGTTCATTTCCTTCTCACCTCCATCCATTTATACTCATAGATCAGTGCATTGCTCAACTTGCATCGCAGAAATTTCTTCTTGAAGTAGTTGGTAATAACCATAGAAACCTACAACTGGACAATGTAAGAGAGTGAGGGACTTTGGAACACTCATTCCTAAGTGGGATGTCTTTATCAAACCACTCCCCTTAAGAGTCAGGAATCTATATGGAAAAAATTAGAAAGATTGTAAGAGGTAGAGATGATGAATGACTCCAAAGAAATGCTATCCTCCAGACAAACAGGACTTCATGCACAATGGACTCACAGAAATTATGAAAGTAAGCATAGGATCTATGTGGTTTAAGCTAGATAGAGAGGAAGAAGTGGACACAGGGTCTCACCCCTAACTAAGAAGGTATTTACAACTGATACCTATTGGCAAAGAAAAACCAGTTTTGTCTAATTCCAGTGGAATGTCACTGGGTACATCAACTGCACTCCAGGGTCAGTCCCACTTCCAGGAATGGTTGAATCTCAATCTCTCTCTCTCTCTCTCTCTCTCTCTCTCTCTCTCTCTCTCTCTCAAACACACACACACACACCACACACACACACACACACCATCACACACACACCTTCCATGGATCACTTATCAGCTTTATTTCATGTGTTTGGATACTTCTTTGAGTGAAATTAAATTTTTGTAATGGTCATGGTTATCCAAAGTTGACTGAAGGAGAATGAGAAAGATATGACTGACTTGTGGATAAAAGACACATTACACCTGGGATTGGGACTCTAGACTTCTCTACAGATGGAACCTAGATGGAAAGAACAAACCTAAGACCAAGACAGGCTGAACAGTTCATGAGGTCACTATTGCTTTGGGATATTCTTCAACCATGATATAAAAGGGACCCTATTAGTAGAGTTTTTAGGTTCAGAGTCTGGGCCCTCACAGCTCTTAATAAGCCATGTTCAGCCACACATCCTCAATAGGCCAATTAAACAAACAAATAATAGTTAAAAACTGCAAGGGGAATTGTTTAATAATGCCACATTGGGAAGAGAAACAAGGAGGCCCAGTACACATGCCTACAGGTTCACTATTGTGTCTCTATCATGAGGTTTGCATTTACCTAGCGGATCAAAGATCGAAGCAACTAAGTAGTCTTAGTATATGGTGTCATGCATCATCATTGCCTTGTCTCTAATCTTATGGGCAAAATGGTCAACAAGTTGACAGTAGTATACGAAATCCCTTTCAGAGAAATATACTTTCCTCTGCTGGAAACAGCCTTCAGATGTTTCTTTTTCCCAGCATAGATTCCTGGATAAATTCCAACTGCACATAGTCTATACTTAAATAGTCTGATCAATGAAAGAAAGAAAACTTCCTTTCTATGGAAGAAATTATTAGCTTGAGGTTGACGTTAAACTGACAGGGACATCTGCCCTCTTGACACTGTCTGATATCTAGAGTTTCTGAAAGCAATCATATCTCACATAAAAAATATTAAGGAGAAACTTCTTGGAATTCAGGGTTTCAATAATGTAATTTACATACATTACAATTACTATGATATAAGTAGTGTGTCAATTTGCCTCACTTGGTGTCGTGAACAAGCGGTGTGGTAAGATTCTTCCTTGAAGTAAGTGTTTATAAAGTGAGAATATCTGAAGAAGACACATGAAAGAGAAGTCAGAAGGCAAAAAGAAAGGAGGATGAGAATGAAGAGGAGGAGAAATGGCAACAGCAATGTTAGCCTTAGTGGTGATGCACAAACATTTACTATCAATTAATAACACAAAAACTTTTGAATTGAAGTAGAAACTACTTAGCCTTCATCAAACTATCATGCAAGCCGGGTGGTGGTGGCGCACGCCTTTAATCCCAGCACTTGGGAGGCAGAGGCAGGCGAATTTCTGAGTTTGAGGCCAGCCTGGTCTACAGAGTGAGTTCCAGGACAGCTAGGGCTACACAGAGAAATCCTGTCTCAAAAAAAACAAAACAACAACAAAAAAGACAAAACAAAACTATCATGCAGGCTGAGAGTATAGCTCAGTTGGTAGACTGCTTGCCTATCATGTATTGGTTAGGTCCCAATCACAGCATAAAACACTATGGTGGTGTATGCCAGTCATCAGGAGCTGGAGGCAGGAAGAAGAGATGTTCAAAGCCATTCCTGGTGCATACAGCATCTGAAAGTAACCTGGCATACGTGAGATCTTGTCTCAAAGCTAAACCAAGCCAAATAAATCAAACTTATTAGACAACTATAAAATAAACATAGAAACAACAGGTGTGGGAATTAAGAGACCAAAAAGGAATATCCGTGTAGATGTACTGTGGGAGAATTGTTTATAATCATTAGTTTAATTTTAAGTAATATAAAAACCATTCTTTCCATCAGGAAGTTCTGTAATGATGAAAATGTTCTTAGTTTTGGATGGATAAAGTGGTCACCAGCCCTGCTGGCTACTGAGTACTAGAATCTAGCTATCATGACTGGGAGATTCAGTTTTAATTTTAATGAATTATAAGTGACTTTCAAATAGCCACTAAAAGAATTGCCTTGCTTACCTGGACATGTATTTTACTATTACATTTTTCATAAATAATTTTAGAAATATCTTGAATTCACAAAATGTTCCCATTCCGCAACAAACTAGCTTCTGGAATGAAGTGGTGGACTTACCCTCACCTATAGGAACTTCTTCCAGTTCAATGGGGGAAGGAAGCAGAGGCTGCAAAGGTTCCATGTTGATGATGAGCTGTTTGTTCAAGGAGTGAAAGCTGCGACTCTGAGTAATGTTGACTCTAAAAACAGACATAAGGCAAATAAATGTGTCTGCTACAAAGACTGGCCCCTCCTTCTCAGTGGCTACCTAAAATGAGAACTACCTCTGGATACATAAAGAGATTGATGCCAATAGTAAAAATGTTCTGACAGTTTAGATACCAGGCTCTCCTTGTCATTAAATTTCTGACAAGAATCTATAATGGCTATTCAACTCTATAAAATAAACTTCCCCAGGTGTCATCAGATGAAGATATGCTGAGTGACAACATACACTTTTTAAGTAGACACAGGTAACACACCATGAAGTCTGCTAGCATGGAATCAGACAGATAGAAAGGCAAGTGCCAGTAGCTCAGAGTCATTGAACCACCACAACAAATCCTGCTTGAATAGAGGACACAGATGATCTGCAACTGTGAGTTGTCTTCATGTTGTCAGATGTTCAGTGTTTAAGATTTCCATTTGTGCCCTCCTCCTCAGACAGCCATGAAACATAGTTCTGATTCTCCTTTGGAAAGGCATGTACACAACAGGAGCTATGACAAGTACCAGATGACGAGAAATCTGTTAGTGTTTTATTAAAACTATTGATGGGCAGCGGGAAGTCCATTTTCATCGGTGTCAAATGTCTCTTCCTCGAAGCCTTCCCAATTTGTTCCTTTTATTCCCTCCTTTTCACATACTGCTCTCTCTTCTTTCATAATTCATCACGTTCCCTACTTTTATCAGTCAGCAATTTTTATTGTACTAATCACCCACACTGTGATGCAAGTACTGGCCATTCTTAAGTGCCTCACAGTGTCACACTCTACATACCAGCTTATAGGCTTTTCAGGTCCTAATCTGAAGTAAACTGAATACAATTGTAGCTTGATATTGATCTGAAATTGGAATTTCAGATTGCCAAGGATTTTCTCAGGCTAGTAACTTCTGTTAGGACTTTCATGGGAAGACAAAGAGTAGACGTCTATTAGCGTCTCGAACTGGAAACTCACAGCTGACACTGGCTCCATCGGAAAATTATTGGGATGTGCCTTACCATAGAGTCATTTCTTCCTTTATCATTCTAGAAACGGATGTTGGAACTGATGATTATGTATTATGTGATGTGTTTGTTTTGATGATAGGTAGCTCTCCCATTAAGGAAATCACTGTCCATAAGTAAGATTTTCACTTTTTAAAAAAATTGAGACACATATTATGAAATACATTCTGTGCCATATGTTTTTCTTCCAACAGTTTTCATTTGGAGATGATGAACATATTGATAATCCATTCATGACTGAATTGTCCAACAACTGCTTGGTTCTGGGTCAGACTGAGGTTTCTTGGGTTGCCTTCCCAAGTATAAGTCCATTTTAGTACTAGATAAAAGTGGGACAATTTGGCCCCTATATGCAGATTCATGCTGCTTTATTGTAGTAGAGGTCTATGGCTGATGGACATGCCTAGTGTTAGGTAGATGACTCTTGAGGGCATTACAAAACTCAAATTTTAAGTAACATGACAGAGAAGGTCACAATTTTTCCAGTAACTACAAAACTCAGATAAACCCAAAGGAATTTTCTGCAAAATTCTAGGGCTCCAAGCCCTAGGATAACTTGATAACTCAAGAGAAAGAGCTAAGAAAATTAATGGGAAAAATGGAGATCTCCCACCAATTTTTAAATATTTATGGTTTAAAATTAATGTTTTGTTTTAAAATCCCATTTATTGAAAACATTTTCAGAAAAAAAAATATAATTTCTATTGTGGTGGTACTTAAGTGGCAGGGCATCTGGATATGATTTAGTCATGAGAGCCCTCATGAATAATCTAGAGTTCTTATCAATGTACTCTGAGGGCCAATGGGTTGGCTCAGTAGGCAAAATGCTATACCTGATGGCCTGATGTTTTTTTTTTTAATCCTATGGACCCATAGAGAATGGAAAGAACTGCTTCTTAAGTTGTGCTTTCATATTGCAATACATCCCATAATGAGTGCACAGGTGCATTTGCCTCCCACACTCTCTTAATACATGAAAAACAAATAGAACTCCAGGGCAGTCTGTTTTTCCCCTCCTTCAGCATGAGACAAGCAAGACATTTCTGCTTATGGAGAAATCATCACAAGACATCAAGTCTTTCAGTGTTTCAGTCATGGGCTTCCCACCCTTTACAACTGTGAAGAATAAAGTTATGTTGTGTACAAATTACCCAAATACAAATACCCAAAATGCTGTAGAAACTTAAATACACTGTGTCTTCTATTTCCTTTAGATTAAAAATTGTCCCCTTCTTCCTATTTAGAAAGGTTGCAAAGAAGAACACTGATTTGAAGCAAATGCTCTTTGGCATAGTGGCTAAGGATGAGTACATACTAGAACAAAATCTGAATGGCCAGTTCAATTTACATACTGGCTTATACACACTGCTCATCTTTTGGTTTTCTTTCTTTTTTTTTTTTTTTTTTTTTAAGATTTATTTATTTTTATTTCTATGAGTACACTGTTGCTGTATTCAGATACACCAGAAGAGGGCATCAGATCCCATTACAGATGATTTTGAGCCACCATGTGGTTGCTGGGAATTGAACTCAGGGCCTCTGGCAGAGTAGTCAGTGTTCTTAACCACTGAGTCATCTCTCCAACCCCATCTTTTGGTTTTCACAGTGTGCCTAAAAGTCCGGTAGCATAAATATTATATTTGTACTGATGAGAGAAATAGGGATTCAGTGCTATCATACAACTTGATTCAAAGGAGTAATTTTCTCTCCCCTATAAAGGTCCTAGACTATCTGACAAAATCCTAGAATCAGGCATAGATAGTCTTCCTTCTAGTTGTTGATCAGAGATGTGATCAATACCTCTGTGTGGGTCAGTTCAAGATACTCACCAAAAATGTAGGTGAATGCATTGCCCTTGGTTATGTCCTAAAACCTGAACACAAGATCCCAGTACAGCAGACAAACACTTCAGACACAAGGTTTGGAGGGATTGAGTTGAAATTGACCTGTAAGCCTCCTCCCAGAGGACTAGCTGTCAAAGTATCAGAAGGGAAAAGGAAATGCCAAGGAGGAAAAAAATCAATGATCCTACCCAGCTCTAAAGCCTGTGAACAAGGAAAATAATCTAGTGAGACATTCCTAATTGAGCACCTATAGCATTTTTATTTTAGGGTACACAACTGTGTAATTATACTTAAGGATTGATTAACAGGAGGGTATTTATGTCTGCTACTGTAAACCTAGCAAACTACCCACAGCTAGTGATGACACATATCCTAGAGGAGAACCTATTATTACCATTTTCTTAAATGGCATTTTAAACCCTTCCCAAATGGTATAATTTTCACCAGTTTTAAAAACAATTTTACCTACCGATAAGTATAGTTCTTACCTCCAATCAAAAAAATTTACTTTTTTTTTTATAGCAGGTGGTGTCTATTATAGTGATCCACAATTGGTCAAAATGCAGAAAACAATTTGCCATGGTATGCCCAGCTCTAATTAGTACATCTACAATACAGCCTCAACATCTAGGACATGGAGAAGATTGTAAAGCCGGCCATGGAAAGATTGTAAGAGTCAGAAGATCAGAGTGCCTGCTGCAAGACAGTGTCTTCCAGTCATGAATGGGAAGTTGTGTCTATAAAATCTCAGCAATATGATTAGCTGGACAAGCTGTGCATAAGCATAGTATCAGCTGAAATGCCAGTGTGCATAAGGGAAATTTCACAAGGCCACACCCCTATATGAGAGATACTGGCAATCTATGGCTGCTGAGAGAGGGAGAATCAATTTTCTCTAGGGAGTTCCTCCAACACTTATAGGTTATCTAATACTAAATAGTCAGCCCCAAAAACATGTACATACAAAGTAACATTAAATGAACTAAGAAAAAAATATGCCCTCATATGTATATGTGAATATACATATATAGATGTGTGTATATATCTACAACACATATATTTATATATTTACACATACTAATGCATATATATATATATATATTTGCATATATATATGCAAATGACAGAGTAGGGGGTCATGAAAAGAGTTGTAGTGGAGAGAGGGGTGAAAATGATTTAATATACTCAAGTATGAAATGTTCAAAAAGTAAAATTAAATAAAAACAAAAAGGTAAACCCAGGAGTCAAACCCTTGTCTAGGACTTTTCTTTTCTGCCACACTTTCTACATTAGTGGATGTACAGCATAACAAAGGGATTTGTTTTCCAAGTAATTTTTCAAGGTTGATGCAATACAAGATGGTCCCCCTGTGCCAAACACTTTCCTGAGAATTGCCAGAGTTCAAACTGGTTTCACCTCTGTCCTTCCTCCTCATATCCTGAGGTGTTTTAGTTAATCCTGTGATGCTATAACAAATTTGGAATGATTGTAGTGTACAAGTAACATGAATTATTTAGATTGCTGTCTAGATACTGGAAAAATCCTGAAAGCATTGTGTAGTCATTGTCTTAGCTCTTGGTAAAAGCCATATATTGGCTAACCTCATGGCAGACAATGTGGAAAGACAAGTTGGAATGTTCAAAAAGGCAAATGTGAAGCAGCAGCATCCTCAAGAAAATTAACAAATTGGTTCTTACAGAAGAACTCAGTATCATCAAGAGATAGACTCCATCCATAAAGGCAGTGCCTCCATGATCCAAACATTTCATTTAGCCTTACTCTTAATTTTCTCATCTCCTCAGAACTTCTCTATCAGAATCAAGGTTCTTGGTGGACACCACAAACCTTGTCATGAAGTCACCGATTCCTATGCCACTCTAGAATACGTGCTACTTTTCTACACACACAGATCTTGCCCAGTAACTGTCTGTACAAATGCCTACCTGGTTTTACAAGCCACTACTGTTCAATTGTATCTGAATAAAACTGTCACTAAGAATTCTACTGCAGGAGAAAGGTTTGTTGTGGCAAATTAAAGTAGATTTTAACATTAGAATTTATGTGGACTTTATAGTACTGATTTTTTTCTTAGCATGATAAAAGCTTGTATTCAAAGATGAGCAATGTGAAATTACAGAACCTGATAGTAAACTCATGGCAGGTAAATGTAGGACATGAAAATGGTGACAGGACAGAATGAGTACAATGACAATTAAGACAGTCATTCACCACTCTAATCAAAGAAAGTAGTGTTGGCATACCATCCAAATGGATTTCAATACAAATGTATCCTTTAGATTCTACCTCCTCATTTTTACAGTGTTCTGTTTTGAACGACAGGCCTTACAAGGCTGAGCAAGTACTTTATTGACCTAATGCACAGATCTAGCTACTCTGTTCTAAATTAATGATGATAATGATAAAATTGCTCTTACATGTATGTGTATGCCACTTTACATCTTAAAATACTTTTTTAAAGCCCCCAAAAGATTTAGAAGTAGGTTAATGCAATATAAGAATCTCATTTCATAGATGGGTAAACCAACAAACTAGGAAATTCAATGACTTACCCAAGGCCACAGAGCTGGCAGGCAATGTAGCAAAGATTAAAATCTATTCATTTGTGTATCAGAACATTCTTGTATCTTGCTGGTTCTGGGTGTTCTGTGTGTCCCCTGGTGGTGGATGCTATGCTCCGAGCTGCAGCCCTCCATCTGCTGTGGCCCTTGGCTAGGCTCAGGGATTCTACCCAGCAACTAGCCCAGGAGAGCTTTCCCCAGGATCTTCCCATGGCATCAATAAAGGCCAGTGAACTAACGTCAGAGTGAGCTTCTCTTTCTGAAGGAAAGAATAATCCTAAAATATTCTCAGTCTGTTGGTTTCTGTCTCTTTATACATACACATTTTTTTTTCAGAAGCAAGACTCTATTAGCCTGTCATTTTTTTGAGGAGTCTCAGGTGTGAGGATAGATGATAAATCATTACCTTATCATTGCCATTATAGACTAGCATTTTTCCTGAAGGGTCTCCACAAATTGTAACCTCATTGCTGCATTTTTATTTTTGATAGCTACATCAGAGAAGCACAGATATATATTAAAAGTAAGATAATAGTAGAAAAGAAACATGTTTTTCCATGTAATATGAATTCTAAGAAAGTAGAAATTACATGAAAGTGTCACAGATTACTACTTCTCTGACCAGTGCCTTGGAGAGTTTAAGGGCTTTCAGACTAGCATCTTGGACTCAATGCATGTCTAAGAAAATGATTAAATTTCATATCAGTTAAATAGAAGGAACAAGTATATTCTTAAGGCTATTTCCTATCCAAAGTTTCTGATAAAGAGAAAATGGTATATTTTATTATCCCTGTCTTCATTTCTGCTATGCTAAACATTCACAGCTTATGAGAAGGGAGAGTGTTATAAATTGTCTTCTGATCTTTGAACAGTCTGCCACACATTTAGATTTTTCATCCAGGCACTTTCAATCAATAGCTCCTACACTCTCTAACCCCACTGGTTTCTCCTACTTTTTAAAGCTGGAGAGACAGCTTTTACAGATCTGCATATGAGAACTCCCCTTAGGACTACCCAAAAGCAGGGATGAATCATAAGCTGTATATATCTACATAAGTTCTTCTGAAGAGCTTAGCTATACTCAGCTTTTTAGGAGACTGGTGGTATCAGGATGCCCTTGAATGTCTGTCTTAGCCTGCTTTCTGAGAGAACACAGTTATCTCCTTCCTATAACCCCTGAAATAAGGTAGAGTACCACTGAGCTCATCAAATATTTGAAAATAGAGGAATCTCAGCAAATCTGAACATAAAGGAAATACATTTGGGTTCAAAAGTTGAAGAAGGGAGGGCAGGTGTGAATTATTCTGTGAAAAATTCCCTAAATAATTTAATTCATTAGAAGTGGAGGCCTTATGGGGAAGAATGGGGCCTATAAAAGAAGGTTTTGGATGTAGGACTTGAAAGGGCAGTGGAAGGTAAAGGTGAATAAGAATTAAATAGAATGATTTAATTACATACATATATATGTATATATGCATACATATATATGTATATATGTGTCTGTGTGTCTAAATGCTGTAATGAAAGTCATTATGCCATATGATAACTTTAAAACAAAATTATAAAATAATTTAAGTTATGATGATTTTATTTTAAAGGGTGTGGTGTTATGATGAGAGTGTTCATCTTAAGGCATCAGTATGTTTGAACTTTAGGATATATATTTGTTTTTGCAATTTGTAGTCATATAAAGTCAGTTTGGCAGTGAAAAGACTTAATTCCTAAGAACAAATTATAGATTCTTACTTTAAAAAAGATATGCAAGACATAGGCAGGAGAATGAGAATTTTAAGGTTATCCTGGGTTACAGAAGACCTTGTCTCATAAAAAAAAAGTGTAATATGAATCTAAGAATGGTCCACGCCTTTCATTCTATGGTTTGACATTTGGACTATAGAGGCCATATAAGTGTTATAAAATTACCAAATGGAAAAGAAAACTGTCAAAAAGGACTGAAATAATCCCTCACTTCTCCATAAGGCCAAGTAATTCAACCCATTGATCAGGTACAGAGGCACCCCAAAGTATCTGAGGTAACTCGTGGTTCTTTATAATATGAAAACACACACTCCTGAGTGGAAACTTAGGAGTCTAATGAGATATGAAATGCATGAGGTTGTGTGTAAAACTGCACACAGCACAGCCATGTGTGAGAAAGCTTCTGGTATACAAAAAAGACTAAAAGATTACCGTCAATCATTTATATAATGTTGCCTTTTAGAACTGATATCCCCTTTCGTTTCTTCAACCTCCTTCTTCCCTTGGAACTCTATATCATTGGTTAATAAATTTTCCCTGCTCTACTATAACTGCATGCCTCTGGTCCATTCACTTCCCAGATACAGAAGAACCTAGAACGCGTCTCCAGCTATATTCATGGTACCTCAAATCAATCAGCTGTTCACTCATACAGAATGACTCTGAGAAGTAAGCCTGACCATGTCTGATGAACAAGGTATGGTTAGGGTTGGTCTATGAGTGAAATGTGACAGAGTGATGAAGCAGACAGAGCTAGCAGGAGCCATCCAATAGCACATGTCTTGCTTAGTTATGCAGTATTCTAACCCAATACCTATCTGCATACTAGGTGATGTAGGAGGGATCCAAGCTGCTTTGAGGCCACGGCCCTGACAAATGTGTGGGAGATTTCTAGGAAAGTGAATCACTTGACTTCATGCTGCATGTGCCTATACATAGAGACATATGAGAGGTATCAAAAGTTAGGATAATAGTTATTTTTGTTGTTGTTATTGTTGTTGAAGGATGAACCTAGAGCCTCATGTGTGGTAATCTGGCTTGTAAGTGCCTTTGTCTGTCATTGAAGCACCATCCCCACAAGCCAAAAGAGATCATCCTACTCACCTGTGCACCTCAGGAGGATCCCTCTGGATTTTGGAGCTTGCCTCTACAACCTCTTTAGCAACTTTACCACTATAAAACACACAAATACAATGTATATAATTAAGCACTCCAAATATTGGGGAAGGGTGTTTACATGATCCCAAGGTGGCTTTAAGAGTCTATCCCTTTCCCTCTTCCATAAGAAAAATGTATGTGGAGGTTGAGGGTGCCTGTCAGGAGTATTACTTGGTGGAGTGGGAGGTAGACTAACTTCGGGTAATAGCACAATAACTACAAACAAAAATTCAAATGTAAATGAATGCCCCACCCCAACCCTTCACTGCAATGGACCCATTGTTACCCACCTGTATCGAAATCTACTTCCTTTAAAAAATATCTTGCTGCTTGACACAGTCTTGATCTGACTGGATTTTGCATACCTTCAAGGAAAAGCATAACAGAGGTGGTAGTAACATTGAAAAATTCAAAATTCAAGCAGGACATGCAGTGGAACTGTGGTAATCATCCACTTTAATTTCTACAAAGAAATTAATTTTACATGATTACTAAGCTTGCACACATATGATCTGGAGGAGTTTCTCAAAAACAGAAATTTTATGTAGATTATAATTTGATATGTTCACTGATCAATGCTATTTCCTTTCATTCCTTGTGAGCACTGGTCATAACCCACACATTTGATTTTATACTCCATTTCTAAGTCAGGCCCGCAAAAAGTTTCAGGCATGTTGATGAATAGAAGGAATTGTTCTCTCATTCATATTTGAGAGATAGAAAGATTATATAAAATCACAGTCAAATTTATTAGTGATAGAGACCCTTTGTAAGCTAAACCTATGTAAATATTAGAAGAAAAAACAGCTTTCTAGCCAGAAAGGCCACTCTTTGTTTTACAAACAACTCATCATGTGCTGCTTTATCAAGGGAAATGGGTCCATGACACCACAGCATGGAGGCTAGCTTCTATGTGCCCTTGAAAAGACAGGTGACTGGGATACATAAGGTTGAGAAGCTCAGTCTAGCACTGATTCAACCCTTACACATAAACATGAACAAGACCAATAACACTCTGGAAAGAACTCAAGATCATAGGCTGCCTCAGAGTAGAATATAGGTCTCTATGCTTCTGAGCTTTATCCAATTACATAAAAAGAAATTAGAGAGAACTAGTGTTTCACATTTCAGAATGGTTTAAAATACTGATAATACAAAAAAAAAAAAAATCACACCAGAGCAGGCTCATGTATAGATAAAGTATAGGCAATTAATGACAGCTGAGAGAGAATCAGTCTTTCCCAATGAATAATCTGCCTAGTGAATTATCCAATACCAAGTGATCAGCCCTAAAAAATGCATATATATATATATATATGCACACCAGATTATATATATTTAATCATATAAATTAATTGTAAAAATCAAAAAACAAGATGCCATGAATTTGAGAGAGTGGGTGGGAAACAAGAGTTCGAAAGAAGAGTTAGACAAGATGATTTTATATGTGTGTATATACATTTATATATATGTATATATGTTACATATATAGAAAATTAAGAAAAATAAGACATACAAATCAGCTTCAGCAATATAGCTTCATGGTACATGGAGAAAAACATGCTGCTTCCTAAATCAAACAAGAAACTGGCATTCCTACTTTCAAAACCTAGGAAAGAAATCAGGAGTCATAGATTTAAGCATCACCAACAGAATACAAGAGATAGAAGAGAGGTGCAGAAGATACCATAGAAAATATTGACATAACTGTCAAAGAAAATACAAAGTGCAAAAAGTTCCTAACCCAAAACATCCAGGAAATCCCAGACACAATGAGAAGACCAAATCTAAGGATAATAGGTATAGAAGAGGGTGAAGATTCCCAACTTAAAGGGCCAATAAATATCTTCAACAAAATTATAGAAGAAAATTTCCCTTACCTAAAGAATGAGATGCTCATAAACATAAAAGAAGCCTACAGAACACCAAATAGACTAGACTAGAAAAGAAATACCTCCCGTCACATAATAATCCAAACACCAAATGGACAAAAGAAAGAAAGAATATTAAATGCAGTAAGGGAAAAAGGCCAAGTAACATATAAAGGCAGACCTATCAGAATTACACCAGACTTCTTACCAGATAATATAAAAGCGAGAAGATCCTGGACAAACCCTAAGAGAACACAAATGCCAGCCCAGGTAATATACCCAGCAAAACTCTCAATTACCATAGTTGAAGAAATCAAGATATTCCATGACAAAACCAAATTTACACAATATCTTTCCACAAACCCAGCACTACAAAGTACAATAGAGGGAAAACTCTAATACAAGGAGGGAAATTATACCCTAGAAAGAGCAAGAAACTAATCCTCTTCCAACAAATCCAAAAGAAGATAGCCACATAAACAATGTCACCACTAATAACAAAAATAATAGGAAACAACAATCTCCTTTCCTTAATATCTTTTAACATCAATGTACTCAATTCCACAATAAAAAGACGTAGACTAAAAGACTGGATACACAAACAGACCCCATCATTTTGCTGCATACAGGAAACACACCTCAGTGGCAAAGACAGACAGTACCTTAGAGTAAAAGGCTGGAAAACAATTTTTCAAGCAAATGGTCCTAAGAAACAAGCTGGAGTAGCCATTCTAATATCGAATAAAATCAACTTTCAACTTAAAGCTATCAAAAAGGATAAGGAAGGACATTTCATACTTGTCAAAGGAAAAGTCAATCATCATAAACTCTCAATTCTGAACATCTATACGCCAAATGCAAGAGCACTCACTTTCATAAAAGAAACCTTTCTAAAGCTCAAAGCACACATTGCACCTCACACAATAATAGTGGGAGACTTCAACACCCCACTCTCAGTAATGGACAGATCATGGAAACAGAAACTAAACAGAGATACAGCGAAGCTAACAGAAGTTATGAACCAAATGGACTTAACAGATATCTATAGAAAATTTCACCCAAAAACCAAAAGAATATACCTTTTTCTCAGCACCTCATGAAACCTCCAAAATAGACCATATTATTGGTCACAAAACAGGCCTCAACAGATACAAGAAAATTGAAATAATCCCATGCATCCTATCAGATCACCATGGACTAAGGCTGGTCTTCAATAATGACAAAAACAATGGAAAGCTCACATTCACGTGGAAACTGAACAACACTCTAGTCAGTGATAACGTGGTCAGGGAAGAAATAAAGAAAGAAATTAAAGACTTTTTAGAATTTAATGAAAATGAAGACACATCATACTAAAACCTATGGGACACAATGAAAGCAGTGCTAAGAGGAAAACTCATAGCTCTAAGTGCATACAAAAAGAAACTGGAGAAAGCATGCACTAGCAGCTTGACAACACACCTGAAAGCTCTAGAACAAAAAGAAGTAAACACACCCAAGAGGAGTAGATGCAGGAAATAATCAAACTCAGGGCTGAAATCAACCAAATAGAAACAAAGAGAACTATACAAAGAATCAATAAAACCAGGAGCTGGTTCTTTGAGAAAATCAACAAGATAGATAAACTTTTAGCCAGACTAATCAGAGGCTAGAGAGACAGTATCCAAATTAATAAAATCAGAACTGAAAAGGGTGACATAACAACAGAAACCGAGGAAATTCAACAAATCATCAGATCCTACTACAAAAGCCTATACTCAACAAAATTGGAAAATCTGGATGAAATGGACAATTTTCTAGGCAAGTATCAGTTACCAATGTTAAATCAGGAGTAGATAAACCATCTTAACAGTCCCATAACTGCGAAAGAAATAGAAGCAGTCATTAAAAGGCTCCCCACCAAAAAAAGTCCGAGTCTAGACGGTTTTAGTGCAGAATTCTATCAAACCTTCAAGGAATATCTAATACCAATTCTCTTCAAACTATTCCACAAAATAGAAACGGAAGGAACACTACCCATTCATTCTATGAAGCCACAATTACGCTCATACCTAAACCACACAAAGACCCAACAAGAAAAGAGAACTTCAGACTAATCACCCTTATGAATATTGATGCAAAAATACTGAATAAAATTCTCTCAAACCGAATCCAAGAACACATCAAAGCACTTATCCATCATGATCAAGTAGGCTTTATCCCAGGAATGCAGGGATGGTTCAATATACGGAAATCCATCAATGTAATCCACTGTATAAATAAACTCAAAGAAAAAACCACATATCATCTCACTAGATGCTGAGAAAGCATTTGACAAAATTCAACACCCATTCATGATAAAAGTCTTGGAAATATCATGAATTCAAGGCCCATACCTAAACATAGTAAAAGCAATATACAGCAAGCCAGTAGCCAACATCAAACTAAACTATTAAACTCATTAATTATTATTAAACTCATTAAAATCAGGGACTAGACAAGGCTGCCCACTCTCCCCCTACCTATTCAATATAGTACTGGAAGTCCTATCCAGAGCAATTAGGCAACAGAAGGAGATCAAAGGGATACAAATTAGAAAGGAAGAAGTTAAAGTTTCACTATTTGCAGATGATATGATAGTACTTAATTGACCCCAAAACTTCCACCAGAGAGCTCCTAAACCTGATAAACAACTTTATCAAAGTGGCTGGGTATAAAATTAACTCAAACAAATCAGTAGCCTTCCTCTGCACAAAGGATAAACTAGCTGACAAAGAAATTATGGAAACGACACCATTCACAATAGTCACAAATAATATAAAATACCTTGGTGTGAATCTAACCAAGCAAGTAAAAGACCTGTATGACAAGAACTTCAAGACCCTGAAGAAAGAAATCGAAGGAGATCTCAGAAGATGGAAAGATCTCCCATGCTCATAGATAGGAAGAATTATCCCTCACTGCTGGAATGATGACTGATTCGAGATTGTGCTGATCTTTTATATACAACCATTGCTGTTGTAGTTTCATGAACACAGCTCTCCTGTCAAGTCCAGAAGACACTGTTTTGCTTTGGTTCTTCTAACTTCTGGCTTTTACAATATCTCTTCCCTTTCTTCTACAATGTTATCAGAGACTTGGGAGGAGAGGGGTGTGATATAGATGTCACATGAATGTGTACTTGTGTGTGTGTGTGTATGTATGTGTGTGTGTGTAAACTTATAAAGTAATAGATTTCCATGTGTTTTTCCCAAAATTTTTAGTGTTAGTTATTTCCCCTTCTCTGTCCTTCCTTTCTATCCTTTTCTGCTTTAATCTTTTCTCCATTATTCTGATTTCCTTTTTCATATAATCTAGATTTTGCTACAACCAAGTAAGATCCTTCTTTCCCCTCCTACTACTGGCCAATTTCTTGTTTCTTGTATAAACAGATATTCCAAGTTAAACACATAAATCTGAAAATTTGATGCTAGGATCAACAAATGAATGAGAACATACAGTGTTTGTCTTTCTGGATCTCAGTGATATCACTCACTATGTATTTTTAGTTCCATTTACTTATATGAATTTCATAACTTCATTCTTTAGAGCTGAATGAAATGTCATTATTTATAGGTACCACATTTTCATCATCTATTCATCAGTTGATAGTCATCTAAGTTGTTTTTAAACTCCTAGCAAAGAAAATAAAGTAGCAATGATCATGGCTGAACAAATGTAGTAGAATAGACTGCTTTGGGTACATGCCCAGGGATGATATACCTGGTTTATGTGGTAGATCTGTTCCTAGCTTTTTCAGGAACCACACATCTGTCTCCACAGTGGCTGTATGAGGTTGCACTCCCACCAAGAATGATTGAGGATTATTCTTACTCTATATCCTCTCTAGAATTTGTTGTCTTTGTTTTTGTGATCTTAGTCATTCTGATGGGGTGAGATGAAATATCGAAGTAGTTTTCATTTTCATTTCTCTACAGGTTAAGGATGTTTGAGGACTTAATTCTTAGCTAATCTATGACCACATAAGGCTTCCAATGGCAGGACTGGGACACCAACCTAGCCATAAAATCTTTAATCTACAATTTATCATGTGTTCAATATGTGCTGGAACAATGGTAGAACAGAGCTTGGAGACGTGGCCAACAAATGTCTGGTCTAACTTAAAGGCTAGGCCACAAGAGGGAGCCCGTGCTCCTACTGTCTTGATGGCCATGAATCAGAAGCTAGAAGGCCCAGATATATAGGGTAGCACAATTGTCATCAGAGAGATTTCTTCCAACATCTGAGGGGAGCAGATGCACATACCCACAGCCAAATATTAGGTGGAGCTTAGGAAACCTCATGAAAGAGTGGAAGAACTGTAGGAGCCTGAGGGATTAACGACACCAGAAGAACATGGGGCACAGAATTAGGAGTCATCGGGCTCACACAGGTCTGAAGCAGCAATCACAGAGCCGGAATGGATCTGTACTAGGTCCTCTGTATACATGTGGAGTTTTAGCTTAGAGTGTTTGTGTGACTCCTATCAGTGAGAATGAGGTGTGTTTCTGACTCTTGCCTGCTCTTAAGACCCTTTTTCTCCTACTGGGTTGTCTCATCCGACCGTAATGAGGCTTTGTGCTTTAGATTCTTGTATCATGTTATACGCAGTGTTCAGTTGCTATTCCCGGAAAGCCTGCTCTTTTCTGAAG
Organism: Mastomys natalensis; assembly: GCA_021653895.1. Classification (NCBI taxonomy): domain Eukaryota; kingdom Metazoa; phylum Chordata; class Mammalia; order Rodentia; family Muridae; genus Mastomys; species Mastomys natalensis. The sequence continues at coordinate 397,378 of JAJTUV010001320.1, read as the reverse complement.
GGAAATTGTGGTTTAGTCAATCTGGTGGAGAAGGAAGGGGTGAAGACTGGGAGGAGTGGAGGAAGGGAAGGCTGTAGTATATGAGAAAAGAATACATTTTTTAAAAAGAAGAAAAAGTACTTCTTAGCCTTTGAATTTTTCTTTTGAGCTCTCTCTGTTTGGTTTGATAGCACAGTTTTAATTGGGTTGTTCATTTTCTTTTGTTTATTTTTTCAGTTCTTTGGATATTCCAGGCACTAATATTCTATCAGATGTATGTGTGGTAAATAATTATGTCTCTCATTTAAATGTAATGTCATATTACATTTAAATAGACTATAAAGAGATATATTACAAAATAAATATGTAGTCAATGTTGAGGCATAAAGGGCTCCATCAGTACTTTATAAACCTATAATCAAAGAAATACAAGAGTCTTACTTATAAAAGGCTTGGTTTTCTACCCCACATTTCCATAAATGTTTGCAGGCAGCTGGTGTTGAAGTATGGAATGCCAAAACAGCGTTTTTCTATTAAAAAATAAAGAGAGATGGCATGTTAAACACAGTTTATATTATTTATGCTTGTTATTAGGTATTTGTATCATACTACATTTTTTTTATTGTACATGGGTGTTGGTTTTATGCATATGGGTCTCTATACATTCCTGCATGGAGGCAAGAGATTGATGTTGGGTGTCTTCCTTTACCACTCTTTAACTTATTTTTTGAGACAGTCCTTTTGAACCTGGTGTGCACCATTCTAGAGTGGCAGGTCAGCAAACTCTAGAGATAGCTTTCCTTCACACACAGCTACAGGCAAGAGTTGTATGTGGGAACTGGAGATCTAAACTCCACAGTAAGCACTTTAACCCACTGAGCCTTCTCTCTAGGAACCCTTCCAATATTATTATGTTCATTAAAGCTGAAATGGTATGGGTTTTTCCTTACTTGTCAGATATCACTAATCTATTGAAATGTGATAAAAAACTGATTGAGTCATAATTCCTTTCCAGTACTCCAGGTATCACCCACCTCTCTATCAATTTTTGATTAATTTAAAAATTACTACTGTGGAAGAACATTCGAGTCAAATGTCAAAGGTCACGAAACTCAGCAACCTTCAGGTCTAGCTTTAAGGTTCAATATTTTGGTAATAGCCTGCCACCAAGTCCACTCTCTGGAACCCAAAACTATTGGGGAAAAACCACTTGGGATTATATAATGTTGTCATAACACTTTATCTAGTGTTGATATGTCTAGTTTTACAAGTATTTTTCTTTTGTTTCATTTATCCATAACTTAGACAAAGACTTTATGGTTTATTTATATTTAATGAATAAAATTTACCCCAATCTGTCTTTTTAACATAGCTCTATCCAGTTAACATTGCTCACTCACTTTATTTTTATGGTGGATTGTTAGTAAATTCTCTAGCTCTACACTGTTTTCTGCAAAAAGCTTCCATTATCCCCACTCTTCAAAGTCTCTCTCTTTGGGAACAACCATGCTAAAAGCTATTTCATTCTTGGATCTCTCTTAAGAACATACATACTTGCACATGTACACACAACTAATTAGAAAATCAGTATCTGACCTCTTTCTGGGAGCCAATCACATAAAATGTCTTCCCTTCAAACTTCAATTTGCAGACATCTGACCTAAGAAAAGAAAGTCTCTGGTGAAAAGAAAAAAAACCTTACAGCTAAACAAAATCTTGACTTTTCTATATAAATCTATCTGACTCACAAATGCCAAGAAAACTACAATGAATCAAATTATATATTTTATCATCAGTGATGGTCTGTTGAGAATGGAAGTCTCTAAGTCAGTTATGTAGCAATTTTCTTCCCAAGAGTGATACACTGCAAACTCAGAATTATTTCAATTTTGTACAATTAGGATATATCTTTATTTAAAGTTCTGTTTATTAAGAGGTAATTTTATTTCAACATTAGACTGAAAAATCAATTGTGAGCACAGTTTAAGTAAAAAATGTTATAGGTAACATGGATTCAAAGTATCTATTTTTTTCCATACTTCCAAACCTTGGAAGAACATATACCATCAGATTTTCAAGAGAACATTCCTAGTCCACATTGAAATTCTCAAAACTGTATGTCTAAGACAACTTTGCATTTTATCTCAAAAGCATTTGATGTAAACTGATATAATATTTATCCATGGTCATTCTTAGTAAAAGACAATTTAAATATCCCTTTATTTATTTTTATGAATAGATTTTGCATGTATATTTTTTTTTCCATGAGAAAATAAACATGATACTTCATTTACTGTTTCAATTAGGGAGAAAATTTGAAATGATAATGAAACTGGATTAAAAAAATACACAAACTATGATTTACATGAGAAGAAACTTTGATTTAGCAAGAGATGCATGGTTATAACAAATAAATATGTTTAAGAAGAAGCCAGGAAGGATGGGATCCACATGAAGACAGTACCAGTAACATAGGCAACCTGAAGAAATGAAAACAGAACCAAATACTCCAGAGACTATTCACCTCAGTATGTCAAATGACCCCTCCACAAAATGATGTTCAAGTGTAAAAGACATGATATCAATCTGCATTTAGATGCAGCAGCTTCTAATCAAAACATTCCAGGTCTCAAGTAATTTTGAAAACCTGAGTACATAATGTCTCCCAAGACTTTTGCAGTCCTGGGATGGAATGAGGGCGGTCTTCAAGTTACCCATGCTTCCCAAACTAAGTTGGAATATCTATGGTATCTACCCTGGAATTGACTGAAGTAAACACATTGGAGATTCTTTGTCAGATGCTGAAAATCTAGAGAAGAAAACCAAATAGCAACATCATATAACAATTATAGTTATCAAATTACAGCAGATTTTTCAAAGCATTATTATAAACATTGCATTTGTTTCTCCTTCAAATGCTTCATCTTTCTAAGACAACCATATACAACCAATACCCATTCCATAGATGAATACATCGAGACTCAATGAACTTAAGGGTGAGTTCTGATATTTCCAACTGTGGAAGAAGAGGACAAATGGGTACAAAGGAGGATTGAAAGTATGACTGACTAAAAAAATCAATGATACAATAGAAACAGATGTAAAAAAGTGAGGTCTTAGACAGATTTACCTAAAAGAGTAGAATGCATAGAAATAGACACCTTTCTAGGACTAATTGTCTATTCTGGGTTCTTTTGTTGTTCCATATCAATTTGAGGATTTTTTTTTCTATTTATGTGAAGGATGAGATGAGGATGTTGATTGGGATTGCATTGAGTCAGTAAATTGTTTTTGGTAGGAAGGGCTTTTTTCACAATGTTAATTCTCCCAAGCTTATAGCTTTAAATTCTAGTATGTTCCTTATTCTCTTTCTTCACACATTTAAAGTTTTCATTGTAGAGGTTTTTCACCTGGTTTATTATGTATATTCTAAATACTTTATTTTATTTGAGAAACTGTGAAGATGAGTGTGTTCATGCTCTCTTTCTCAGCATTCTTGTTACTGGTATGTACAAAGACTGGTAAATTTTGTAAGTCAATTAAGTATCTTAATAATTTTCTGAAATTAGTGATAGTTTCTACAATTTTTCTAATCAAATTTTGGGAACATTGGGTATAAAATAATATAATCTTCAATTGGGAATAATTTGACTTAGTATTTTTCTATTTGTATCCCTTTTCTTTCTTCTCTTGCCTTATTGCTCTGGCTAATGCTTCAATCACATTATGGATGTATGTAGGGATAGTGGGCAGTCCTCTCACATTCCTGATTTTAATGGGGTTGATTAATGGTTTTATTCATTTAGGATGATGTTGGCCATGGGTTTGTCATAATAACTTTTATTATTTTGGAATATGTTTCCTACATTCCTTCTTGTTCTAGGCCTTTTATTATGAAGGCATGTTGAATCTTATCAAAGACTTTTTCTTTTTTTTGCTTTTATTGAGATGATCATATGATTCATGTATTATTTGTCCATTTATTTTGTTTATTACATTTATTTCTTATGTATGTTGAACTCATATCACTGGAATAAGGCCAACTTGATCATGAGAAATACTCCTTTTGATACATGCCTGCATTCAATTTGTAAGTATTTTATTGGGGTTTTTGAATCTATATTTATCAGTGATACTGGCACACACACACACACACACACACACACACACACACACACACAAGAGTGAACATATGTGGTTACCTGGTTTTGCTATTTGAGTAATAAGGGCTTTATAGGAGGGGCTTGGAAATACTTTATGTTTCTATTTTTTGAATAATTTAAGAACTATTGGTTATAGACCTTCTTTGGAAGCCTATTAGAATTCTGCTTTTTCTTTACAGGTGATGAATTTACCAATCATGAAACAACCAGGTAAATGGTTACTACTTGTTTTACTTGTATTTTTATTGGTATGAAACATATCCTGACCAAAAGGAACTTAAGGGAAGAAAAGTTTATTGCAGGTTCTAACTCCAGCACACAATCCCTCATTGAGAGAAGTTAAGGCATGAACTCAAAGTAGGAACTTGAAGGCAGCCCAGCACTGTATTCCATATAGCAAGCACCAAGCAAGAAATCTACTTATCAACTAATCAGTACCGCAGGGACCATAGCTTTCTTATAGTTTCGGACTACCTGCCTAGGAAATGGTACTGTTCACAGTCACTTGGCCCCTCCTATATCAATTAATAATCATGGCAATTTCCCACAGAAATGTCCACAGGTCAATGTGATCTTCTTTTCAGTTTCTGTGATAAGCACCATGGCCTCTGGTTTGCTCAGTTACGTTTGTTATATAGTTCCAATCCATCATTCAGAGGTGGCACCACTAAAAATAAGCTGGTCCCTTCTACATTAGTTAGTAATCAAGAAAAATGGCCCCATAGACATGATCAGAGGCCAATTTGAGACAAAAAAATTCCTCAAGTAATTTTTTTTTTCTTTTTGTGTATGCCTAGAATTTTGGGTCAAGTGACAAAAGCTATGTAGTAGAATCTACCCTTTGTTAACTTGACAACAAACATATTATTATTAAGCAATAACTGTTTTTCTTATTTTTACTTTGTGCCCAATATCTCATGTTCACATCACAACATAAAACACAATCCCACTTTTAATAAAATAAACCTTTATGGTCTTTAAAAATTGCAGTAGTTTAAAAGTCAGCATTCTCTTCATAAATCCAGTAATTTTACTGTTGGTTTCTGTAAAATCCAAAATACATCATGGTATAATATTTCTTAAAGAAAAACCTACCATGGCACAGGAATAATCATATCAAATCAAAATCAAATTGTGAAAATAGCTCACTGTCCAATGTCTGGGACGCACTCAGTATCTTTTGGCCCCAAAGGACTTGAGCAACCCCATCACTGCAACTCCACCACCAACAGTACACAGAGAGGCTCGGTGTGCTCCACTCTACATCTACCACTGCTCTTGGGTGCTCATTCCATGGTCATGCACCTGAGACTACATCTACATTAGTAGCTTCCTAGATTCTCTCCAGGAACCCTGGTCCTATCACTAGCCTCCAATTTTCAGCTTTTTTTCTATGACTTTTTCATTCCTGGGGTTCCTACTGCAGCTGAGACTGTATCATCACAAATGGATATTCCTATGTTCTTCAGGGACTCTGAATCGGGCCCCTATAGTGTCAAGTCTCAGCTGTTCCTCATGACATTTTCATGACTTCAAAAACTCTTACATATTACCATGTTTGGGCTTTCAGGATGAGATGGAGTTTGGTTCTCTCTGGACCACTGCGATCAGTGTGCTGATCCCAAGAAAATACTTCCCAGAAGATTTCACCTCAGTGATGGTGGTTTATTAATAACAAATGATTTTTCTGTCCCAGATAACATTATTAATTGTTCCACTAAAGAAAACAAGGTTTCTCTTTCACAGAGTCTGAATACAAAGTATCACACAAACAACTCTGATAAAAGCTTCTTCCTTCGAAAACTTCACAAGCCAAGCCCTCATTGTTTACATTGCTTTCAGAATTATTTTCCAATTTTCCACAGAATAGCCCATTAAGCTTTAAACACTCAATCTCTTTTGTGGCCCAAAGCTCCAAAATCCTGAAATAATCTTCTCTGAAAACCAACATGTTCAGGTGTGTCACTGCAAGATCCTACTTCTGGTACTAATATTTTAAAACTAGGGTATGCTTCTTTTGAGGCAGGGACTGAAGGACAGACCCTGAAGGAACATTGCTTGCTTGTCCCAATGGCTTGTTCTGCTACCTTTTTTATGCAGCCCAAGCCTGCCTGCTCAGGGATACTACAAACCAGAGTGAGCATAGGCCATGTTACATCAATTAGCTATCAAGAAAACGACCCACAGATATGCCTGTGGTTTAATGCAGTTTTTATTGATGAAGTTCCTAAAGAGTCACTCTTCTCAGGTACGTCTAGGATTTCTGTCTAGTAGACAAAAGCTAACAGCACACTAGATACTTTTCTAAGTTGTACCAAGTTGACAGTTAAAGTTAACTAGGAAACTAACTGACAGTTTTAGAAGGAAAAATAATGCTAAAGGGAAAGAGGAAGAAGATTAAGAAAAAGATAAGTCATTTTTTTGAAGGATGTACTTACCATTTTCTCAAATGGATTCTTTTATTTCCTTGGAATACGACAAAACCTGCAGCAGTGAATCCTAAAAATGCTGTAGCACCTCTTGAATCCTGAAGAAATAAAAATAAAGAAGTATTTGGATTGAGAAGTATAATGACAAATGATATGATCTTTGTCCTTCATCTTGGGCTAATCTGAATCAAGGCCAGCAAATACAGCCATAAATGTTTAAGATGGAATTCCAAAGAAAATGACTTCTAAACTCTGGACAAATCTAGGGTTATGTATTGTTTCTCTTCCAGAAATCAACATCTTACCCTAGCAGGAACACTGCAGTGTCCAGAGTTCTGAGTGCCTGTGCTCTGCATCTTCTCTGTACTGCCAGCAAACTGTTGTTTGGTTGCCATTAGCCCTCTAATACAATAAAACCAATGCCTTGAGCATTTTGCCCACCTGATCAACCATATGCAGAATATCCATATAAAAATAACCAGAAAAACTCTACTTATCTCCCGACTAAACCTGAAATTCCAAGCAACTCATGGATAACATAAGGTCAAAATATAACAGAAAAATCCAGTCATTTTCCAAATAAGAAAATAAACAGAGGTAACTACATTTCTGGAAAGAATCCATTTCACTAAAAGAAATAAACATTTATATCATTCAAGATGCATCTGAAAATATCGTGAAAACAATGGTATAGGCAGAAAAAGGATGATGCATGTGTTAATATAGACAAGTAGAAGCACCCTAGCACAGCAGTGTCACTATGGCAGCCTCACTCCATGCTACAGTGCCTGAGGTAATCAAGGTGGGGTAAGATCAGGGAAAGCAGATATTTATGAAGTTCCCAAGTGCTTATGATGAGCAGACTGAGCTGAATACTATAGATCTAGAACTTAGTGAATAAGCTGTCTTGGTCTTGGAAAATGTGTATGTTCAAAGAGTAACACCAAAACTTAATTTTTCATATTGATTGACATGAACTCTTAGTATAGAATTAGTGCTATTATTTGGTTGATCCATAGTTAAAGTTCACAGAGGAAATATTGATTACATGAAGTTAATTTTAAGAATATGAACAAAACACTACCTTATAAAATTGATGCAAGATAGCTAAATTGGCAAAGTACCATCCACCTATAAAGACCTGAGTTGATATCCTCAAATTCACACTTAAAATTATCTAGACATAACATTTGTACCTGTAACCCTAGCCTTGGTTATGGAATGAAGGAGGATTATTAAAAATACCAGCCTAGCCGGGTACTGATCCCAAGATCACATGTTTTCCCTTTTGCCAAAGCCTGTCCCACCAAGGCTGGCTCTGCCTCTCCGGAGCTCTCTCCACCTCGCTGCTGGCTGCTGCTAAACCCGCTCAGCACTCCCAAATTTCCCCACTAGCTGGGGTGCACTCTTGCAAACCCATGCTCTGACGCATGCTTTCCCTGGAACTCAGCTGAATTACTGTGAGAAGGAAGACACCAGACAATCTTAGCATCAACAAGTAAACAATTGCTGGGCGCAGAACCTAGCATCCTAAATTTATCAACTATTCTATGTTAGAAATCCTCCGGTGGCAGATGCATCTGCCACCCGAACTAACAGCCTCCAGCCTTCTATATCTTGTCTGTCTTGCTCCCTCAGTCCAAATACAAGTTTCTCTCTCCTGCATTCCCTCTTCCTCTCTGGACCCGGAAGTCCAGCCTCCTCCTTGCCCAGTGATTGGCTTCTTTTCATCTTTAGTTAATCAATTGGGGTAACTTAATTTCCACTACTCTTTCTTCTTTCTTTCTTTCTTTTCTTTCTTTCTTTCTTTCTTTCTTTCTTTCTTTCTTTCTTTCTTTCTTTCTTTCTTTCTTTCTTTCTTCTCTCTCTCTCTCTCTCTCTCTCTCTCTCTCTCTCTCATCTCTGTCTGTCTCTGTCTCTCTCTCTCTGTCTCTGTCTCTTCTTTCTTGCAGATTCTAACATCCTTTTCTTTTGTTGTATACATTTAGTGTTTTGATTATTATTTGTCATGGGAAATTTATTTTCTAGTGCTGTCTATTTTGGTGTTCTGTATGTTTCTTGCATTTTGTTAGGAATCTCTTTCTTTAGCTTGGGGTAATTTTTCTCAAAAACTGTATGAAAAGTCTTTTCTTTGCCTCTTCCCTGGGTTTGTTTCCCTTCCTCTGTACTTGTTATATTGTTCCAGATTTTCTGGATGTTTTGTACCAAGATTATTTTTATTTTCTAGATTTCATGTTTTCTTTGACTGAGTTACCAATTTCTTCTACCTTGTCTTCAGATCTGAGAGTCTGTCTTATGTGTTTTTTCATCTATTGGTAAGCATTACCTCTGAGCTTCATGTTTGATTTCTTTCATATTTTACTGCCTCTTTTTTCTTTTTTCTTTTCTTTTTGTGTGTATGTGTGTGTTTCTATTTCTTTGTTAAATTCTACTTTCATTTCTTAAGTTTTTTTCATTTATATGATTGATATTTTGAGTTTTATACCATATGTTTCAGCTAAATTGATCTTCCTGGACCCAACACAATTAAGTTTGGTGGCTCCTGGAAGAGGCACATTACTTTGTCTGTTCATGTTTATGTTTTGGTGTTGTGATCTAGACATCTGGAGTTATAATACTGAAGTGGTCCTGGCAGAGATGGTCCTGTCTTTGTTGAATGGGTGTTCCATTCTGTCTGTGCTGTTTTCCACTCAGGATGCTAACCACATGCAATGGCTATGGAATCCATGGTAGAGAATGTTTCTGTGCGTAGGTAGGTATCACAAAGAAATGGAGATGGGCTGGGAGGAAAGGTGAAAAGGTTGTAGGAATCAATTAGAAATAGCCTGCGTCTTCAACAAGAGGCAACGTTTCCATGGAATGAAGGTGGGGTTGGAGGAGGAACTCCTGTGTGCAGGCTGCTGTATACTAAGAGTAAGTCTGGAGAATCTAGAATGGAAGACAGGAATTAAAAAAGTTTGCTTACCTGAATATTAGCCTAGCCTAGCCTTGCCACTGGGTCTTATGATACAGAATGATATTCTGAGTAGGTGGGCACAAAAAAGAATGGAGATAGGCTTCATGGAAAGGCTGTAAAGAGTGACTTCAAGAGTATACTTTTGTTGGTAAAGACCTTAAAGTAAATTTGTTTGACTATGCTCATGTTATGATGGAAATCATCAATTAAATGAATAAATGAGTATATATTTTGAAAAATATGGATACTCTAATACAATCAGTGAACATTTCTATGTCTCTGGCATAGACTCTAATCATGTTGAAAATATGTGACCATAGTATACTTTTTATTGTTGTGGCATGGCTGTATAAATCTCCTAAGTGTGTTTTGCCAGGCCTACATGCTAATAATTTCTGTTTGGACAAAATGACGATTATATGGTGAGCTGTTGTATGATGCAGTTACCTTGCATGGGTGAGGATCCACCCCATAAGTTTCCAATGTGTGAGCTTTCAAGAGTAAATTGAATTCAGCCATCGCTGGGCTCTGACCTCTAAAATGACACACACACAAAACAAATTAGAGAATTCAAGTGTAATAGTACCAATAAAAACAAGTAGTCCCTTTAGTCAGTCAAATGCTATTTTCTAAGTTAAATACAGAATAAAGAGCCTTACATAAATAGCACTGGGTACATCTATCATTATTTCTCACCATGAGTGTCATATTTTGTAGCTAATTGTACAAAAATAAACTGCTGTATATTTTCCACACTCCAGTGAGTATAGTGTTAGTTAAAGTTATCAAGTTACCAGTAAGCACGTCCCAAACAAATTAAATATTAATATAAAACAAAACTTACAATCTCTCTTTTACTATATATTTTAAAAGACTATTCAGAATGAATATTTCTTATTCAGACCCAAAAGTCGGTAATCTTGTTCTTTTGTCAACAATTCTAAACAGAACCTTCTGGGTACAAAAACTATAAATAATTGTACAAAGAGCCCTCATTTCCATCATCAGAGAAATTTCAAATATTAATTGTAGAACTGTCCCTTATTTTGATAAACAAGCTGCAGAGAAAGGGGGGTTAGTAAATACAGATACAAGAAGAACTAGCTTGTACACTGTGACTATGTTCTGTCTCAAAGATTCAGCTCTGACTCATGTGAATGCCTCACATGTATTACAGAGAATCTAAGCTACTCCTATCACTAAGCATGGCTGGCTTAGTGTGTAATGTTCTTGTTAAAGAATGAGGACTTGAGTTTGAATTCATAGAACTCATGTAAAAGACAGACATAATATTATGCACCTATTGCAACATGGGTGGTGGAGAGAGAAGAATCCCTGCAAAATCTCCCAGACCAGTTAGTATGGTGTACATAGCATCAAAAAAGAAGACTCTTCCTCAAATAATGTGGGAAGCAAGTAGAGATACTCAATGTTGTTTCTGCACTGTTCTGTGCCACTCTGCAAGCATGCAACTATACTTACACAAAGAAACCACAAACACACACACACACACACACACACACACACACACAGAGAGAGAGAGAGAGAGAGAGAGAGAGACAGAGAGACAGAGAGACAGAGAGAGAGAGACAGAGAGACGAGACAGAGAGAGAGACAGAGAGAGACAGAGGGAGAGAGAGAAAGAGAGAGACAGAGAGACAGAGAGCCTACCCCCTGAATGACTTGCCTCTTGTTATGCTGCTTTGCACTCCCACACATGTGCTGGGCACATAACCATCTCTAGTGAGACAACACAGCAAGAGCTAAACATGATCATGCTATGCTCTTGAATCTACAATAGTGGGAGCTAAATAGATCTATTACTAAATACAGCACACATCTTCTAGTGTTTTGTAATAACAATAGTAAATGAAATAGACTAAAATGGAAGGTGATTAACTTTCCCTTTCCTACATGGTATTTTTGTGACTATGTCTCCCCACATTTTATGTCTCATGGATTTCTAATCACCAAACTTAATATCAGATGACAGTGAGTTCCAGGGCTGCCCAACTGCACAGAATATTAAACTCATGAATCTCTACTAATCAGAGGTTGCTATCCAAGGTATGAATAGGCAAGTCACAGCATGGGAGAAAATATCAGCAATGTGGTCAACCAAAAAACTACTAGTATCTAAAATACCTTACAAACTCCTAATAATGAACAAACAGTATTACAAGAAAATACAGATAGTCAAGAAAAAATGGAGCAATGTCTTAACAGACATTTAAAAAGTAGGCAGTTTAAACAGTCAACAACTAGCTTAGCTAAAAAGAAACAAACTCTCATATTGACCTTCTTTTAGTATACCTTCACAGACAATATAAAACCATAGAGCCATCAACAAAAAACCTCACAAGCCCCACAATAAATGTTTATTACTGACTACTAATTTATAATTGGATATAGACCATTGCCAGCCTTATTTGAAATGATTGTAAAGAACCACAAGCAGAGAAAAGCATGGGTTTGGCTCCACCTGACCCATTTGGACACAGAAGCTCCATCATTGGATTCAGAGGGAGAAGACCAAAAGAGCATGTTCACTTTGAGCAGTAGGACTATCCATTTGAGTTAGACTTTGGTGTAACTTGGTTGGGACTTTAGTCTTTACTGCAATTTTAAATATTTCTTATATCTGGATTCAGATGTTTGAGCATTCTTTTAAGATTTGCCTTACAGTAGGATGCTGTGTCTTATCATTCATGAGTATATGATTTACAGTGTGTCTGTAGACTCTGAGGTGAGTAGAAAAACTCCTGTGTCATTCAAGCCCATCACTGGCCCTTTGAAAATTATAAATCCTTCTCTTCCTATGGATCCAGCCTCACCATGGATAGACATTGCCCTGCCCTGGTTGGTATCTTGGAGGAGAATAATTCAGCTGTCCAGCAGGTTAAAGGTTTGATGTTACTCATTCCTATTTGTGGCGTGCTCCCCTCCTTTCTACATTTCCTTATTCTTTGAGAAGTATGAAAATAACAACAGCACCAGGAATAGCAGCAGCAGCAACAATGATAAACAGGAGAAACTGATGTTAAGTTTCTGCTTGGAAGAACATGCTACAATTTATCTGTATTCAGAATTCAGATGAGCTAAAAACTTTAATTTTGATGTTTGCTTTGTTTGTTTATTTAGTTAGAAGAGATCAATGTGGCATCTTTCTGTATCTGAAATTGGAATGAAAGTCTTCAGGCTGTAATTTCCAATCCTTGACTTAGAGAGAGACATGATATATTTTGACAGCACCTTTCTCCATGCCCAACATTAGATACAACATGACAAATGTGGTCAGAGGCATTGGTATGAGAAGAGAGTAAAGGCAAACTGAGGCTATAAAGGACCAAGGCTTTGGGAAAGCAGTAGCATAGAAAAATGTTACAATAGTACACACACAAAAAAACCCCCACAGGTCTTCTGCTACAGTTTTTAGATTCATAATTATATACCCTTACTTAAATCATTTAATTTCTCTGAACTCTGATTCCTTATCTGTCAAACATGGAAGGTGATAGTTATTACCAATGGAAGCAAAACGGTGAATTGGCTAAGCAGGAGTGGTGAGAATTCAGAGTACAAATAATCTTTTCAAGGGACTGTTGCTATTAAATGATGCTACAGAGACGTCAGGTCTCCCTCAGTTTAACCAAATCACCAAGCTACAAGGGAAGCTTGAATGTTATGTGAAGTGACATTAGTTTAAAATAGCAAAATTATCATTTGACCCAGAATACCTATATCTGGGTTAAAGTACAGCCTAAGAACTATAATGCTAAGGACCATTACTATGGACTCTAAGTCTCTAAAATACAGTAACAGGTTAGTACTGAACTTCGTTTATAGCTAGTGACCTCTTGACAGCTAAGGGAACTGAATGGTAGGTATGACTTCTATTACTAAGAAAATGTAGCAAGTGAATTAATTGTTGCCTAATGGATATTATCACTTAGATAAATTCTTGTATTATGTATATGTATGCATGTATGTAATATGTGGACATGAGAATGTCACAGCATGTGTAAAGGTCAGAAGGCAACTTGCAGGAGTTTGTTGTTTCCTTGCACTATGTAGTTGCAGGGAGTGAATTCAGGTTGTCAGATTTAACAGCAAGTTCCTGTACCTATTGAGATGCTACCTCACACATTGAAATAGTTTGTCTAGGGCTAGTGAGTCTTAATGTAAATGATAGTGTGAAAGAATATGTTCATTCTTTCCACTTAGGTTCCTTAATTGTAATTAGCTTTACACTCCAGTTAGGGATACTAATACTAATAATATAAATGGATGACCATGTATGGGACCATAAAGTGGGCAGAGCAACTTCTCTATATTCATCTTAATTTTGGTATGTTTGTAAGTGTCTCTAAAAATCTATCCTCTACTAAGAAGAAAGGGGGAAGGAAGACAGACAGACAGACAGACACACACACACAGAATGAGAGAGAGAGAGAGAGAGAGAGAGAGAGAGAGAGAGAGAGAGAGAGAGAGAATAAAATAACAGAATCTAAGTCTTGTGGTGTAGATCTAAAATCTTAATTAAGCTGAAAGCTGAGCAAAATGATCACAAGTTGGTGTCGATAAGGACTATAAAATGAGTTCTAGATCATATTGTGCAATTTGGTGATATTCTCAGTCAAAATTAAAAGTTAAAAGAGGGCTTCAGATGTAGCTTCATGGTAGAGCCCTTGCCTATTCCCCTTGATGACTTAGGTTTAATGCCCAGTATCAAAATACAAAGAAAAAAAAAAACCCTCTCTTTCCCTCTCCCTCTCTTCCCCTTCCTTCCCTCTCTCTCTCCCTCCCTTCCTCCCTCCCTCTGTCTCGCTCTCTGTCTCTTCCTCTGTCTCGTCTCTGTCTCCTCTCTCTCCCCTCTCTCTCTCTCTGCCTTTCTGCTTATCTAGTACTTCAATGACTATATTGGAAAAGAGAAAAGAGTGGAGATAGTGAGCATACCTGACTTGCTTATGATTTAAAAAGTATTTTTATATCTCAGTTTTTAATTGTTTGATAATTTCATATATGCATAAAATGTATTTTAACCAAATATGAACTTCCTCTTATCTCTAATTCCTGATTCTCATCTCTCTCCAAATTTCAAATTTCAAAAGCTTTAAAAAATATTTTAATGGAGATTATTTCAATTTTTCTTTATATAAAATGTTGCATATGGGTTTGTACTATATAACCTTTAGTTCTAGTCCTACTATGTTTAGGACTTTTATTATGAAGGCATTTCATATTTTGTCAAAGGCTCTGTTGACATCTCTTGAGATAATTCTACAATTTCTGTAATGTGAGAAATTGGTGCTTGCCCATTTGAGTTGGGCTGGTTATTGGAAAGCCTTTCCTTCAGTCTCTGCTCCATTCCTCCATTTTGTTTAGACAGGACAAATTTTGGGTCAAAAGTTCTGTAGTTTGGTTAGTATCCTTATGTTCCACTGGGGGTCCTGGCTGGCTACAAACGGTGGTCTCTTAATGTTCCATGTCCAGTGTCAGGCATGTTGGCTAACTAAGTTTACCTTCATTGATTCCTGGGAGATTCTGCTATCCCAGGTCTATGGGACTTCATAGATATTCTCTCCCCTTCCATGCCCCTCCCACTAGCAGCTGAAGATTTCCATATATTCTTCTGGTCTTCTGTGACTCTCTTTTGTCTCTCCATGCACCTGATGCTGTCTCCCCATTCCCCTCCTCCTCCCCTCTCTCACCTACTTCCCTCTCTCTCTTTGCTTCCTATGACTATTTGTTTCCCCTTCTAAGTGGAATTCAAGCATTCTTGCTTGTTTCTTCCTTCTTCACTTCTTTGAGTCTGTGGTATATATCATGGGTATTCTGTATTTTATGTCTAATATCCACTTATCAGAGAGTACATACCATGCATGTCCTTATGGGTCTTGGTTAACTCACTCAGGATGATATTTTTTTATTTGGTCCATTAGTCCAAAATTCATGATGGCCTTTTAAAAATAGGTTTATAGTATTCCTTGCATAAATGAACCACATTTTCTGTATGTATTCTTTGGATAAGAGACATCTGGGTTGATTCCAGTTTCCGGCTATTATGAATAAAACTGCTATAAACATGTGGTGGGACATGTGTTCTTGGAGTATGATAGAGCATCTTTTGAGTATATGCTCAAGAGTAGTATAGCTGGGTGTTCAGATAGAAGTATTTTCAAATTTCTGAGAAACTGCCAGATTGATTTCCAGAGTGGTTGTATAAGTTTGCAATTCCACCAGCAGTGAAAGAGTGTTCCCTTTTTCTCCACATCATCACCTGCATGTGCTGTCCCTTAAGATTTGGGTCTTAGCCATTCTAATTGGTGTAAGTGGACTCTCGGGGTCATTTTGATTTGCATTTCCATGATGACTAAGGATGTTTAGAATTTTTTAAAGTGCTTCTTGGCCATTCAAGATTCTTCTGCTGAGAATTCTTTGTTTAGTTCTGTGCCCCATTTGTAAATTGGGTTACTTGGTTTGCTGAAGGTTAACTTTGTGAGTTCTTTATATATTTTAAATATTAGCCCTCTGTTGGATATAGGGCTAGTGAAGACCTTTTCCTATTTGTTGGCTGCCATTTTGTTCTATTGACAGTATCCTTTGCCTTACAGAAGCTTTTCAGTTTCAAGAGATCACATTTATCCATTCTTGATCTTAAAGACTGAGCCATTGGTGTTCTGTTCAGGAACACAATCAAGTTTTGGGTCCTTTACCAATGCATTTAAGGTTATTTCCCACTTTCTTTTCTATGAGATTTAGTGTATCTGATTTTATGTTGATGTCCTTGATCCACTTAGAGTTGAGTTTTGTGCAGTGTGGTTAAATACGGATCTATTTGCATTCTTTTACATTCAGACATCCAGTTAGCCTAGCACCATTTATTGAAGATGCTCTCCCTTTTCCATTGTATGGTTTTCCTTTTTGTCAAAAATCAAGTATCTATACATTTGTGGGTTTATTTCTGGGTCTTCAATTCGATTCCATTGATCAAGATGTCTGTTTCTGTACCATCACCACGTAGTTTCTCTCATTATTTTTCTATAGTATAGCTTGAGGACAGGAATTGTGATCCCTCCAGAGGTTCTTTTATTGTTCAGGATTGTTTTGGTTATCTTGGGTTTTTTGTTTTTCCATACAAAGTTGAGAATTGCTCTTTCAAGGTCTGTAAAAAAACTATTGGAATCTTGATGGGGATTGAAATAAATTTGGGATTACTTTTGGTAAGATGGCCATTTTCACTAATTAATCCTACTAATTCTTGAGCATGGGAGATCTTTCTATCTTCTGAGGTCTTTATTTTCTTTCTTCAGAGTCTTGTGAGTCTTGTCATACAGATCTTTTACTTGCTTGGTTAGAGTTACACTGAGATATTTTATATTGTCTATGGCTATTGTACAGGGTGTTGTTTTGTTAATTTTTTTATCATATATATAAAGAAGTCTACTGATTTCTTTGAGATAATTTAGTATCTAGCCACTTTGCTGAAGTTGTTTATTAGCTGTAGAGTTTTTGGTCGAATTTTGGGGCTGTCTCATATATACTATCATATCATCTGTGAATAGTGATACCTTGCCTTCTTCCTGTACAACTTATATTCCCTTGACCTCCTTTTGTTTTCTTATTGTTCTAACTAGTGCTATGTTGAATAGACAAGGAGAGAGTGGGCAGCTTTATCTTGTCCCTAATTTTAGTGGGACAATTTTAATTTTGCTTCAAGTTTGTCTCCATTTAATTTGATGTTGGCTATTGACTTGCTGTATATTGCTTTTATTATGTTTAGCTATGTGCCTTGAATCCCTGATCTTTCCAAGACTTTTAACATGAAGGGGTGTTGTATTTTGTCAAAGGCTTTTTTCAACACCTAATGAGATGGTCATGTTATTTGTTTCAGTTTATTTATACAGTGGATTACATGATGGATTTTCATATTTGAACAATCTCTGCATCCACGGGCCAAAATTTTGTATGAGTCTGATGGTGCATTCTGGAGAGGCGTATCCCCAGAGACTTCATTCCAGGATTGCTTCTTGCTGCTGATATGCTTTTCCTGACATTATTTCATATCCTAATGATTCCTTGGCATCAGCCCATTTGGGCAAATTTCCTATAGATCAACAGGAAGATGAAATTTTATGAATTAATGCTGTTTAGATGAATTAATGACTTTATAGCATTCCTGATTTGATTCAAATAAATTAGGAAGAATATTTAAGAAGATGGTTTTAGTTGTTTTGCCGAGAGATATGATAACATTAGAATCAAGAAGAGAATTAGCTCTCTCCTCATAAAATAGTAAGTAAATGCTGCATAATAGGGAATATGATAAGTTTTTATAATTATGCTAATAAGATATATAAGCTCAGGATGAATTTATGATCAAAGGAAAAACATTCATTCTAGGTCAGGTCCAAGAATGAAGCCACAGGTATGTACTATGATAACGTAAGGCTGTGTGAAACTTAGAACTGAACTCATACAATGAAATATTGCTCTGAATTTACTATCAACATCTTTCTGTGAATCTTTGTGTAACATTTGATTTATGAGGTAATTTTATAAAAAAACTTTTGTCTCAGAAAGTATAAAACAACCTAAAAGAAGGAATAAAATGTGGCTTAGCCTGATTTATCAAATGTACATATTTGTATGTTTCTCTATATGTATATACCTACATATACTCATGTAATATATAAATATATAATATATATATATATAATATGTAGGTATATGTGTATGTATATAAATATGCATGAATACTTGTGTGGAGTTGTTGAGTCAGGTTGTTATCCCGTGTGTGTGTGTGTATGTGTTTATGTATGGGTGTGTCTGTTATATCTATGTGTGTGCTTGAGTATCTCCATTTCCTCTTTCTTATCTCTTTGCCTCATGAATAGTTTACGAACTCCAAGCCTTTAGCCTAGACAGAAAGGGTTCCTGGGACAGAGAGAAACTAAGCCTTTTTTTCTTAACCTTTCTTAGGCCTCTTGCTACTGTAACACCTAGATGACTATCTCCTTCCTAGACCTGCCCAACAAGAAGTAATGTGTGAGCAGTTCTGGTAGTCATAGGTTCAAGTCTTGATATGAATGTTAACTAACAGGAATCATTCTTTATCCTCTTTAAGATGTATCTTAATTTTTCTTCACACAAATGGTGCCTGTCTCCTACAATTCGGAAGAATGAATTGGAACACCACTCAGAAACCTCTTTGCATTATATTTGGCATTCTGAAAATGCTTAGTAAATGTTTGTCATTATATTCACCAAATGTAAGGTCCTGCAAATTCTTGCCACAGAAGATCTCCCTTTCTTACTCATTCCTGCAATGAATTCAACTTACACATCTAACAACTTTTATCATTTGGTTCCTAAGAAGACTAATTGTATGCTGCAGTTTCACCAACTTGAAATACTATAATTCATTGTTCCCTCTAGTACATTTACTTCCAAAAATATAGAGAGATTAGTGAATATTTTATATATATTTTCAACACATTTCCTTTAGAAGAAAATTCTTTAGGGTAAGCCATAGAGTGGTATGTTATGCTTCTGAAATAGGCACAGTGCTATGATGTGTAAGTATTCTGAAAATAAAGGTTATTTTTTTTATCAGAATTTTTTTCTTCTTTATTGCATATTTATTTACATTTCCGATGTTATCCACTTTCCCCATTGCCCCCCCACCCAGAAACCCACTATCCCATCCCCCTCCTCCTGCCTCTATGAGGATGTGCACCCCCCGACCCCTACTCCCACCTCCCCACCTTCGAATTCCCCTATACTGGGACATCCAGCCTTCAAGGGACCAAGGATCTCCTCTCCCACCTATGCCCTACAAGGCCATCCTCCCCTACATATACAGCTGGAGCCATGGGTCCCTCCCTATGTGTCCAGGCTGGTGGTTTAGACCCTGGGAACTTGGTTGTTTGGTATTGTTGCTCTCCTCATGGGGCCTCAAACCCTTTCAGTTACTTCAGTCTTCTCTCTAACTCCTCCACTGGGAACCCCATGATCAGTTCAGTAGTTAACTGTGAGCACCCGCCTTTGTATATGTCAGGCTCTGGCAGACAGTTTATCTTTTTAAAAGCTGAAAAATGCTGCCACTTTAAGTAGCCAAACATGTACTGTGAAAATCATAATAAAAAACAAAAAAGGGAAAATTGCTTCAGGTACTACTTTATTACTAGAGGCCCAGACCACGAGAGAGAGAGAAAGAGAGAGAGAGAGAGAGAGAGAGAGAGAGAGAGAGAGAGAGAGAAGAGAGAGAGAGAGCATTATGTAGTTCTTTATCATAATGATCATAGCACTGGCTATCCTCGCTGTTATCACCTATCACCTAATATTTCTATGATTTGTACAGGATCTAAATTCCACCTAATTGTAGACTAGCACACCTGAGTTACCTGAATTCCAAGTTGGCAATGATTTCCAATCATGCTTACTTTTGATCCATTTATTTATGCTTGAATTCAAATCCCAGAAATGTGTAAGTCATTTAACCTCTTTGGACCCTGTTCCTACATACATAAAGGGAAAACAACCATAGTATCTCCTTCCTACATTGTTGTGAAAATTAATTTGGTCAGTGTGTACAATATATATATAATAGCACAGTGTCTGGTACGGTGGTATTCTATTTCGGTTTGGTTCTTTGACAATTATTACAGTACAGTTATTATTCTGAAGTGTTGGGATAAGCAAAGGAATAACATACATTGAGTTTCATCATCTTGAAATCAGAAAATGGAATCTTTTCAATGAATTTCATTATATGTAGAGTCAATACCTCCAGCAAGGTCCATAAGAAAGGAAAAAGCAAAAGTTAAATTAAAAAAATAGCTTATTAATCTCAAATTTATTTTCAAAAACTCAGAAGGGTTAGGAATGTATTTGTATAATAAAATAAATAACTTTTTAAACTTCTGATCATTCATAGATAGCTATCTTGGAAAAGTCTATACTACTGAGATGCTAAATCATCATTTGTGGAACCCAGAAATGTTTCTCTGTAAGCTCAAGCTGCCTATTTACTATTTCAGATACTTTGGCTGCATGTGATTTTCCTTTTCTACATACTAAGGATGCTTTTCATCTTTAGATTTTTGCTCAAATTACCTGAGTTCATTGTTATGAATTTCCATGATTTTTCTTTCCAACTTCTGTGACTGCTTGGGAAAAATCTCAAATTCATTGATATAATTCTCGGGATGCTCATCAGGGTAGTAATCACCAAACTCAGCTGTAACCATCAAAAATTGGAGAAAAAGAGAGAAATTTAAAACAGCACAACCAGAGCACACATACAGTCTTCCACCATTCAAATTAAGATAATACACGGAACTTACACAATAGAATTCATTTGGGGAATTGACCAGCCTCATTTTCCAGAAACATATTCATGTTCACATCTCGCTATGTGAATGTGGGTGCTGGTTAACCCTTTTTGTGCCTCATTTTCTGTGTCATAAAATAATTTAAATCATGGTTGTTTTTCAGTAGGGCACTATTGGTACTTACGATACTGAATGAATAATTTTATTCTTTCAGATTTCCTAAGATTTACAGAAATTTTCAGCCACTAAATGTTAGTAGTTAAATCACTGTTATTATTAATAATAACATCCTCCAGAGCTAGTCAAAGGTTACAAAATTTCAGTTATGTACAAGAGATACACTCAAGAGATCTGTTATGCTACATTGTGAGTATACTTATTAGAAGAGTGTATACTATTTTTAAAACTCAGTAGAATAGATTTTGAGTGTTTACATAAAATTATATACAAAGGAGGTAATCACACACACACACACACACACACACACACACACACACACAAGTATATATTCTGAATTTGGTAACCATAAAATCCAAACATCAAAACTCCATGTTGTATATTATTCAAGGCTTTATCATAGACGGTTTACAGCTCTTCGAGGAACCTCCACTCTGAATTCTATAATGGCTGCAGCAATTTACGCTCCCACTAGCAGTGAGTTAAATGTTCCCTTTTCTTCAGCATTTGCAATCACCACTTTATTTTTTTTTTTAAATCTTAGCCATTCTAATCATGTTAAAATGACATCTCAAAGTATTTGTTATTTAAATTTCCCTGATGGATATGGATGAGAGCTCCCCTGATGATTTTAATGTTTAGTAAGGATTGAAAAACATGATCAAGGTCTGGTTTATCACACAGCATCATCAGCCATTTGCATTTCATATTCTCCAAACTCTGTATTTAGTTCCATGCCATATTTAAAATTGGTTTATTAGTTTTCATTATGTTTTGTTTTTGTAGTTCTTCGTATAGTGTAGATACAACACTTGGTTAAGTATGTAGTTGCTAAACATATTTTCTCCTGTTCTGTTGGCTGCGTCTTCATTGAAATAATGATTTTCATTGTAGTAGAGAAGAGATTTAGTTTAAAAGGCTTTCCTGTGCTTGTGCCTGTAAATTCAAACATACTCCATACTTTCTCCTCTGTTGGATGTTATTTTTATTTCCCAGTAAGTGGGCTTTGAGGTCTCCTATATTCAATCTCTGTTCAGTGTGGAAGAGACCCTCCTCCTAGCTGACTGCAGAAGACAATTTGCATTTGTATCAAGATATAGAACTCTCAGCTCCTCTAACACCATGTTTGTCTGCAGGTTGGCATGGTTCCTACCAGGATGATAATGGACTGAACCTCTGAGACTGTAAGCCAGCCCCAATTAAATGTTCTCCTTTATAAAAGTTGACATGGTCATGGTGCCTTTTCACAGCAATAAAACCCTAAGACATCTTGTTTCCAATTTTAGTGGAAATCATTTGCAATACTCTTCATGTAGAATGATGTTAGCCCTGATATTATTATAAATTGCCTTTATAATGTTAAGATGTTCCTTATTTTCTTATCATGGAGAGACATTTGATTTGTCAAAGAACTTTTCTGGATCTAGTGAGATGTCCTTTAGTGTATTTATTTCTTAGATATTATTAAAAATTATTTATTATGTTGAACAATCCTCAAAGGACTTGGATCAAGATGACTTGATCATGGTGTATTTTCTTTTGGTGTATTTTTTAATTCTGTTGGGAGCATTTCATTCAGAATATTTGTGTTATGTTCATGAACAGATATTGGTCTACATTTTCTCTTTTTGTTGAATCTTTGCCTAGTTTGGTATTAAGGTAATATTGGCCTTATAAATAATTTGCAAATGATTCTAAAGTTTCCATTTTCCAGACTACTTTGAGTAGAATTATTATTAGTTCTTTTTGAAGTCTGGCTATAACCACCTTGAGCACATATCCAATTAGACTCTGTATCTTACTGCATAGAAGATCACTCATCCATGTTCATTGCTTCCTTATTCATAATATTCAGGCAATGGAAATAGCCTAGATCCCAGTCAACTAATGAATAAATAATGAAAATGTGTTTCAGATACAAAATAGAAAATTATTCAAGCTGTTAAGCAAAATGAAATTTGTACATAAATGGACTGATCTAGAAACAGTTACTTGGAGTGTGACAATCAAGACTCACAAAGGCCAAAATTGCATGCTTACTCCAACATAGAGATGTTAGCCTTTAAGTTTAGTATGTGTGTTTCATTTGGAATATTCATAGATTTAAGCAAATAATATGAGGTTCTGGGGGAGTAGGAGATCATTCAAGGATTGGAAAATAGAATACAGTGCATAAAAGGGACATAGGGCAAAATGAAATAGGAAAAATTAAGTAGGGTGGGGGTTGGAGGGTAGAGTAGTGAAGAAATGAGAAAGATTAGTTAACAATAGAAGTCATTTTGAAAACACCATTGGGATATACCCTATATTGGTGGAAGATTATAACTAGAAATTATATGCTATGAAATATAACTCCCAGTACTAGAAATGGGTTATCTCTTCTTTAAGTTATTGGCTAAAGGTGTCTCACAAACCTCTCCACAAACATAAGGTATTGGTTATCTCTAGAAGTGAGCAGTAAGAATATATTGCTGAAGATATAATATAGTTGGTCAAATACACAAAACTGGATTAACTTGACTATATTAAAATTAAAATATTTCTCTTTATTAAGCGGCATTTTAGTCAAAGTAAAAACATGTCAAATTTAAGGAACATATTTGCAAAATATGGGGTTCCCAATGGAGGAGTTGGAGAAAAGACTGAAGGATCTGAAAGAGTTTGTGGCCCCATGGGGAGAGCAACAATACCAACCAACCAGAGCTCCCAGGGTTTAACCACCAGCCTAGGAGCACATAGGGAGGGACCCATGGCTCCAACTGTATACATAGGGGAGGATGGTCCTTGTAGGGCATAGGTGGGAGAGAAGGTCCTTGGTCCTGTGAAAGCTGGATGCCCCGTATGGGGGAATTCAAGGGCAGGAGTGGGTGGGTGGGGCACATCCTCATAGAAGCAGGAGGAGGGGAGATGGGATAGTGGGTTTCTGGTTGAGGGGGTGTGAGGAAAGGGGATAACATCTGAAATGTAAAGAAAACATCCAATAAAAATAAATAAAAAAATAAAAAATAATAAAAAAATGTTAAATTTAAGGAACATATTTGCAAAATCTGAGGTTTATAGGGCTGATATATAGAATCCCTGAAATTTGGTAAGAAAATGGGTAGGATGATCAGTAGAAAAATGCTCAATACATATGAACACACCACCTACAAAACCAAAAATGGATAGGAAAGGATGTTCAAACTTCTAATAAACTATACATACATAAGCAAATTAAAAATACCACTTTATGTGTATAAACTTCTAAAAAGTGGACGATGGCAGTAAATTGAGAAGATAGGAACATGTATGTACTTCTATAGATTAATTACATAGTTTTAGAAAGCAGTATGGGAGTACTTAGGTAAGTATTATGATTAATACATCCCTTTTCTAGGTATACACACTAGAAATACATCAGAGTTATCTGCAAGAAACGATATTATCAATGGTATCTGTTGTTTGCATTGGTGTTTATAGTATCAACATGATTGTGAAAATTGAGAAGCAACTTGGGTGTCCACTGTTGGTGTGAATCATGAGTAAAACACAGAGATGCACCCTGCAAAACACTCTTTTGGGTTAGAAACAATTGCCTCAAACAGTATTTTGGGCATAAAATAAAGAAGTTAAATGAGTTCTATAGTCCTATTTAATTTATGAAGTGGAACAGGGTACAGCATGAAGTCATATTCAACAGGTTATGAAACTACAGGCAAAAAAAATCTAGTTGTCTTTAGGTAATAAAATAGAGAATAGCGAAAAAAAAAAAAAAGGAAAATCAATAAATAAACATGTAAGCTGAAATGGCTATGGAATGATGGATAACTCAAACTAGTTTCCGGAAGTACACTTAAGTATTCTGAAAATAAGGTCATTTTTTTAATCAGAATTATTTTCCTCTTTATTGCATATTTATTTACATTTACCTATTTATCCACTTTCCCCATGCCCCCCACCCAGAAACCCACTATCACCCATCCCCCTCCTCCTAGCTTCTATGAGGATGTGCACTCCCCCGCCCCTACTCTCCCACCTCCCCACCTTCGAATTCCCGTATACTGGGACATCCAGAGCCTTCAAGGGGACCAAGGATCTCCTCTCCCACCTATGCCTACAAGGCCATCCTCCCCTATCATATACAGCTGGAGCCATGGGTCCCCCTCCCTATGTGTTCCCAGGCTGGTGGTTTTAGACCCTGGGAACTCTGATTGTTTGGGTAATGTTGCTCTCCTCATGGGGCCTCAAAACCCTTTCAGTACTCAGTCACTCTCTAACTCCTCCACTGGGGAAACCCCATGACAGTTCTTTAGTTAACAGAGAGCAACCCGCCTTTTGTATTATGTCAGGCTCTGGCAGACGTTACTGTTTAAAAGCTGATAAATGCTGCCACTTTAAAGTAAGCCAAACAAGTACTTTGTGAAAATCATAATCAAAAACAAAAAAGGGAAAATTTCTTCATGGGTACTAACTTTATTACTAAAGCCCAGACCCACGAGATAGAGAGAGAGAGAGAGAGAGGAGAAGAGAGAGAGAGAGAGAAAAGAAAGAGAGAAGAGAGCATTAATTTAGTTCTTTAACATAATGATCATAGCACTGGCTACCTTGCTGTATCACCTATCACCTAATATTTCTATATCTGTACAGGATCCTAAATTCCACCTAATGTAACTAGCACACCTGAGTTACCTGAATTCCAAGTTGGCAAATGGATTCCAATACATGCTTACTTAGATCCATTTATTTATGCTTGAATTCAAATTCCCCAGAAATGTGTAAGTCATTTAACCTCTTGACCCTGTTTCCTACACACATAAAGGGAAAACATACCATAGTATCGTTCCTTCCTCATTGTGTGAAATTAATTTGGTCCAGTGTGGCAGTATATATATAATAGCACAGGTCAGGTAACGGTGGTATTCTATTTCGGGTTTCGGTTTTTTTGGGGGGTTCTTTTCTTTGGAACAATTATTACAGTAACAGTTATTATTCTCAAGTTGTTGGGATAAGCAAAGGAATAACATACATAGAAGATTCATCATCTGAAATTCACCACACAAATCCACCAGAAAATGGAAATCTTTTCCCGCCCCCTCCCCCCCCCCCACCGCCCCCCTCACCCCCCTTCCCCCCCACTCCCCCTCCCCCCCAGAAAAAACAAAATGAATGTTTTGGGGTTTTGTGTTAAAAGGTAAGGAACCATCAACCAAGACATACCACTACACACCCTGACCCTCCGGGGCGCCCGTACCTCACCTCCCGTCCCCCTCCCCCTTCCCCAACCCCCCCCCCCCCCCCCCCCCCCCCCCACGGCAACATACCCCAGCCACACCCCAAACAAAACCCCCCCCACCACACTCCTTTAACTTCCATGTAATATGCACATAAAATAACACAACAAAAACACCATACAGCTCAAACAACGCAAGCAAACAAGGAACATGTCTCAACTCCAGATAATGCAGAAATCAACATATGTTTGAACCCATGAAAAGTTTTCTCAGTAACTCAAGCTGCCTAATTAATCAATTCAGATACTTGGCTGCATGTGATTTTCCATTTCTACATACTAAGGAAGCTTTTCATCTTAGATTTTTTGCTCAAATTACCTGAGATCATTGTTATGAAATTTCCATGATTTTTCTTTCCAACTTCTGTGACTGCTTTTGGAAAAATCTCAAATTCATATGATATAATTCTCCGATGCTCACTAGGGTAGTAATTTCACCAAACTCATCTGTAACCATCAAAAATGGAGAAAAAGAGAGAAAATATAAAACCAGCACAACCAGAGCACACATACAGTCTTTCCAACCATTCAAATTAAGATAATACACGGAACTTACACAATAGAATTCATTTGGGGAATTGACCAGCCTCATTTTCCAGAAGAAACATATTCATGTTTCACATCTCGCATGTTAGTGTGGGTGCTGGTTAACCCATTTTGTGCCTCATTTTTCTGTGTCATAATATAATTTAAATCATGTTGTTTTCAGTTAGGGGCACTATTTGGTAACTTACGATACTGAAAAAAAAAAATGAATAAATTTTAATTCTTTCAAGCTTTCCTAGATTTACAGAAATGTTCAGCCACTAAATGTTAGTAGATTAATCACTGTATTATTATTAATAATAACATCCCTCCAGAGCTAGTCAAAGTTAAAAAATTTCAGTTATGTACAAGAATTACACTCAAGAGAACTGTTATGCTACATAGTGAGTATACCTTATTAAGAAGAGTTTATACTATTTTTAAAACTCAGTATAATAGATTTTTGAGTGTTGACATAAAATTAAATATACAAAGGGGGTAATCACACACACACACACACAACCACACACACACACAAGTAATATCGGGATTTGGTAACCAAAAAATCCAAACATCAAACCCATGTTGTATATTTTTCAAGGCTTTATCAAAAACCTTTTTACAGCTCTTCGAGAACCTCCACTCTAAAATTCCTAATGGTGCAGCAATTTACGCTCCCACTACAGTGAGTTAAATTTTCCCTTTTCTTTCACATTGCAACCCCCCCACCACTTTATTTTTTTTTTTAAATCTTAGCCATTTTTAATTTCATGTTAAAATGACATTTTCAAAGAATTTGTTATTAAAATTTCCCTGATGGATAGGATGAGACTCCCCCTGGCATTTTAATTTTAGTAAGATTGAAAACATGATCAATCTGGTTCATAAACACAGCATCATCACCATTTGCATTCTTCTTCAAACCTGTTTTTAAATTTCCATGCCATTTTTAAAAAATTGGTTTATTAGTTTTCATTATGTTTTGTTTTTGTAGTTTTTTCATAGTGTAGATACAACACTGGTTAAGTATGTAGTTGCTAAACATATTTTCTCCTTTTCCCTTTGGCTGCCTTTTTCATTGAAATAAGGATTTCCATTGTTAAGAAAGATTTAGTTTAAAAGGCTTTCTGTGCTTGTGCCTGTAAATTCAACATACTCCATACTTTCTCCTCTGTTGGATGATTTTTATTTTCCAGAAGTGGGCTTTGAGGGCTCCATATTCAGTCTTTGTCCAGTGTGGAAGAAAACCCTCCTCCTAGCTGACTGCAAAGACAAGTTGCATTTGTACCAAGATATAAACTCTCAGCTCCCTAACACATGTTTGCCCTGCGGGGTTGGGCAGGGCCCTACCGGGAAATATAAGGACTGGAACTCTGAAACTGTAAGCCATCCCCAAAAAAATTTTTTTCCCTTTTAAAAAAGGGTTTACATGGTCAGGGCCCTTTTCACAGCAAAAAAACACTAAGACATCTTTTTTCCCAAATTTTTTAGGGGAAATCATTTCAATACTCTTCATGAAAGAATGATGTTAGCCCTGATTTTTTAAAAAAATAAATTTCCTTTATAATGTAAGATGTTCCTTATTTTCTTATCATGGAGAACATTTGATTTGTCAAAAAAATTTTTCGGGATCTAGTAGATTCCTTTAGTGTATTTTTTCTTAGATATTATTAAAAAATTTTATTATTTTGAACAATCCTCAAAGGATTTGGGATCAAGATACTTGATCAGGGTTTGTATTTTCTTTTGGTGATTTTTAATTCTGTTGGAGCATTTCATTCAGAATATTGTTTTAAAGTTCTGAACAGATATTGGTCTACATTTTTCCTTTTTGTTGATTTTTGCCTAGTTGAAATTAAGGAATATTGGCCCTTATAAAAAATTTGCAAATGATTCTAAAGTTTCCATTTTCCAGACTACTTAGTAAATTATATTAGTTCTTTTTGAAGTCGGGTTTAAAATCACCTTGAGCACATACCCAAATTGGGACTCTGTATTTTACTGCATAGAAGATCCTCATTCCAGTTCATTGCTTCCTTTTCATAATATTCAGGCAATGAAAAAGCCCTAGATCCCGCAACTAAGAATAAATATTGAAAATGTGTTTCAGATACAAAATAGAAAATTATTCAAGCTTTTAAGAAAAATTTGAAATTTGTACTAATGGATTGAACTGGAAACAGTTATTTTGGATTTGTGAAAATCAAGACCAAAAAGGCCCAAATTGCATGCTTACCCAACATAGAAAGTTACCTTTAATTAGTATGTGTGTTTCATTTGGAATATTCATAATTTTTAAGCAAAAAAATAGTTTTTGGGAGTGGGGAGATCATTCAAGGATTGGAAAGTAGAATATAGTGCAAAAAAGGGGACATAGGGCAAAATGAAATAGGGAAAATTAAGTAGGGTGGGGTTGGGGGGTAAGAAAGTGAGAAAATGAAAAAGATTATTAACAATAGAAGTCATTTGACCTTTGCCTCGGGGCCCCGTGGGGTCCTGCTCCTGTGGAACCAAGGATCCAGCCCATCCGGGGGGGCCCACTGCACACAGAGGGGGGAGGGTAAGTCACCTTCCCACTACCCCCAAAACCCCCGGAGTTACAGCCGGGAGCCGGGTGGGGTTAAGGAACTAGCGGGCCCAACCCAAAAAACCCCCCCCCCGGGACTATAACTTCCGTGCGCCCGGACCGGTCGGGACCTGGGGCGGGCCCTTGCGGGGCTGCTCCTGTGGAAACACAGGATCCTGAATATCCTAGAGGGACCCACGCACACAGAGGGGGAGGGTAAGTCCCCTTTGCCCACTACCCCAAAACCAAGTTAAAACCCGGGAAAGCCAGGGGGGTTTTTAAAGGAACTAGGCACCCCCAAAGGGCGCCCCCCCGGGAAATTATAACTTCCCGTGCGCCCAACCCTGGTCCTTTGGCCTGGGGCGGCCCGTTGCTGGTCTGCTCCTTGGAAACACAGGATCCGGGAGTCATCCTAGGGACCCACTGCCACAGAACAGTCCCTCACGGTCTGCTCGGGTGGAAACACCTGATCCAAGACAACCTAAGACATACTGCACCCTTTTTGCGGGGGCACTTTACCCTGGTTTTGCGCCTTGGAAACACGAACCTGAACTCCAAAAGACCCTTTATAATAAAATACTTAGGATCACAAACACAGAACATCTAATCCGGGGGGGAATTGACAAAAAAATATACTAAAACAACCCCATTCCCCAAAATGACCGGAAACACTAAGAAACCAATTGGGGAAAAGGAACCAAAACTAAAAAAAAAAACCAAATTCCTACTATTCGCCCCCTTCTCCCCCTGAAACCCGGGTCATCCATACCGGAAAAAAACTTCGAAAAAATACTTCCATATATTATATTTTGAAACCCTTTAAAAACTCCCTTAAAGTAATACAGGAAACCCCGGAAACAGTAAACCCCCTCAAAGAGGAAACAAAAAATCTTTAAAGAATTGAAAGAGAACACGGGTAAACGGGTAAAGCCCTTAAGGGGGAACACAAAAATCCTTTAAAAGAATTTCAAAAAAACCCACAACAAAACGGGTGAAGGAATTGAAAAAACCCATCCGGGTCTAAAACGGAAATAGAAACAATAAAAAATCTCAAAGGGAGACAAACTCTGGAGATAGAAAAGTGGAAAGAGATCGGGAAATATAATGCAAGCATCACCAACAAAATACAAGAATAGAAAAAAATCTCATGCACAGAAGATACCAAATGGAAAACCCGGCACAACAGTCAAAAAAAAAGCAAAATGCAAAAAGGGCTCCTAACACAAACATTCAGGAAATCCAAGGCAATGAAGACCAAACCTAAGGATAAAATATAGAGAGAGTGAAGATTCCCAATCAAAGGGGCCAGTAAATACTTCAACAAAATTATAAGGAAAATTTTCCCCAAACCCAAAGTACAAGACACCCAAAACCCCATACAGAAGCCTACGGGAACACCAAACAGACTGACCAGAAAACAAATACCTCCCTCACTAATACCAAACACCAATCACAAAACAAGAAAAAAAAACAAAAGCAGTAAGGGAAAAAGTCAATAACATTAAAGGCAGCCCTATAAGAATCACGACTTTTCACCAGAGACAAAAAGCCGAAGATCCTGTTTGATATCACCAGACCCTAAGGAACACAACTCCCAAACCCGACTGCAAAGCCCCCAAAACTCTCAATCACTATAGTTTTGAAACCAAGGATATTCCATGACAAAAAAAAATTTTTGGCAAAATTTTTCCCCAAACAAACCCAGCACTTCAAAGGAAAT
The DNA here is from genome assembly GCA_021653895.1 of Mastomys natalensis. Lineage (NCBI taxonomy): Eukaryota > Metazoa > Chordata > Mammalia > Rodentia > Muridae > Mastomys > Mastomys natalensis. The sequence continues at coordinate 366,258 of JAJTUV010001320.1, read as the reverse complement.
TGATGAAACCGCCAACAAAAGGGAAGGGAAAACTACAACCTAGAAAAAACATGAAGTAATCGTCCAACAACCCCCCAAAAAAAAAAAAAAAAAAAAAAAAAAAAAAAAAAGGTGCTACACAAACGAATTCCACCTCAAATAACAAAAATACCAGGAAGAAATCAATCATTTTTCCTTAATATCCCTTAACATCAAGGACCCCAATTCCCAATAAAAAAAGTAACTATCAGATTTGATACAAAAACAGACCCAAATTTTGGTTGCATACAAGAAACGCACCTAAAGTACAAAGACAACTTCCCTTCAGATTAAAAGGCGGGAAACAATTTTCCAAGAAAAGGCCCCAAGAAAAAAAAGCGGGAAGTAGCCATTCAATATCAATAAAATCGACTTTCAACCAAAAGTAATCAAAAAAGATAAGGAAGGACACTTCATACTCATTAAAGGAAAAATCTACCAAGATGAACTCTCAATTCTGAACATTTACGCTCCAAATGCAAGGGCACCTACATTACATAAAAGAAACTTTACTAAAGCTCAAAGCACACATTGCACCTCACACAATAATAGTGGGGGATTTTAACACCCTGCTCTCTCCAATGGACAGATCGTGGAAACAGAAACTAAACAAAGACACACTGAAATTAACAGAAGTTATGGACCAAATGGATTTAACAGATATCTATAGAACATTTCATCCTAAAGTTAAAGAATACACCTTTTTCTCAGCACCTCATGGTACCTTCTACCAAAAAGACCATATAATTTGGTCACAAAACATCCTCAACAGATCAAAAGATTGAAATAATCCCCTGCATCCTATCAGATCACCACGGACTAAGGCTGGTCTTTAATAATGACAGAACCAAGGGAAAACCCACATCCATGTGGAAACTGAACAATGTCAACTCAATGATGACTTTCTAAAGGAAGAAATAAAGAAAGAATTAAAGACTTTCTAGAATTTAATGAAAATGAGGAAACATCATACCAGAACTTGTGGGACTCCATGAAAGCAGTGCTAAGAGGAAAACACATAGCTCTAAGTGCCTACAAAAAAGAAATTGGAGAGAGCACACATTAACAACTTGACAGCACACCTGAAAGCTCTAGAACAAAAGAAGCAAATATACCCAAGAGGAGTAGGCGCAGAAATAATCAAACTCAGGCTGAAATCAACTGAGTAGAAACAGAAAGAACTATACAAAAAATCAACAAAACCAAGAGTTGGTTTTTGAGAAAATCAACAAGATCGATAAACCCTTAGCCAGTTTAAACCCAAAGGGGGCACAGAGCAGTACCCAAATTAATAAAATCAGATCTGAAAAGGAGAACATAACAAACAGAAACGAGGAAATCCAAAAAATTATCAGATCCTACTACAAAGGTCTATACTCAACAAAACTGGAAAATCGGATGAAATGGACAATTTTCTAACAGATACCAGTATCAAATTTAAATGAGGAGCAAATAAACCATCTAAACAGTCCCATAACCCCTAAAGAAATAGCGCAGTCATTAAAAGTCTCCCCACCAAAAAAAAGCCCAGGACCAGATGGTTTTAGTGGAGAATTCTATCAGACCTTCAAGAAGACCTAATACCAATTCTCTTCAAACTATTCCACAAAATAGAAACGGAAGAACACTACCCAATTCGTTCTATGAAGCTACAATCAACTCATACCTAAACCTCACAAAGTTACCCAACAAAGAAAGAGAACTTCAACCAATCTCTCTTATGAATATTGATGCAAACAATACTCAATAAAATTCTAGCAAACCGAATCCAAGAACACATCAAAACAATCATTCATCATGATCAAGTGGGCTTATCCCAGGAATGCAAGGAGTTACATATTCAGAAATCCATCAATGTAATCCACTATATAAACAAACTCAAGAAAAAACCACATGATCATCTCATTAGATGCTGAGAAAGCATTTGACAAAATCCAACATCCCTTCATGGTAAAAGTCTTGGGAAAGATCAGGAATTCAAGGCCCATACCTAAACATAGTAAAAGCAATATACAGCAAACCAGTAGCCAACATCAAACTAAATGGAGAGAATCTTGAAGCATTCCCACTAAGATCAGGGACTAGACAAGGCTGCCACTCTCTCCCTACCTATTCAATATAGTACTGGAAGTCCTAGCCAGAGCAATTAGACAACAAAAAGAAGTCAAAGGAATACAAATAGGAAAGGAAGAAGTCAAAATATCACTATTTGCAGATGATATGATAGTATACTTAAGTGACCCCAAAAACTCCACCAGAGAACTCCTAAACCTGATAAACGACTTCACAAGGTGGCAGGTTATAAAATCAACTCGAACAAATCAGTAGCCTTCCTCTACATGAAAGATAAACAGGCTGAAAAAGAAATTAGGGAAATGACACCCATCACAATAGTCACAAATAATATAAAATACCTCGGGGTGAATCTAACCAAGCAAGTGAAAGATCTGTATGACAAGAACTTCAAGTCTCTGAAGAAAGAAATTGAAGAAGATCCAGGAAATGGAAAGATCTCCCATGCTCATGGATTGGCAGGATTAATATAGTAAAAATGGCCATCTTGCCAAAAGCAATCTACAGATTCAATCCATCCCCATTAAAATACCAACTCAATTCTTTACAGAACTTGAAAGAGAAATTCTGAAATTTATTTAGAACAACAAAAAACCCAGGATAGCGAAAACCATCCTCAACAATAAAAGAAACTTCTGGAGGAATCGCCATCCCTGACATCAAGCGTACTACAAAGCTATAGTGATAAAAACGGCCTGGTATTGGTACAGAGATAGGCAGGAAGATCAGTGGAATAGAGTTGAAGACCCAGAAATGAACCCACAGAACTATGGTCATTTAATCTTTGACAAAGGAGCTAAAACTATCCAGTGGAACAAGGACAGCATTTTCAACAAATGGTGCTGGTTCAACTGGAGGACAACATGCAGAAGAATGCAAATCGATCCTTTCCTATCTCCTCATACAAAGCTCAAGTCCAAGTGGATAAAGGACCTTCACATAAAACCAGACACACTGAAAACTAATAGAAGAGAAAGTGGGGAAGACCCTCGAATACCTAGGCACAGGGGAAAAGTTCCTGAATAGAACACCAATGGCCTATGCTCTAAGATCAAGAATTGACAAATGGGACTTCATAAAATTGCAAAGTTTCTGTAAGGCAAAGGACACTGTCAATAGGACAAAACGGCAACCAACAGATTGGGAAAAGATCTTTACCAATCCCACATCCGATAGAGGACTAATATCCAATATATACAAAGAACTCAAGAAATTAGACTCTAGACAACCAAATAACCCTATTAAAAAATGGATTAAGGAGCTAAACAAAGAATTCTCAATTGAGGAAATCCGAATGGCCGAGAAGCACCTAAAGAAATGTTCAACATCCTTGGTCATCAGGGAAATGCCAAATCAAAACAACCCTGAGATTCCACTTCACACCAGTCAGAATGGCTAAAATCAAAAACTCAGTGATAGCAGATGCTGGCGAGGATGTGGAGAAAGAGGAACACTCCTCCATTGTTGGTGGGATTGCAAGATGTGCAAACACTATGGAAATCAGTCTGGCAGTTTCCTCAGAAAATTGGACGATCATCACTACCTGAGGACCCAGCTATACCACTCCTGGGTATATATCCAGAAGATGCTCTAACACATAACAAGAAATATCTCCACTATGTTTATAGCAGCTTTATTTATAATAGCCAGAAACTGGAAAGAAACCCAGATGCCCTTCAACAGAGGAATGGATACGAAAAATGTGGTACATTTATACAATGGAATATTACTCAGCTATTAAAAACAATGAATTTGATAAATTCATATATAAATGGATGGAACTAGAAAATATCATCCTGAGTGAAGTAACCCATCACAAAAGAACATACATGGTATTCACTCACTGATTATTGGATTTTAGCCCAGAAGCCTGAAATACCCAAGATTCAACTCACAGACCACATAAAGCTCATGAAGAATGATGACCAAATAGGGGAGCCTTCAGTCCTTCTTAGAAGGAGTAACAAAATACTCAAGGGGCAAATATGGAGACACAGGGCAGGACAGAACCTGAAGGAGGGACCGTCTACAGACTATTCCACCTAATATCCATCCTATGTGCAGTCACCAAAGGTAGAGGTTGATGTGGATGGCAGGATGTACACGCTGACAGGAGCCTGATATAGCTGTCTCCTTAGAGGTCTGCAAGAGTCTGACATACTCAGAGGCAGATGCTCACAGCTAACCATTAAACTGAGCATGGGGTTCCCAATGGAGAAGATAGAGTGAAGGCTGAAGGAGTTGAGAGGATTCGCGACATCCATGAGGAAAGCAACAATCCCAACCAACCAGAGCCCCCAGGGTCTAAGCCACCAGCCTGGAGTGCTTAGGGAGGGACTCAAGGCTCCAGCTATATAGGCAAGGGAGCTATATATAAGTGGGAGAAGAGATCCTTTGACCCATGAAGGCTGGACGTCGTGGGGGGGGAATATTCGAGGGTGGGGAGGTGAGGTACAGGGAGGGTGGGTGGGGGTTACACCAACATGGAGGCGGGAAGAGGGGGGAAGGGATAGTGAGTTCCTGGGAGGGGGGAAATGGGTAAGGAGAGAACATCTGAAATGTAAAAACTAAAAAATTTTTCAATTAAAAAAAAAAAAAAAGAAGTCATTTTGAAAACACCATTGGGAAACATTACTTCTGTATTTCTAAAGTATATATATATTTACCCTATATTGGTGGAAGATTATAACTAACATTATATGCTATGAAATATAACTCCCAGTTACCAGAAATGGTTATCTCTTCTTTAAGTTATTGGATAAAAGTGTCTCACAAACCTCTCTCCATAAACATTATAAGGTATTGGTTATCTCTAGAAGTGAGCAGTAAGAATGTATTGCTGAAGACATAATATAGTTGGTCAAATACACAAAACTGGATTAACTTGACTATATTAAAATTAAAATATTTCCCTTTATTAAGTCGCATTTTAGTCAAAGTAAAAACATGTCAAATTTAAGGAATGTACTTGCAAAATATGGGGTTCCCAATGGAGAGTTAGAGAAAAGACTGAAGGATCTGAAAGAGTTTGCGGCCCCATGGGGAAGCAACAATACCAACCAACCAGAATTCCAGGGTTTAAACCACCAGCCTGGAGCACATAGGGAAGGACCCATGGCTCCAGCTGTATATGTAGAGGAGGATGGCCTTGTAGGCATAGGTGGGAGAGGAGGTCCTTGGTCCCATGAAGGCTGGATGCCCCAGTATGGGGGAATTCGAGGGCGGGAGTGGCTGGTGGGGGCACATCCTCACAGAAGCAGGAGGAGGGAGATGGGATAGTGGGTTTCTGGTGTGGGGATGTGGGAAAGGGGATAACATCTGAAATGTAAAGAAAACATCCAATAAAAAATAAATAAATAAATAAAAAATAATAAAAAAATGTCAAATTTAAGGAACATATTTGCAAAATCTGAGGCTTATAGGGCTGATATATAGAATGCCTGCAAATTGGTAAGAAAATGGGTAGAATGATCAGTAGAAAAATGCTCAATACATATGAACACAACACCTACAAAACCCAAAATGGATAGGAAAGGATGTTCAAACTTCTAATAAACTATACATATATAAGCAAATTAAAAATACCACTTTATGTGTATAAACTTCTAAAAAGTGGAAGATGGCAGTAAATTGAGAAGATAGGAACATGTATGTACTTCTATAGATTAATGATATAGTTTTAGAAAGCAATATGATAGTATTTAGGTAAGTATTATGATTAATACATCCCTTTTCTAGGTATACACACTAGACATATATCAGAGTTATCTGCAAGAAAACGATATTATCAATGATATCTGTTGTTTGCATTGGTGTTTATAGTATCAATCGTGATTATGAAAATTGAGAAGGAACTTGGGTATCTACTGTTGGTGTGAATCATGAGTAAAACACAGAGATGCACTCTGCAAAACACTCTTTTGGGTTAGAAGCAATTGCCTCAAACAGTATTTTGGGCATAAAATAAAGAAGTTAAATGAGTTCTATAGTCTTATTTAATTTATGAAGTGGAACAGAGTACAGCATGAAGTCATATTCAACATGTTATGAAACTACAGGCAAAAAAAATCTAGTTGTCTTTAGGTAATAAAATAGAGAATAGCGAAAAAAAGGAAAATCAATAAATAAACATATAAGCTGAAATATGGGCTATGGAATGATGGATAACTCAAACTAGTTTCCAGAAGTACATTTAATAGGCCCTCCATCTTTAGGCATTACCAGTAGCTGGCCATGGTCCCTAACAGTTGGAAGTGGTGTACCTCTATTTACCATAAATGGATGGACAATGTGTCACTAATACAAAACTGGATCACCTCCAGTACACGTCTTCATTAGTTTTATGTCAATTTGACACAGTCTAGAGATGTTTGGGAAGAAGGACTCAATTGAGAAAATTTCCCTGTATGACTTTCTGGTAGTCAAGTTCATAGTGTATTTTCTTTACTAATGACTGATGTGGGTGGCCTTAGCTCACTGGGGTGGGGGGCAATGCTATGTCTAGGCAAGAGATATCATAAAACAGGCTGAGTAAGCTAAGAGGAGCAAGCAAGTAAGTAGCACTCCTCCATGGTTTCTGCTTTGTTACATCTCTTCACTCCTTCTTCTTTCTTGAAACTGACATGGAAGTGTAAGCCAAATAAACACTTTCATGCCCATGTAGCAGATAGTCCTGGTCTTTTATCATAACAATAGAAATCCTATTTAAGAAATTGATACCAGGTCATGAGTAATGCTGTTGAGACCTGACCATGTGACTTTTGGGAAAAAATGTGGTGGCATTTGATCTTTAGGTTGGAAAAAACAACTGAGTGCTCAGAGTTCAGTGTGATTTTCTGAGGAAAATAAGAATGTTGAGAACAATATAGATGATGGAGGTCTATCTGGTGGAGTTTCAGAGCCTTTTAGCAATCATGGCTATTTGAATGGAAGTTTGAATTAAGAATTTGAATAATCAGCTATGATTGAGAAAAGACCATAATTATTCAGGTGAAATCTTTTTCGAAAATTTCCCTCAGGGTCAACACACAGAATTGGGTCATAAAGCAATCACTGTTGAACCTCCTGCTGGTTGCATCCAGATGGTACTTGTTTTGAAGATATGAAAGGATCCTGGAGTAAGTCTGAGGGTTGACACTGTGAAAGGACAGGAGAGGCATAGGTTTTATATGTCACTTGCTGTAGAATCTTCAGGATTGAAGAGGTCATGGAAGGCTTGGCATCATGTGACATAGTTACAGTCTCAGAAGAGAGTTGAAGAGAAACTATTGCTGAAGGTACAGCCCAATCCTAGCAGAGACTCGGGCATTTTGGAGATGTCAGTATCAAGGGCAGTGGCATCTCTGAAGTAGAACCACCCTGAGTATAGAGTCAATCTATGTGTGCTGTAGATGGCAGCACTATAGAAATAGAATTCCAAAGCCTTTGTAGCCGAAAAGATAGTGAGTGGATCCCTGTCAATAAGCACTCAACTTTTATACTGTTGAGTTTTGATTTGGTTTTGCTGTACCCCGAATGTTCCTTCTTATGTTAACGTATTTCAGTACTTTTTAAAATTGTGTTTTATAGGAGCCTATAGTCAAGAGAATTGGAAGTTTTAAGGAGACATTGGAGTTTTTATAGACACTGGATAATTTAGAGAGATTTTAAATATTAAAGAGAGACTTTTAACTTTAAAAGAAACTTTGAATGTTTTAAAGCAACAGAGACTTGGGAGTTGATAGACTCTCAAGACTCGAAGGGAGGGACCTTAGAGAAATGCCTGGCAGTAGGGAGTGGACAGTAGAGCCCACCTCCAGCAGGAAGACAGGGCATCAAATGAGGGAGGGTTGCCATCCCACAGTCAAAATTCTGACCCATAATTGTTCCTGTTTGAAAGAACTATAGGGATGGAAATGGAGAGGAGCCTGAGGAAAAGAAGGTCCAGCGACAGGCCCAAAGTGGGATCTAGCTCAAGGGGAGGCCCAAGGCCTGACACTATTACTGAGGCCATGGAGAGCTCCCAAAAATGGATCTATCATGACTGTCCTACAAAAGACCCAACAAGCAGCTGAAAGAGTCAGATGCAGATATTTCACCCAACCAGTGGACAGAAGCTGCTGACTCCTGTGGTTGAATTAGGGAAAAGCTGAAAGAAGTCAAGGAGGAGGGTGACCCTATTAGAGGACCAGCAGTCTCAATTAATCTCGACCCCCGAGACCTCCCAAACACTGGACCACCAAAAAGGCAGCATATACCAGCTGATATGAGGGCCCCAACACATATATAGCAGAGGACTGCTGGGTCTGTGTTCAATCAGAGATGATGCACCGAACTCTCAAAAGACTGGAGGCCTCGGGGAATTTAGATGTCAGGTCGGGTGGAGGGTGAGGGGTGGGAACAGCCTTGTGGAGACAGGGGGATGGGTTGGAGGTATGGGATGTGGAACAGTTCGAGTGTTGATGGAGGAGGAATAAAATCTGGAGTGTAAATAAATAAATAAATAAATAAATAAATAAATGAAACAACTTTTAAAATTAATTAATTAATAGATTAATTATTTTGTTTAACATCCTAATATCAGCCTCCCCTCCTAGTACTTCCCTCCACAGATCCTTCCTCCTTCCTCATCCTGTTCTCTGAGAAGGGGAGACTCCTGGGGAAACTGAACTTTTAAATACTTGAATTTTTAAAGTTTTAAAAAGTACTACAACGTATACAGTAAAACCCTGAAGCTTAAAGAACTCATGATATTCATGTTTGAGAAAATATCTAGGAAAATTGAATATAGATTCAGTGAATAGATTTGTGAATTTAGTGGTCTTTCCATCTTCTTCTATGGCTAGAAAAGCTGAGGAATTTATAGAAAATATGTGCATATACGATTTGAGTGAGCATAATTATTTAAAATCTACTTCATTGATATAGTTTTCCCCTTGATATGTGTATTAGGCCTCACATTTAACAATTGGAACTCAGAACATAGGATACCCATGTCAATGCAGAAAGTATTGTAAAATGACGGTCTATCTCCTTGAAAAAACAAAACAAAACTCGATACTATACTTTTTGGGGTTTTGGAAGTCTTCACATGTGAACAGAAGCACTATGAACACTGGAGCTCAGTCATCTGCCAGGAAGAATGGCTTGGAAAGTAAACAAATAAATCTGTTACAAACTGTCTAGACATATCTAGATTTTCCCATAGACAAAGAAGGGACAGTTGTAGGTAGCAGAGAGGAGAGGCACAGAGTATAGATCTATAACCCATTGCAATGGTAAGGATGAGTGTGCTGGGACTAGACTCACCTTGAACGATACAAGCACCCAGGTAGGCGGCATCAGAAAGGAACACAGCAGTCGACCATGAAAAATGTCTCTTTTAATTTGCAAATATAAAAGGTACCTGCAACACAAATGGAGAAAAAAGCATCCTAAGTTTTAGTTTAAGCTTGGAAGTAGGAGTGTTTATATTCTGTTTAATGAACCACCAATGTCACACCTAGCTCAACACAGTATCTTAGACACACCAGGCTTCCCTAAGATTAAGACATGTAGAAAGAAGTGGAGAAGTTTCAGAATATAGAAACCAGAAGTGTATATGAATTTCCAAATGTAAATGATTTTGGCCCTTCGAAGAAACAAAACAAATCAAAAAACCAAAACAAAACAACAACAACAACAACAAAACCAACACTGCCTAGAAGTCATCATTCCTACATAAGGAAAATTACAACTTATCATCCATATTCCAAGTTCTTTTTGAAACTTGTAATCAGGAACTGGGGTCAATTAGTTTAAGAAGATACACTCATTGATCCTGAAGAACAGCTCATCGTTGTTACTACTCAATGAAAACCAAACAATAGTAACAAACTTGCTTATGAGGTCAGAAATCCAGTTGACTAACACTTGTATTGGGCTCTGTGTCATTGTATTTGGTCTCCCCTTTTCTCCTGGACAAGCTCAGGTATCTGTATCCCCTGTGGCTGCTGAAGTGGGCTGGGGAAACAGAGTGACAAGTGGGGTAAAGTTATGGCAGAATCAACTATTAGGAAACTCTGCCTGTGTTATATTGTAGAAAAGCAGAAAAGATGTGTCAACTTTGTGAGAAAACTCAAGAGATTGTATTTACATGTGAAACCTTTACATTGATAAGTGTTATCTTGATACTTAAATTATACTGAAAACAACAACAACAAAACCAAAAACCAAACAACAAAACCACAGAGGCAAGAGTTTGTAGACACTAATTCCCACTCCACTCCATTGTCTCTGTCCTTTTGGTTGATTCATGCTGACCAAATGCTTTTCAGGTTCCATGCTCTTTCTTAACCAAATTAAGTTTTTCTTCCCCCCAGGCTTAGATCTTAAGATCTATTTTGTTTTTTCACCAAAGTTACAAATTCTATTTATGCCAATTTTAACATTTACCTACAGGAGACCTTGTCCCTTTACATGTATGACCTTTCAACCAGTCAGTTACAACTTTTAGATGATTGGTTTTGGACATCAGCTTTACTGAGCCATGGTATGCAGGTGAACATGATTTCTGGGTTTCTTTAAGGGTGTGTATGAACATGACTTATAGCTGAATTAATGAAACAGCAAAACAGATAACTATCCTATTTGGGGTTGATGCAATGTGTTATACAACTAAATAGTACAGAAATGCAGAGAGAGAATGAGCTTATTCTATATGACAATGTGAGCTAAAGTATTCTGCTCTTTTTTTTTTTTTTTTTTTTTAAATTTCTCATCCTTAGGCCTCTTTCAGAAACTCTGCAGTCCGTAACCTGAAGATTGTGGTGGCTTTTCAGTCTCCTATTTATGCAAGCTAATTTCTTATAATAAACTTTATGTAAACATACATATAGCCATTCATGTATATATACACACATGTACAGATGTATACACACACAAACACACACAGGCACACAAATGCTACTGTGTGTTTCTCAGAAAAACCCTGACTAATACCTCCAGTGCTCAGTAATTTGCTTTTTACTCATTCTTACTTACTCATTTTAAAGATAGAAAAAGAAATGGAAACTCAGAGAGGAAGATTTGTGTGCTAATATCATGAAGGTTTTGCTTGGTCCAGAACATGACAGCAGCCAGTGTTGGGGGCTACTTCACTGAAACCACATGGATACAGTAGAAGATTCATTGGCCTTCTAGTGTTTTCATCACATGGATCTTTATCTCACATACTTTACACTATGCATTGTGCTAGCCATCAAGGTCATAGGGACACATGACAGGTACAAAAAACCAACCTCTTGCCATTTTAGTACATAATTGTATTAAAGACGTAAAGTTCCTAGTAAGTTTATTCCTAGTTTGAATTGCTAGCCTAGAATAGATCCCTGCATTGAAGCCTGAAAACTTTAATGACACATTTGTTAACTAAAGACATTAAATGTTACATTAAAATATTATGCTGACTCAGTAGCTAGGCAGGATATTGGTGGTTTTCAATAGCTACCTGGTGATGCTGACATGAGCCATACCTTAAATAATATTGAGTGAACATGAGAAGTTCACTGGGGGGGGCACTCATCATAAACCACCATACAAATGCAAATTAAAGGTACATTGAGATTTAATTTTATCCCAGTCAGAATGGATAAGATAAAAAAAAAAAAAACTAGTGATGATAGGTTTAATGTGGAAAATGAGGACCACTTATTCACTGGTAATGGGAGCAAACTGGCACAGTTACTACAGAAATCTGTGGAGGCTCCTAAAGAACTGTAAATATATCTAATACATGGTACACTACACCTCTCTTGGATATCAACCCCAAAAACCTAATATCCTGCTACAGAGATACTATTATAAATATGTCCATTGCCATATATGTTAACAACAGCCAGGAATGGAAACAGCCCAGATGTTTATAAATGAACAATAAAAAGATGGTATATTTACATAATGGAGTATTAATCAGCTATTATGAGATTCACAAGTAAATGGATGTAGCTAGCCCAGAAAGAAAATCACATTTTTTCTTTCCCATGTAGACATTAGCCTAGAATCTTTTTTTTTTTGATTTCAAAATTTTTAATGGCTAAAGTATGAATTCTGTACAGTTCTCATTAAAAGTCTTCTGAGAGTTTGAAGGCACTCTTGTTATTATCAAAATAACTAAAGTACTACTAGACTAAAACTCAAATTCCAGGGACAAATAAACTGAATATTATTAAAAAAATTTATGGAAGAAGTATTGATATATCTAAGATAAAAGGATTGTTTGATAGGCCTACAAGGTCAAAATCAAATAAGTAATGATTAGCTAGTGACACAAATAAAAATTCAATATTTAAATAACTTAAATCAAATAATTCAACTGTAGTAACAATTACTATTTTAACTGACAAAAATGTATCTTGTATTCAGTGATATACAAATTTTAGTTATTAAATAGTTCAAATAGTTAAATAGCATTAAATCATTCAAAAATAATAATTCAAAAAAACATAAATTGTGTTTTATTTTGTGAGGATGAAAAATCTTTTGAGGAAGAAGTTGTGTTTTGATCCTGTTCAAAAGAAAATGGAAAACTAAAATCATCTTTTCCAGCTCCAAATGTGTGAGAAGATTCTGATGAAAAAGAAAATGTGAAGGTATCTTCTCCTTCTGACTTCCCAAATAAGTTACCAATTCCTTGTTGTGATGAAGGAGGATTTAGATTTACTGCAGAGTAATGTTCATTAAACTGATCCGATGAGATTTCTGAATCAGACACCGAAGAATCAAATAAATTTAGTCCAGGTGATCTAGAGGTATAACTCATAAGAAATGAAAACCCAGGAGAATCCTTTTGTTTCTGTCCTTCAGGTGCTGCATTTTTAGTTATTTCAAAGAAGGGGCTTTTAGGGAACTGCATTTTCTCCACTGATTCAGGCATCTTCAGAGCTTCAGGAGTTCTTAGAAATGAAGGAGTTTCAGGAGTTTGTGGAAAATCCTCAGCTCTTTCCTCTTCAACACTATATTTTCTATCGACTTTCCAAAGTGTTCTATGTATAAGGGCCTGTGTACTACATTTTGATTCTTTTGGTTGTCTTTTTGTCTCTTTATCTCCACATTCAGTATCTATATGTTGTTTTTCAATCCACTGATTGTAATTTGGTTGATTCAATCTGAATTGTGTAAAACCTTGTGAACTTTTAACAGCTGGAACATGTGAAGATTTTGAATTACTATCCATAGCAGAGTCATAAAATATCTGTGGATCATTTTCTTTTTGTCTTAAGTCACTTCTAACAAACTTTGACTGATTGGCTGAACTTTTCTTCTTTTTTATCTGTAACTCTTGATTCTGAAGAATTCATATTTATTAGTCTTACAAATTTCTGAGACTCACATGGCAGTAACAATTGGCTATTTTGAGAGCTTCTGTTTGATAATTGCTCATCTTTTTCAAACATTCTTTCTTCAAATTCTTTTCTCTTTTCTGTATTTTTGTTCTTTTCATCTAGAGCTTCTGGAAATTTTTTATTTTCAAAAAGTCTTGCCATCCGCTTATTTAAAGAATTAATTTCTATTTCCATATCATCTGCTTCTTTCTCCAATTCAAATGATCTTTCGGTAAAATTGTTGGCACATTTAAGAATATCTTGTGTTTGTATCTCAGATTAACTATGTATAATGTCCATTTAGTAAGAGATGGAAAGGAGCAGGCACTAGAAGTTTCATAAGAATAGTTTCATTCAATTTTAGTTGTTCAGTACATGCCAAGACTCTATTTTTAATTTCTTCATGTTCTTTTTTCTTCTCATAATATTTACATGAAAAAGGTGTTTCTGAGTATTTTAGTTGGTATTGTTTCAAAACATCTTCATACTGACATATATAATCATGATACATTTTTTTGTCTTTCTCATTGGTTTCTTGGTAAGCAGTCAGTTGGTCTTTTATATAATCTTCATGTTTATGAAAAACATCACATGTTGGCTTCCAGCAAATTCTAACAAAAGCCTGTCCAAACTGGCAAACAGATTATCATTCATCTTGGACACTAACAGGTCCTAAGGACCCCCGGCCATCCGCGCTCGCTCTTCCCGGGGTCCCCCGTGCGCCGTTCTGGGAGCACCACCTGACCTTCTGAGTTTTAAGAGTTTAAGCCCTTTGGCGCCGCCTCGGAGACCCCGCGCACCACTCTAGCTAGAATCTTTAGAAATAATTTTTTCTTTTGTTAGTGGGAGTAATTCACAGCAGTTAGATAATTAAAGTGCTCATAGAAAGGGGCTTCAGGAGTTGTGATAAATATTGGTATAAGAGCTAAGGGAATTATGGAACGAGAAGATAAAGAGGCATAAGAAGGGGTTCAAGAATATAAATCTGCTAAAATATAAGGAAAAGTAAGACTATTGTGGAAGGTCATATAGTACACTATACGACACACATAAAAGAGTTAAAAGTGTAATGCTTAACAATAACACAGCCTTCTAAGTCAGGCTAACAAATACAAAGTTCATCTCAAAGTGAAGAGTCACAAAGAACACCCCAATATTCCATGCGTTGCCAATGTTCTAGGGTTATCAGAATAATAGTAAGAATCTGCTGCTGCTGACACCACAACTTCAGCTTTAGAATATCTATGGAAATCAAACTGTTACTGTTCTGGAAACTCTCTACTGACCTATCTTTAAATTCTGGGAAGACTGATGTAATCCAAGGTGTATAAATCTTAATTACAGCCATCTTAATGCCGTGTAAGACTAATGGCCTACAAGCATGACCACTGTAATGATCAGGCTTAACCAAGTACTAAGACAACTTGCTTGATTGGATAATGTCTGCCACTCAAGATCAACAATCTAGTAACTATGCTATTATGTGACAGGGGAACAGGATCTGAACAGGTTATAGCCCTAGGGAAAAACCACTACTCCTACACTGCTAAATATAAAAATTAAACCACGCCCATTGATTTATCATTACGCTACAATTTTAAGTGCCCTCTAAATTTCTCAGCAAAATTTTATTATTCACTTATAATGAACCACCCTATGATCCTCATCTGGCAAAGGTGCAAAGAATAACGAACTGAGTCATTCAATTCTAAATGAGACTGTGTATTCACTCTCTCTTCAAAGATGACAGAGCATTTAAGGCCAGATTTGAGAGAAGACTACAAAGCAAAACTGTCTTTGGACACAAGAAAAGCTATACACAAGAACTCAAAAGTCATTGTGACAAATGCATAGAATGTTGTAGAACAAGTGTCAATTGGCCAAGGAAAGGGGAATTGATGAAGGAACATATAAGGCAAAAGCATTGACAATTGTTACTCTGGAAATGGTTATTACTATTTTTTTAAAGTTTCCCTAGAAGTTCCCATACCATGCTTTAGTGAAAGTCCATATTTCAAAGCATATTTGGGAAGCACAATTAGTCTCAACTAGGGGGAAAAAAGACACAAAATTATGTGAGAGGGAAGTGGAGGAGCTCTGGGAATAGTTAGAGAGGGAAGGTTGGACATGATGAAAATTCATTTACTAATTTATCAAAGAATTAAAAAAATAAAACTAAAGAAAATACAAATTCTATATGTTTCTAAATGGTAGCCTGAATTCAACTAATCAGCATCTGGGCCACCATCGATATTGTACATAAATGTTCATGGTGGCATTATTCACTAGAAATGAAAAGTATTAACAATTCAAATGTTCATTAACTGATGAATGGGTAAAACTAATGTGGTATATAGATGCAATAAAATATCATCTAAGCATAAAAATAAAATACTGATAGATGTTAGACTTATTTACTATAGTTTTCTATTATTTTATTATTTCACGAGACTTTCTCAATAACAACAGATTTATCATTTATTTAAGATTGTGACATATGTTCAAAGTTTCTTCACCAATTATTTATTCAGTATGAAGTTGTCAGTACTGAAAATATATATACAATTAACATTATATGAACTGAGCATATTATATTTAGGAGTTTCTATGTACAGACATATAGATAAATGCATGTATATATAACAATTCGTGAAAAAAAGAGGTCATGGATCTGAGTGAAAGCAGCAAAAAGGGGTATAGAGAATGGCTTAGGTGAAGAAAAGAGAAGGGAGAAATGTCAGTATAGTATAATCTCAAAAGCAAAATAAAATAAAAGACAAAAAGTCTCAAATACATATATATTTCAAAAATAACTCATTAAATTTTATATGTTTATAACTGAAATTCAATTATATCACTTTCCCCTTTCCATCTCCTTCCTTCCCCTCCCTGATACGTTCTCTTCATGATCTCCCATAGTCCTCCCATTCTTACCATAATAGCATTTTTTCTTTGATTATTATTGCTACATACATACATGCATGCATTCAATAATAATATGTATGTATGTATATATTTATGTATGTATTTTCCTAAGTATGCTGTTAGTACATTTAAGGAGTCTTTCAACTAAAAAAATTGTCTTGAAATTTTGGTGTGTCCTTTTTTCACTATTGTTGTTGTTTTTTTTTTTTGGAATTAGATTCTTTACTAGATGTTAGTTCAGGCAGACGCCGCAGGTATGTGGATTTCCTCTCCCTATAGGTCACAGTGAGCAGGTTTCTTCAAAAGAGCCTGAGGCGCTGGGCCCTGAGCCCCAGGGTCAGAAGCAGAACTGGAAAGCCTCAGATACATGCTGCTTCCATGCTTCCAGGCTGGGAAGCAGGGAGGAGAGGCCCATGACGTGCCAGGTCTCTCCATCAGATACCTTGGAGGTTTGGTAGGACAGCAGCTGTACTCCGCCTCTGCCAGGAGGCCGATCATAGTGGCAGCATTACAGGGTTGGAGGTCTGAGCCAGAACATGAGCAGGGCTGGCCCCTGCGTAGCGGCACCTCTGGCCTAAGACAGCTCGTTGAGCACCTGCAACATTGGTGTGGTGCCCTGGACCAAGCCCACAGCTTGGTAGGGGGCATCTGCCAGGGCCACAGTCAGGAGACACTCCCGCTGCCCTGCTCCCCTGGGACCCCAGGACTGTGGGAGGTGGTGACATTGAGGCCAGCCTCTTTCACCAGTAGCTTAGCGTTCACCAAGTTCACGTCTGCCTCTTGGATGCTTCTCTCAGAAGGCCGACAATGACTGCAGGGCTCAGGCAGGTCCCAGCATTCTTCAGAGATGTTCCTTGTGTAACCACCTGGACGGTCCCTTTAGGGGAGCCAGCCCAGGCATGCATCAGGTGCCCAGTGCTTCTGCCAGACCAATCCAAGGTTGGTGTGTGGAGAGAAGGCACTGGTAAGGGCCTGGGCATTTACAACCCTGTTAGCGATTTCCCCTTCACCATGTCCACAAACTGGACTGCATTCTCCAGCGGCCTGGCCCCCTTGGTGCTGGCGCCCAGGTGGGGACAGCTGATGACGTCTCGTGGTCCACTAAGGCCCTGTCCCGTGGTGGTTCTTCTGTAAACACATCCAGTGCAGCCCAGCACACTGACCAGATGCAGGGCACGGAGCAGGGCACCTTCATCCACAATGCCTCCTCGAGCACAGTTCACCACTCGTACGCCTTTCTTCACTGGGCAAAGGTGCTGCATTCAGCAAGCCTGTGGTGGAGGGCAGGAGTGGGGTATGGACAGTTATGAAATCACACAGAGGCCAGATCTCCTCCAGTGGTAGCTGCTGAACACCAAAGAGGCCGCGACTTCAGGAGAAATGATGGGGTCATAGCCTACAGTCTTCATTCCAAAGGACTGCATTCGGGTGGCCACCTCTCTCCCATTCTGCCTAGACCAAGAATTCCCAGTGTCTTCCCGTTCAGTTCTGTCCCCATAAACTTCTTCCGGTCCCATCTGCCATCTTTCATCGAAGCCGTCGCCTGAGGAATCTGCCTGGCCAGACACATGATCATCCCACAGGTGAGTTCCACGGCGCTGAGGCTGTTTCCATTGGGGGTGTTCATGACTAGGATGCCCTTCCTCGTGGCAGCCTCCAGGTCCACATGTCCATCGCCTGTACCAGCCCTGCCCACCACTTGGAGCTTCTCTGCTGCATTGATGACATCAGCTGTGACCTTAGTAGCTGACCGGACGATAAGGCCTTCACAGTCCTGCAGCTCGGCTATCAGCTCCTCCTTGCTCAAATTCTGCTTCTCCACCACCTGCAGCCCTCCATCTTGCAGGATCTTCCGGCAGCAGGGGTCCAGGCTTTCACTGATGAGTACTTTGCGCAGATTTGCGAAGGCCATTGCTGGAGCCAGGCTTTAGAATCGGTAGCTCTGGGTGGGCAGAAGCACTTAGTTCAGGAAACTGCTGGCAGGGCGAGCTCGGGTGATTGGGCTGTTGTGTTTTTTTTTTGTTTGTTTGTTGTTTTTGTTTTTTTTTTTGTGAGTGAGTCTATTTTTCAATTGTTGTTATTTGTGGTTTAGAGTGTTGTTAAAAGATGTTATCTTGTTTTGGGTTTTGTTGTACTTTTATTTTTCTCTAACTCATTGTATTTTTCCACTTAGGTAGATAATTTGAGCTGAGAAAAAAAATTGATCAAATAAATTATAAATAAATTTCAAAATTTCAGTCCAAGTCAGGTCAGAGCTACATACTCTTCCATGATTTCACTGACATGTGATATCTGGAATATATGAATCTACAGAAAATAGACTAATAGTTGTTAGAGACTACTATAGAGAGACAGATTATTACTGTTGTTGAATATTGTTTGTGTTTGTATGTGTGTGTTTAGTGTGGTGGTGAAAAATATTTGAAATTCAATAATGTCATTAGTTTTCTAACATTATGAATGTCTGTGAAATTGATGTGTTTATTAAATTTATCCAATGAGGAGAAAGAAAATTTAAAAATAATATTATCTAATTATCTGTTACCTATTTTTCTCCACATTTAAAATAGGAACACACCTATAAATCTACACATACATATATACACTCATACATTCACACACATATTTGCACATACAAAATCTGCCAAGACCTTTACTTTCCACATGTCAACAGTTGGAATGACATGTATTTGCCTTTCTGTAGGATCCAGACCTAAGAAGATTATTGTCAGTTATAATTACACATGACAATTTGGATGTTACCAATTTAGAACCTCATCAAGATCAAGGTGCATGACAGTTTTTAGACATATCAATCCAGGAAGCAGCCACCTGGAGTCCTGCTCAGCAACGTGTACCATGTTTGTCAGGGAAACAAAACTCTAGGATTAATTGAATATAAACTCAGCAGAGAGGAGGAGAGGGAAGGAGGGGAAGAGAGAGAGAGAGAGAGAGGAAAAATAAAAGCTTGAGAGTTCACAGATTTGAGCTAAGAAGAGTGCACAAGTGAAGCAAACTCTGCTTGATAGTTGTCATCTAGCAAGTGGAAAGCAAAACAGCTAACTGCCCTCTCTGCCCAGAAATCTTGTCCTTCCAGAAAGTCTTAGATCCAAAAGTCAAACTACAGCTGCTCTCTGCATTTGCCCACACCCAGAAGACAGTCATCTTCTGCTTACTGCTAGCACTCCACTGTCAAATGTTCTCAGAGAGCTTCCCTTTCATAACCATTGCTTTCTTGTACAGACAGTACTTTCTCAATGACAGTGGTTATCTATAAAGTATCCCAAGACCATCAAGAATATGAGGAGCACAGTGCTGACTCCAAAGCCTGCTTCCTAGAGGTGTTCTGATCTCAATAAGAGGAATGTCTAGCTTATAAGATAGCGGAGGCTCTGCCTGAGTGCAAGTGGTAGAGTAAATATGCAAAAAAGAAAATACCTTGTGAGCTCTTCTTTAATCTTCAAGGGTTCATGTGGGTAGAATTTCACTCTAAAGCACATGGTGTATGGTGGATGAGCTGAAACGTCATAAAGAAAAGGCATGAGATAAGCGGCAAAAGATCACAGACTCAAACACACACAGGAGCGTCAGCCATGAAAGAATCAACTAGCAGGGAAGGGAGGCATGTTGTAGGAAAGAAGCCAATAGAATGCCCAAGAAAATACCATGATGGTGACGAAAACAAAGAAAATGTTTAACAGGATATCCAGGGTAAATGTACAATCCAAGCACCCAAGGCAAGAAGTCCATCACACTACATCACAACTCACCTTTCCCCTTTCATCTCTTAAGATCACAGCTCCAAAGAAATATTTCTCCTCTGATGCTTCCCACTCTCATGTAAAAGCCACCTGCCAAAAGCCCCATTCAGGTTTTGGATACATGGAAGAATTTTTACTGTATGAGACGAAAAATTGCTTTATATATGTGTTTTAAAATCAAAAGATGATGTCTTTGAAGCACAATTGAGATTATTAAGAAGTCAACCATGTATACACTTGTAGGTTTTATTATTATCTATATATGAGGTTAGATGAAATTATAGTCTCTAATTCTTCTTTCAAGATAAGTAGGAGTTAATCATAACCAGACAACTGACAGTAACTGAACTATTCAGGATGTAAATCAAATCTGTGTCATAGAAAGAAGCACCAGTTTTAAGTCTGACTATATAATGAAAATTCATATGGAAAATAATTATCACCATGATTTTATAGTTGGGATGGTGGGATGGCATGGCAAGTGAAGAAGCTGGCCCCTGAGTCTGATGACCTGAGTTCAGTCCCTGAGACTAGCATGGTGGAGAACTAACTGCTGCAAGTGGTCCTCTAACCATCAAATACCCATGCCCAATAAAAATAATTATAACTAAAAAATAATTTAATAGAAAATACAGCCATCATAAGAACAATACTTTTATGTTAGGAAAAACAAACCTGAACCACAACACACACACACACACACACACACACACACACACGAATACAGACACACAGTCACACAGGAGTCAGTATGCTGTTTTCATGCCTGCAAATTTCCTAAGTTATTGCTACCAACATGGTCCTGTGTTCCTATATTTAAGAAAGAAATGTCTTGAATCATTGAGGCATATCTATCATTCATTATTCAAGATAGAGGTAGGATAATCACCATTAGTTTGAGACAAGACTAGGTCTATGTGAATGAGAGCAAGAGTTATATGTGAATGAGGGCTACACATGAGATTCTGTCTTTAAAATAATAATAAATTCTAATTAAAGAAAAGAAAAAATGAACAGATGACTCAGTGAGAAGAGCACTTACTGTGAAAGCAAGAACACCAGAGATCAAGTTCCTAGCATCACACACACACACACACACACACACATACACACACACACACACACACACAAGTAAGCATGACTGGGTAAATCTGTAACTTTGTACTGATGGGCAGATACTGGAGGTTCTAAGGTTTCTGGCTAGTCAGCATAGCCAAATGGCATGCTTCAAGGTTCGAAGGTAAGTATAACCCCCAACTCCCAAAAAGGTAGAAAACAATGACAGAAGACAATGTTCTCCTCTGCAATCAAAAGTCATGCATGTACACATCCATGTGCACTTACTATACATATCATAAACACAAATAAATACCATAAAAGGTAGTATATTTTCTTAAGAACTAGGAAAAATGGACACTTTTCATATGGCAATAGTGCAGCTTAGAAAAGTACAAGTGAGCCTCAAGCTAGTCAACGTTCATATCTAGAACATAAAATAATATCAATGAATATTATCACTATTTGATTATTTGAAATTATTTTTAAATTATGAAACTCTTTTTATTATAAAACATTTTTTGATTTATTTTTAATTTCATTTTGAGGTTATAATTATATAATTTCTCCCTTTCCATTCTTCTCTATCCAAACAGTTTATAAACAGAAAACTATTTTTACTAAAAAGAACAATTGAATCAAAGGATAATTTTCTCTATTTCTTCCTTCCTTATTTATCTTTTATTAATGTTTTATAAAATTTTAGATAAATACATAGAATGGTATCTAATAAACAGAATGTTAAGACAACCATCCTCCATTAATTTGTCTTTGTTCCTGACCTTTCACTGTTCAAGATATTACCAAATGCCACCTCTCCTCTCACTATCAGCAATTTCTTTACATCTTCTTCAGCTTTTATGACAATGTATATATATATATATATATATATATATATATATTATATATATATTTTATATATGGAGTAATCTCTTATTTATGCTGTCAAAGTTAAATCAAATTATGCATGTTTCTTTTATTTTTATCATGTAAAGCTGTATTTGTCCCTCTCTCTAGTAGGGAGTATATAATCTTTATACAACTTCCCATAAGCAGCAATTACTCATGTTATATGTAAATTCAAATTTACTCAGATATTTGCATTTAATTTTCACTTAGGTTATTTTCAAATTTTTACAATTAAAATATTTTGTGGTTTGCGTTGTTTTATATAAGTCATGATACACTCCAAAAGTGGAACGGCTGGGCCAATATGAACTGGAAAATGTCTTCAAAGATATAGAAAACTAAGTTACCAGACTGGAAGCAAACTGCATAAAATGTGATCACAAATGCTTTTTCTTTTTTTTTTTTAAAGTAGGGCCATAATCTTCTATGACCTGAACTTATCATGCCCTATGCCCTATAATTGAGTGTAACACACATTTAAGTAAATCAAAATTAGTAATCTGAAGTGGAATTTCTTTGGAGACTACGTTGTGTCATGTTATATTTTTATGGAAGCTATCTTGTGAGAGGGAATGTGATGTTTATCTGGAAACTGTCTTGGGAGAGGATGTTTTGCTGAAATAGACACTGAGAGGATGTTTTGTTGGAGGAGACACACAAGAGAGCATGTGATGTTTTGCTGGAGCAGCTGCTTGAGAGAGAGTATGATGTTTGGAAAGAGTGTAAATAGAACCCTACAGACAATGAAAGGATGCTTTTGCATTGTTACACCTTGCAATGCTTCACTGCTATTCATTAGCTATGCAACGCTTCAATGGACTTTCCTGGTCTTTGTTGGTTTTTGCTCAGTCTTCTCTGGTCCTCACTAGTCTTCACTTCATAGAGAGAAACTCACCAAAGAATTTCTCGTGGTATTCTGGCTGATTCTTGCCACTTCTGCTAACCTGTGCCAATTTGGTGAAGCATTGAGGTTTCTGCTGGATCGAGCCATTGTTAATGAATTCCTGACAACAGAGATTGGAATCTCCCCACAGAACTACTTCTTAACAGGTTCACATCCCTTGTCTTATTAACCTTCACTCTTCTTTACCTTTGTTCAGTGGGCTAAAGAGAGGTTGAAGCATTTAAGATCCCTAAATAACATAGGCTTTGAAAAATCTAAGCCTACAGTGATCTTACAAAGAGACACATACCTTCATAGTGACCATTCATGAGGAACACCTCCACTCAGTCACCCCTACTCTAATCCAAAGGCTGCCTCTGTCACCTAAGAATTCTGCTTTATTAGAAAACAGTGCTCCCAGTATTATGGTCTTTTCTCTTTTGAATTTTTTAAAAAAATATTTGTTTTATGTGCATGACTATTTAGCCTTCATGTATGTATGTGCGTCTCTTCTGTGCTGGTGCTTGCGAGGCCAGAAGAGGACATAGAATGCCCTGGACCTGGAATTACAGACTATTTTTGCTGGCATGTGGATGCTAGGAAACTAACCCAGGTCTTCCAAAAAGCAGCAAGAGCAAAAAGTGATGTGAACTACTGAGCCATTACTCCAGCCCTGAGAAGACTTAAGCCTTTTCTAAAACAAATACCCATAATTAAAAAAAAGATCTCCTTCTACTAAGATCCATTTGTAACTGCTTCAAACAAAGTCTTTTCACTGTGGCTCTGTGCTACCTTAAACACAGGGTCTTCATGATTCCTTTGTACTGAGTCTTTACATGTAAATCTTAATTATTTTCATATGTGTTGTAGCTTGTTGCAAACAAAAAAGACTCTCCTATGTTCTGATATCTCTACATTTTTTGGATGTGAACACAGAAAAACCTCATGTTGTACTGATGATTTTTGCTACACCCATTATCAGAAATGAAATGACACTTGGCAATAGGAAAAAAAAAGAGTAGGAGTTACTTTTCAAGACACATTTCTCAATTTTCTTCAATTATCATGTAACCTGTCATATGTTACTAGTTTTGGACCAACATCATTTGTCCCATGTAGTTGACTACTAAAATAGAGTTTCTGCAATTCACTTTAGTAGAGAAATAAAATGAGATGAAAAATATAGCTATTTGACATTTTTTTCCATTCAAACAGGAGATAAAGGGAAGCCACTTATATTTCCAAGTGTTGTAGGTGCTGGCTTAGGGTGGGAAGGTAGCACTTGAGCTGTGACATCTGTCTATACCAGCTGTATCACTGATGAGCATAATCTTTCTAGGTGCCAAATGGCATCTGGCACTTACTGCTTGGAACATGTCCAAAGACTTCAATTTCCTCTAAATAAATAGTACTCCTGTTAAATACTGTCCTTGAGCAAGCCACCTAACTTTTCTGCTTCCTGTTTTGAACGATGGAGCAATGTTAGCCAGCATGTCGAACCCAGAAGTGTTTGGATTGATCTAGTGAGCTTTTGGCACATTTACATGGGGGAATTAGCTAAATCTAAGGTTTCCTTGTTAGGAAAAATACTCATCTAAGAAGAAACAAAACCGGAGATAAAAATAAGAGTTAAGAGAAGGGGAAGAATAAATTTTGCTCACTTCATAAACTGAAAAATACGTTCTAAGTCATGTAAATAATGTGTGTGGGGGGGAGAAAGGGGGAGTGTTGGTCGTGGACATTACGACTGAGAAGAAGCAGTGAACGGAAGAATCTGAAACACCAATTTTAAATGCCTGGATCAGGCAAATGGTCTGAGCAATACTGGCTGACAAACTGATGCAAAGACTGATGACAGGACAAGTGTCTCCTTAAGGCAGATCAGTGGCCACTTTTGTACCAAGACCTTTTCTTTTGGAAGTCATTCTTTTCAGGAATGAATAGGACTTTTGTTATGTATTTTTTGCTTTCTTAAAAAATGTATTCAATGCAGTTTGATTGTATTCTTGAAACTATTCCACTGAAATGTGGAGGAAGAGAGGGCTTTCTACTCTCTACACCCCCTTTAATACTGTGCTCAAAGTACTATCTAAAACAATAAAGCAAATATGGGGAATTAAGGGATTGTGAACAGGAAAAATATAGGCTAAGCTGTCTCTATTTGCAGAACACATGAAATTCTTATAAGATATCCCAAAATTCTGTCAGAAAACATATAGAAATGATAAACAAATTCAGCAATGTGTCAGGACATAGCATAAACTTGCATAAATCAACAGTTTTTCTACACAACAGCAATAAACATACTTAGAAAGAAGTCATCAACACTTCCACTCAGAATACCATCAAAAATTATCTAGAAATAAACCTAGCTAAAGACGCAAAAACTTTAAAGCTCTGAAGAAAAACAAGACACTAGCAAATTGAACAAATATCCCTGCTAATGGATTGGTAGAGCTTCTATCATAAGAACTTATAACTTCAGCCCCTAATATATGACATAGATGCCAAAAACTTATGCTAGAAACAAAGGCATCTTCCCTGGGAAAAATGTGTATTCACAGGAATAAAAATGAAATTAGACTGGAGTTTTATCACTTTGCACAATAACTAACTCCAAGTGGATTAAACACATAAATGTGAGACTTGAAAGTGTTACAAGGGGACACAGACAATGTTTGCAGAAGATACAGAACAGGATTTTCTGAACAGGACTCAAGGCTACCAGTTGACAAGTGGAATTTAATAACATTAAAAGCTTCTGCATATCTAAGGAAACAATCAAATGAGTCAAATGAGTGAATAGAAATTCCACAGAATTGTAATCTCTGTCTTCTATGGATCACACTGTGGATTATATCTAGGATATATAAAGAATTCAAAACACAAGGAGTCAAACAAAACAAAACAATCAATTAAAAAATAGGTCTGGTATTAGAGTAGAGGATTTTCAAAACAGAAAAAAAATGACCAAGAAATATCTCAAAAATATTCACTGTTCTTAGGAATTATGAAAACATAAATTATAAGAACTTTGAGAATTCATCTTACTCTAATCAGAATGGTAAAGATCAGCAAACTAACTGAAAACAAGTGCTCAATGGGAGGTGGGCAAAAGTAAACACACATTTCCTGTTTGCCAGACTGAAAACAACTCCATTCACTCGAGGTATCAGTAGGAAGAATTCTCAAAAAGCTAAAAAATACCCCACCACATAACCCAAGTATATCTTTCATTGTTATATGCCCAAAAGGCTTGACATTCTATTACACAAATACATGCTCAGCCATATTCATTGCTGTGGGGAATGAAAAGAACATCATCTCCATCAATTGAATGGATAGTGAAAAAGTGGTACCTATGGACATTAGCATACTATGAAGTTGTGAAGAAAAATGGAATAATGATTTTTGTAAGTAATTGATGGACTGAGAAAGGATCATATTGTGTGTGGTAAATCACACTAAAAAGACAATTGTCACATGCTCTCTTTCATTTGGCTCCTAGCTCCAAATCTTCAGATTTAAGTATATATCCTGGAATAATTATAGAAACCAGGACAGTAATAAACATGGACCATTGTTTGTGTGTGTGTGTGTGTGTGTGTGTGTGTGTGTGTGTGTGTCCAATAGAGAGGGGAGTAGTAAAAGAATACTGCTTTATCTCAGTTTTATTTTTCTTTAGTGATTCTATTTCTGTTTTCATATATTACGTAGCAAGTGTGCAAGAAAGCTGATGTATAAAATAGAAAAGAAATCAAAATAGTACTTTTGGTCTTTCAGAGTTTGTAGGGCTTCCATTCTTGACATTCAGGCTTCCACAGTCTCCATTAAAAAATCAGAAATCAGGTGTTATTCCACTGGGCTTGTCTTCATACATTACTTTGTGGTTTTCACATGCATTTTTTAGTATCCTTTTTTTGTTCAGTACATTCAGAATTTTGATTATTTTGTGTTGTAGGATTTGCTGGTCTGATCTATTTGGTCTTCTTTTTCATCTTGTGCATTGATAAGCATCTCTTTTTTTTTTAAATTAATTAATTTATTTAAATCACATCATAATTTACTTATTTACACAGGGGTTATAAACATAAAAAGGCAGGGTGTGGGGAAGGGAATGGCACCGGAGCATAGGTGTTCAGGGGGAGTACAGATACCTTTCAGAAAAGGGTATCAGCTGGATGTAGGTTCAGGGGACAGGTCACTATGACTCTGCCTATGATTCACTTGTCCTTATCTAAGTTGGTACTGTCCACCGAGGCTGCCTATTTATAAGACCTATGACTACTTGGGCTGGTAAATTTCCACAGAAGTCGCCTGTTTACAATAGCTTATAGCCTGCTGTTTCAGTGTTTTTTCCACAGAGACCCAAGACTTGGTGTTAGCATGCATGTATGTCAGGACTATTGCTGACTTTAGGCCTATGGCTGATTTTAGGCCTTTAGTGTATATGTAGGGCTGCTCCTGACATCTCCTCCCTTCTCTAAGTATAGAAGGGCCTTGGAGATTTTATTCTTGTGAAGGCGGGGATAGAGGCCTGACCTCCAATAATTGAAGGGGACCTTGTAATGGCTCAGGTCCTCCTGTCGTTGTCCAGTGAGGCATGAGG
Source organism: Mastomys natalensis (assembly GCA_021653895.1). NCBI lineage: Eukaryota > Metazoa > Chordata > Mammalia > Rodentia > Muridae > Mastomys > Mastomys natalensis. The sequence continues at coordinate 338,685 of JAJTUV010001320.1, read as the reverse complement.
GCCATATCCATCGATAAGCATCTCTTTTATTAGATTGGGAAACTTTTATTTAATGATCGTGTTACCAATATTATCTGTGTCTTTGACTTGGGTTTCTTCTACTTTCTCTATTCCTATTATTAGTGGGTTTGGTCTTTTTATAGTGTCCCCTTTTCCCTGTGTGTTTTGTGACTAATTTTGTTTATTTGTTTTTTTTTTTTTTTCTAGATTTAACATTTTTTTTTTTACTTTGACTTAACTAACCATTTCTTATACCTTGTTATTAAGACCTGATACTAGCTCTTCAACTTCTTTTAATCTTCTATCAAGGGTTAATTCTGAGCTTTATTATTTTTCTTCATGAGTTTTGCAATTACATTTTTATTTCAGTTTGGCTTTTTCTTATCAATCATAACTTATTGTTGAATTCTACTTTGTTATCTTGAATTGTTTTGTTATTTCATTCAACTATGCTTTCATAAAGGCATATGTTAATATACATTTTAAGGTCCTCAAACATATTAATAATTGCTATTTTGAAGTCCTTTTCATGTGCTTAAACATATTACAAAAGGGCTTTTGCCTTCTAGAGAAAGCATATTGTCTTGTTCCTATTTGTGTTTTCTTGCTGGGACCAGCATCCAGAGTTAATGGCGTTTGTAGTATTTTTTTGTGTAAAAATCTGGTCTTGCCTTTATTGGATGGGTGTTTGTTTCTTTGGTTGCTGTTGCCTCAATCTGACAGGGTATTGATCAGAAGGATGAGGGACACTCTTTTTTAGGGTTTAGACTCCAGGGAACCCCAGGTCAATGTAGTAAGTAGGGTAAGTTTAGGTTTGCAGGCAGTGGGAGGGATGACACTCAGATTTTCTTAAATATGACTTTCTATTCGGCTCCACAAAAGATGAAGGAGATAGAACTAGTGGTACTCTGGCTGAGTCTAAAGTGGATGGGAGTGGGCTGAGAGGAGAGACTGAGTCAGGTCTGAGGGGCAAGTTTGAAAGTACTCTGGGGAGATCAAAATGGATGAGGGGAAAGAAGGCATAGATCAGTAGCTGAGTCCCAGTCAAGTGTGGTCACTGTGGGTCTCTGGTAGAGAACAGTACAAATAATACTTTTTGATATATAAACATCACTTAGCCTCATTACTTAATTCTTAAAAGGAAAATAATTTCCCATAGTTACTTCATTGAAAAATGAAAAATATCATTAAAAATAAAAAGTATCATCTCAGGAAAACACATATAAATTTATGATCATTATCATATAATTTTGACTGAGTTAGAAAAAAGTCCCTTCTCCAATCTATAAACCAAGTTTACACTTAGAGCTCATAGCTCTGAAATTTTGTAGGAAAATTCTTGTACCTGGAATTAGTTTTGAACTGCTTTTACCTGGAACTCTTCAAAGAAAGAAAAATAAGTGTCAGGCCCTTCAAAAACATTACAAAGGACTCAGTGTTACAAAACTTTAATAACCTATAGTAGTGATACTGGCTTTCTAGGAGAGCCCAGCTAAGTATTGAGTGATCCCAATGTTTTCTGTAGAACTGATGCTTTCTATCCGAAACAAGTGACTTTCTCTGGCATGTATTTTTATGGGAAACTTCAGAGTGACTGTTCCTGTCCTCTGTGCATCTGACACGAACAATGGCATAATGAAGTCATTCTTGCTGGATGCCATATAGAAATGACATGAATGCAGAGATATTTGTATATGTGTATGGTAACACTTGAGCACATGGTGGAAAATCACTTACTCATTCAGCTAAGAGGTACTCCTAAAATATATAGGAATTAACCAATCCCAGAGAGCAGATGATTCATCAATGCATGCTTTATTCTAGTTAAAAATCATTATCATTATTATTGGCATGCTCAACAGCAGTGATCCTTTCACTCCTATAGAAATAACTACTGCATTATTTCTTCTTTGAAAGCAGAAATGCTACTTACTCTGCATTTTGCTTATGTGGTAGTTGATTGGTTTGGGCTTCTTAAGTCATGTTGAGGTTGTTTTCTTCTAGTTGATTCTCTCTTAGGTTTTTATCAAACACAGGTACAGCCATTTACCTGTATGCCATGACTGCACTTGTTCTATGAACTAACTCATTTAGAAGAAACAAGGGTGCTGAGGAGTTGCTTCTTAAGTACTTAAGTCCTAAGTTCTCCAACCACCTCTACTAAGTCAGGGCTCTGAATGAGACTTTGGGGTCCAGCATTCCTCATCTCAAGTTCTCACTTGTATAAATTGTTTTAGACAAACTTAAAGCTCTCAGATTACTGAACTTTCATGTCCTATTGCTTAAAGTGAGGGTCTGTTTTCTGAGGTAATAAGATATTTCTTTGAGTATGTGGTCAGAAAAAAACAAAAAATATAACCAACAACTTTTATTTTTAATTTGAATGGCAATCTAAAACAAACTCTAGAGATATCCATACAAACAAACCTTTTCTCGGAACACGGCAGCACTACACGTGAATTTTTCTTTTTAGTCAGGTTTACTCACTGTATTTAGGTACCGCAGAAGCCAGAGGAGGATGTTGAATCCCCTGAAATTTGAGTTATAATGAGTAGCAGAGTCCTTTGGAAGAGCAGTAGGTACTCTTAACTGCTGAGCCATGTCTCTGGCACCTCTTGATTGATTTATTTATTGCTTGATTAATTAATTTTTAGATTTTCTTTGAGGGATTGTTTCACTGAAGTTAAAAAAAAAAACCCTCAGAAATGTGGATAGTAGATGCTTGCATCCCCATTTGTGAGGCAGTCTCAAAGAAGATAGAATGTAAGCGACAGACTCAAACCACAGTAAGAAAGCTTTCCACAGATTAATTTCTAACTATACTAAGGCTACAATAATTTTCCCAGGAATATCTCTATAGTGTGATACATAAATGTATACTCTAACAATTTGGATGGCCTAGAATAATCTATAGGCTTAGATTTTCAAAACATACTGTAATAAGGGTTCTTTAATGTTTTATCCTTCTTCTAGCCTTTCACCTACAAGAGGTAGAAGAAAAGAAGAGTTAATAGGAAATGGGGATTTGGACCTGTTTAGAAATAGACCAGCAGTCCAGTCCTCTGTCAAAACAACAACACGAGTCAGCAGCTGCAGAAACTGCGTGTGAGGCTCCACGGAAGCAGCAAAAAGTCATTGGAATATCACAAGAAATGTTTGGCAAATTACTCTCAGTGAAGTAACAACAAGTGAAGATTTATAACACAGGGCAAAACCAACAAAAGCCAGAGTGTTGATAGCGAAATCTAGTGATGTGTAGCAAGGCAAACCAAGGCTAGTGCCTCTTCCCACTGTCTGCGGTCATATTTATATTCTTTCTAAATATTACATGTCCTCTCACATGTCTGCTTCAGCAAAACAGCCTTTTACCTATGTCTGCATCTGCAAAATATCCTTTGACTTGTCTGCCCCAGCAAAACTGGGGCATATAACATAACTGAGTTTCTAAAGAAACCAAAATTTCCACTTCAATAGTCTGAGAAAGTATGAGTGAGATGCCTCTTTCATTTCAAAGACCCTCAGCAGTTATCTCTCACTAACAAGAAATGCATGTACAATATCCTTGAAGGTCTGCTATGATGCAGACTCAAGAGTTAGAAATTTCATCTTGAGAGCCTTAAGAAAACAGGCTACTAAACTATAACACCATCTAGTCTCAAAAACAGCTGGGAAAAGTAGTCTGGCCAACAGCTGTAAGCATAAACTATAACATCATCCTTCAGCTGAATTTATGTCATAAGAATCAAGGAGAAATGATCTGAAGGCCTTCATATTCATTTATCATGATAGGGGGTATATAAGAAAGAAGAATCTGTGAGATCTTGAATGATCTCTGTTATCATCCAAACTCTTCTTTATAAGGAGAAAACAATGGGCAACAGGACTCAAATGAACTGTCCTCTTCCATTCCTCATAGCTATATCCTACTTTCATACTCTCCCATTTACTCCCAACTTATCAGAAAAATGGACTCCAGCTTTATGGGGGCAAATGAGTGGAATATAATTTCCAAAGGGAAATACTTGGGCTCTAAGTGATAATTAGAAACCTTGTTGCCATTTCAATTCTGGGGCTTCAGCAATGGAAGGAGAAATGAGCAAGCTTCTCTGAGGACTCATAACACTTTAAAAGTAATATTCAGAATGTGCAATCAGGGAAATGCAAATCAAAGTAGACTTGAAATTAAATCTGGCAGAATGGCTATGAATAAAAGAACCAAAAACAATTGCTGGGCAGGGTATAGGGAAAAGAGAAATGAAAGACACTGTAGAATTCCAAATTTGTGCACTCACTCTAAAATCTCATCAGCATGTACAATCCTAAAAAATAAGCAAGCAAACAAGCAAACAACCCAACCTACCACAGAACCTAGACATACCACTCCTTGACTTATTTCTAAGGAATTTGACATCCCACACTTCAGATACTTTCTTAGCCTTTTTAAAATTGCTGCTCTATTCATAATAGCAAGAAAATGAAAACAACCTAAATATTCTTTAACTCATGAAGGAATAATGAAAATATAGTACATAAATACCACAGAATTCTGTAATAAACTATAAAGAAAAACGAAATAATGAACTTTTCAGATAAATGGACAGACCTAGAAAAGATCATACTGAGTGAGGTAACTCAGACTGAGAAAACCAAACATCTCATGTTCTCTCTCACTGGACTCTACTAGCTCTAAATTTTCAGATGTAAGCATATATTGTGGAATAATTGCTAAAACCAGGAAGGTAAAAAGAAACCATGGTGGAGGTTAATAGTTGGAATACAATAACGAGGGGCATAAAAAAGTATGAGTGGTCTGATTAGGGAAATAGGAAAATCAAGAATGGTTGCACTAAGGATAGGGGAAGAATATAAACACAGAAGAAGAAAGAGGAGGGTAAAATAACAGTAAAAATGTTTGAAAGAATCACAAGGAATCATAATATTGGCTATCTACCTAAACAATTAAAAATATAAGGTGTGTATGTGTGATTTCATGAACATTTCCCAACTAGGCCAACAGTGATGTGTTCAAGAGCCAAAAACAACCTAACAAAGATTCTAGCACTAAGCAAGACAAGCAGGTTTTTGAATTGTTGGTCAAGATTGTCTGAGAAATTGCCAAAATATTTGAAGCTATTTTTATTATTTTTGGTTGCTTTCTCCCAGCAGAGGTGGAAGAAAAGTCCATACTGCTGATGACATCATGCACTTCAGATAGAGCGCCCAGATACCCCTCAACTAAAACTGACCTCAAAGTTTCCTCCTTCAGGACTAGCTTTCATGGTACCAAAATCATCATAGGTGGAAAGCAACTAACAGTGCAACCCAACTATGGTGCCTATGAACTATAACGATGATCAGGAAGAGAGAAATCATATTTGGTAATCAAAACCTAGCTAACAACTGAGTGCTATTAAAGTGATAGATCTGCTAATTTACTAAACAAGCATGACCCCTAGATACATTCTAAGTATTTGTTCTTATACCCACAGATAAGTGTAGACCTCATCCATCATTAATGAAGCATATGTTTGAAACAAATGGAGTTGACTACAGAAAACCACAATTGGTCAACATGCCAATTTGTGGAGCCCAGTCCTAATGGATGTATCTCCAAAACAACAGCTGCATCTAAGGCACATTGTGTGGAAAGATTGTAAGTGCCATAGGATCAGGAGATTTGCTGTGAGATTGTATTCTTAATAATATTATAAACTGTATCCATAATGTCCTCCAATGTGACTGCCTTAATATCAGCTGAACAAAACAACAATAGATATGCCAACTTGTATGAGGGAAATCCCATGAGGCCTCAACCCTACCTAAAAAACTATAATCAAGTAAGGAATACTACCAGTGAGAGAAATAATTGTCTCCAGGGAATAGCAACTACTAAATAGTCAGTCCTGAAAACATACATATAAGTAACATTAATTAATCTAGGTAAGTTATATTTAGGAATATATGTGTATATACATATACACATGTAGTAAGTTTTTTTTTAAAAGGAGTCCATGAATTTGAATGAGATCAAGGAGGAACATGTAGAATGGTTTGGAGAGAGTTTGTGTATGGAAAAGATATAAATAATTATAATCTCTAAATTAAAAAAAATGAATAAAAAACTTTTACATAAGAAAAAGTTTGTACCTTTAAATGCCTGCATTATAAAAACAGAAAGTATATATATATATATATATACTTTCCAAATTTTATATATATATATATTTATATATATATATAAATATATATATATATAAAATTTGGAAACTCAAAAGCAAAGAAACTCAGACTATCACACTATAATAATATGAAAAATCAGAGAAGAAATTAATGAAATAGAAACAACAAGAACAACAGTGATGACGACGACAACAACATAGTAAGAAAAATTTTTTTGGACATAAAATAAAATTCCATTTGCAGACAGATTCACAGCAAAATTCTATGGGTGTTTCATAGAAGATCTACAATCCTAATTATTTAAAGAAATTCAAAAGAATAGAAGCAGAGAGAACAATGACCCTAATATCAAATCCCATAAAGACACAACAAAAAGTATAGTACAATATTACAGTTGAACATAGATACAAAAAGCCTCAAAATAATGAAAGGATGAAGTTAAAATATTACTATTACAGTATACTTATGTGACCCCAAAAATTCTACCAGAGAACTCCTACAGCTGATAAACAACTTCTGCAAAGTGGCTGGATATAAAATTGTCTCAAAGAAGCCAGGCGGTGGTGGCGCACGCCTTTAATCCCAGCACTTGGGAGGCAGAGGCAGGTGGATTTCAGAGTTCAAGGCCAGCCTGGTCTACAAAGTGAGTTCCAGGACAGCCAGGGCTACACAGAGAAACCCTGTCTCGAAAAAAAAAAAAAAAAAAATTGTCTCAAAGAAATCACTTATACAAATGATACACTGGCTGAGAAAGAAAATAGGGAAACAACACCTTTCACAATAGTCACAAATAATATAAAATACCTTGGTGACAAGAACTTCAAGTCTTTCAAGAAAGAAATTGAAGAAGCCCTTAGAAAATGGAGAGGTCTCCCATGGTCATGGATTTGGTAGGATTAACATAGTAAAAATGTCCATCCTACCAAAAACAATCTACAGATTCAATGCAATCCCCATAAAAATTTCAACACAATTCTTCAAAGTTATGGAAAGAGAAATTCTCAAATTCATACGGAAAAAGACAAAACCCAGGATAACCCAAACAAATCTTGAAAAAATCTTAAAAGAACTTCTGGAGGAATCACCGTCTGTGACCATAAGCTGAACTACAGAGCAATAATGATAAAATTCTCAGGGTATTGGTACAGAAACAGATAGGTTGATGATTGGAACAGAAGAAAAGACAAAGAAATAAACTATATGCCTATGTACACTTGATTTTTGACAAATAAGTCAGACCCATACAATGGAAGAAAGGAAGCATCTTCAAGAAATGGTGCTGGTCTACATGGCGGTCTGCATGTAGAAGAATGCAAATAGATCCACATTTATGACTATGCACAAATCCCATGTCCAATTGGATAAGGGTCTTGAACCTAAAACTGGAATTTAATAAGAGAAAAAGTGGGAAATAACCTTGAATACATTGGCACAGGAGAAAATTTCCTTAACAGAACACCAATGGCTCAGGCTATAAGATCAATAATTGATAAATGGGATCTTATGAAACCAAAAAGCTTCTGTAAGGCAAAAGACACTGTCAATAGGACAAAATGTCAGACGACAGGTTGGGAAGAGATCTTTACTAACCCTACATCCAACAGAGGACTAATAAATAAACCATATGAAAAACTCAAGAAATTAGACTCTAAGAAAATAAATAACCCAGTTAAAAATGGGGTACAGAGCTAAATCAGGAACTTTCAATAGAGGAATATTGAATAGCCAAGAAGCACTTAAGGAAATATTCAGCATCCTTTGTCATCAGGGAAATCCAAATCAAAATGACACTGTGATTCCGCCAATCAGAATTGGTCAGATAAAAAACTCAAAAACAGCTCATTCAACCATTCTGGAAATCAGTCTGGTAGTTCCTCAGAAAATTGGACACAGCATTACCTGAGGACCCAGCTATACCACTCCTGGGCATATACCCAAAAGATGCTCCAACATATAACAAGGATACATGCTTCACTGTGTTCATAGCAGCCTTATTTATAATAGCCAGAAACTGGAAAGAACCCAGATGTCCTTCAACTGAGGAACGGATACAGAAAATGTGGTTCATTTACACAATGGAGTATTACTCAGCTATGAAAAACAATAAAATTTGAGAAATTCTTAGGCAAATGGATGGAACTACAAAATATCCTGAGTGAGGTAACCCAATCACAAAAGAACACATATGGTATGCACTCACTGATAATTGGATATTAGCCCAAAAGCTCTCAATACCCAAGACACAACTCACAGACGACATGAAGCTCATGAAGAAGGAATAACAAAGTGTGAGTGCTTCGGTCCTTCTTAGAAGGAGTAACAAAATACTCAGAGAGCAAATATGGAGACAAATCGTGGGACAGAAATGGAAGGAGGTGCCGTCTGAAGACTATCCCACCTGGATATCAATCCCATGTGCAGTCACAAAGGCAGAAGCTGATGTGGATGCCAAGAGAAGCATGCTAACAGGAGCCTGATATAGGGGTCCCCTTAGAGGTCTGCCAGAGTCTGACATTTACAGAGGAGGAGGCACATCCTCACAGAAGCAGGAGGAAGGGGATTGGGATAGGGAGTTTCTGGGTGGGGGGAAATGAGGAAAGGGGATAACATCTGAAATGTAAATAAAATATCCAATAAAAATTAATAAAAAAACCCTCAAGCAACAGTACATGCTGGCAAAGATGTGGAGAAAGGGGAACACTCTTCTGTTGTTCATAGGATTGCAAGCTTGTACAACCATCATTGAAATCAATTTGGTGGTTTTTCAGAAAATTGGAAATAGTTATACCTGAAGACCCAGCTATACGATTCTCGGCACATTCCCAAATGATTCTCACCATAATACAAGTACACGTTCTCCACTATGTTCATAGCAGCTTTATATGTAATAGCCAGACCTGGAAGCAACCCAGATATCCCTGAAGCAAAGAATGGATACAGAAAATGTGGTTTGTTTATACAATGGAACACTATTCAGCTCTTAATAACTAGGACATCATGAATTTTGCAGGTGAATGGATGGAAGTAGAAAATATCATCCAAGTGAGATAATTCAGAATCAAAAGAACATGTATGGTACATATTCACTGATAAATAGATATTAGCCAAGATTACAGAATACTCATGAATACACCCCACTGACCCAAAGAAGTTAAACAAGAAGGAAGGCCCAAGTGAGGATGCTTGCATCACACTAAGAGAGAGGAACAAAATAGTTACTGGAAGAAAAGGGAGTGAGAGTGGGAGAAGGGAGGAGGAGGAAAGAGGGACAGGGTCAGGTATGGGGAGAGCCAGACGAGAGGCCCAGAGGTCCAAGTGTGTTGTGGATAGCCTCAGCCTTTTATTTTGATCCTAGTTCCACTATCCTGGAAGGGGCTGCAGAAGAGGAGTGAATCTGTACAAAGGTGATGTCTTGTGAACCTTCTGTCCAATTAAATTTGTAAAATAAAGGTGAGAGCCAGTGATTGGGCAATAGAAGGGGAGGCGGAGAAAAATGCTTAGGGGAGGAGAGAAGAAGAGGAATTCCATATAAGAGGTAGTTGACGGAGGAAAAGTAGTGGGAGAAGGAAGTCAACGGAGGAAGGTAAAAGAGTAGGAAGCCGATGATTGAGGAGCTGAAGGTGGAAGGACAAGCATGCAGCCTGGATAAACCACAAGTTATAAGGGATCTCATAGCTGGGGAATAGAGTAGTGTAATGGTAAATCTGCCCAATCTAGGCATGCAATTTATACCATAATTATTGAATTGTGTTTTCCTTGACTGGTCTTATTTGGGTTGGAGATTTACTGCAACAAAAGGGAATGAATAGAAATATGCAGCTGTCCATTGTGAGGGATATAGGAGTCTCTAGGAAGTTTCAGACACTTGGGATGAGGGAGGCTCCCAGAAGTCAATGCAGGTGATATTAGCCAAAATACCCAACAGTGGGGATATGGAACCTCAATAGACAACCTCCAGTAACTATACAGGATCCCCAGTGGATAGATGTGGACAAAAATCCACCTTCAAAACTTTTGACCCAAAATTGGTCCTGTCTAAAAGAAATACAGTGATAAATATGAAATAGAAATAGAAGGAATGACAGATTAGTGACTAGCCCAACTTGAGACCCATCCCATAGGCAAGCATTCATCCCTTACACTATTGCTGATGCTATGTTGCACTTGCAGATGGGACCCTAGGATAGGTGTCCTCTGAGAGGCCCTACCCAGCAGCTGACTGAGACAGATGCAGATACCCACAGCCAAACATTGGATGGAGGTCGATGGCTCCTATGGAAGAGTGAGGGGAAAGAGTGAAGCCCTGATGGGGAAAGCAACTCCACAGGAAGACTAACAGTAACTTCAACTCACCTGGACCGCTTAGAGCTCACAGAGACTGAACCACTAAGCAAAGAGCATACATGGGTGCTCTGAGGTCCCCAGCACAAATGTTGCAGAGGATTACCTTGTCTGGCCTGAGTGGGAGAAGATGCAAGTAATTCTGTAGAGACTTGATGCACTAGGGTAGAGGGATACTGGGGGGCACCCACTCAGAGGTGGAGAGGGAGTAGGGGAGGAACTCTGTGAGGGGGGACAGAGAGGAGGCAGCATTTGAGATGTAAATAAATAAATAAATAAATAATCCTATATTCTACAAAATTGGGAAATCTAAATGAAATGGAAATGATTTTCTTGATAGGTACAACTTACCAATGTTAAATCAATATCAGATAAACAATATAAACAGACCTATAACAAATAGTGAAATAGAAGCAGTCATGAGAAGTGTTCTAATTAACAGAAGCCTAGGGCTGAAAGGTTGTGGTGAATAATTTTACCAGGCTTTCAAAGAAGAGCTAATGTCGATACTTCTCAAATTATTCCAAAATAGTAACTGAAAGGTTATATTCAGTTCATTTTATGAGACCACATAAACTGCATGAAGATTCAACAAAGAAAATTACAGACCAATTTGCTTCAAGAACATTGATGCAATGATACTCAATAAAATACTCACAAACCAAATCCAAGAACACATCAAAAAAATCATCTACCATTATCAAGTAGACTTCATCCCAGAAATTCAGGGATGGTTTAACATATGAAAATCAGTCAATGACATCAACCACAGAAAGAAAATGAAAGGAAAAACCACATGGTCATCTCACTAGATGTTGAAAATTCTTTGACAAAATCCAACATCCTTACATAATAAAAAAATGTAAAAGAGATTATGAATAAAATGGACATACCTAAACATAATAAAGCCCTTTACAGTGAGCTTATAGCCAATATTAAATTAATTGGAGGAAAACTCAAAGCAATTTCATTAAAATCAGAAACAAGACAAGGCTGTCCACTCTTTCCATATCTATACAATATAGTAATTGATGGTTTAATCAGGGCTATAAGACAACTGAAAGAGATCAGGGGATTATAAATAAGAAACAAAGAAGCTCTAGTATTATTATTTGCAGAAGAATTGATAGCCTACACAAATGACCCTGAAAGTGTTGCTAAGAAACTGATGAATAAACACTTTCAGCAAAGTGCCTGGATACAAGATTAACTTTTAAAAAATTCAGTAGCCCTCCTATATATAAATAACAAATGGAGAGGGAAAAAAATCAACAAAACAACATTCTTTACAATAGCTTCAAATAATATAAAATATCTTGAAGTAATTCTATCCAAGCAAATGAAAGACTTGAATAACAAAAACTCCAAGTGTTTGAAAAACGGAAACTGAAGAAAATATCAGATGATAGAAAGATCAACTATACTCATGTTTTGGTAGGATTAACATAGTAAAAATGACCATCCTACCAAAAGCAATCTGCAGATTCAATGAAATCCCAATCAAAATTCCAACCCAATTCTTTACAGAACTTGAAGGGACAATTCTCAAGTTCATATGGAAAGATAAAAAAAGCCAAGATAGCTAAAACAATCCTGTACTGTAAAAGAACTTTTGGAGGTGTTACATTCCCTGCTTTCAAGTTGTACTATAGAAATCTAGTAATTAAAAAAAGATCACATGGTATTGGCATAAAAACAGACATGTTGATCATTCGCTCAGGCTGTCTCCACTCCATACCTGCTGGTGTGCTTAAGTGGTCATCTTACAATATAGCATTATTAATATTCTCAAGTCCGTACAAGCTGTACATTCCTGAATGCCCTTCTTGTCCTTCATCAGAGATTGTAGCTTGCCACATGGTTCCAAGCATCCATTTCTCTCCATTATCTTTTCAATACTGGGGTTTCCATGGCAACCAGGGCTGTACCTTTACTATGACCTCTTTTGGTCTCTTTTATAGTGCCATGCCTCAGCTTCTTTCCATGATTCCTTCAATCATGAGATCTCTATTGCAACTATAGCTGTACCTTCACCTATGGCCTCTCCTGTTACCATGTCACAACTGCTCCCCATAATTTACCTCAGTCTGGAAACTCTCATGCCACCAAAACCAGTAACACAAAGGATACTCTCACACATTACCAAGATTATCTGTCAGTATGAGATGCAACCTTTGCACCCTTTGGAACATAAGTCTGTGTGCTGACCCTGAAGACAAACTCTAGATTTCATCTCAGTGTTGCTGTTTTCTCTTTAATCATAGTTAATTTCTCAGTCCCATTTAATCAGCCTCCATTGTCCCAGTAAAGCAATATTTTCACATCAGTGGTCCTAGCCTTTTCTTAAACACAAGTGATTCTTTAGCCCTTGCTAACCAGGAAACCATAGACTCTTCATTCAAAATATCATATGAATAGTGTTAGTATAGTCTTTAAGAGACTGTCAAATTTCCCCCTGAAACTTCACAAAGCAGGTCTTCCTTCATGTGCATTACTCTCAGCATTGTCTTCTAAGTTCCTACAGCAATCTGTTAAGCTCTCAGTGCCTCAAATTTCTAAACAATCTCACAATCCTACAAAAAACAACATGGCTAAGTCTTCAAAGCATTATCATGTCACAACTGCTCCCATATTTACCTCAGTCTGAAACTTCATGCCACAACATAACACAAGGAACTCTCACACATACCAAGATATCTGTCAGTATATTTTTTGCTTTAGTTAAATTTCTATTCCTATGACAAAAAATTATGATCAAAGACAACTTGGGGAGGAAAGGGTTTCTTTCAGCTTATACCTTATAGTCTATATTGAAGGGAAATGAGGACAGGAACTCAAGGTAGAAACTCAAGCAGAGGCCATGGAGGCACTCTACTTACTGCCTTGATCTCAATGACTTCCCCTGTTTGATTTCTCATTCACCTTAGGACCACCTGCTGAAGGTGGTCCTGAACACAGTCAGCTAGGTCTTCCCTCGTCAATCATTCATCAACAAAACAAAACAAAAACAAAACCCAAAAAATAAAAATCAAAACAAACAAACAAACAAACAAACAAAAACACTCCTACAAATTTTGTTATAGCCCAATCTGATAGAAGCATTTTTCTCATTTTCAATTTCCCCTTTCTGGATGATCTTAGCTTGTGTTAATTTGAAAAACAACAAACAAATGAACAAACAAACAAACAATAACAATAATAACAAAAAGCAGCCAGCACAGGGTGGGATAGATTTTAAGAGCAGGCTACGGTTTTCTGAGGTACCTGTTAAAAATCGCACGTGCGAGCGCGCCCCTGTGTGTGTGTGTGTGTGTGTGTGTTGTGTGGTGTGTGTGTGTTGGATACATTCTGGAAGAGGCAAATTAGACACAGAATCATGTCTCTTGTGAAATTCAATACCTTCCTCACTGTGCCTGTAGTGAGTCACAAGGGATTCTAGAAAGAAGTGATGCTCACAACATCAGGGTTTTAAAGTAATTACCAGATTGAAAACATTATTATTTTTTCTTTTTGAGTTAGGGGAAAAGAAAAAAATTAATACTATCCAGTGAAGTTGCTAGTGTAATTTCAGTTTCCAAACACACCCATTTCTCTCATCCCCACTTGAGACAACAGAGAAGTCCTTAAACTATACTACCAATCCCTACAATCCAGAAGCAAGCATTTAAGGTTAACAGACATTTAGCCACACAATTTCAAAGTTCTTATTCCAACAAGAAATATGAGAGCAAGCAGGGCAGATAGAGAGAGTCACTGCCGATAGTTGAATTTATGAGTATATGGGGGCCAAGGTCAGAGAGAAAGGGAAAATGATTTATTGTTCTCAAGAAAAGAAGCTGCCATTCACCCATATATTCCTCACTACCCTTATCTCCAGAGATGTGCAGCTTTGTTAGGAAACACAATTTATTTTTGAATCTTTTGTAGCAGAAGTAAAACCATAGCTTGACACTTACATTTCATTTGCTTGAAGATGGACTTGTTGGGCTCAAGCCAGTGCTAGAGAGAAAACAAAAACAAAACAGAGATTGTTGGTGTGAATGGAAACTCCTGAAAAAAAAAAAAACTACCTGCAGAGACTGATTGATTAGAACTGCAGTTCTGTGGGGAGACTGGGATGCTATAAGTCCAGAGGCTAATTACCTTACACTGGGTTAGTTCTAGCCCCCCAGAACAGCCATTTCTTGCCCACCTCTGAGTCTGAGCTAACATCTGGTGTGTAATAGAAACCTTTTAGAACCTATTAACTTAGCAGACAATTATCTTTCTCCAAACCAAAAGCTAAAAAGGTCATCAGATAACATCTTGGGCCACTAGAAAAACTTGCCTCACCTCACTGTACCTGACTCTATGGTGTACCCACTGACATATTTTTAAAGAGTTAATGACCTAAAAACCCCAGGATGATAGAGAAACTGGACAGGAAAGCTTGACTGATAACCCCTGTAGATGTTTCTGTTAAAATTAACAGTCCAACCTCCCAACCCCACCTTGTTATCTACAACTTTTAAACTGTACATTAGGATAAGCTTAATTTGACCCAGAGATGTTAGGCTCCACTCTCCAAATCCTGGCCAAGGATATTCCACTTGGTTGGACACTACTAGAACTCATAGTCCCTAAATAGTCTCAGAAAAACAATAAATAGCCCACAGTAAACATCTGCAAATTCCATATCCTCAACTCCCTCATATAAGACTGCTGCAAAGATGCCTTGAGAGTTTAATCTCCATTTCAGCCCAGTGGATGTTGTCCTTCGTTGTTCTAATTAACGTACAGTTGGCTTCTGTTAAGGTTGGACTTGTGCTCCCATTTCTTCCCCAGTTGATAAGTCGATTCCAATCTAATACTTTGGGAAACAATGAGGGGTTTCAATGGCTCCTTCCCAAGTTGACTCCTTTCTTTCTCTTAATTTTCTCCCTCTTATCTCAATCTCTTCAGCACTCCAAACTCACAATGGGCTAAAATTCCAATGGAACAACTCCTTTGGCCTCCCCCTATATGAGCAGTCTAAATTCTAATACTGTAATAACTTCCTGGTTTGGGAGACCTTATTGATTCAAGTGTTAAAGTTGGTTTTTGGCTCCTATTCTTCCTTTCCACTATTGACCTAATTCTGTTGTCCCTCACCTCCGGAGTAGAAGTTTTTTTTTTTCATTTGACCACACTGAATCCATCCCACATCCAAACACAAGGTATGTTCAGTTCAGTTAGGTCTCTGGATACATACCATATTTTGGGCCCATGTGACCCTCTGGTTTGCCTTCAGGTCAGTAAAATTGTGAACCTCAGGCTGCTTCCATTCCACTTTGGCTTTATCTTCCAAGTTTTAAAACTGAATCCCATTTCAGCCCTAGTCACTCATTTGCAGTCACTTTCTGGCTGTAGATGATCACTTATTACCAGAAAGAGCCTCACAGTTACTGTGCCCATAATGGTCCAAATCTCCATGTCCCAGTACTTGGCTTGTCTGAAAACAAACCTCACGATTGTATGAGTCTAAACCTAATAACTTGGATAATACTTTTGTGTTTCAGTGTCTACTGCCTCAGACAACTCTAATTGACAAATGATCAAAGTTGGTATATGTTCCACTTCATGCTGTTTTTATTTTTACCGATGACAAGGTTGGTTATTCTACCATTTCCACAGTTTTTCCAGTTAAACTTCTAAATCTTAATTCTCCAACTTTTCCAGATTGCTTAATCTGGCTAATGGACCCTCCTATCAGTAGAGCACGCTAATGGTCCAATTCTGTACTGTGAATCTGAGAGCTGGCCAATTTCTGTTGAACTGCCTTCCCTTGTCTTAAGGATGTCTTTCTAAGGGCCTCCAATTAAGTTTTTCGGGTGCAGGCTCGTCTTTTGGGATTAGATTCTTATGATCCTACAGAAAGTCTGTCATAAGAGCCACTACAAGTGCTCTGCTGGATGTTAATGCTTTCAATTTCTTCTGGGTTATGCTTCCTTATACCTGGTAAGGTCTCCCCACTCCCAGTTCTCCCTTTTCGACATTGTCTTTTGCTATGTGATCCAATCTAACAATCAATTTTGCCAAATATTTGTGTAAACTTCCTTTCAATGGGATTGTAGAAAACACAATTGGAAAACAAAATTATTTATATTTGGCTTATTAACATGTATTAAATATTAATATATATTTATACATGTATTAAATATTTTATATATATATGCTGTCCACATGCAATTATGACTTGTTCTTTCCATCATGTCCTTAGCACAAAATTGACTTATAAATAAATGTTCATATAAACTAAAGTTGTTAACTTGGCTCCACTTCATATTCTTTTCATAGTAAAACTAAAATTAATAAAAGCAATTATAATAATAATGAAAAATGATAATAATAATAACTCAGAACCAAGTTAACTTACGAAGATGGTCCTAAATATTTCTATTCCTTTTATGGTGAGAGTTGTGTTTCCATGTCAAAAACATCTTGAGTTCAGGAAAGTCTCTTTTACGGGCATCTGCCCACACTATGTTAGTAAGAAAAAAAGCAGAGAAAATTTACCAAGGTTTAACACTTCACTCTACCCCCTTTTTTCCAGTGCAGTGATTCCTCTCACTTGTATTCTTGCTGAGGCCACTTAAGTTTAGCTGGAATTTGATCTCCTTGATGAAGAATCCTTTGGAAAACTAACTCTATTCTAGGAATCTGGGATTAAGATGTCCTTGATAACTTATCCTAGCTCATTTAAACTGCTTGCTTGCTCAAAACCTCCCGGTACAACTGCTAACTGAGATACCAGGATGTGGATTTTGCCTTTAAAAGCCCCTTGCTCTAAATGCTCAGGATTCATTGGGATCCAAATTACTGAGTGTAGTCCAAAATGGCTGGGGAATAAAGACTTCCAATTGTCTACAAACTGTGTCTGAGTGGTCAGTTTTTGGTGGACTTCCTGTAATACTTCTGTCTTCCAGTAAACATCTATGCTTTGCATTATCTTTATTGTTTAATGTAGATTCATGCTCAGAAAATTAAATAAAAACATTGATTGAAACACCAAGTGCCCTCCAAGAATTTCTTCTTATATAGGGAATCTTATTCAGTTCTCACAACTACTTATTTGCTAATCAGAAATCTGTGACTCTTAATCTGAAAAGATTTGCCTCTTGTTACCTAGCAAAATCATAATGGAATTCCAGAGAGGCAGGGTCATTAGCACCCTACTGATCAGTATGCATAACGAGCAATATTCTCTTTGATAAATATTTCTTATTTTCTCAGGAACTGAAAAACTGAGTGGCCAAATAAGTAGTATCCAATCTAATATGTCAGATATGTAAAGTCTTCTCAAGCAGTAAGGAGATTTGTTCAAGTCTTTCAATATTATGGGATAATTTTTCAAGAGAAAAGGCTATGCATTTACTCATATACAGGCAAGCTTCTTCAAACGAGCAAGTTTCTTCACTTCTGACCAAAATTACATCAGCTTTTTTTTTTTTGAAACCTTTACTATCACATAATAAAACATCTGGAAATATAATTCATATTATCACTTAGCATCTATATCTTTGTGCAAAAATATTCTCTTTATCTCAGACTCCACAAATCTAAGGTGAAAACCCACCTAGCATCAATGTCTTAAAGTTGTTATCAAGATCATAAATGTGCATCTCACAGCTGCAGTGGAAAAAAACTACCAAAGGTTTGCTGCTGTTGCCCTTGTTTTTATTATATATGCATAATTTAGTTGGTAGGCACCATCTTTCAGTGGACTTCATGGAAGTGAATAATAAACAGACTTCATTGTGATTAAATCACTTTGGGAGAAATAAGTAGATTAATTTAGAATTGTGCTCAGGAGAAAAATAAGAGCAATCAGAGGCCTGCCCATATTACTGTTTCATTATGACAATCACTAGTCATTTTGCCGGCCTGCAATGTAAATAACATTTCCAAGTTCTCTTTGCTTAGTATCCTTTGAAGTCCCAGACTCCCCTTTCTGAATTTGAACCCATTGCTCTAAGTCTCTTTTACTCAGGGAATTGACAAATCATTGCCTTTCATGTACTGTGAAGTTGGTGCTAGTACTCAATGAAGATTCAAAGAGAATGAATGTCATCTGGGATTGGCTATGTATGCCAAGGGTAGAGAGAGGAAATATTTAAGGAATGCCTTCAAGGTACTTACCATCTGTGCCCTAAATAAATTATTTATTCTAAATGAGCTGGTTTCTTCATTGCTTTAAGAAATACACCTCACAGTTTCTTATCAGTTCCTGTTTTCTTTCTTTTCAGGTTCTGTGTATTATACTTGCTTAAACAGTGTGACCAATATTTACTTTTTTAGGGCAACTATTCTTTCACAAAAGGGTGATCATAAGGTAGAGTGATTTAGGAAAACTAACTTTGTAATCATCATGTTTCAAAGGATTCTAGGAAACCATGTTTTCAAAGAGAGCTAAACTCAGTCTGTTAATAGTGGTTAAAACAATGGCTAAGCAATTTCATTATTCTCTAATTCATGCATGTAGACAAAGAAGTACATAGCAAGGATTTTTGTTGTAATTTTACATGAAATAATAAAAGGTTACAAATAACACCAAAGGCAATCATTAGGAAAATAGATAAACAAGCTATAGTTTGCTAATATTCTGGATGATTCCAAAAGAGTGTTGATACGAGATAAAATCTTATGTTTAACATATACAAAAATTTTAGAAATGGTGCAGGATGAAAGTGCAAACTGAAAAATTTATTCTTTTAATTTTAAATTTTTTTAAATTTATTCTTTAATCATTTTTTACAGTCCAGATTTTATACCCCTCTCAGTCTACCCTCTGACTGTTCCACATCCCATACCTCTTCTCCTCCCCACCTCCCTGTCTCCAAAAGGATGTCCCTACCCTCATACCCCCACCCCACCAGACCTCCCCATTCCCAGGGGCATCAAGTCTCTTGAGGGTTAGGTGCATCTTCTCTCACTGAGTTCAGACCCAGCAGTCCTCTACTGTGTATGTGTTGGGGGCCTCATATCAGCTGGTGAATGCTGCCTGGTTGGTGGCTCAGTGTCTGAGATCTCAGGGGGTCCAGGTTCATTGAGACTGCTGGTCCTCCTACAGGGTGGCCCTCCTCCTCAGCTTCTTCAAGCTTTTCCCTAATTCAACCCCAGGGGTCACCAGCTTCTGTCCATTGGTTGGGTGCAAATATCTGCATCTGACTCTTTTAGCTGCTTGTTGGATCTTTCTGTGGGCAGACATGATAGGCTCTTACAGTGGGGAGAGGGAACTTGTATAGTCCACTTCCAGTAGAAGACAGGATGTTGTTGTCATCCCACAGTCAAAAATTCTGACCCAGAATTGTTCCTGTCTGAAAGAACTGCAGGGACAAAAATGGAGAAGAGCCTGAGGAAAAGGAGGTCCAGTGACAGGCCCAAATTGGGATCCAGCTCAAGGGGAGGCCTGAAGGCCTAACACTATAACTGCAAAATTTATAACTGTAGCAGCCATTAGCAACCCAAGGGACCACAGCCATAACAAATGTGTCAATACCACAGCCACCATTCCAAAGAGCTTATAGTGCTAACATTAGCTTGTACTTGACTCCTTTTGATATCACTTTCCTTTGCCAATTTAGTTTGCATGTTGTGATCAGAGGCAGTTCCAAAATTATGCATGGAACATACAGAGAACTTGATTATGTTTGTTAAGATCCTGAGAGAATCCAGGAGGTACAAACCTGCCATTATGAAGTAATTGTCCTTATTTAGAATGAAATGAAATTAGTGTTTTTCTTGAGACATGTGAAAAATGTTTCAAGGTGCAACTATATTGTTAGTAAGTATGTGATTATTATGTTGTTTAGATTTGTCTTACTTGTATGGAAATGTTCTTCAGCCTATAGGCAACAATGATATAATGACTAAGATATTAAGAGAAGGATACATTGAGAAACTTTGGAAATTTTTGAATAATCTACCATATAAATAACATGATTTTTTTGAAAATAAAAAGTACAAAACAGTATAATATTTGAAAAACAAATGTATGCATCTAAACCTTTTCTTTAAAGGTTAGATGCAGTACACTAAAGTAATATCAGTGGAAGAGTAAATAGTTTGAGTGAGGGACAGAAATTTAATGGTGTTGGTTAAAGGAATTTAGAGCTTCACCCTTTTGTGTGGCATTTTATCCGAGATAGTTCAATTTTAATGTTTTTCCATGTATAGAGGCACATACCATGAAAAATTAAAAGTAAGATGTAAAAAGGAGAAAACTAAGGTCTACTAAGAGGATAAAAGTGAATTTCATGTGATTTTTACTCTTCATGAAGCATTTTCCTCATAATAAAAATGTAAAGTTCAGCTCAGCACTCATGGTCACAGTCTCTCCTTGGCTGGCACAGTGATAGCTTTCAGTGAATCCATTTGTTATTGATCCCTTTCCCCTTCCTGTCTCACTTTTCATTCTCCTCCACCTAAGGGCATTATTTATGCATTTGCCAAGCAGCTTTCAACCATTTGCCTCTCCATTCTCTTCTTTTGTTTCCTTCCTTTGCTTGTTCTTTCCTATTGAGTTAAGAGCTGGACAATAATATCAGCAACTTCTATTTTTACTAGAGGTCTAGACGTGTAAAAGTATATTGCATTATGTGATCTGCTTGGAAGGTAGATATGGGCCAAGATACTTTTCCTATTTTGTTTAAGTTCATTTGCTAACTGGCATTTATGACACTTTGATCTTAAAAATAAATAATTGTGTTTTATAACTAAAAACTGGTACTTCTTAAGAAAGGCAGAAAGAAACGGCTGCAAACTTATGTGACTCATGGCTGGTGAAGTCTTGATGAACACTTCATTTCTTTAAGTCTCTTACAGAATAAAAGTCACAAAATACACAGAAGCTAAATTCCCTCCACTGGTTTACAGAATGAACTGACGTAAAACGTGAATTTTACTTCAGAGGATCATTGATTAGTGTTACTTGAAAGTACCAAGAGAGCATGAGCGACAGATGAGATCAGGTTTAAGCAGTTGTCCTCATTGTTTTTTTTCACATTGACACTAGGGAGATTTACCTGGGAAGAGGACCTTCAAGTCATAAAACGCTTCCATCAGGTTGGCCTGTATCCGAATCTATATGGTATTTCTTTTTACTGAGTGATGTAGGAGGGCCCACATCATGCGGACATTGCTATTTCTGGGTAAGTGGTCCCCAGAGGTATAAGTCATGTAGCTAAACATAAGCCTAGACACAAAGTCAGAATGATTGAGAAGCATCTAAAGAAGTGTTCAGCATCCCTAGTCATCAGGGAAATGCAAATGAAAACAACACTGAGATTCTACTCACACCAGTCAGATTGGCTAAGATCCAAAACACAGGTGACAGCAGATGTTGGCGAGGATGTGGAGAAAGAGGAACACTCCTCCATTGTTGGTGGGATTGCAAGCTGGTACAACCACTATGGAAAGCAGTCTGGCGATACCTCAGAAAATTGAACATAGTGTTACCTGAGGACCCAGCTATACCCCCCTGGGTATATACCCAGAAGATATTTCAACATGCAACAGGGCCACATGCTCCACTATGTTTATAGCGGTCTTATTTATAATAGCCAGAAGCTGGAAAGAACCCAGATGTCCTTCAACAGAAGAATGGATACAGAAAATGTGGTACATTTACACAATGGAGTACTACTCAGCTATTAAAAATAACGAGCTCATGAAATTCTTAGACAAATGGATGGAGCTAGAAAATATCATCCTGAGTGAGATGACCCAATCACAAAAGAACACACATGGTATGCACTCACTGATAAGCGGATATTAGCCCCAAAACACACAATACCTAAGATGCAACGCATAAACCTCATGAAACTCAAGAAGAAGGAGGAAGACCAAAGTGAGGGTGCTTTTCTCCTTTTAAGAATGAGTATCAAAAGACTCAACCAGAGCTCCCAGGATCTAAACCTCCAGCCTGAGAACAGACAGGGGCAAGCTGTCCTCTGAGAGGCTCTAACCAGCAGCTGACTCAGACAGATACAGACATCCAGAGCCAAACAGTGGATGGAGCTTGAGAACTCTTAAAGAAGAATAGGCGAAGGATTGTGGGCCCTAAGGAGATAGGATCTTTATAACTTTTAACCAATTGTACATAACAAGATCATTTCTTCTCCACTTATCTCACATTTTAATCTGGACTATTTGGTGGGAATATAGTATGTGAAGGGGCAACTAATTTATAAGCAGTTTGATTTTTAATTTGGTAATTGTTGAAACCAAAAATTTTAAAAACAGCTCCTAAAGTAAATATTATAACACATATTTATCCTCAAATGTTTGGTTTCTGTTGACATGGATTTAGCTCATGATTACAGAATAAGTTACACTTCTATCCATTATATTTCTCAAACATCTTAATGCTGTAAAGTAGAAAACTGTATAACCCAGAGACTACATCCAACAATCCATAAATATTTCCCCTTAATAGTACTAGGATTCAAATATCTAAACAGTTCCCACTATGGTCTTGAAAAATGTTACCTGATTCTCATATCCACAAGGACAAAGCCCAAAGCAATTAAGTTCTGATGTTATACAGATAAATTATGCTATTTTTGGGCCCTTTGCTTTCTGCTGCAAAGGCAAGAATATCTGAGTGAATATGGTCTTAACAGAGTTCTGGATGGTAAAGTAATAGAGAATATCCTGTCATTCCCCAGCAAGTAAAATGTATTGCAGTTATTTCTGTAAAACATATGAGAACAAATGTAAAACAAGAACAAACGATAAGCTTCTTACTATCCATTTGTTTGGAAGTTCTCCACAGACAAAAACTTTACTGCTTTGGGGCAGTGGTTTTTAATTTTGTAGTCATACAGTCTTGGATAGCTTAAAAAGGAGAGGCAATTAAGGAAAAAATGTACAAAACGAAGGAGGTAGTGGGTAAGCAATGAAAGCATAAACCTTCATTTAAATATTCACTGTAAAATAACTCTGTATTCCATCTTTATGGGGCTCCCTACAATGCTCAGAATACTCTATACAACCCTATATCCTTCTAATTTGCCTTAGGAGAAGTGGGTATTTTAGGCTTTGTGGCCAATATGGTCTGTGTAACACTATTAACTTTTTTTTCCAAGTATAAAATCAGCCAAAATAATACAATATATCAATACATAGTCACAATTATATTCAATTAAACTATAACTCATGGAAACATACTTTCATTCTAGCTCCCATTTTACAGTCAATAACTCAGTATATGTTAAAAAATTAAACTCATAATATGAATATAATACTTTGTAAAAGAATTATCTGTGATTATTATAAACTATATTAGGATAATAACAAGCAGTCAAAATGGAAATATGGGAGCTCAAGATATGATTTTCTGTATAGAGCACTTGCTGCTCTAACAGTAGACCCAGGTCTGCTTCCCAGCACCCACATGGTATCGCACAACCACTTATAACTCCAGTTCTATGGAATATGAAACTTTTAGGTTTCATTGGACACCAGGTATATTAGTAGTACAAATATGTACATACAGGGAAACATGCATACACAGAAATAAAAATAAATTAAAATTTAAAATAAAGGAACTTGTGGAATTCATTCAAGTTTATGCTTTATCAATGCATAACATAAGATATTAGACCATATAAATTCAATAAGATTTACTGAAGTGTTCTAAGGCCAGATATCCCCAAGGGTCTATTTAAAATCTCTATAACATGGACTATATAATCACTTATATAAGATTGATAATATGAATGATTAATTAAAAGAACAGAGGTACTTTTTGTCCTATAGATAAAGAAAATGTGGAATAGAGTGCTGCACAGAGGCAAATGGCATGGACAAGTACTCACTGAATCTTTCTAGTATCACCTGCTAAATTTTATAGCCATTGACCTTGAAACTGTCAAGTCTTCTTTGGGGCTGAGTCTATAGAGACCATGTTTTACTTATTTTTTCTGTCTGTTTTAATTAGGTCTTCCTTTTGTTTTCTAGACCATATCTTAAAATATGAGTGCTGCTTAGCTTCCATCTACAGTCTCTTTCTTAGCTCTACAGTTTCATCTCAGAGTTTGAAGAAATAAAATGTTTTATTGGTTGTAAACAATTATATCAGAGGCCTAAACTGTTTATTCAACCCCTGATTCAAATTTTCAAACATTTACACTCTCTCCTCTTTAACTATATTAACAAATGTTCCAATATCTACATTGTGAAAAATACTGGTTAAACTTGAAGTTCTTCTGTCTGATGAAGTATTCTCATCATTTAGTATGACATTTTAGTATTCCTAAAATGTGGCAATGTTAATTCTTTGAGCCACACCCGGATCTCTTAGCAACATCCAGCTTTAAAGAGTTGATGACAGTGCTCTGTGCTATGTGGCTCCAGTGACTAAGACTTCTTAGGAGAACAAGTCATTTGTATGTATCCCATAAGGCATCCAAGACACTGTAATTTTTTAAATAGTTCTTTTTAACTTAAATTATGTTTATGTGCATACGTCTCTGTGTGTATGTTAATGTAAGTGTAGGTGTCTACATAGGCAGTAAAAGAGTCTAGGATGTCCTCAAAATGGACTCAAGTGCAGGTGTAAGCTGCCTAATATGAGCTGAAAATAAACCCAGGTTTTCTGTAAGGGTAGCAAGCACTTGAAACCTCTGAACCTCCAGCTTCTTAAATTGTGATATTTAATCCTTGATGACCTTTAAAAATGTAATAAGCAAGCAAAGCCATAAGCAAGGACTTATGCTTACAGTAAATCTCGTTCTGTTCAGGGCTGTCCTAAATCTTAGGTTCCTTTCCTGTTCTCAGTGATGAGCATTTGGGAAACAATTATCCGGAGGAGAGCAGCAGGAAGCAGTCTTTCAATAGCAGGAGCAGGTGGTGGGACATAATACCATCTGGCTTCCTGCCACTATCCTAATAGTTTATTCCATTCTGTGTCCTCCTGAAGGTGCTTGTAAAATATGCAAATTGTTTTGATACAGACAAGACCTTTTCCCATTATTAATAAGACAGCAATAGGTTCACTATATGGTTAGCTATGTAAAAAGCTCAGTGCTGTGTTAACTTACATTAAGGGGAGGCATCAGTACCCAGAATATAAACCAATCATCTACAACCTAGGTGTGGGCTAATTCTTCTTTGGTTGGGCTGATGGCTAGACTTTGCATTAACTCCAATGAATAATATCAGGATTCATTGCTTAGAATTAGAGAAGAGGGTGGGGTACAAAAATAAGAAGGGAGATCCAATACACTTTACATACGAAACCATAATAATAGAACTTTGAGTTATGAAATTTAGCTACCTGTTTAAAAAATGTATTCCAAAAGGAACTTACCTTCATTAGCTGAGAAAAATGATGGAATGAAGATGGTAAAATAACATTCCATAATGTTTTACTATCAATGAGACTGAGAAGTACAGGTAACCCACTACTAACTACACAATTGGGATAGTTACACTTCGCTTCTCTAGCTGACCTAGTTCTCTCAATTTGTTAGCTTCTGTAAATAAGTAACTCATCAAAGACTGTTAACAATAGCCTTAACATATGTTACAAATATTTGTATGTTATGCAGGCCAGTAAGCATGCCTCTAGTTACTCACATGGACCCAGCCAGATAATAGTAATTGTAAAAGCAATAGCATCGATTTACAGTGAGAACAACATATACCTCAGAGTCAATATATGCCTGCGTGTCAAGCATTTATATACTTAATCGAATTCTCTTAAGAGTCATAAACTAAATCATTCTGTTTATTGCTTCCATTGGAACAGAGTACCAAGCAAAATAACCTGCTGAGTCAAATAGCTTACTAACCAGAAGAGGCAAGATTTCTAAATCACATCTTAAGTCCACAAGCTATGCAATTTGAAGAGGTTTGGTTGGTACTCAGTAGTTGAATACTTGCTGGGCATGTAAAAGGCTCATAGTCTGATCCACAGAAATGGGAAGATCAAACCAAATCAAAACTATGCAGGTAGGATCCTACAGAGCCACATGCCTATAATTTTAAAGCCTACAAGGCAAAAGCCAAAGGATGTAGATGAGTTTGAGGCCAGCCTAAGGTAAATGTGAGAACCTGGCTCAAATTAAAATAAGAATATTTGCAGCAATAATGTTTCAACTGATGCAGGTCTACAAGGTCACAGCAACTTATTAATACTGAGAAAAACAACATGGTTGTAATATTTTTCCTGTCAGTCTTGTTTTCCAGGCAAACGGATTTATCCCCAGTCTCTCCTCTGTTTGTTGAGTACTATTTCCTTCAATATTTTGTTGGCCGATTACTATTTCCT
This sequence comes from Mastomys natalensis, assembly GCA_021653895.1. NCBI lineage: Eukaryota > Metazoa > Chordata > Mammalia > Rodentia > Muridae > Mastomys > Mastomys natalensis. Next base: position 311,870 of record JAJTUV010001320.1, on the reverse strand, counting down.
GTAATACTATCCATTAGTTAACCAACTCATATAAAACAGTAGCAGGTGAGTACAAAACAACACTTGTAAAGTACAAATTGACTTAAGAAGTAAAGAGACCCTGGTAATATTGTATAGATTAACATTTTAGTTAGCACTTGTACAAGTGGAAAACTAAAGAGAAGCAGAAATAAGCTATATCAATGATACTAATGATTAGTACCTTTTTTGTTAGATGAAGAAAGACATTTTATAAGAGTGAAAATAGAGAGGAAAAACTGGGAGAGATGTAGAAGTTTGATTAACGGTAGATTAAAAAGGGTGAATGAGTAAATATACTCAGATATTGTAATAAGGTCTACCTCTGGGCTTTGGCTATGTAACAGTAAGAGGAATGAATATGGAAAAAAAGAAAAGAAAAAAATAGATAAAAGAAAACCTTCACAGGCATGGACAGCAGGCTATGTCATCCCATCATGTTGATCTGATTTACTAAATAAATAAGAAACAACTGGTGGGGGAGAGGAGTTGATAAGAAAAGAAACACACTGGCAGATAAGGCATAGTTGTTGAGTGGAAGAAAGGGGAGCAGGGTGGAGAGCAATATAAGAATACAGTCACTGACCTGAATGTTGTTTTTACCTTCTTGGTAGTGTGCAGTCTCTTTGGACCTAGCCCAGGCTATATTCTGGGTTGATTTTTTTTGACCCATCCCATTCTTCACTTGTGGACTACATTTTCCTCCTGTGCAAAGTTTTCCTGACTCTGTTCTCAGAACTGTGTTTAGGATATCTATGTTTAGAATTGCAATCTGTAATGCAGATTGGCCTCTTCATCCATACAAAGTCACCAAGCGATCTTCTTTATCTCTTCTGACTAACTTTTATTTGAAATATATTTTTTCGGTTATTGGAACAGCAACTCCTTTTTCTGTTTTAGTTCTAATTCCTCAATATACATTTTGCGGTCTTCTATCTGAAATTTAGTATTAGTTTTGATAGTGATACACATTTATTGGAAAAAAGTAGATTAATCCTGTTTTTTAAATTAAAAAATAATTACATCATTTCCCATCTTCCATTTACTTTCTCTAGCCTTTACCATATTTCCTGCCCCATCAGTTCCTCTCAAATTGATACACACTATTCTACCCACCCTCTATTTCAATGCCTTCTGCTGCTATTTGTCATCCATAGCTATGTACCCAGTTCATGACAGTTAAGCTTCCTATTCAGGCAATGCCGCTGGGAGTGAAGGGAAACACTTTGTGGTTTCTAGTGACCCCAAAAACTCATGTATTGCTGATAGGAAACATTTAAACTTCTCTTGCCTGCTTCCAAATAGAGATTCACCATCTTTTCCAAAAGTCTCTTCCAAATAATGTGAAATGAACCATTTAAAAAAGTGCATTTCAGTGGCACTGTGTCAAAGAAGCCTCACCTTTTCAAACAGACTCTAAACATTTTCATCATGCCATATGGAAACCCAACCTCTACCAAATCCATCCCATACTTCTGCCAGTAAGTAGGTTCTTATGATGGTGGTGGTGTTTCTTTATAATTGAATTCTATGCAACTACTCTGAGAAGGTTTACAAAGTCTAAATTCAAAGAGCATGGGACCATACCCAATTTTCTTCATGTGAGCCCAGCTTTCTAAAGGCTTTTCACTTACCTATTCCTTCCCATCACACGCCCATCAGCTGTTTTATTTCTCAGGTCAATAATCTATTAGAATAAAGGTGTCATAAATTTTCTGGAAAGAATCCAACAGTGCCCAGCATTCTCGTTCTTACCCTTTGCTTCTCTGGGTCCACATAGCGAATTCCAAAGTAGTCCTTCTCCAGCAAGCTATAGTAGTTGCAGATGTATTCGATGAGAAACTGCCCTTTCGTTTCCCTCTGTAAAGGAAGCACATTTAAGTTACAGCTAGAGTCACATGCACACTCCCTGTCTATTCCCAGTAGGATCTGTGTTTGGAACAACAGGATTGGACACTTCAAACATTAGCACAAATGTTTCTAATATCATTAATTACAACCTCAGCAAGCAACACATTTTACAAAGTGAGCAGCTTAGTAACTTTTAGGTTGTTGTGACCACTGAAGTGACAAGAAGCAATTTAAAGTAGGAAAGGCTTATTTTTTCATCACGTTAGATGGGATCTAGTGCATTCTGGCAAGGAAGGCATCGCAATGGAAATGTGAAACTGCTTGTACACTAGCAAGCAGATGAGGAAATGAAAGGGTGAAATAAAACATAGCCAGGAAACAAAAACACTACCATCACCACTCCCTCCCAACATCAACAAAATCAAAACCAGCCACAGAAAACAAAGACATACTAAAACTACCTCAAATTCCAAACACAGAAACCCACTTCTGCCAGTAAAGTCCCAAATCCTAAAGGATTCAAAACTCTCCAAATAGCACTACTATCTGGAAGGTGAATGTTCAAACACAGGGAACATCTGACATGCAAACCACAAGAGTGAGCCAACAAAAATGCATGTGTGTGCTTGTACCTATGCACACACATACACACACGTGAAACCACAAGAATACCCAAAAGCAGAATAAATAGACTACACATCAATGTCCCGAATTGGTACAATGTGTCCTTGTGTGTTCTGTTTCATTCTATCATAGGTCATTTAATTTTCTTTATGATATTTACAACTGAGAAAACATTTCACACTTCACTACCATATGGAAACCCACAGTTTGCAAATTTACAGTGCATTTTACTCTTTGCTCTAAATGGTCTCAGTTATTTACTGATTCAGGTTTCTGAGACAACTGAGCAACAAAAGAATTCATTGACTTGTTTAAGATCACTCAACTTGCATGGATCAAGGTAGAATTTCAGTAACAGTACTTGGATTTGGAATATGGCTTTCTGGTCTTTCTGGAATATTTTGATACTACTCATGGTTTGAATGAGATAGATGCACAGTGAAAGGCAATGGAATATCCTAGCCCCCATTGGTAATGTTGTAAAAATCAATGTATTAGGTTTGAGAAGAATGGCAAATCAAGAAAGAAGGGTATGCTTCAATCAATGTGACTGACAAGGAACATTCCTTTATTTCTCAGCAATAAAGATTGTTTGTTGCTCGTGTAAAGTTCCCAGCACCCACATTAGCTCATTAGTATCTGCACTTTCAGTTCCAAGCAATCCATTGTCTTCTTTGGTCTCATTGATCTCTTTTGGCAGTTAGATGAATATGATACCAAGACAAGCAAAGCACATGTCATATACATAAAATAAAATAAAAATACATTTTAATAACAATAAATATATATAATTACATATATATTTCATTGAGTTGTTTCTTTGTTTCTTCTATAATATTCATATATATAATGTATAAATAAATACAAATATATAAGGAAATATAACAATATAAAAAAATAATAATTTGTTTTAGTTGGTAACAGATCTATGGAAGGCTTTAGGGGTGCCATGTGACCTATAAATAGAAATTTTAAAATTTGATAAATGAGTCATTGTTTCAAGATAGTAATAATTAGTTTTAACTTGAGCATGATGACACATGTTATCTTAGTTCCTTTTCTATTGCTGTGAAGAGACACAATGATCAAGGCAACTTCTAAAAGACAGCATTTAATAGAAAACTTGTTTACAGTTTCAGAGGGTGAGTACATGAACATCATGGCTGGGATTAAGAGAGCAAACAAGCAGTCATGGAAGCAGTAGCTGAGAGCTTATATCTTATCCACAGTAAGAGGGGAGGGGCAGACAGAGAGACTGAGAGACAGAGATAGAGAGACAGAGACAGAGAGAAAGAGACAGACAGACATAAACATAGTGTGCGTGCATGTGTGTGCATGCGCGCACACACACACATTCACACATACATACATACACACACATAAACTCAGAGACAGACAGAGAGAGAGAGAGACAGAGACACAGAGAGAGAGACAGAGAGATTGAGAGTTGAGACTTGGCATGGTAAGGACTTTTGAAACCTCAAAACCCACCCCAAATGACATTTCCTCCAACAAGGACACACCTCCTAATTCTTCCTTAAGCAGATCCCGAACTAGGAACCAAACATTCAAATTTATTAATCTTTGGGTTCCATTCTCACTCAAGCCTCGACATATATCTTTAATCACAGTAATCTGTGGACCAAAGCAAGATGATCTCTGTTAGTTCAAGGATAGCCTGGTGTACATATCAAGTTCTAGGCCAGTCAGGGTGACATATTGAGATGTCAAAGGGATGCAGATTCTTTATGTCATTCATCAGGATCAAGCTGGGTAAACTCCTCTCTAAATGCCCTACCCACTCCATGCTCCCAGAGCCAGCTCATTTCCTATATCTAGTGCCCCAGCCTTTTTCTTACTAACCCTGCCTGTATAACAACCAACTTCTAGGCATTTGCCAGAACCTGTCCTCCTACACTGACTACCCTGATATATAGGCAGCTCTCATACCACTTCTAACATCTCCACCCAACCACATTCAGCATATCTTTCTCCAGAATCTATCTGGTAAATCATTTTGATCCCCTCTTCCAAACACACACATAAGCCCCCCAGATAGATAAAGTCATACATTCAGTATCCCAGACTAGTAAAGTCACCTTTGACTAGACTGTAAGCAAACTGTAGGTTGCTCCTGAACAAATCCATTTCACACCACATCCACCCTGTCATACAGCCAATTGCTACTCTAGAGTCTAGCCAGGTAAGTCCCTGTGTTCCTCAAAACTATACACCTTCCCTCAAGCCCCATATCTGTCTCCACACTACAAGCTTAGACTGGGATGCATATTCTGCATATAAGCCCAGATACCTATGACTACCTTATTTCATTCCAGCTAAGATATAGCTAACCTTTAGGTCAAACTCATTCTGCACATCCTCTATTATACCCCAACCTGCTTTCATGTCAGACACAAAACTATACAAGGAGTTCACATGCATAGTTCCCATTGCAAAACTACAAGTGACATGAATGATTACAGGAGTACTGCCCTAATATACACAGAAAATACAAGCCAACTAGCCAACCAACCAACCAACCAACCAACCAACCAACCAACCAACCAAAAAGACCATCAGTCCTGTAGAAATTTCTACTAGTGAGAATGATCTACATGAACCACAGGACACAGAATTTAGGAGAACAAACAGAAACTTCATCAAATATTTCAGAGTTTAAAGAAGAAACAAAGAAATAGCTCATTGAAATTAAAGAATACATAAAAAAACAAATATCTAGGTAATGTTCAGGAAACCACAAATATAAAAGCAATCCAGGGTTTGGAAATGGAATTTATTGAAGACATAAAAATATAGAAAATGATTCAAGCCCAAATGAAGATGGAATCTAAAAACCATCTACTGTAATCCTCAAAAGAAAGCATTACAAGTAAAATTAATTAAGCAGTAGATAAAATATCCAGGCTCAAAGGAGTAGAAGATGTAGACCAAATAAGCAAAGAATATGGAAAAACAATAAAATGAATATATCAGAAAAGCAGAACATCATGAAACGACCAAACTTGTAAATTATTTGTATAGATGAGAGACCAGAATCTCAAGTTAATGAATGGGACCAGATCTTTCACAGGAACATAAAAGAAAACATCCACAACCTAAGAATATACACACCCATACAGATACACACTCATACTCATACAGATACAAGACACAAACAGAATACCAAATGGACAAGACTAGAAATGAAAAACCCCATGGCATATCATAGTTAAAAGACGAAGTATACAAAAAAAGTATATTGAATGCTACAAGAGAAACAACACTATCATAGTTAAGAGACTAAGTATACAAAAAAAGTATATTGAAAGCTACAAGAGAAACAACACGAGTAACAAGTAGAGAAAAAGCCATTGGAATAATTACTGATTTCTCAGTGAAAACTGTGAAACTCATTCAAGGCTGAAGCACTGGATTCTAAGTTCTATAAGAGCATGGTTGCCAACCTAGACTAACTAGCAAAACAATTCCACATCATTGGAGGAGGAAAAAAAAAACTTCCATTATAAAAATTCTTTTAAAAAATTTATATTTGACAAAAAAACAACTAAAGAAAATTCAGGAAGCAGTATTTTTGGCTGAAAAATAGGATTCGTATAACCAAGAGATTGAATAAAGAAGCACTAAGCTTTCTAAAACATAGGCACTACTGAGAATAACAACATCACAATAACCAAAATTAACAGACACATTTTAATAGCAATATTAAATATCAATTGCCTCAAATCTTCAGTGAAAGGACCAGTTCAGCTAAATGGATTAAAAAGAATTTACTCCATTTTCTATAAGAAAAACAGCTTCAAAAATAAGAACCATCTAGGAGATGAAGGATGGATAATAGACTCCTTTTAAATGGAACCAGACAGCAAGCGAGAATCACTATCCTAATGTTTCACAAAAGAGACTTCACCCTAATCAGAATAGATGAAGAAATCCATTCTAAACAAGAAAACAGCTAATGAAGACATTGCTATCCTAAATATGAACCTAAATATGAACTAAACTTTGTTGCATCCTATTTAAAAACACAGAGTAACACCAACCATGAATAGTAAGTGATTTCAATACCCAACTTTTTCCAATAGATAAGTCATCTAGGACAAAAATTATACAAAAACTTTAGAATTAAATGACTTCTTACATCAAATGGACTTAACAGTAAGCTATGGAACCTTCCACTCAAACACATTGAAGTTTCTCTAAAATAGACTATACATTGGGACATGAAATAAATCTTAAAAATAAAAAATTGAAGTAATTCTGTATTCTGAGTATAATGCAAAAATATCCCCCAAATCAGCAGCATAAAATCTTTTGTAAATACATAGATTTATGAGATTAAATAATTCAGTACTGAATGATGAACAGCTCAAAGAAGAAACCAAAAATAAAAATTTTCCTGGAACTAAATGAAAATGAAAACACAGCACAACAACCCCTGCATGGAACACATTAAAAGTAGTCCTAAACAGGATGTTCCTAGCCCCGATTGCCTACATTAAAATAAACAAAACAACAACAACAACAAAAATCAGACAGAGCACAAATAGATAACTTACTCATGTAATTCATAAAATGAAGAGAAATCTGAACCAAATTGCTTAAATAATAAAATTGAGTAGAAGTTAGTGAAATAGGAAAAAAAGAAAACAAAGAATGAATCTACAATCTATTTTTTTAATATTAACAGACTTTTGGAGGAACTAACTGAGAGAATGTAAGACAGGAACCAAATGACCAGAATCAGAACTAAATAGGAAAACATTACAAGAGACAAAAAAGAAACTCAGAATATTATCATGGAATACCTTATCAACCCGTTCTATTAAGCTAACAATAAAAGTGAATAAATTTTTAAATTCAGCCAAATCACTATAATTAAACTAAGAAGTACATAACTTAAACAGACCTATAACAACTTTGGAGATTGAAACAATAACTAAAAATTCTTCCAGCTACAAAACAGGTCCAGATGGTTTTACAGAAGAATTCAACAAACTTTCAAAGAATATCTACAGCCAATTCTGTGGAGAAAAAGAAAAAGAAAGGGAGAGGGAGAAGAGGTAGAGGGAGAGAGAAGAGGGAGAGAGGGAGAGGGGGAGGGAGGGGAAAGGGAGAGGGGACTCACAAAAGTCTTCTATTAAGTTAGAAGATTATAAAAGTCTAATATAAAAAGCTGATAAAGATACAACAAATGTGACACTATAGACTAATATCCCTTATGAACAGAGATTATTTATAAAATATTTGCTTTCCAAATAGAGACATACACAAAAAGATTATTTACCATGACCAAGTTGTCCTGAAATTAAGGAGTGGGTTACCATGAATACATCAATAATCTACATAAAGTTATGCAGGAATAAAACCTTTGAGAGAATCCAACATGCTTTCCTGAGAAAAATTCTTGAGAGAGGACGAGAAGTAACGCAATTCAACATAATATGAACAATATTGAAGAGGAAACTTCTCATTTCTTGGAAAGTCAGTTATGTCAAATGATGTTTTGCTGGGGCACACAGTGAAAGGATGTTTTGCCAAAGCAGACACAGGTAAAAGGATATTTTGCTAAAGCAAACATGTGAAAGGATGCATGATGTTAACAAGGAATATAAACATAACCCAACAGACAGTGGACAATGCTGGATGGTATTGGTATGCCTTGCCATTCCTTAATGGTCATTATTTGTTATGGCTTTATAGAAAGAAACACAGCAGAAAACTTCTGATGGTGTTCTAGGGCTTCTCATCACTTCTGCAGATGTGGGCCAATTGGCAGAGTGAAGTGGAAGTTTCTGGATATGTCAGCTGATACAGACTCACATGGAGTTTTGCTAAGGTAGATTCACTTAGTAATTTTGCTGAGGCAATGCATGTGATGTTTGGAGAGATTATAAATAGGACTCAATAGACAGTGATGGGGGAAGGGGTCTTGCATAGCTAGTTTTGCAATGCTTCCTTGGTCTCTTGTCCTTGTCTTCGTTGATCTTCACTTCCTTGAGAGAGGCACAGCAGAGGACCTCTCATGGGTTCCTGCTAGTCCTGGTTGCTCCTGCTGATTCAGCTGAAGCTGACTGCTTCTGCTGGGTCATGCCACCACTGCTAAGTTGTGTTTGTTATCCTGACAGTACTGAACTAGACTGCTGCTATCCCGATAGTGTTTTCGAGTGGATCAAGCTGCTGGTGCTGATTCATGTGAACAGAACTGCTGATATTCTGACAACGCAGATTAGATTTGCTCCAAAGAACTACTTCTAAACAGATTCACTTCCTCTGTGTCCTAGTGGCCTTTTTTCCCCACTACCTCTGGTAGGTGGTGTGCTGGAAGGGGAGGTTAAAGCATTTAAGAACCCTTCTTAAATGTAGGTTTTGAAAAATTTAGGCCTACACAATATATGTGAACCAATAGCTAACACTAACCTATGGAGGAAACTTGAAGCAATCCTATTAAAATCAGGAAATAACTGAGTGATGTATCAAATGATAGAACACAGACCTTGGAAATACAAGTTTTTCATTTTCTTTTCACCTGAGGTTTAGAGCTCAAAATCTTCACATGTGAATGTGTATTCTGGAGAAACCACAAAAGCTAGGTAAATAAAAATGAACCATTGCTGGAGGGAAGATAGATGAGTAAGAAAAAGGAGACTAGTAGGGTATAAGTGGTGTGATAGGGGAAATGGGAAAAATGGGTGGGGTCTCTAAATATGGAAGGGGAGATAGATAAATACAGAAAGATGTGAGGTGAGGGTAAAAAAAGGTAATAATATCTGAAAAATTCATAATAAACTATAATAATATTTACTACCTAATATTCAAATACTACACATTAGTGAGTTCATAAATATGCATACATAGTTTAAATGAAGTAATTTTTATAAAAGCAGATCAGGCCAATGGGAATGAAGGCCCTTAAGAGGTCTATATTGTACCAAAATAATATAAATACAAGTGAAATATTGTTTAAAAAAATCTTTAAGCAATGCTATTATATGGGAACATGGACTATGTTGTAATATAAATTGCTTGTTACAGTTCTCAATAAGATTAGACATTTATTTTTAATGTGTTTTCTATTGCGATTGCTTCACAACAGATGGGGAAAACCATTCCAGAACCCATTCCAGAAAATGTTTACTCTGTTCCAAAGTGGCACCACATTTGGTTTCCTGTGGGGACTTTAATTCAGAAGCCTCAAAATGTGAATGAACTAGGCACTTTCTCCACATTCTTTCCCTGATTGGTGGGACAGTTGTCTGTGTTTATATGCAGATCTATAACCTGCAAAGACCACACTATGGTCCATTGAGTATGAGAGGGTACTTGGCACAATTTGGGAATATCCTTTTTCAACAACGTTTGCATTGATTCTTTCGGAGTTTCACATTGCACACCCTGTTCATACTCATTTCCCAGTCCATGTCCATTCCTTGACTTCCTTGTGACCTCAGTTATGAAATATAATGTGGTGTGCGATACCTGGTAGGCCCATGCCATGGTATGCCACTGAATAATTGTGCAGTGCAATAGATCTTGTAGGTTTATTGGGGGAAGGAAGAGAGTGAGTACCTGGGAAAGGGTAGGGGCAGCCCAGTGGACATGTAGACAGGCAGACAATTGGGGGGCAGAAGCATGAGAGCAGAGAAGGGGGTGGGTGCTGAGAAGGACAGAAGTTGGGGGAGAGCACACTGGGAGCAAGGATAGCTGGGGTGCTAAGCAGATCTTTTATCTCTCTGCACATACCTAGAAAACCTGCTGGTTGTGGCAAGTCAACAATTGTAAGCAATTGCTATGTGGGCATGCAGAATCACCTGAATGCTAATAACCTCCCCCCTACCATTAAAATAAATTAAAAAAAATTAAGTTTAAATTTAAGAAAAAAAAAAAAAGTTCAATGTGTGTTATCTGTATACTCACTGGAGCATAGTCAAACTCTCAGTGGCCTCGCCCTTAAGTTGAACTGAGTCCTTCCCTTCCTGCACTCCTGCTGGAAACCATCAATTGTGGAGAGCTAACTCAGCATCCTTATTACACTTTTTAAGGAGTTCTCTTCGATAGCTTCCTGTTTAGGCTGCTCCATTTTTGGTGAGGGAGCGGGTAGGTAGACATTATCACAGAAGTCTTTCATGTCTCTTTTTCTCAACTATGTGTCTGCAATATCATCACTGCAAAAGTAACATATTTGTTTTTTACAGTTAGTGGGAGCATGGATCATGGAGCATGGTTTCTGGTGACAGCACAGATGATGAACATGGACCCTGGCTGCAGTAGGACCTTGGAGCCAGACATGGCCTTTGTGGCAGCACGGATACAGACATCACTGTGGACTAAGAAGGCAGCACAGGCCATTCATATCAGCCTGATCCTCAGTCTCCAATTCTGCTTATCTCCTTTATGCATGTTCCACTCGGTTTTTCAATCTTTTCTATCTTCACATATTTGTTCATCGTAGTGGTACCTGCTACACAGACCAGGAGGTGGGGTGGCCTTTTTGGATTCCATAGTCAGTGCTACCAATTTGGGGTATCTTAAAAGACAAATTTAAGTGGGGCAGAATTTGATCTGTGTGGTATTGAAATGCCATTTCAGTCTTTGTATAAAATGACTATGTGTTTAAACAGAGAAACAGGGAATGTTTGCTAATAAAAGGCCTAATTCTGTTGCCCTTGCACCAGAGTGCCAAACAGAATCCCTTTCTGCAGTTCAAGAGTGGTAAATAACAGCTCAGTGGCCAATGATATATGATCAGGCATCTCACTTATCTTAGAATTGCTGCCAATGAATTAGCTCCCTTTTCTAGCCCATTCTAACATGGCAACAATATTCCAGTTGGATTCTTTTGGTAATCATTGTGAGAGAACAAATACGTCATTTAGTTTCTCTGAATTTCTATCACCTTGTTCGTTTGGTAAGTTATTTCCTATTTAATGGTAATTTTAAAGATGTTTGTTAGCCATGGTGGGCTTACCTGCAATTCTAGTGGTTAAGAGGCAGATGTTCAGGCAGGAGTGTAAATGTATATGTTATTTTTGTTTTCTCAGATGATACAATGAGATGAGAACTATGCCCAAGCTGTGAGACTACATGTCTTGGCCTGAACTCAAATGGTTTCCATCTCACTATCACTAGGATCTAGGCCTGGAAATTTCTAGCTTCTGTACCCTCCACCTGCTAATCTAGGCCTAGAATGTTTTAGCCTCTGAAGCTTACTGCTGAATAGTCTCACTCTTTCTAGCTCTTTGTGAACTTTGGCTGGTTGGTTCAACTCAGCTGTTCTGGCTCAAACTGCTCTCCAAGCCAACTGATTCAAATTATCTTCTCTTGGCTTCTAACTGAATTGCTCTGCTTGGAAAGATTGCCTCTGAACTCAACTGCTCTGCTCTGAATTGTACTCACTGCACTGAGCTTAACTTTCTGAACTAAACTGAGCAGAACTGAATTGAATTCTCTGTCCATCACTGCTATTTAAGTAGCCTCTCTTTACTGTACTTGTGAGAGTTGGGCATAACTGATCTCTGACTCATTTTGTCAAATCTTTCTCTGATTCATTACTGTGTCTGCCCCTCAATTAAATGTATTGTCTGGGATAAAAGGTATATGGCCTGTGTGCATTCCAGCTGGATCATATCTTTGTTTGTGATCCAGCAGCCATGTTGCTGGATTAAAATTCTTTCTCAAATGAGGATCGTAAATTCTAGCCCAATATGGGCTATATAGTGAAACTTCAGAACTACATAGCTCTAAGGTAGATTGCATTATATACAAAGTCTCTGATTCAGAAGTCAAATAATAATAATAATAATAATAATAAATAATAAATTTAAAGATGGTAACAAGTAGATGTTCAGTAAATAAAAACTATACTCAAGAGTGGTGTGGCCTGTAATCTTAGGACTCAGGAGGCAGAAGCATATGGATCATTAAAACAACTACAGTATAATGTAAGAGGAAGATATTTTTCTTATGATGCCATAGTCCTTGTTTGAAGAGTGTCACATGGACTAAAGTAAGCAGGAACTCCTATTAAATACAGATTGAATACAGAACTTGTTATTCTCTCATGGGATAAGTTTTACTTCCTTATGCCTCAAAGAAGCTGATTTTTATGAACACAAACTGGATTATTTCTCAAAAATTCCATATCACCTCACCATTCCAAACAAGGTATCAAGAAACAAAACAAAACACCAACCAACCAACCAAACAGAATAAGCCACTATAGTCAGGTCTTGTTTATGCTGCTTATCAGCTGAGAGGCCTTCAGCAAGTCATGAAATCTTGAAGCCGAGTTTTTCCTGGGTAAATGGGTAGCAATTATAATAATTTCCAGATCTACACCCAACAGGTTATTTTAAGGCTCATTTACATATTTGGTAAACCCAACCATACACTGGGATAGCAATTAGTGAGACACAGTGAAGGAAATACAGTAAGAAATTACTTGTAAACCCATGGGCCTTAAGTCACCTTGGTTTGAAACTGTGATACATCTTAGAAATGGCAGAGCACAAATAATATGTTATTACTAAAATTAAGAATAAACTTAAAGATAATTTGTGGTTTCCGTGTCATGGGTCATTTTGCATTCAAAGAGGTGGCTTTGAGCAGTACTTGCCTCCTAGAATTGTCCTTTATGAAGGAGGAAGAGTGAACAGAAAAAGGGTGCAAGTCTTTCGATAACAGTCAGTTGCTGATAATGTATTTACTTTAATTCCTTGGATCAGTGGCAAAATAAAACAATAATATATCTGTGATATAAAAATGTAAAAAATAAATAGCCTATATCATTTTTTTCCATGAAAAAGTCATAAAAAATTTTAATTTTAAATTCCTAAAGCTCCAATCTAAGGAATTTTCATATATTTCAAATTTTGGTTAAATCTAAAAAGAAAAATCACTCAAAATGATGATTCTAAGCCAAAGCTTATAGTTTGGAAATGAAGGTAAAAACATAATAATAAAAAACTGCACTTAATTAAACAGTGTATGCCATGAACTTCTTTTACAGACTACACCTTTAATCTCCTAATGATCCACCAATTTAATTAATATTCATCTCATGATAGCTATTAGAATTTTGACCCAGATAGGAATGAACAATGGGTTACAAAACAGAATATAATATCTGGTAAAGGCAAGCCTTGTGTTTTCAGAAAATGCTAAGTATAGTATAGAGAAGGTATTGGATGATTGCCCAGGATCCCAATACTCCTGTCTCTCTAATGGCTTGCCAATATTGTGGAATTATGTACATAATTATTGATACACAAACTCACATTATAGTCTGAAATAACTATGACCCATACCAATCTCCAGGGCTCAGGCTGGGTTCATCTAAAGATAATTTATCTTCTAGTCTTATTGGTTCTAGAAAGCACATACTACAAAGCGTAAGAAGCCATTTATTAGGAATTTTAAGATGGTTTCTGGTTATTTTTCTGAAAGAATTTCCAGAAAAGACTTTCTTTTGCCACTATGTAATAGATAAGGGCATATAGCCTATAAATACTGCCATAGTCTGAAACCCATTTGATAGAACTTAATGTCCAGAGAAATGAAGGCTTTGTATTCACATTGTTAAACTATTCATATGAATGTAAACAAATGTCATGATGTCCATCTATTATTGAAGCTAATGGAAATTTGCTTTTCTGTTTATTGTACTCAAACTTCTTACTCAAGGCAAACAATGAAAGAAAGCCAGACGCCAAATACAGTTGCTTAGTAACCAATCAGGCTGGAATAACACACAGGTATAGGTGACCAGTGGACCAGTCAAACTGATGGTAAATTTGCTAAGAACAAATTTACCAACAAGTTCTGTTTTGTCAACAAAACACTAATACTTTGGAGTTAGGAAAATGTTCTAACAACCTGGCTGCTGACTGCTGTTGAAAAGACTAAGTGTAAGAGTCACCTGAAACTTTGTTTCATTCTGTGTATCCAAATTGTTCAGAATTTATTGAGCTTTAAAGATAAAAATTTAATCAGTCTTACTAAAATTTGGATTCCTGATATAATTAAGTCTTAAGCTGGTTGCTTGGGTTTGAGTTTATGCCCATATCCCTAGTTTTCTTTGTTACCCATTCATACCCTGACTCAGAAGAACTTATGTGTGCCTAAGATGAATAGATGTATGACCATTTACTGGAAACAGTGAAGTGTTAAAAGCAACACCTCACAAAAAGTGTTGAGAACAAAATGTGAGTATAGATGGATGATGTGTGACTGTGGCTTTATGTGCTGTTCTAGGTCAACATGGTCAAGAAAAACTATTTTATCCTTTGTGAGACTCTTAAAAATATAAAATGAAAGGTTTCTCATTGCTTTTCCATATTATATTTGCCATGCTATGTTCAATAAACAGAGAGACAAGCCTCTGTTCAAGAGATCAGAACACTTCAGAACAATATGAAAGCTGGCCATGATGGCTCATCAACTGACCAGTGAAGTTGGCATAAGACACTTATATCCTCTGGACATGGGCTCTCTGCTATGAGAGCAGGTCCTCTAGAAGTTGTATAATTTTTGTTGTTGTTATTTTTCCAGTCAGGGTTTTTCTGTGTAGCACCAGCCATCCTGGAAGTCTCTTTGTAAATCAAGCTCGCCTTGAGCTCACAGAGATCCCTGCCTCACGAGTGCTGAAATCAAAGGCCTGAGCCACCAATGCCCAGCCTGTAGTTGTGTATTCTTAACATACCAACTGTACAGTTGTGACAGGAAGAAAAAGGTTTTGTTCCCAAAAGGCAGTGTATAAATAAAAAGTGTGATGGGAAATTTTGTGGAGTATTTTGAGTGACTGCAAGAAAGTATAGAGAATAAAGAAAAACTAACAATAAACTCATAACAAAATTAAACAACAAAATAGAATAGCAGAAGAATGAAACTCAGAATGTTAGGCATTAGATTTAGTTACATTCAGAATATGCCTACTTTCTTCAGTGGCTTATGTTCTCACAGACATTGGGTGACATTAACTGACCTCCATATGAAGACCCTTAGGCAGTATCTTAAACTCCAAACAACCAAATTTAAGAAGAGTAGCATTTAACTTGGGAGAGCTGTACTGAAGGCTGAGGGAGGGTTACCACCATGCCTGTTTCTTCGTTTGCAAGAGAAGATTGATACCATCTGTCTTTCTTTCTGAGCCCTGGAAAACCCATCAACACCTGTAGCTCATGCAGACTTTCCTCCCATCTAAGAGAGCAGAGAGAATCTACTGCTACCCTTCAATTTTCTTTTAAATTTGCAAGGAGTCCTGCTATGTGCATTCAGAAGTGAGTGAACACCAAGGCTAACAAATAGAAAACACAGAGATTCTAAAGCTTTCGTCAGGGATGGTCCTTCACCTGCATCAGTCTAAGCCTATTGGTGTGGACGTGGGCACTTAGGAGCCCCAAAATGTTGTTAATTTCCCAGGTCGGTGGTTGGCAGAGGTAGGAAATCATGGACATTAGGATCAGAGTTATTCTCACTTCCTGTACTCTTTTCTTCTATTTGTCCTTGTATTAAACTAAATGATGCCTTGTGGATAATAGGATAACTGGGAATCTGGCTTTTCGAGTTTTAACAATGCTTGAGAGTTTTTTTCACCGTCTATTAAAAGAATATTTTCTGCACTTTACCTTCAAAGAATATACTATTTCCCTACATGGTTAAAAAGAAATGCATTACATGGATAACCTACTCAATGATAGTTTTGTTAGAGGAACACTCAAAAATATGAATGAACAGACAAGAATCTAGGAGTAGCTTGTTATCTCCCACTGGTATCACTAGCAACATTTATCTTTGTTGCCTACAAGTCTTTATTTTATATGTCTATATCTCTATGTGTGGGTATATGATATAACAAGTGTAAAACATGCACTTTAAAAGATGATTTTTTACCTATATTTTGCACATTTTGAATACATATCTGTGAATGCCTTCTGAAGATTGAATCCTAAGAGGAAGATGTTCACTTTTTCCTCAGTGAACATCTTCATCAAAGAGAATTTTAATTTACAATCAAAATTGCCCAGATGAAGTGAAGATTTACTAGCTCAGACCTACAGGAACATGGAAATTTCACAGACTCAAAGAAAACTAAAAAATTGATAATAAATATTCCACAACCACAAACAGTCATCCAACTTTAAAATAGCGTAGATAATGAACACTGAGCTGAAACAACTATATTTCTAAAACTGAGAAGCTTCACACATTTGATTTTAAGATAAGTGGTCCATAAGAAATTATTTGATTCAAAATAAGGGAAACACAAGCTGACCACTGAATTAAATGTTTCCTGCATTTGATATATTGACCAGCCTCAGTTATTATCAGGCAAAAGAACCCAAAGTGCTTTCTGTATTCATTAGTCTGGTAGGTTTTAGCATTGGAGCCTTGCTGAAACACAAACAAGCATGATCTTCAAGAATAAAAAGCTGGCAGAGTGGATATATTTTCCTTTTTCCAGGAACCTCCCATCTGCCACCAAGTAAAAAAGGCAGAGGAGGCTTAATGAACAAAAAAGGATTTGTAACAGCTGATAGCGATGACTAAAGTGCTACCAGGCATTGCATATTTTTAGTCTATGAAAAACAAAACAACCTTGGCTTTGGTTGCTGTGTTTTCAGAACAGATACAAGTGTAATGAAGATGTTTCTCTTTGTCCATGACTAATCCCTTGAAATGAGGAGGAGGTATAATTGAGGAGTCTAGTCTTCTAGTTTTTAAATACATGTAACAAATCATTCTGGTGGCCATGCATAGTCCACATCTCCTGTGTATGTGTGTATGTGGGCCCATGTGTATGCACATTTGCATGTGGAGGAAACCATGTCTCCACATGCCTAATAGAGATGAAAGTTCAGGAGAGACATATAAAAATTTCTAATCAATCCTGCAATGGAAACTTGATGTGAAAGTTAGGTCTACTTTTCAAAATTTAATTTTGAACTCTTTCAGCATGGCCTTAGGGAACTTAACAGTATCACAGTCATAATGTTGGTACTAGACTCTAAATTAGTTTAGAGTGAAAATCATCATCTTGGCTTTCCTCTTAAAGCTCTGCTTTTTGTTTTGTTTTTTTTTTTTAAGGGTTTTTTTTTTTTTTTTGTCTTGTTTTGTTTTGTGTTTTCCACTGCTAATTAGCAGAGAAGAGTTAAGAATATGTTACATGCAATCATGGGTACAAACTACAAAGACATATATTATATTTTATTATATATATATATATATATAAGCAGGACAAGGAAATTCAAAACAGCAATTATGAATATATCCATGGACCTCAGGAACAATATGAATAAATTTCTCAGTGAAGACTGTAAAAATAGTTGACTGAAATATTGGAAAAAAATTCCTGATGGGAATGAAAATCTCAGAAGGAATGTAAGCCTCAACAGCAGATTAGAAGGCATGAAAATAGACTTCTGGTTTTGAGATTAGTTATAAGAAATGATGAGATACTGACCACAAGCAACTTCAGGAGAAAAGGGTTTATTTGTCTTACATACCAAAGAATTTCACCAAGAAAATGTCCTCCACACTTGCCTACAGATAATATGATAGAGGAATTTCTTCAACTGAAGTCACCTTTTGCAAGATGACACCACTTGTATCAAGGTGACACAAAAACTATCCAGCTTACTCTCCATGTGTCCTTGGTCAAATTCTTTACTCTGAGACACTAGAATTTGAAAACATCAAGTGTTTACTGGGTTCAGATTCCTTCTTAAATGGGAGGGAAACATGAAATGTCTGAAGAATACGGGTAGCAGTTAATATTACAATGAACTGATTTTGAACTTTAGTGTATATAAAATTTGTATTCATGTGTTTACATAGATGATTTTCTATGTACATGAATGTATTATAGTTATAAACATTGCATTGGAAAGGAAACACATAAGCCTGGTGACATGGCTCAGCAGGCAAAGTAGATGCTGCCAAGTATGAGTATCTCAGCTAAATTCTGGAGACTCACATAGTTGATAGAACTGTCTCCCATAAGTCATCCTCTTACATCCACATGTGTGCCATGGTATATATACATACAATAAACAAGCAAACAAATAAACCAGTGAAATATTTAAAAAATCATATGGGTAATACTTTTCTGACTCATGTCTAATCCCTCCACAAGAATCTGGCTTACTTACTTACTCGCTGTGAACAATGAGCTGAACTTAGACATTTGTACAATCTCTTCCCCTCAATTACATTTGCATCATCCCAGACAATGAATTACTCCAACACTCAGGAATCAATTTTGGGAAAACACTGAAGAACTGCCACATGGCAAGGACCCACTAGGATAACCCGGAGCGCAGAAAGAATATGACTATGTTCTTTTATGTCATTCTCTTCCCACAGTCTGCCTGCCTTTATTATCCCAAAGCCCACACTCATTCCAAGATTGTCTGTGAGAACTACAGTAAAACCCACTGCCATACCATGGAAAGTACTGCCCACTACTCCAAGTCCTCTGGAATTTCAAAAGCCAAAAGAGAAATATTGAAAACAAAGGTCAGAGAACACCCACTCAAAGCCTAATGAAATATTTGTTGGTAAGTTCAATATAACAAGAATATAAAGCATAATATGAAAGGAATCCTTTTAATAAAATTACTATTTTTTAAACACTACAGAACACTAACAAATGAAGGGGTCCTACATGAAAGAGGTATATTAATAAAGGACTTGGTAGTAGTTACCCTTAGCCACATTGTCAAAGCCTTGTGCTCAACAATAATGCTGGCTATGGGAGGTTAGAAGAGGATGACAGAGAAGTCAAAGACAGCCAATGAAATGTACTTCCTAGGGTCAAATGTTATACAACCTTGAACATTTCCATCTCTTTCCTAAACCTAAACATTGTCCTTTATAGACTACAGTTATCTTATAAACTACAGGTTTTGGACAAAACAAAAGAGGAGGTGTTCTTAGCAACTTTGAGTGCCACAAAAGTCATATTATACTTCACTAATTATAGAACAATGTAACTATTACTGTTCTTTAAGAAGCCTATACTTAGGCTTGGATGTCTTTTTCTTTCCCAGAGTGTATTTCAATTAACCTTTACTCTCAACATCAAAGTTAAAAGCATTTCTCAAGAAATCTTCAAATATATTTAATAGAGGTTCACTTATTTTCTTCCTGGAAGGAAGAAATCCCGATTTTACCTGAATGGGGATTTCTAAGGTAAAAGGAAACTCTCAAGATGACTGTCAGCAATATGTGGAGCTCTACCTCATCCTACTACCAAAAACAATATCAAATAAAATAATGATAATCAAGTGTTCTCCTTCAATGTCATAGACTTACAAAGTAGAGATTTTTATAGTTTACAGTAGGGAATAAGGAATAGGTGTGGAAGGAGATAAGGTATACAGTATGGTCAGAAGTCTGCAGCTTCTCCTTAGAACAGATTAACATAATTCAACTGAGATGCTAACATCTGAATTTTTTAGTTAAGATTTCTTAGTCAGAGCTTCTCAATTTTATAGCTAAAAAGATGTTAGAGAAACAGTGATATACACAAGGACTTCCACATTATTTCTTCAGAACCTTCTAAATGAAAATCAATCTTGAAAAGCTTCTGGTCTAGTCTATTTGGAAATTTCAGATTCTGAGGAATTCAAGTAGTTTTTGTACAAAACAAGTTTGTGCTTCTTTAAAGTCAGGTGTGAGTCCACTGCAAACCAAAAAGTCAATGAGAAGGTCCTGCGGTCTAGGACAAAAGTATCCTA
This sequence comes from Mastomys natalensis, assembly GCA_021653895.1. Taxonomy (NCBI): domain Eukaryota; kingdom Metazoa; phylum Chordata; class Mammalia; order Rodentia; family Muridae; genus Mastomys; species Mastomys natalensis. The sequence goes on along the minus strand of JAJTUV010001320.1, from coordinate 291,621 downwards.
CTGACAACAGTCTTACTGTACAGTCATGGAGGAAACAAGAGTCCTTCCTAACACCATGGAACCATGAACATCATTGTTAACAGGGTTATCTTTTAAACATCTATGCTTAAGATGGATTTGTGTGTGTGTGTGTGTGTGTGTGTGTGTGTGTGTGTGTAGTGTGTGTGTAGACAGCTTAACAAGAAGTCAAAATTACTACGCTGAAAGAATCTGTTCTAACATATTTTACTATATTTTTATTCAGGACATAGGGTAGGAGGAGTGTAGTAATAATATAATATCTATTTGAATGATTCTCAACTTTCAAAACAAGATGACTTGCAAGGCTTCCAAAGGTAGTTTCCTTACTTCATCCTTAGATCCTGATTCAGTAAATCTTAAATATAATTTCATAAACCTACTTTTGAATATTCATTTACACCATTGATTTTTAATAAGATTTTCAGATAGGGCATGAATGGACTGTCTGCTCAAAAATCTCTAGAACCTGGTCAAGACAAAACTTATGTATTGCTCCCAGAATGTAATTCCATGGAAAGAAAGTGACAGGCATCCTCAAGCAATGTGTAAAGAATTCACAAATATCTTTCTGGAAGTTCTATACACATGAGTTCCTTTCTTACTGTTCCAATCTCACTTGTCCAGATTACCTGGTCCTCAACCAACAGTCCATCCCATTAAAAATATTGTCTTTGGCTTTGACTTTACATTCTCTTCCTTGAGAACAATCCATTCACTATTTTCAAAACAATTTGTTGGTCTGTGGCATTGGGGAATGATTTATAGTTAAATGAAGTAATTGAAAGAACTATCTTTCACACAGGGATGACAAAAGAGTCAAAGGGCTTCAATATATTTAGATTATTAGTAAATAAGAACATGTACAGGATAATCACAGTTTTCTCTAGTGTAAAATAAATTAACAAGATTTGGTGGATGGAACAGGATATATGAAGACTATATCAACTCATTCAAAAAGAAAAACTTTGTTTCAAGTGGCAATAAAAAGATGTGAATTTCTTAATTAAAAATACTGTTTATATCTGAAATGTATATAAATAAATTATGCAATAATAATAATAATAATATAATAATAGATAATGGAACTGGCTATTGCAGTCGAGTATTTGAGACTTTTTGTCAGCAGTTTAATACTACCCATATTACTGTGATTCCTTGTAATTGTCAAGGACAAGGGAATGTGCAAGGGGCCCAATAGAACTTTAAAACAATATCTTCATAAAATATAAAAGGGAGAGGTATATCCTCATACACCACAAATTATTTAAATCATATTCTTTTTATTTTAAATTTTTTTTTTAAATTGGATGCCAAGGAACTTTCTGCTGAGTGTCTGTGGCACTCTACAACTAGGCATACTTGTGCATAGGTGAAAGGAAGTATCCACTTACTGACATATGGCATAATCCTGATCAAGTATTTAATATGGAGAAGAGGGCATGTTTGTGTTTTATCTGCAGGATGCTGAAGGAGCATGGTGACTGCCAGAGCAACAGATGAGATATGCTGATGCTAGGACAAAGAATGATGCTGACATGTGAGTTTGCTGAGTGCCCTGACAATGGTGACTGGGAAGCTGTATTGGACATATGATCCCAACCCACCTTTGCTTACTTATACCACAGATGGCACAAGCTGCCTTGTCTCTAGTTTTTAGACCTTGTGGGACAGAGAATCATAAAGAGAAGTTATAATGACTCTTGATTTTTAATTAAATGTGACCAGTTATTCAGACTCAATCATGGACTGGTTTACCAATATTGGAAATAACAGTCTTCATTTGGAAGTCTGGTTCTGGACATATTCAGAGACATATTTGGAAGTTAGCTGCAGTTCTCTATGATGTTATGTTGGCAAGAGATTAGTTGGGACAGGATCTGGGTTTCAAACAAGTGTTAGTACATGTATTAAGGCTCTTTTAATTGTGAAATTAAAATTAGTTTTATTTCTTGTACAGTATTCAATGTAAGTTGTACTGATAGTAACTCTCTAACTGTGTTAGTGTGTTGAAACCTGGCATGTCAGTTACGGAGGTCTATCAACTAACTGTTGTTTTATTGCTTAGTGTCACAGAACCTTGGTATTCTGAAAAAAAAAACCTTCCAAGTACTGGAACAAGTGAGTCAGAATTTAAGCAAAAGCAAGAGAGAAGTGGGCTTGATTATTGCTGGTATAACAGCTTTAATTACATTAATTGTTAGCACTACTGCTTCTGCAATTGCTTTGACACAAGAAGTTAAGAGAGCTACTTTTGTTAATTATTTAGCCAAAAATGTTACTAAATGTGTTGAATATACAAGAGGATTTAGATAGGCATTTGGAACATTGGATTGATGCTCTTTATCCTGTTCAAATTATTGGAAGGAGATTCAGAGCTTAAGAGTAAGGAGCCATCTAGAGTGTCATGCCAAATACCAATGGAGTTGTGTTACTTCTAAAATTTACAATGATAGTCATTATAATTGTGACAAAGTTTAAAGATACTTGCAGTGTATTTGGCATAATTCTAACACCTCTCTGGATGTTTTAAATTTGCATAGTGAGTTTATGATTTTAAAGAATGCTGTTCTGCTGAGCGTTGATGCTGCAAATACTGCTGATAAAAATTCCCATGGCCTGAGGTCAGTGTATTTTGGTCAAGCTTCAAGAATGGCATATATAGCTTGATCATCCAGCCTTTTTTGTTCTGGGAATACTTTTATTCCTGCCCATCATGTTAAAGCTTGTCATTAACAACATCAACATGTTGGTAGCCAAAGTACATAGCTTAGAACTGAAAATGGACTCCCAGACAGAGTTATTACACTAACAGGCTGGCAAGCCAAGGACGAGTAAGATTCTGCACAAAGCCTTACCAACCTAAGACAGAAGTGCATTGCTTTTAATAATGCATATTCAATGACAGGTAAGGAAGGCATTCTTGCTAGAATTATCTAAGAAAGGCTCAGTCTTGTTTATGAAATAAAAAATGGGATAGGCAGAGAGCTTTTGTGGCTGCTTGACAAGAATCTGACATGGGCCAAGGTCAAGGAAATGGGCTGCTTGGCAGAATATGACATTGGCCAAGGACAAGGAAGTAGGCTTCAGGTACGAATCTGATATTAGGCTAGAACAAAGAAGTAATTTCAGGATCATCTAGGAATAGTTGGGGGAGGAAAATAGTATATGAAAAATTTTTCAATAAAAAGAATAAATATCAAACAAGAAATCAGAAGGCTGATTTAATGTTGCATACAAGAATGGTTTCTGTAATAATCACCTCATGTTGTCAAGAATAATATCTAAACCTTGAAAAACAGGCATGAGATGATTAAGGGTCATTCCAATGACACATAAATCATCTTCCAACACAGCCATATAAGGGCCATGTCATTCTTTAGAAATATATACATGGTTAAACTTCATATTAACTACCCTTTAGGATAAGCACTACGAAATTTGATACTTACTTATTGAAGATTTTTTTTTGGTTTTTTTTGAGACAGGGTTTCTCTGGATAGCCCAGGCTGTCCTGGAACTCACTCTGTAGACCAGGCTGGCCTCGAACCCAGAAATCCGCCTGCCTCTGCCTCCCAAGTGCTGGGATTAAAGGTGTGTGCCACCACCACCCGACTTATTGAAGATTTATAAGCCATGAATAATTTCTGCTTCTAAGAAGAAGCAACTCAAAGTTTATTATTTTATCACCTTGCTGAGATCTATCACAAGTATTCCATGGTACATCTTGTGTTCCCATCATTCTCTTTCAGAGAATACGTATGCTTACTGTGTTTCTTTGAACTGGTTTGGACAGCCTTCTAGTTCTCCTCATTAATGGGCTAAACAAATCCTTGGTGCATTCAAATTGCATCTGTATAGGAGAAGATGTTTGGTACTGGCTGACTGAAGAGCTCCTGTGACCATGGCCAATAGCGACGAACTTTTAACAACTTTATAAACTTATGGAATCTTAATACATTATTTTCATTTACTGAAAAATTTTCATTGAGATTTTCCTTGCCATTTGACCCAGTCATCTTTCTGATCTATAATGAATGCCAGTTCTGAGATATGGAAGTCTGAGCTCAAAAATTATTTCCAAAAATTTTCAACCAAGGTTCCATTTCGCCCATGTAAGTTTCCTAAGACCCTCATCAATGACCACAGCCGCTGGGGTCTTCCTGGGTATCAGTTTCTCTTATGGAGTCCTAACCCACTCTGACCTGGCTGAAACTCAGGCATGTAGCTCAGATACAAGAACTGAGTCTTCTATATAAGTAAAAACAAAACAAAACAAAACAACAAAAAAACCAAACAAAAGAAAGAAGAGTCAGGTCACATTTTCATCTTATCTTATTCGGCTTAGTGTCCTATTACTATTGATAAATTGCTAAAAGAAATTAAGTTTGTGTCATATTTTTACATTTAAACAAGCAATTATGTCACTGAGCAAGGCTAAATAAGGGAAGCAAAGGGTATCCTCAAGAACACAAAAGGTAGTGTGGGAGAAAAATATAAGGAGGGTATGTGAGGGCACAGGGAAGCGTGCCTTATTTTTCAGCATCAGTCTCTCCTTTCAGCTTCACCTCCCACACACTGTCTGTTCTGATACTATAAGCAAACTTGCAAACTCCTGGAAGCGCCAGGAAAAGTCTAAAAATTCTTTCTAAATTACTAGTAACCATACTAAGAAAAGGCCTGAATCAAGAAAACAACCTGACAGAATTTTCCAATAATAGAAAAGCAAATATATTTTCTAGAGCAAGCTACAGAGTATGGGATAGATAAGTACACATAATATAACTCCAAATAGGTAAAACCCAAAAGTTCTATCTTTAAATTGATAAAATAAATTCTATCTGTTAAATAGCTACGCTTGTCACTGACAGATGACATCCTAAAAGGACCATACAAGTGAGTGTTTAGTAAGGAATGTGAGTAATTTCCCTCTGCCTATTCTGTGATTTTCAGACAGGACTGTTTTATGCACAAATGTGAGCATCCATTATCATGTTCAACTACAGCACAGCCCCTAAGTAGGTTAAACAACCACACTGGGGACAAAAGAAAGAAACAGTCTTCTTGTTCTGTGTCTTCACTGTCTGCCACAGTTGGGAGAGCCATAAAACGTTGTTTGAAGACTCAGCTCTACCTCAGCCCTGTTTTCTTCTCACACAACTCCATAGGTACCTCCCCAGAAAAGAAATGCTTGAGTGGAAGCCAGGGGATATCTGCAAGCCTGAGACTCAAGATGCACATAGACTTCTTTAGGAAAAGTATCTGTAAGACAGTGCTACTGACCCAGATGTTGCCATGTTTAAGGAATAAAACATATATACAGTGTGGCAGCCCATGCCTGTATTCCCAGTACTCAGAATGCAGAGCCAGAGAGATCTCTGCAAATACTAGAGCAGCCTGGTCTACATAATGCATTTCAGTAAAGTTAAGACAACATAATAAGACTCAAACTTGAACTGTATATGTGTGTGTGTGTGTGTGTGTGTGTGTGTGTGTGTGTGTGGTATGTTTAATGATGTTTATAATGCACAGAACTTTATCATAGACTGGGGGAAAAGATAAAAATCTAAACTATTTCAGGCAGCATAATAGAGGAAAATTAACTCATTTAGGGTCTCAAAGAGAAGAGATACAATTTTAAGCCTGTGGGTTATTGAATAGTTAGCTTGCCTGTATAAATCTCCCTTTAATGTACAAATAGGACTTTGGCCTTAGGTAGAGTTTGTAAATGATGCATCAAGGCAGTGAATACCGAGTCTGGTCTCAGTGTGTGTGGTGGTCATTAGGGATAGACTTATATATTCTAGTTTTCCTTTCCTTCTAAGCATATGGCAGAACCTTGTGTCTTAAGGTATGACTTGTTTAGGCCAATGAGCCACTGAGGGATCATAACAATATCTTTCAATTACTGTGATATTATTTGAGATGCAGCCTCCAGTCCTCCAGTCATACTTGGTCACTGTGTGACATATGATCAAAATATGCCTTCAACTGTCATGAGACACAAGGTAATAACAGAAAGAGAATTGTTGTACTGAGCCACTGATATTTAGAAGAAAGAATATTATAATAGCATGGTGTAGACCACCATTGCTGACAGGAAAATAGTCTAATAAATGTTGGACAATGTTGACTCTGAATTTTTGTGACTGTGGTATTCAAGACCAAGGTAGTTCACAAAGGAAGGACCTTGGTATGTGAGTTTCATGGACTTAAAAAGAGAAAAGGTGAATAATTCTAGTTCCTGATTCTGTGCTGTGCCTCTGTAAAGTGAGGATTAAAATGTTCACATTAAGCTTCATGGGATAAACACAAAGTAATCTATAGATTAAAAGCTTAAGAGTTCTGAACATCACCAGATTAGTCTTAACCAAAGAATCAAGGTCAACAGCCCTAAAAAAGAAGTTAAGTAAAGTATTTGCAGCCTTTAAAACCCATCAATAGATGAGAAAACATCAGTTTCCTGTTCTAGAGCATAAAGCCACATTACTAAATAGTGGTGAGCAATCTTAAAAATAACCTGTTTTTCCTAGCCAAATCAAACAAATATATTAAACTGTCCTTTTTGGTTGATGTCTCAGCTGTAGAAGCCACCACAGGATGTGTGATGTTTCTCATTTTCCATCCAGAAAAAGCAGAATGCTTCACTCTCCAGGATTACACTGTACCACATTCCCAAAAAGCCAGCTTCAATTCCAAAGTGTGAACATCCACTTCTTTATATACATTTAGCATAGAAGAAATGAAAGGCACTGGACTGAAGAGAAAACAAAGCAATACAAACCACCAAAAAACAAAACAACTATCTTAGTCAGACCTAATCAAATACAGAAAACATGAGCTCCACATTCCAGTGTATCTGAGTTCAAATCCTATGCTTACACCTCAACAAGTGAGGGACCTTAATCATCTTCTTTGAAACTGAGTTTCCTCATATTAAGATTAATGACAAGAGAGTCTATTTGTGAGATGAGCTTCCATTTACCACGAATAGAGCTTTGTGTACACTAAATCTTTCTATATTCCCAATAACTCTAATGTATAGTATTTTTACAGGTCTTATCAGGGAAAGTGAGACTCTCATCCAGTAAAACCCAAGTCCAAGACAAATTTAGATTTTTATAACTCTAGTCTAATTTCTTCCCCGCCCCCCCCTCTGTGTGTGTGTGTGTGTTTGTAGACAGAACCCACACCTGAAACTTGCTGTGTAGATCACACTGGCCTTGTATTGACAAAATGACCTGTCTCTGTCCCCTGAGTGCTGGAATTAAAGATTGTATATCACATGTTGCACTAAGCCTAAATTTATTTCTTTTATTTTTGAGAATAAACACATTGAAGTAATTTTTCCTCTCTTTTTCTCCCCAAATCCTCCCCATATTCCCCTCAATACTATCTTTTAAATGCATGCCTATTTTGTTATATATATAACAAAAGACTACCTAAGACATCCAGCCTTGGACCAAACAACTATTGGATTCTTGGGCTTTCTGTTGGGAGACAGCCATTGTTAGCATCACACACACACACACACACACACACACAAACCACACACACACACACACACACACACACACACACACACACACACATATATATATATATATATATATATATATATATATATTCATAAATATAACCTGCTTTGTATCTCTGAAGATGTATGTCTCCTCTTGGGAAGCAGAAGTCACAGTGTATAGAACAACTACCACCACCCTTGCTGTCCTGATATAAAGCTAGCACATGCCTAGTACTTGTTCTTCTTTTCTTTTTTTCTGTCATTATCTATGCTATTTTATTTTCTTTGGATAGTAACTATTCAGAATATATTAGGTGAGGAGACTGGACCTCGAGCAGATGATTGGGTTTTTCTAAGCTCATCCCAAACAGCCAGGGACTACTTCTTGTAGCTCTTATATAACATAGCTTACACATTGCTGAATCAGTGATGGATGGCTGAAAACTTTAAACCTGAGTAAAATAAGTTCTCTCATTGTTATTTTTCCCAAGGTCAATATTGTTTAATCTTTTATAATGTTCCTTCAAAGATTAGCTAGCATGGAAGTAGAGATCTATGAGGCCAGTAGTAGGAAGGCTACATGATCTTGAGCTGAAGACCAGTCTGGGTGTGACAGTTATTCTTGGCTGTTATTTTGACTACATCTGAAATTAACTAAATTCCAAGACCTTTGAAGGATTTTTCTTGATTGGATAATTTGTGGTGGGAAGAGCCATCCTAAATCTAGGTCATTAGAGTTAGGAAGACCCTTAAATCTGGGCAACTCCTGATGGCAGTCTATATAAAGGACATGAAAGATGGAAGTTCTTTTTCTTTGCCTGATTGTACTCAATCTTCACTGGCAACTTCATTCCTTCACTGGCATTAGAAGCCTACTTCTTCAGAATTCTGGTGTATACTGAAGACTACCTAAGACATCCAGCCTTGGACTAAACAACTATTGGATTCTTGGGCTTTCTGTTGGGAGACAGCCATTGTTAGCATAATGAGACACTGCTTGTAAGATGTGCTAATAAACATTAGATGATAATAGATGGATAGATAGAAGGTAGGTGATAGATAAATAGAATGACAGGTAGATAAGTACATATATAGATGATAGACAGATGATTGATAGGATAGAATAAATGGAAGGGGGAAGAAGAGAGTGAGAGAGGAGAGATTCATGCTATCAGTTCTGTTTCTCTAGAGAAACAGAGATTATGCTGGAATATATGTTGAGATGAGACCCTGTATCTTAGTTTCCCTTCTATTGTAGTAATAAACACCACAACAAAAAGCAACTTCGGGGTAATGAGCTCATTTTAGCTTAACATTTACATGAGTTCATCATCAAGGAAAGTAAAAGTAGGAACTCAAGGCAGGAACTTAGAGGTTGGAACTGAAGTGGAGATCTGCTTACTGGCATGTTCTTTATGGCCTGCTATTAATAAAACTCAGGACACCTGCTGAGAAGTGGCACTTCCAACAGTAGATTGGCCCTCCCACATCAATAATTAACCAAGAAAATGCCCCCACAAACTTGAATATTGGCCAATCTGATACAGGCATTTTTCTCAGTTGAAGTTCTCTCTTCCCATACAATCCTGAGTTGTGTCAATTTGTTAAAAAGCTATCCAGCCTGAAATGTCACCAAATCTGAAGGGGGAACCAAGAAGGATAAGTACCAGGGTCAGGGGAGACCTATCCTGAAAGCAGCTAGGAGACCTATAGTTAGAACTGACAGGGGCCTAGGCAGCTGAACCTCCAGAAGTTGTGAGATGGATAAAAACTAGCAGTTGGCCCCAGTGAAGGCAAACGTTCAGACTAGCAGTGCAGGAGGCCAGAGGTTGGGCAATGACTACAAAATCCAGTGACATTGAGGCAGCTTCTAGACTAAGGGACAAAAGTCATGGTGTCAATTTCTGATGCCACCACATTCTAGGTGATAAGAAAACTATTTGTCCTCTCTGTGACCAAAAATGAGCTACATGAGACCTACTTCACAGAATGTCTGTATCTCAGAATAGTTATGAAACAGTCAATAGATCACCTTGCACTTAATAGTTAGACATGTATATCTTTTCCTTTTTACACTGTCTCAGAAATTGTAAATTCCTATGTTCAAGCTAAATATAAATTGCAAGTATAGACTTCTTTTTTTGGGTTTTATTTTTTACCCCTTACTTTTCGTTTGAATTTGTATAAGATTGGTTCTGGGAGTGCAAAGGAATCTAATTTCAGTGTTTCTTCTTCTGTAATCATTCTACCTTATAATCTTCCTGTACATGATTCTAAACCTACTTGTTTAAGAGAATTATTACATAGTTGAAAATAACAACTGATGAGGAGTCTGTCCATATCCCCTGCAGCCTTCCACTGTGTTTTTACTCTTGCCTTGTCTCTATAACATGCATCCTAATTGGCCATGGGTAAAGCTTAGTCTGTGACTCCTACACTTAAGATTAAAAGCAAGCTGAAGATAGAGAATCAAGACATGAAAGGGAGGTATATAAGTACACACAGCCCTATCCAAATTTAACACAGAGATCTATAGCAACCAGCTACCTTACTGTTCCAGTGAATATACCTTTGGCTGTGGAATTAAATCCTAGGTCTTCAAATGGTGCCAGGTAGATTTGGCAGGGTGGTTGCACCAGCAACCTTCTGGAAGTGGCCATACAGTCAGCAAGTCACATTCTGAAAGCCCTGTAACATCTTCAAATATTAACAATTACTCAAGTAAACAAAGGCCTTTGAGCCACTATCTAGTCACTTGCCAAGATGACGAAACAGTGCTTGAATCAGTTCTGATTTTCAAGTTTCCTTTTGGCTAACATGACTTAAATAATCCTAACTTTGAATTACCATTTTTCTTGATCTCCTCTCTCTCTCTCTCTCTCTCTCTCTCTCTCTCTCTCTCTCTCTCTTTCTCTCTCTCTCTCTTTCTCTCTCTCTCTCTCTCTCTCTGCATGGTTTTTCAGCAAGCACTAAGAGCTTCTCCTTTAAATTCTCTTCAACTTTATTGGTAGAGGTACAAGAAGTAAAAGAAAGGACTGGAGAGATGGCTCAGATGTTAAAGGCTAGGCATACAACCAAAAATAAGAAGTTAAAGAACATTATGTCTTGATAAAACCCCTTCTTCCCACCTCCTGATCATCCTTGGAGCCTTGTTCAGCTCACTGTGATGTGGCAAAAAGGGCCCCAGGTCTTAATATGCATGAAACAAATTTTGTTGAATACAAAAAGCCTAACTGAACTATGCAAGCAATATGAATACCAGAAGAAAAATAATATTTCTTGAGGTAAGTCACTAAGGAACCTCTTTGGATATTTCTAGGAATTAGGGGTAGTCAAAATATTTAGCAAGAAGGTAAGGGGCCTTATCCTGAATATATAAGAAGCTAATAATAAAAAGTTGTTGGGCCCCATTTCTGCCCTGGTTTGGTCCTTGTGGACAAACCTAAGCCTGGCTCAAGTTTCTGTGGTCTTGTGGGAGATCCTAAGCCTGGCTTAAGTTTGAGGCCTGTCTTAGTCACTTCTGTACGGAAGTGACTCAACAGGACCTGTTTGGCCCTGCCTCTGCTCAGGTGTTGCTGATGTAGAGCTTTATAATTGGCCCTGTCAGTCACCCCAGACCCTCCATCACCCTTCCTTGCCCCTTAGGTCATCTCACCTCACCAAAACTCCTCCTCCCTATGCTCCAAGTTTATATAAACAAGAGGTTGTTATATTAAAGTTGAGTTCCTGCTTTGACAAGACTCCCAGCTGGGTGTGTTTCTTTGGGCTGTTGACACTCACCATCCTGCTCAGTCCTGGGAGACCCAGCTGGACAAGAATCTCTCTCCACTTGCCTGGGCTTGCCAGCAAGGAGCCGACAAAAAGTTAGTTTTGAATCTTAGAAAATATTTACAGAATCACTATAACAAAGCCCTGTAGTTACTCAACTGACAAAGTTCTTTAAGACTTGTTTTGCTTATGAGTATATGTGTGTCTCTGTGAGAATTGGTACTCTCTCTGTGTGTGGCTATCTGCAAAGGTCATAGAAAGGCATCAAATCCTCTAGAGCTTTAGTTACAGGCAGTTGTGAGCCATTGATTTGGTTCCAAGACAGATGCTGCAATGAAATCTGGGTCTTGTTTAGGCGCTAGTAGAACTATGTACTAGTAGGTACAGTACTGGGTCTTGTTTAGGCGCTAGTAGAACTATGTACTAGTAGGTACAGTACAGACACCTTCTTATCCACCTAAACTGGAGAACCAAGGCTGTCAATACACGGTCTCTCTAGACAATTCCCATTATGGAAATCAAGTCCATTGGTGATATAATATTGTATAGGAACTGTTAATGAGACACAGTTTCATACTGAAAGACAGGGTGAAACATACACACTGGTAAAATACAGGAGAAAAGTCTTTAACAAGTATCCATATAATAACTGCCCAAAATGTTAAATGTTTTATAGGCACTAAGGTATAAGCAATCTAATACATAACTGCCATTAACCTGAGAGCACTAAAAACCTGCCCCACAAAGCTACAGGAAATGTGTTTCTTCTATTTTATTTTATTAAAAAACAAATTTTTCATGCAATATATTTTGATCGTATTTTCCCTTCTATAATTCTTCCCAGATCCTACCCACACAATTTTATGTTCTCTCTCTCTCTCTCTCTCTCTCTCTCTCTCTCTCTCTGTCCCGTAGTTCTCTATCTTAAAACAAACATGCTTATAAAAACCCCAAATATCAAAATAAATGAGAAAATGACTGGTAAAACAAATAAAGACAAAAATGCCAAAACAAAACATGACCAAAAGTCTATAAAAGTACCATTATGTTCTTGGCTAAATGACTCATAGACATGGTGCCTATCCTGAGGTGTGGATAAGATTCCCAGTAAGACTTTATTTGAGAATCCTAATTTATTCTTTGCCAGTGGGTATCACTTACAGATAGGTTATGGATGGAAGTCCATGTCCACTTCCTTCTCTCAGTAATGTAACCCCATGCATCCTGAACCAGTGAAGGCCTGTTCTTGTGCCAGTCTCTCTGAGTTCATTTGTTCATCAGACCTGTTATGTCCCCATAATCATTTGCACTGGAGTCATGTGTCACCCTTGGCTCTTACAATTTTTTCACATATTCTTCTGCAAATATCTTTGAGCCTTAAAGAGTAAGCTTTGAAAAAGATATACCATCTGTAGCTGAGTATTCCAATGTGTCTCACTCTCAGCAAATCATCCAGTTCTGATTTTCTGTGTTTTTCTTTTCTTTTTCTTTTTTTTTTTTTTTTTTTTTTTTTTGAAGAAGGCTGACTAAAGCACTGGTCTATGGGTATAGTAGTATCCCATTAGGAGACATTTTATTGCTATGTTCCTTTATCAGAATAGCAGTAGTGGTAGTAGCATTTCTCCTAAGCCCATGACCTATCTAATCTTAGGTTCTTAGACACTTTAGCAATGTCAGGCATGAGTTCCATCTCATGGAATGTCATTTAAGTCCAATAAAATCTAGTTGGTTATTTCGGTAAATTTGTATCCTAATTGCTATAGTATATCTTTCAGGAAGATCACTGATGCAGGTTGCAGAATTTGTAACTAGGAGATATGTATGATTATCTTCTTCTTCCAGCAGTGTGCAGAGTGCTTTCCAGTATTCTTTATAGTGATAAAAAATTCTAAAATGGACTGTGGTCATGGACAAATAGTTCTGTGTCTGTCCTCAAAAATAGGCAACTGGAGCAGGTGGGGTGAATTAGTAGATAAAAGTGTTTGTCATCTGAGGCGAGTCTTCAAGTCCAACATGATAGAAGGAGAAAATTGGCTCCCATAGGTTGTCCTCTGAACTCCACATGTATGCCATGGAATGAGTACACACCCACATCCATACATATTCACCCCAGACATTCACGCACTTACCCACACATGCACATAGAAGCATGCATATTAAACAAATAAATAAATAAATAGGTAAATGTAATAAAATTAAAAACCATGGAATTGTATACATCAGATGATAGCTTGTGATCTATACCAATAAACTATTTTTAAAGATATGGGAAGAGTTCCCTCAGCACCAACTTTTTAAGAAGCACTTAGGACTGAGGACATGGCTCAGGGGTAGAGAAAGTGCTTAGTATGCACATTAGAGGTTCAATTCTTCCCACAACAAAATGAAAATAAGGAAGGGAGAAATAATAAGCAAAAAGAAGCGAAAAGCTTCAAGGTTACCTCTTTCTCTTCCTTCTTTCTATTAATAGGGGGAAAATGAAAGAAAGTGCTCAATAGTGGCAGAACTTCTGGGCTTGAATTTCATCCCAGTTTGCATTTAGGATTCAGTGCAAGGAATCGCTCTGCCTCAGCACCTGAATAATTTACAACTGCTAAAATATCCACCCAGGTCATGGACAAACCTGCTTTGCACTGCACCCTGATGGGCTGCATGATTCCACCTAAGCTCTTTGGGAACAGCAGCCTAGTCTACTCTCAGCCACAGACATCTAAAAAAAACGCTGCTTTCCCTGAAGAGCTACTTTCTGAGTAGCAAGTATCACTAGGGGACTCATACTATAATTTTTTAAACTTCAGGTCTGAGGTCAAGTCTGATTCAAACCTCAGTCTACCACTGTCTATGTGTCTTGGGACAAAAGATCCAACATTTTTACTGGCTCACTTTCATACTTGTAAAGTATGAATATTAATTATTCCTTCCAAGTCTGCTTTTGAGGTTTAGTGAGATGGAAGGTGTTTACTGTAGGTTTTGATGCATGTAGAGTGCTTATTATTTTGGTTGTTACAATTTGGCAAGTGATTCATTTATTCTTTCGTTTAACCATATTTGTATCAAGCCCTACAGTGCTCTATTGCAGCCTTTATGGAACTGCTAATCAATGTAGATTAGAGATAATGAGCATGGCCACAAAAGAAGAAGCAGGTTAACAAACACAAAGAGTGCTATGAATATGTGGCAAAAGGAAATACACATTGTGCATAAGGAGCAAACACTAATAGCAAATTCTTAGTTTGGGAGCTGGAGTGGGTAAGAGTACTTGCTCTTTCAAAACCTGTGTTCAGGTTCCATGACCCACAGATCAGCTCACAGTCATCTGTAACTCCAGTTCTAGAGAATCCAATACCATTTTATGGCATCTGTGAGTACTAGGCATGTACATGGTGCAAATACATACACTCAGACAAAGCACTAGCACACATAAACAGACAAATAAAATGTAAAAGCATTATCACATCAGTAAATGTTTACTGGTTGATTAGCTAGTTGATTACAAACCAGGCCACAGGATCTGCCATAGTGATGTGTACATCCAGCATACTGGTCCATATCTCCAGGACTTTCTTTTCTGTTCTCCTTCTTCTGGAGGTCAGGCTTATATTCCTATCCCCATCACTCCCAGGTCATCCAGGAACTAATTTATTCTGCCTAAGGATGATACTCACGTATCAGATTGTCATCTTTTACAATAGTCCACAGAGAGAAAGTGGAATTTTATTCAGGGCCCATTGGTGGTAGGCAGTCTTTTTTAAAGGTATATAAGGGTTTTAGGACAGGGAGATGAGAAGAAGGAAATGAAAGACTATTTATCTACTCCAGCTACACTACAAAGGAGGGAAATAAAATGAAATAATGGAAGCAGTAGAGATTACCCATCAAAACATAACATAGCAACTAGCACAAATATAAATCCACAAGAAAAATATCTACATGTATATGGCCATCAAAATGCTGAAGGTTTTGAAAATCCATTAGAAAAAACCGAAAACATTTCACATTTGGTTCTGCAGGTGTTAAGTTGTCGAGTCCTATGAAACATTTCTCTGGGAATTGGAGTCTCTGAAGAGTACAATAACTGTCATATGCAGAGGGGAATCCATTTTTCACTGGATAATCTCCTGTGTTTATTTGAATTTTCAATCTGTTCTTTCATAATTAATGATAAGAGATATTCTCTACAAAATCAATAGGAGAAGAAAAACTAATTTGAGACATGCTGTTTATTCTTCAGTATTTACAAGGGTGAATTTTCTTTTGCTTAATCACTGTAGGTCATTTATATTTAGGTACAAAGAGAAAACATAGCACATTATTTAAGCCTGCATGAATAATAACATCACAAAGGAGAAAGAACAATGAAAAGAAGAGCAAGGTCCTAGAATTCTTTATTATTCACATGCTAAGTGGATCTGTCCCTTCTCAGACTTTAAAAAAGATAGACACTGACTGGACTGGAAAATCTAAAATCCTATCTGATCCTCCAAATACTCCAAGAACAAAAATGCATATATCCATTACAAGTTTTCCTATGGTTTTTAAAATGTGACCCAGGTTCAGCAACAGCCAAATAGCATAAGTTTAGGAACTGTTACTTCCTATTCACTTCCATAGCTAATTGCTGTTATGGGGCTGACCAGATGATACTTAAACCACAGGGAACTTCAGAGGAATATTGAAATTTCAGCTCCAGACTCATTCCCAGTTTCCATATGAGTTAGTACCTACCAGCCAGGGAAGAAAGAGTACAAAAACATCTACATAAATTATCTGTTGAAAAACTGTACAATGTGTGTAATGAGACCCTTTTGAAGTTCTTATACTTCTGTCTCTTTGATACTTAGTTCCTGGAGCCCTTACATTTGCATATATCAGTATTACCTTGATAGATGAGAGGAGTAAGTTGCCATAGCAGGATCTCTTAATTTCTTGATCAGTAATTAACAACGACTTGCTTCACTGATCGGTTCACTGACAGTGGAGGCAAAAATAAATAAAATAAAATAAAATAAAATAAAATAAAATAAAATAAAATCTTAGCTAAGAATTTACAAACTCTAGTGGCCCTGAGATTATCCTTTTCAAAAAACATTAAGCCATCCAAGTTCTGAGACAACACACTTAGCAAATCTTACCTGTAGCTATAAAAACTATATGAGATACATAACTGTTTGTAGCCCTAGCCTCTGAGATAAAGCACCTCCCATATTGGAGGGAAGTTTGTTAGACATGGGATGTTCTAAAGGAAGGTGAAATCTTACAATGAATCCTGTATCATTCCTGCTCCTGTAAGTAACCACAATAAAACTGACTGGTTCACCAAGTAGAACTTCTGTAACATTCTGTGCTCTGCCTCTTGGTCCTATCTGTGGTAAACAAACATTTGTTCCCATCTCCCCAGGTATAATGGCACCCAACAACTACTCAGAAGAAACTCTTTAGTTCCCTTTGGCCCAAACAAACCACACCTTGATGAATAGTCTAAATCTTTCCCTAGTAAAAATGTCCAATAATGTTTTCAAGATTTTAATTATATGTTGCACTATCTACTTATGCAGAGAATCATTAAGACTACACTGTTTAATAAAATTGCAGTACAATTGTTTCAATTCCCCAGAAATCCCATGTTTTTCCTTTATGCTCAGGCTCCTACCAGAATGTCATCCCAACTTCACTTTGCTCATTCCCCGGGTTTCAGACAATGGCTACTTTTTCTTTAAAATGGATATCACATGTCAACCTTGCCAAAAGTTCTCTTGTCCTTTTCCATGTCGCATAAGGGCATATATTCTAGTCACTGCTCTAGTAATGATAGCAGGGTGAAAATCTGGCAGAAAGTGATACATGGGATTTATCTTAAAATTACAGTTTATAATGTGAGGGAAGAGCTTAGGTCTAGGAAGTACTGTATGCCTAAAATGAGATAGAGTACAACAGATGGTATGGATGATTCCAGATGGTCATAAGAATTGAGGTGGTCTACAAACAGGTAGTGGTAATGGTAATCCCTTCAGATGGCCAACTCAGGGTTCTCAAAAGGGCATAATAAAAACAGTAAGTGGTAATGATCAACTCTAGCTGGGTAACCTCCTCAAATTGACCATGGGAGATATTTGCAGTCTTTGGGTAATGAACTTTCAACTTTAGGTGTGCTTAAAAACCCAGATTAATATTCTCATATTTTGTACATCTATGTGGCAGGATTTTCCCTGACCAATTACATTAATATATTAGTGCAGCACAAGGCCTGTGATTGGACAAGGAAAAGAGCTAAGAGCTGCAGAGACAGCTTCTCAGAAGAGAGTAGCAGCCACGATGGAGGCAGGCCCAGCAGGATGATTCAGAACCAGCATGACTTTAAATAGCCACAGGTAAGTTTTCATATAGAGATAATAATTGGGGTACCTTGTCTAATCTGTGTGGGCATCTTGTGAATTGAGAATTTATTGCTATATAAATCTGACTGGTTAATTATAAGCTTCAAGAGTTTTGATTTTACCGAGTTACTGAGTATTGTTATATCTAATCGCGGGATAGAGAGTTGGCAGCAATAGAGTAGGAAGCCTGTTAGTCCCTCTTGGCATGGCAGCGACCACACCAAGGGAAATTAGCAAGTCAGTTGGAGACATCTGGGGGGAGGGCGAGCCAGAGGGTCTACCGAGATGAGAACACCCCTCTGGGGCCATCTGGCCCGCTGTTGCTGGGCATAACGGGGGGGGGGTGAACAAGCCGCTTGTTCTTTCCTGCAACACATCTACTTATAGCAAACTAAATTCTGGGTATAATTGACTCAAAAAATAAATCCTGATCACTTTCCTGGAAGTGCCCACCTTGGGAACGCAGAGGGAGGGTATAACAGGAAGAGGAGAACTATAAACCCTCAAGTTTGCTAGGGCCCAGAGGTTTTGATTTCTAAAAGGACATTCATACTTCTTGCTCGTTTTAATTAAACTTCTAGGACCATTTCTCTTTCAAAAACACAATAGTAAAAACTAAGACTGAGGTGAAAACCAGAAGAAACTAAAGATGTCCTCATAGTAATAGCTTTTGATGAGATGTCTGCAAGAAAAACAGCAAAGTTAGATGTAAGGAAATGTCAGTGAGAAATGTCAGTGGTCTATTTCAAAATTTCCTTTTAAGAAGTGGTAGCTTCGGATGAAAGGAACAGTATTTGATGGAAAGCCCTTTCGATTTCCAGCTCACACCTTCACTAGCCTCACTCCCACCCCTTACCAGTAGCATTCTGTTTTTTTCTATCACAATATTACTGTGTTGAATTTGTTTATATGTCCGTATTCTCTATTAGAATGGATTAGAACACATTCAAAATATCTTCTTGTGTCTTTGATGCCCAGAAAAAGCCCAATAGGCCTTTCAGGGTTTTGTATCTCTGTTCAACACACATTTCCTGGAACTTCTACATTCTCGACATCCTCAGGTCTTCACTAAGAGATAAAAGAGGTGTGTAACCACAGTGAGGCTTCCCAATTTTCTGATTTGCAATTTGAAAATGATTGCTTTTGCAACAATCACAAGTTTTGGAACCATCTCTACTCCCAACAGCACATAGAAAATTTCTGAGAACTTATAAAGTTCAATGTTCCCCATCCTGGGGGTGGGGTGAGGTGTTTGAATTTGGGAAAGATGGATGCATGGATAAATGAAGGTATTTCTTAAGTATTGAATTTTGACTTCATGGAGTGCCTCAAAGGTACAAATCTAGATTCTGCCTCCTCTCCCCATTTTATTTCAAGTAACACTAAAAGATGTTCATATATAATACTTAACTAACATACCGGGGCAGGGCACCCTATATTTAAGAAAGCCTGGTGAGAAGTTTTTTGGACACTATATAGATTGGATACTAGCATAATAAGACACAGTCTATCTAATGAAGGTACAATTTGGAGAGAAACCAGAGCCATCCTCTTTGTGGCATGTTTAAATTTGCTTCGTTCTTCTAAGTTCCTGTTCTCAGGTGGCTACATTGCAGCCGGAGCTGCAAACTCAGCTTCTGCAGTGGCCCTTGGATTACAGTACAACTTTTCTTTTCCTTATCCGTCTTTATCAGAACTGAACAAGAGGTGCTATTGACACCTGGTGGAAAACCGTCTTTCAAATCTGCAAGCTCAAGGTGTCCCTCAACCATGTGGCAGGACACCCATCTGGAGAAACACATCTCCCTTGAGGTTTGGGAATTCAAAAGATGAAGCTACCCCAGATAAAGTTCCAGGTGGTATAAAAGAACATGAAGGTTTTTTTGGTTGTTTTGTTTTTCAACTCCAGTGATTCAGTGACTTTATTACTCTTCTCCCTGAGCCTTAAAAAAAATTGTCAAGCTAAGTTGTAGCTCATGTTCAGCCTCAAAACATTATGTTCTCATAATTTTCTAAAGGACACTAACTACCAGGGCCTGACATTGCAAGAACTGACCTGACTTACAGGATTATTCTTAAGTCTACAAGTATACACCAGCCTCAATTAAAATTTTCTCTTTATAAGAGTTGTCTTGGCCATTGTGTTTCTTTACGGTAACGAAATCCTAAAATAGTACTGTGTCAAAGAAAAACATATAAAAGATAACTAGAAGTCAACTGGCAATCTTTTATGTTCCCGTTCTGTAATGAGGATTTTGGTTTCTTAAAAAAACCCAGTTAGGTTATGCGAATGCATTTTTGTTTTAATGCCAGGTGTGAGATAAAAGAGAGCATAATCACTGCAGGTGATTATGTTTTGCCTCATGCTCTAGAGGTGTGATTTTGTCAGCTGCAGATACTTTCTGAGAGTATGTGATATTTGGAATTCTGGGAACTTTTGAGAGGGAATAAGTGCCAGAGCCCTGAGACTAGTCAGGGCTAGAGGCTGCTCTAAGGAGGCTTCTGCTCCTGCTGCTGATTTCTGCTACTGCTGTTTGTCAAATGGTAGTGAACAGAGAATTAGAAATTGGATATTCTGCCAACAAAGATAGGACATACCCCAAGGAACTCAACACCCTTAATCAGCAGGAAATAGTCTAAAGAGATCTGTGCCCCCTTTCTCTTTAAGCTTCTTTTTATCCTATCTAGTGTTGGGGGTTTGGAAGGGATTGGCATGGAGAAAGGTGGTAGATATAAGAACCCAATAATAATGTAGACCAATACCTACACCATTCAAATGAAGATTCTTAAACAGATAATCAAAAAGACGTTTACATTTGCCTTTCTAACTAGCTTCCAGGTAATGTCCACTGATCATTTAGTTGTTCACCGAATTCATGTATAACCAGACATTCCGAGTAATTCCCCAGTCTTGTATAGGTACATTCTTTTGGTATTATACCTGCATATAGCTGTCTTTATAACATGTCTATATGCCATTTTTTTTCAATTAAAAAATTTTGTCTATCTGTCTCAATCTAATCAAGGACCTCTAAACTAACTTAATTTAAAAAAAATCTTTAGTTCTAGCTCTGTTCTTGAAATATGGAAGATATTTAGCATAAAATTAAAATGATTTTTAAAAATAATTCATCTTTGAAAATGCAATTTTTTGAACTTCACAAAAATTCTTCATCTCATGAATGAGCTACACTTTTTCTGACATTTTCTTCTCCTTTTGTCCTATGTCCTTATGTCACCAATGTTATGAGCTCCAAAGCTCATATTACAACAAAAACACACTCTGTAGTGCCCTCCAAAGGCAATGAATGTTACATGTGAAAACATTTGGGACCCCACATGCCCTTGACCATCACAGTCTGTAATCAGAGCACAGGCAAGAAATCTCTTTGGTAGCTTAGTTCACAGTTCATCTTTTGATTCACAGAGATAATTTGAACATTATTTGATCTGAAACTAAAAATACAGCTTATAGAACCTAACTGCACATAAGTATAGTTTTCTTGAGGAAAAACTACAGTGTTTTCTGGGAATGGAAATGTTTCCTAGTGGCATTTAGACTGAGGCATTCTAGTCAGCTCTGGAATGCCAGATTTCCTGCCAAATCCTGAACTTGATCCATATGCAAATTAGCGAGACAAGAATCCCTACTGGTCTTCAAGTCAGTTCAGGCAGCATTCCATGGAATTCATCTGCTTCTGTGCTGGAAATCTCACTGAAACCTAACTATTTTGAATATGAAGTCCTAAGCCAAAGGCATACTCAAGTTTTGGATCCAGACAACTGTAGATATTAATGCCAACAGCTCAAATTCTTTTGGACAAATAAGTTAATATTTCAGTGTCTCAGTTTTCTTACTCATAAAATCAAGATAATGTTTACCTGACTGATTTATATTATAAATTTGGATATCATAGGTTAAAAAGGGATAACACATAGAAGATACTGACAAATGGTATGGGGATTCATTCACAAGATTTTACAGAACAATCTTGAGGGCTCCTTGCAGTGAAACCTTTCACAGAGCTTATATATTATTCTCTCTCTGGAAATGATTATTAGGGAAAGTAGACTAATAAGCAACTCAGGATTTTGTAACTTGATTGTTTCCACTTATTCTGGAGACAGCACTCTGTATATGTTGGCGAACATTCAAAAGCCACTGTTGCTGCTACAATCTTTCCTGGCACATAGTGGGAAAACATAGCCCTGCATAGGCACTTACCCAGATGTTAATTTATGAAACTTTCACTGATCTCTGGTCATAAATACCCCCAATGAGTAAGGAAACAAAAAGTTCAAGAAACCTAGTTCCAGACCCATCACGAATGATCTCTACTCTCACAAGCTTAGTTCCACACCTACCTGTCATGTTCTCCAGGCATCTTTGCTTTATAAGTTGATCTTCTCTTTGCTATCTTTGTCCCCTACACACACTCACACACACATGCCTTGCTCTAGATATGTACTCCATAATAACTGTGAGCCTTTTTTCTGGTAAATTGGTTCTTGTCTGTCTCATCCCTTCTCTACCCATCTCAATGCACTTTGTGGTTATCTCCACACCCATAGACATAAGTCTAGATCAGTGGTCTTTGAAACTTTTTGTTCAAGAGCCCCCTTCAACTGATGAGATGCTCCTTTTCCTCTCCCATCTTTCTGGTTACCCATTGTATCTCTATACTGATAGGCCTAGCTCCAGATCTGTGCTTTGGGGGCCATCTTTGCCTAGTCTAGTTAAATATCCTGTCCATCAGCATTACTTGGCTTAGTTCAAGCCATTCAGCTCCTACACTGATTCAATTTAAGGAAGGCCAGACTATCATGTCAGACAGATAATCAAAGAAATCTATATTCGCAGGTTAAAGCACAAAACAACTACCTAGATAAAACTTTAAACTCTGTTCCAAAACAGAGTTTAAAAGAACAACCATAGAATGAACAAAGAATTCAAAGAATTAAAGAAATATGAGCAAAGACTTCATTGAACTCCAAGAGGAAAACAACAAATGCCTAAGTTTTGTTAAAAACAAACAAAAACTACTGAATGAAATGAAAAAGATAATTTGGGCTTTGAAAGCTGGATTCAATAAAGAGATAGAAACATTTAGGAGATCACAAGCTAAAATGAAGATGAAATTGAAAAATTCAGTATCTCAAGTAGAAGACACAGATGAAATTCTTTCAAGTAAAATGAATCAAACAGAAGGTAGCCTATCAAGACTCAACAATAAAGAATTAAAGTGAAATAGGAAAGAATATGAATTGTTTTTAAAGCAGAGGAAAGGAACATGTGGGAAATGTGGGCCACTATCTTAGTTAGGGTTTCTATTGCTGCAATAAAACACTATAACCAAAAAGCAAATTGGGCAGAAAAGAGTTTGTTCAGTTTATACCTGAAGAACAACAACATTGTTGTTCATCACCAAAGGAATTCAGGACAAGAACTCAAATAGGGCAGGAACCTAGAGACAGTAGCCATAGGAGGGTGGGGTACTTCTTACTGGCTTGCTCACCATGACTTGCTCGTCTGCTTTCTTATAGAACTGAAGACCACCAGCCCATGGCTGGAATCACCCACAATGTGTGTGCCCACCCACAATGAGTGATCCCTCCCAACCCATCTATCACTAATTAAGAAAACACCTTACAGTCAGATCTTATGGAAGCATTTTCTCAATTAAGGTTTACTTGTTTCAGATAACTCTAGTTTGTGTGTCAATCTGACATAAGACTAGCCACACAGGTACCATCCTTTGAATTACAGGCATATATGAGTGAGATGAACACACATGAATGGCAGAGACCAGATTTATAACAAGATCATAGAAAAAAATTCTTAAACTAAGAAAAGACATACTCATATAGGTATAAGAAGCAAACAGAACCCCTACTAGACAAGACCAGAAAAGAAACACCCACAACAAATCATACTTCAAATAGAACATAGAACGTATTGAAGACTACAAGAGAAGAAACGTAAGTCACATCTAAATGAAAACTCATCAGAATAGCAGCTGATTTATCTTTCTTTCCCCCTTGCTCCTTCCTTCCCTCCCTCCCTCCCTCCCTCCCTCCCTCCCTCCCTCCCTCCCTCCCTTCTTTCTTTCTTTCTTTTCTCTCTCTCTCTCTCTCTCTCTCTCTCTCTCTCTCTCTCTCTCTCTTCTTTTGTTCTTCTTCCTCCTCCTTCTAATCCTTCTTTTGGTTATTATTGTTGTTTTGAGACAAGGTCTTATTATGTATACCAGTCTGGTCTCCAACTCACAGATATCCACCTGTCTCTGAATCCTGAGTGCTAGAATTATAAGAATGCACCATTACACTCCTCTCAACAGCTGATTTCTCAATGGGAACTTTGAAAGCCTTAAGTGTCTGGGAAAGTGTACTATAAGTTCAAAATGACTGTAACTGCCAACCTATACTACTATACTCAGCAAAGTGTCTGCCATATTTGAAGGAAAGAACAAAACTTTTCACAAGGTTAAAACAACTCATATAAAACAACAATAGAACTGAAGAGACAAATATACACACTCAAGAAATTTTAGAAAGAAAATAAATGAAGCTTAAATTCTGTGAAAGAGAAAAGAAAACTAAAAACAAAAAACCTTCAAAAATGCAATCTACATATACCTTTCTATAATTTAATAATTTCTAAATAATGGTCCCAACTCTCCAATTAAAAGAAACGGATTAGCTGAATGTATTAAGAAACAAAAATCTATGTATCTATTGTCTATAGGAATTAGCTTAAAAGATAGGTAATACCTAAAGTTAAAGAATAGAAAAATGTATTCCAAGCAAATGGGACTTTTTGAATAGCACTCCATTTATCTTGTAGTTAAAATAATTGATGAGTGAGACCTCATAAAACAAAACCATATGGTATATACCATAAAGCAATATCACTCCTTGCCACATGTCCAAAGGACTTGATATTCTACTCCACATATACTTACTCAGCTGTGTTTACTGTGTCTTATTTATGATAGCTAAGAAATGAAACAACTTAATTGTACTTTTACAGATGAATGGATAATGAAAATGAAGCATGCATATACTACACAATACTAATCAGCTGTAAAGAAAAATGAACTCATAAAATTTGAAGATAAGTAGATGGATTCAGGAAAGATTATATTGAATGATTTAACCCAGACCCAGAAAGAAAGTTATTACAAATTTTCTCTCATTTGCCCTCCCTAGCACCTAATCTTCAGAAACAAGTATGCAACATAGAAACCAGGAAAGCATAATGTTACTCTAGGGTAGGAGGGGCTGAGAGGTGAATAGCAGTATATGGGTAAAATAAAGCTCAAAACAGAAAATTGGGAGGGGGGAACTAACTGGAAAGGACAGAAGGAAGTCTTTACAGAAGCAGAAGGAATAAGAGGTGACAGACAATACCAATTTTGCTTGATAAAACCTGAAGAAACCTTATTATTTTTCATTTACCTAGAATTATACAATTGTACATAACACAAACACACACACACAGGCACACACACACACACACACACACACACACACACAGACATTTGGGTGGGACAATGCCTCCACAAAAGCTACAGACTAACAAAAATGACAGTATTGGGTATGAGAAAGCTCCCTTTGAATGGTTGGTCAGAATACTTCTGTAGCTACTATTGCCTTTAAGAGGTTGAAGGTAACGCTCTATTCCTAAAGACACCGTACACTTATGACAGGGAACTAGGATTATTTTTATTTAAACTGGATCTGACCTGAAATCCTCCTTCCCGTGTTCTAGGTTCCATAATACCAGAAAGTACTATAAAATATTTCTAGAGAAATGTTTAGTAAAGTTTCTAATGTTGTGGTAAAACCATGATCAAAAGTGACTTGGGGAAGGAAGAATTTATCTCTTAAACTTCCAAGTAAGGGTCTATCTCTGAGGGAAGAAAAGGCAGGCCAAAGACCTGGAAGCAAGAACTGAGGCAGAGCATGTGGAAAAGCAGGGGTTACTGGCTTGGTCCTTATGACTTTCTGAGCTTGCTTTCTTATAGCACCTAGGACCAGCCCAAGGGTGGCACTGCCCATAACTAGTTAGGCCTTCCCACATTAATCATCAATCAAAAAATGCTCAACAGGCTTTTTCACAGGCCAATCAGATGAGGCATTTTCTCAATTTTGGTTCTGTCTTCTAAATGATTCTATTTTGTTTCAAGTTTGACGTAAAAGCTAACTGTACAGGAGGAGCTCAATGGTCCCATTGAGTTGCAACACTTAGGAATTATAACAATGACCAGCAGGACAGATATCTACAAAGGTGCAACAACAGCTGTTTGTTGAACATAAAAGTTCACTCAACAGGAATGAAATCATGAACAGTACTATAAACCTAGCCAACGTGCCTGAGCTGGTGAAGTCATGGATCTTAGACAAGAATCAATGTCTACCACTTTGCTGGAACAACAAAACTCCTACCTACACTCTAAAATTTATCCTTATACCCACAGAAAAATGTAGCTACAATCCTTCATTAAAGAAACATCTCTTTAAAGCAAAAGGAGACTCTCATAGAATATCACAATTGAACACAATGCAGAGATCAAGGATCATGGGGAATCTAGACGTGGGTACATCCTAAAGGCTACTTCATCTATTGCTAGGATATGATTGGGTAAAACATTGAATAAAAACTTGCAGAAAGATTATATGATACAGAATACCAGAATGTCCACTGTGAAACAATCTTTCATAGAAATGGCATATACAAGATCTGAACAATGGTAACATCAATAAGCATACTAACTGAGAAGGAGGAAATTTTCTATAGAACCCTACCCCTATACAAAGAACTTCAGGCAATTATGAGTGTGGAAAAGAAGGAGAATTAACATTTCCCAGGGATAAGTCCCCTTATTGGTTATTCAATAGAGAGGGATCCACTCTGAAACCATATCCACACAAACAAAAAAAACATTCTCAAGAGGTTGTATGTATATTCTTATGCATCATATACATATATATGTAATCATAATGATAAAAGAACAAAAGCATCATTTGAGATTGTGGATGAGGTACAAGGAAAAAGTTGGAGAGTGGAGACTTGGAGAATTGGTTGGAGAGAGGAAAGGGAGGGAGGAAAGTGATGTAATTATATTTTAATTAAACAATGTCATTTTAAAAATTCAGGCACAACCTAGAGGTGGATTCCTGCCTCTAGGAGGTACTAATCCACTCATATCCCACAAACATGGGTCTTAGAATCTCAAGATGTAGTAGAATGGAAGAGGAAATTCTGGAAATAATTAGATTTTAAACTCTGATGCTCACAGTGCTTAGTTCTGATACAACCTTTATTAAACGTGCATGTCATATGAGGTCATGGGAGACGCTCACTCCTACCTATCTGAACAAGTGCAGCTACGCACGTTCAAGCCAGTTTGAGTGCATAGACACACAGACACACACCACTAACACACCGCCACCAACAGCACCATCTGAAGCAAGAGCATCAGTAGCAGCAGCTTGCACATATATTTGCAAGGCCAAAGACACTTATCTCCCAAGAAAGGGAGAAGCCAATAAAAATATTAAGCAACGCTCCTTCTCCTCCAACTCGACCACAGTGAATAATCACCAAAATTCCAAGCTCTTTAACCCAAGACTCAGCTTCCCGAGGGACCCGTTTGCTAGCCTCATGAATCTTTTTTCCTTTCTCGGAATCACAAATTTCATGTTTCTTTTGAGGTGTAGCTTCAAATCTATACAACGTGCATCCCATCCCTCAAGGGCTGGAGCCCAAGATTTCTAGGAAACTTGGAGAAGTCCATTACCACACTAGAGAAGTCAGACTCCTGTCAGAGAGACATCAGGGTATGAGAAGCAGGTTCCCCAGCCGCCTGGGCGCGGGAAACAGGAGCGAACCCTGTTTGGTGGAGTCCTTTTCCACGTGGTGGATGAGAAAGAAGGCGAAGGGGTAGCATGCAAAGATCTCCCTTGGCACTGTGGCTTCTATGCTATGCCCTGTTGAGGTAGGCTCCAAAGGGACCAACCAGTACAGAGTCAAGCAAGAGACATTTGCTTACAGTCTCAGCTTAGGAGCCCAGGGAACAACACGGGTAGGGAGCTGAGGTAAGGACTACAGATGACTATAGAGGGCCAAAACCCCTCTCTTGAGGACTGAAACAAATCCCGCAATCCAGCCTGGCTTCTCTGCTAAGATGGGTTTCCCACCAGCGCATGCATACCCTCAGAGCCCTCTCATTCACTCCTGCACCATGAAATAACCGCACGCCCTGCAGCCTCCCCCCGGTGCTACCGCACCTGGATATGACAGGAGACCTCCGAGTCGTCCAGCAGTCGAATGGTGCATTTCATCTCCTGGTTGAGTGATTTGATACTGGAGCTCCGAAAGTGAATCATTTTCATAGTCCTTCTGCCTCTCGGCGCACAGTGACAAGAAGCGAACATACACAGCAGCACGCGGGAGCCAGCCGTAGGAGGCGCGGGGCCCGCGCGGCCGTGGTCCACGCGGACATTCACACGTTCTCAATACAGTCGCGGCTCCGGTGCAGCTCCGCCCGGAGACGGTGGCAGCGCAGGGCGCCTGCGGCCACCAACGGCGAGTGGCGCGGAGAGCCCGTCCCTCCCTCCCCTCTTCACAAGCTCCAATCCCCGCCTCCTTCCGTAGCTAGCTAGCTCTGAGGGCACCTCCCTTGGCTTGGGCTTGAGGCTGAGGGCGATGGGAGCCCGAGACCCTCTTAGGGTTCGCGGTTGGAGGAGGCGCAAGACCAACTGTATCCTGAAGCCCAGCAGCTCTGGCGGGGGCCACCTCCAGGGCTGCTGCTGCGTCAGGCTAGGCCCTGATGCTTTCCTCTGGCTGGCCGCCTCCTCCCTCCTCCCATCGCGGTTGCTAGATGGTCCCTGCCCTGCTTCCCTCGGACTCAAAGGCGCCCTGCATTGTGAATTCCCGGATTCTGGTGGCCAGCTAAGAGTAGAGAACAACCCACACTTCCTCAAGGGAATTCGGCTGATGGAGAGGACTGTTGGGCTGGTAGGGATTCTCAAACAATGGCAGGAGGCACAAACATTGCACATGCATACGGCCATGGTAACAGTCTCGGATATTCCTGCCAGATTTTAAGGTTAATATTACTTGAGATCAGCCCCCTTTACTTCTTTAGTTAGGAATTGTGTTTCTTAAATAGTGTTGTGTGTGGTGTGTGTGTTTATATACACTATCTTCTTAGACCCCAACTAGAAACCTTATTCTGCTCCACCCTCCGCCTCCACCTCCAACTGCATAGCAATCTAGTAAGAGTATAACGACAAAGACATCTCCCATCCTATTTTAGTCTCCTCTCTGGGTGCTGGAAACCCTGGAATTCACTGTTGCTCTCCAGGAATTCATTGTCATCTGAACGTGCTCCTGTCCTTGTGTGAAATGCTCTAGGTTCAAGGGGTGGCAGAGAGGTTGTAGTAGTCACAGGTAGGTAGAACTTCGAGAAGAGGGAGAGATGTTAGAAAATAGGAATTTAATGAAAGCTGCTTTGCTCTGTTGTTTCTTTTTCAGTGAGAGAGAGAGAAAAAAAAAAAAAGATTGCTACCGGCAAGTCTTGTTAGCTGTCAGTTCTTTAATGGTTTGCTACATATGCTGTCTCTTCATCCAAAGGAATACCCTGTGTTATGGAGGGAAAAAGACTGGGAAGGGATTGGTTGTGGCTCTCGATGCTCTTTGGTGTTCTCCCTCTGTCTATTCCCTACTCCCTCTGCTCTTCTAGCACTAGTAATCACCCTACAAGCAGGCATCTGCTTCTCAGTCCTTTAAACTGCAACAGCTATCAACCTAGACTGCCCCTTGTCACTTAGCACTAGAGATGAGATGCAGGAGGATGGAGAGTATGAGGCCAGCCTGGATTGCTTAGTGAGACTGTATCAAATAACAAAAGGAAGGCAGAGAGCATTTAGTATAACATTGCATCTTAGTCACGGTTGTATTGGTAGAAGAGACAGCATGAGGAGGGCAACTCTTATAAAAGGAAGCATTTAATTGTGGGCTTGTTTGTAGGTTCAGAGGGTAGTCTGTGATCTCATTGTGGGATCATGGAAGGAGCATGACAGCATGCATGGCGCAGGAACAGATGAAAACTGCATCCTGATCTGAAAGTAGCAAAGAGAGAGAATGAGACAGAGACAGAAACAGAGACAGAGACAGAACACACAGAGAGAGACAGATGCTGTGCCTCCCTGTCACCCCTTGTTGACTGAGCAATCAATGACCCCGTGGAAGTCATTCTTAATCAAACTCAACACAAATTATCATAACTGAATTATGGCTTTAAAGTATTTAGATAATTGTTTATGGGCTACCATAGAAAAGGATCTGATAGATCAGATTTGAGAGTCATGGGATAATATGAATGGTAGATGTCAGTGCAATGGGACATGAGCCTAAGACATATTCCTAAACCTAGTATTAGCTACTTTTTTTTATTACTGTAATAAAACACTGCAAGGAAGGCAGCTAGTAAAAGAAAGTATTTAATTGAGTTTACAGTTTCAGTGGGTAGAGTCCAGGAAGACGGAGTGAAGGCATGGCAGCAGGAGGAGCTCAAATCTTACATCTCTGAGCCACAAATGGGAAGCAGAAAGCACACTGACAATGGCACCAGACTTTTGAAACCTCAAAGCCTGTCTCCATCCCGTTTAACAATGTCACACACCTTTATCCTTCCTGTGCTGGCTAGTCTTATATCAACTTGACAAAAGCTAGAATTATCTGATGGAAGAGACTCTCAATTGAGAAAATCTCTCCATAAGATCCTGGTGGAAGGGAATTTTTAATTAGTGATTTATTTGGGATGGCCCAGCCCATTGTGGGTGGTTTTATCTGGTCCTTGGTTATATAAGAAAGCAGGCTGAGTAAAAGCATGGTGAGTAAGCCAGTAAGAAGCACCCTTTCACGGCCTCTGCATCAGCTCTGATTCTAGGCTCCTGCCCTGCCTGAATTCCTGCCCTCACTTCCTTTGATAAACTATGGAACTGTGAGTGAAATAAATACTTTTGTTCCCAACTTCCTCTTAGTCAAGGTGTTTCATCATCACAGCATTAGAAACCCTAAGGAAGAAACTTCCCTAACAGTTTCCCACAAACAGGGAATCAAGTATTCAAACATAAGATTCTATGAGAGCGTTCTCACTCAAACAACCACATTCAAAGTTCTCTAGCCTCCAGATAACTCACAGCCACATCATAATGCAAAATGCATTCAGTCCAACTTCAAATGTTCCTATAGCCGTTCAAACTCTTAACACAGTTAAAAAGTCCAACATTTCTTCTGAGACTCAAAGTAGTGTCTTTATTGCAAGGCCCTGTAAAATCAAAGAGCAAATCACATACTTCCAGCATACAGTTGCACAGAATATACATTACCATTCCAAAAGGGGAAAAAGGAGCAGGAGTGGCATAGTAAGAAAATACTGGATCAAAGCTGTACTGAAAACCAATGGACTTTGTCAATTGCTTTGGACAATGTTCAATGTCAATGGGCTTAGACAGCTTTACTCTTCTGGCTTTTGTCC
This sequence comes from Mastomys natalensis, assembly GCA_021653895.1. Taxonomy (NCBI): domain Eukaryota; kingdom Metazoa; phylum Chordata; class Mammalia; order Rodentia; family Muridae; genus Mastomys; species Mastomys natalensis. The sequence continues at coordinate 260,395 of JAJTUV010001320.1, read as the reverse complement.
GTGCCTTGGGCTGGTTCAACTCCATGTATGCAGCAGATAGTCCACAACTCTGGCATATCCCAAAGGTTCGGGTCTCCAGTCCATTCACAGATTCACTTTCACAGCTTCATGTAATGTCTTCTCAGGTCTTCCATACAGGGATTTCACAGCTACAGGCCTGGCCTCAGTAGTTCTCTGTAACCATGGAGGAAGATGCCATGATCCCTTTATTAGTATAGCCTTCATGATTCTGAAGCCAGCACCATGTGCGTGACACACCATGTCCCATCGAATTACAATTGCAGCCAATTGATTTGTTGTCGATTTTAAGAAATAGAAAATTCCTTGGGCCTTTTTCTTTCAAGAATTGTAGTCTTAGTTAGGTTATATCTTTTCCCTTTATTTCAACGAAGGACAGGCCTATCCTTCCTCTCCTTATTTCTTTCAGAACAAGCCTTGGCTCCAACTTTAAATTTCTTGGTGTTCTTTTTCTCTTCAAGCAGTACATTTTGTATTTCTTTTTGCCCTACTTGCTTTCTACATCAGAGACCTGCATATGCGTGATTACTAGTCACCATGTAATGGAGTCAATATTATGTTGTCTTGACATCTCTTCCACCAAAGAAATCAGAACAATGATTTTCAATTTTGCCTCACGTCAATTCCTATGACAGGGCAGTACAACAGAAGTAAGTAGTCACTTTTTTCTTTTCTTTTTGCCAAAACACAAGAGTGTTCACCAGCCAATGGCTAATATTCTTCTTTTCTGAAACCTCTTGAGCTGGGCCTCCAAGGTCTGCATAGCTCTCAGCACTGCTCCCTTTCCTCCTGTTAGGATGCCTTTATTAAGCTCTTTCTACAACATTAAACTGCTTTTGTCATCTAAAATCCCAACATCTGGCCCGGCGGTGGTGGCGCACGCCTTTAGTCCCAGCACTTGGGAGGCAGAGGCAGGCGGATTTCTGAGTTCGAGGCCAGCCTGGTCTACAGAGTGAGTTCCAGGACAGCCAGGGCTACACAGAGAAACCCTGTCTCGAAAAAAACCGAAAAAAAAAAAAAAAAACCTCAAAAAAAAAAAATCTCAACATCTTTCACAGTTCTTCAAAATACAACATGGTCAGTTTCTTCCCAGCAGTAGCTTACTTCCTGGTACCAACTTTTGTCTTAGTTTTCCATTAAAAACTAAGGTTAAATCATTATGAACAAGGCAACTTATAAAATAGAACATTTAATTATGCTTAGAGTTTCAGACAGTGGATTGGCACAGTGAAGGCCTGGTAGCACATATAGCTGAAAATTTACATCTCTAAAACACAAAGAGAGGGTCCTGGGAGTGTTGGGAGGCTTTTGAAACTGTAAAAGCACTCTCAATTGCATGCTTCCTCAAATAAGGCCATATCTCACAGTCCTTCTCAAAGAGTACCAACTGGGAACCAAGTTTTCAAATCTATAAGCCTATGGAGGCCATTCTCATTTAAACCACCAAACTGAGAAATATAATCTATACTCCTAAGAGGGACAGTATATGCTTTGAAACAAGTACACAATCTACCATGTAGTGGTATTCCTCTCTGCCATCACTATAACTAGTCACTCTTCTGTATTCTACTCTGCTTCAATATTTTATCTCTATAAGGTCTTATGAATATTATAGATATTGCTTATAGTAATTTTCTTTACTGGAGCATCAAAGAGAAAATGAGGGGTTGGCAAGATATCTCAGTGAGTAAAGAGATTAGACATGTAAGCCTAGCCATGGATTATGGTTAGATCATAGAAAACCACATAAAGAAAAATGACTCCACACAGTGTTCTCTGACCTCTAAATATATGTCATGGCACATGTATGCATGCACACGTGCATGTGCACATGGTGGAATAATCATAAATTTCACTGAGAGTGTTTATAGTGTTAACATTTGCAAATAGGTTCTAACTTGGGTTGCCTTTGAATGAGTACAACTGTTGCCAGTGCTTGGGAGAAGGAGATGGATAACTGCCAGAGGTGAAAACCTGAGGAACTGATGACAGAAACTAGCTGACTGAGGATGTCTCTAAGTAGTTGGGGAGGTTTTTCAAAGCTATTTGTAGAAAGGTGACCATTAATTAATTAAAGATCAGAAAATTGTGGTGATACTCTATTAGGAAATCATCACAAGACTGATAATGCCAAACTGCCTACCTCAGAATGTTGCAATCTGACACCATTGAACAGCAGCCTGGCATCCAATGACCCCATCCTGTGACCTAGAATGGTCTAATTTACATAAGCCTATTTTTTCATAGCTCTTGTTTACATGTCACAGATTGGAAATTTTGTACATGGTAGCTTTCAACAAACTATGCCAAGTGTATACAGACCAATGTAGACTATACACTTTTTCATGGCTTGAATTACATACAGGAAACTGTAGAGACACATCCTAACCACTAGAGTACTTGTTTCACACAGAGACTCTAGCCTTTTACCTCATAATGTAGACAATGAATATTCAAGTCACTATCTAAATGATAGCTATTTTGAACTACTTTACTTCTAGTGAAAAAATGAGAGTGCATTTTGCTATTGCTATGATGGATATAGAATGAGTGGGTTGCAGGAGGTGTGTATAAGCTGAGAAATAGATAAAAGTGCCAACCTTTTCCACCCTTTGAAAGCCCTAAAACTAGATAATGTGGGGGGAGGAGGATAAAGCAGAAAAGAAAGACACCCTTGAATAAAGTCAGGGGTAGAAAAGGAGGTAACTTTATCATTAATCAACTTCCTGCTGACTGGAGCATCAAGTTCCTTGGCAAGTCTGATCACTTATATACCCTCTAAAGAGTTCCCAGAATTCCAAACATCACACAATCACAGAAACTGTCTGCAGCTGCCAAAATCATTCCCTCACCAGAGCACAAGACAAATCATAGCTGCTGTGGCTGAAGCAACCCCATATCCCACACCTGGGATTAAAACAAAAACGTATTCTTATAATACTTCTGTTTTTGTTTTTTTTTTTTTTAATTCTAAAATTGTCATTACAATGTCTTACAGAATTTCCTGCAATCTGATGAGGGTATTGTTTCATTTGATATTCCTTTCCAAGAGTATTCTAGTTTGTGTCAGGGTGATTAAAAAAAAAAATCCATAACACCTGAGGCCCTTGCAAGTTTACATATTTTACCCTGACAACTTGGAAGGAAAAAGAGACAGCCTCTGGGCTAGGAAAGGGAGCTTGTATTTTTTTCCTCTCTCATCTCTGGAAACCAATCTGACTTAAACCTATGATAAGCTTTCTTATGCATGCTGCCACAGTCTCTGTGATTTCATATTTGCATCAGTCCTGTTGTTTTTAGAAAGCCTTATTTTCTTCATGTTGTCCATGCCCCATCTCCTCTTCTATAGACTTCCGTGATTCCATAAGGGATTTGATGGAGATATACAGTATTGGGTTGTCGAGAAATTTCACTATTGACATGTTATCTTGTGTGGGTCTCTGTATTTCTTCTCATTTAGTAGATAAATTATGAATAGTCTAAAATGTTTCTTTTCATTTAAGGAAACTCTCAGATATAGAAGTTTCTACTTTGTTTTTACCAATCCTTTCTGAAATAGTTTTTACTGTTTTTATGGGTCATATCTCTCAAACATCTTGAGCCAAGATTTAATATGCTCATGTAATTCCTGAAAATAACTGAGTAACAGAATCTGTAGACACTTCAGTTTTGCATTTTAAAATTTACTCCACACTGAAATTACTATTCTTAACTAATTGTTTGAAAATTTCATATACATAACCAATGTTTCTTGGTCATATCCACATTTAACTCCCACCCCCACCCCTTTCCATCTCATTAGACCTTCTATCAACACATCTTCTTCTTTACCTCAGGTCCTTTGTTCAAATTTATATTTTTAACTTGTAAAGTCCAGTTAATGCTACCTGTATGTGTGTGGATGTTGGTCATTCACTGGAACATGGGCAATATAACATTGGATTCCTCTGCAGACAACATACTAGAATTATCTGTCTACATGAGAAATCTTCAAGATGCCTTTTGTAAGCTTTGAAACATGCAATAATAACCATTTTTTCTAAATGTAACTCATTTAATTTTTTAGTTCAAAATTCCAAGGTTAACCCTTAAAGGGCCTGCCTATGATAAGGACTATTAAATACTTGTTTTATTCATAAAGGACAATGGCAAGACCAGGGGAGAGGATAGGCTCCTATATATGATGCCATGATTACAAATTCAAAAATAATTCTTAAAAATATTCATATTTATTTACGTATACATCTTAATTTAGGCATGTTAAGAAAAATTTCTTTACCATGCAATACATAAAAGGAGTGGACAGAAAGTTTGCCAGGCTATCAAACCAACAGGGTCATGTCACCAACTCACTTCCTTCAGCAAGGCTCAAGCTCTTAAAACTTTCATGGTTTTCAAAACAGCAATACTAGCTGTAGACCATCTGTTCAAACACGTGTATATATGGGACATATTTGACATTAAACATCTTTAATGTTAATAAGTTGTAACTATTAAACATAAAACCATCGGGAGTACTAAATGAAGGTTTCTTCCAAGTATTTTATCTGTACTTGAAGTTCTATTACTTATTTCTCTTGAAAATATCAAGGTTCTTCATTATACCTAGGGATTTATGTTTTGAGTCACATTTGTATGCTGCTGATGGGAAAGAATATCTCCCTAAACCCACACTTGGAATTTGCTCCTTTCTGGTATTTTGTGTTTATTCTACCTACTAAACGGAATGTGGTGGGATCTCAAGATATTCATTGACCAAACCTTGTATGTGACCTTTCTCAATGAGTCATGAAGTTTCTCTTTAATTCATGAATGGAATATTTTTATTTTGGGGAATTTCTTATGACAACATTTCATATCCTGGCATATTATTCTTGACACTCCCATTCTACTGGGCAGAGGAGAACAAGTCTCTTTTATTTATTTATTTATTTATTTATTTATTTATTTATTTATTTATTTATTTTAGTATATTTAGGACCAGCCACACAAAGGTTTGAAGTCAAGAAAAACAGTTTCAAATAGCCAGAGAAATAATAGGAAAGCAGAATTACACATTGGGAATGAGGCAGGAAAAAAATATTTAATATTATCCCATAAATACATGAATGCTTTGAAAATTAAGAAAAATGAACCATATAGTCTGAAAACCAAAGATCACACACATAAATAAATATTTCCAAAAAATCAAATGTTCTTAAAATAAAAGGCAATATTTAATTAAATGATGCTTTGGATATCACCAAAGTGTGATAATATCCAAACATACAACTTTTAATACACATATAGACACAGGCATGGGATCCTGTCTCCCATGTAGAAATTCACCAACTTACACCCAAGGAAGCAGCACAAATGGTTGGGTTCAAAAAGCCAACTAATTAGTGCCAGGCAGCTCACCTGGTCTAAGTAGATGATTGATGTGGCTTCACATTCTGGATGCAAAGTATTTATACAAAGCAAGCCTTTACCTTAAATGGAATAAAAGGTATTTTATTTTGAGCCAAAGATGGTTGACATGGCCTTGAAACCAAAAGCAAGTTGCCTCAAATAAAGTATCATGATGTGAGGTGGGAAATATATAGATAAATATTCAGAATGTACTTGGGGATTTTGTTAGTTTAGTAAAATGAAGGTTGCTGATTTTAGTCCAAGATTAATAATGACTTCATCAGTTCAGGTTAGTCAACTAGGGTTCCAGTACCAGCCACAATTTTGCTCTTGTTGAGCAGGTCTTAAGTACAACAAGAACAGTTGTTTTCCACCACGGTGTGCATGCTACTGCTGCATTCTTAGGGTTATCATGCAGGGCAGGTTATTGCTGTGCTTCATAGATGGCTAGAACTATAGGCTTTTTTCCTTCTTCAGGAGTTTCATGGTGACTTTTGATACCAGGAAGTCTAGTACTCCAGAAGGAAGATTTTGTTAAGTTATAGATGCGGCTTTATGGGCCCTGTGTCTGAGGTACATGGTGTCTTGGGCAATAGGGGTTTATCTTCCACTTCTGAGGGCCAAGCAAGGGTAATACCAATAGCTTATAATATATTAGGAGTTTCTTGGACAATGCTGGTCAACAACTGTCGGCTTGATTTTTCAAACTCTACTCTTAATAAGGGTACTTAATGTTTTAACTTCCCTTCTAGCACACCACCCACGAGAGGTAGTGGAAATAAAAGGTTAATAGGGCAAAGAAGGATAATGGACTTGTTTGGAGAGAATCTAATCTGCATTGTCAGGATATTAGCAATTCAGTTCACATGAATCAGCAGTGGTAGCTCGACCCACTCTTAAACAGCATTCATGAATCAGCAACAGCAGTTCTATCCAGAAGAAACCAAGAGGCTCTGCCAATTAACCCAAGTCTATGGAAGATGCAAGAAGCTGCCAGAACACTACCAGAAGTGTTTTGTGGTGTTTCTCTCTATGAAGTCATGACAAATGATGACCAGCAAGGAATGGCAAGGTGAAGCAATACAATACAGTGAAGTCAGCAAAGACCAGCATCAGCAAATTCCAAAGATGACCAGCAAAGAATGGTAAGATGTACCAATACCACACAGCATCATCTACTGCCTTGCTCAGTTATATTTGTATCCTTTCCAAGCATCCTGTGTTCTTTCAAGCATTCACTCTAGCAAAATATCCAGGCAGCTTCTAGAAAAATATCACATGTCTGTTCTCAACAAAACATCCTCCCACATATCTGCTTCAGCAAAAACATCCTCGCATAAGACAGTTTCCACGAAAATATCACATGACACAATTGAGTCTTGAAAGAAAAGAATGAGAAAAGGTGAAAAGTTACCCATATTGGGCTTCTTCAAGCCACCACCTCACACCATATGGGGACCATCACAGAAAACTATAACTGGTCAACATTCAGGGAACAACTGATTATGGTGTGCCCAGTCACAATAGATACATCTACAACACAGCTTCTGTCTGTAAGGCTCAGAGAACAACTCAGAGTCGTGTGTGGAAAAGTTCTAAGAGACAGAGGACCAGGAAGTCTATTGAGAAATCATGTTTTCTAAAAATTGCAGGGAAACTTTATTCATAATACTGTAATGATTTGGTTGATTAAACAGGATCTGAGCAGTGACAACACTAATAGATTTTCTAATGTGGAAGGGCAAAATCACACCCAAGCCCCAACCCTAGACAAAAAAGTAAAATTGACTAATGAGTGCTGAGGTTGGGAGAAATAGTCTTCTGTAATGAAGATCCTCTTATTGTTTTTGCAATTTCAAGTTATCAGATCTGCATTTGAACATATACAAACAACACTAAGTGAACTCAGTAGCTTATATATACATATTTATGCATATATGTAACAATAATCAAAGGAAAGAGGCTATGAATTTGAGAAAAAATGCTGGGACCTGGGTAAGGTTGAGGGAAAAGACCTGGGAAGTCTTACAGGGAGGAAAGGGAAGGGTGGGAAATGCTGAAACTATATTTTAATTACAAAAAATTGAATTACTAAGAAAAAAGACTAGTAATTTTCAAATGCTTTTTCCCCCTATCAACATCACTAGATGCACTTTAGTTTGTTTTACAAAAGGATCATGTATTTTACTATTTTTCTCAAGCTCTAACTACTAATGCTAAGGACATGGTTTAATTGATTCTTGTTCTTGCTAGCTTTAGATAATTAACAGATTCTTTGTTGGAGTTTGCTCTTTAGTTTTCTTCCCTAAATTTCTGTCTGTCTGTCTGTCTGTCTGTCTGTCTCTGACTAACAGGTTTGGCATTTTTATTTAACATGTTAGTAAAGTGGTGGTTAATGAAAAAAAGACCAAAGCATCATCAGACTCCTCAGATTCTTTGCTTCAACTTTCTTCTCTTCAGTTAGGGCAGCAGCAGTAAAAAGTCAGGACTCCCTGCTGCTGGAGCTCCAGCTACTACAGTGAAATCACCAGTCCCTACACTGCAGATGATTCTCCTTATGTTGACAGTAACCAGGGCCTTTGCAAACAACCTGGGCCAGAAAGACTCAACAGGATACCAGCTGCTTTTTTTTTTTAACCAATAAGTTATTTTTCAAATTCACTTTACATCCTTCCTCCCTCTTTTCTTTTCCCACTCCCACCTTTACAAATTCCTCACCCCAATCTCTCCTTCTGTTCATCTCAGAGAAGAGGGCATCTCCCTAGGATAGCACTCCATTCTGGGACAGCTAGTTCCAGCAGGACTAGGCACATCCTCTTCCACTGAGGTACAACCAGGTAGTTCAGGTAAAGGAAAGGGGATCCAATGTCAGGGAATATCTGACAGAGGGCTACTATCAAAAATACATAAAGAACTGAAGAAGTTAGACACCACCAAACCAAATAACTCAATTAAAAATGGGATACAGAGCTAAACAGAATTCTCAACAAAGGAATCTCAAATGGCAAGAAGCAATAGGGAGAAAACCTGTGTGAGGTGAGGACTGAAAAGAGGAGGCACGGATATTGGGATATAAAGTGAATAAATAAATTAATTAAAAAAAAGAGAAAAATGTGTTTAACATCCTTAGTCATCAGGGATATACAAATCAAAATGAGCCTGTGATTCCATCCATCAGAATGGCTAAGATCAAAAACCAAAGTGATAGCACATGCTGGCAAGAATTCGGACCAAGGGGACACCAGCTGCTTTGATGGAAGCATTGATTTTATATTCCATGACTGTTTTGAAGGATGAGGGTACAGTAGATGCAGGCGAGTTCAGAGATATTGGATATGTTACAAACAGCCAGCATGGTGCTAGAAGTTAGGCTTTACCACAGTGAGCCCTTACTTCCACTGAAGGACAAAGCACCTTGGTTGCATATGAGGAAATGCTGGCTTCTTTTTTGTCTCCTTTGACAAAAGCTCCTTGTAGAACTTCCCAGCTCAATAAGCTGCATTCACAATGGAGCTTTCCCTCTCTTCTGTTGTGTAATAAGTTGCATCTGCAGTCACCTACAGCGCTGGCCTAGAAATATGGGTGCCTGCATTAGTTTTCTATTACTCTTAGAAGTATAAGAAGTTAACCAATTTATAAGGAGAAATAGATCGAATCTCAAATAAGCAAATTTATAAGTTCAACTGTGACTAGAGGAATGGGAAAGCCAATGGCTGAGTCTGTTTCTTCTGGTGTCAGCACCTTTCCAAACTGTCTATACCTGCTCTGATTTCTCTTGAATTTTGTGATCTTCCTGGTTTCTAAATCTACTCTTTGTCCACTTGTGAATACCATGAGATTTAGAAAGATTTCCAACTCAAATGTGTGCTTAGCAGTGAGTGGAATATGGAAGACAAGTTGCAATTTTTTTTCTCACATTTTATAAGCAGTCCTCTCTTTAATTGAATTGCCTTTGCTGTACAAAAGGATTTCAATTTCATGAGGTCCCATTTAAAATTTTTGGCCATATTTCCTTAGCAGCAAGACTCTTATTTGGAAAGTATTTGCATATTCCTGTGTCACATAGGGAACCTCCCTATCCAGCCCCCTACTCTCACACACTCTTTTCTCTACCAATGGCAGTGGTTCGTTTTACATTGAGGTCTCTGACACATTTGTTACTGATTTTTATGTAATTCAATAGACAAGGAATTAGTTTCATCATTCTGCAAGTTGATCATTTTCTCAACAGTATTTGTTGTGTATGCTGGTATTTTAGTAACAGATTACAGGCATGAGAGACTTCAAAATGACAAACAATTGGAGTACCTTCTAAGCTGAAGCACCAAATGCACTCCCTTTGCCCCAGCAAAATGATTTTAATAAAAATACATATCTGAGGAAATGCCAGACTGATTACCAGAGTGATTGTACCAGCTTGCAATCCCACCAACAATGGAGCAGTGTTCCGCTTTCTAAACATCCAGCACCTGCTATCACCTGAGGTTTTGATCTCAGCCATTCTGAATAGTGTGAGGAGGAAGGAATCTCAGGGTTGTTTTGATTTGCATTTCCCTTATGACTAAGGATGCTGAACATTTATTTAGGTGCTTTTCGACCATTTGACTTTCCTCAGTTGAGAATTCTTTGTTTAGCTCTGTACCCCATTTTTAATAGGGTTATTTGATTGTCTGGAGTCTAATTATTTGAGTTTGTTGTATATATTGGATATTAGCCCTCTATCAGATATAGAATTGGTAAAGATCTTTTCCCAATCTGTTGGTTACTGTTTTGTCCTATTGACAGTGTCCTTTGCCTTACAGAAGCTTTGGAATTTTATGAGGTCCCATTTGTGAATTCTTGCTCTTAGAGCATAAGTCATTGGTGTTCTGTCCAGTAACTTTTCCCTTGTGCCCATGTATTCATGGCTCTTACCCTTTCTCTTCTGTAGGAAGCAGTTCTCCCTGCCGTCAGGATGACGCTTGGCATGTAGCCAGCTAGCTTGAGTAGGCACTGTGGCTGTGGAGAAAAGGTTCACGCTTCCAGGTGTGGCTACTCGATTAGCCCACCTCATATCACAGGAGCAGCCAATTAACAGTGACAGCGTGGCAGCTGCTGATAAGAGTAAGGCAATGTATATAAGGGACTGCTGGGGCAGTAGCAGGGAGCATTGAAGGGGATTGAAAGAAGAAGGGAGAAGCAAGTGTGCTGTAACAAGGAACCTGAATAAACCGTTTTAAGAAGAACACAGTTGTGGCTGCCTTTTATTTCCGCTGATTGGACGAGGATAGCTACACTCTTCTATTAGTTTCAGTGTATCTAGTGAATCCACTTGGACTTGAGCTTTGTACAAGGATGTAAGAATTGCCAAGACCACCTCTGTGTGGACATTTCTTGCTCCATAAGAGGAAGAGATTTTTCTATATTTTCTTCTTATATTAAGCCAACCATTTCATATTGAAGTCCAGTATAGTGTGAAAGTCTAAGAATGAAAGACTTCAGTCAAGCTCAGAAATCAGGATACCCTTTGAGTTGTCACCTCTCTGGAACCTGAAAGAATGAAGACATACTAGAGCTAAGTGTCATATTTGTCACATATAAAACAGGAATCTTAGAATGAAAAACACTTGTGAGATTACCTGAAAAAGGGAGCTGAAGAATGAATGACTGAAGTCATTGCAACCCACAAATGGAGATAAACATAGAACCCATTGGATTGGCGGTGTGTCTGAAACAGCTCATCAAACTCCTCCATCAAACATTGCCAGGAGAGAACTTCTAGTACATTCTGAGATCTCTTTGCCAAATGCAAGCTTCGTACAACATGCTCAGATCTTGACCTTCTATCATGTATGTCATCTCTGCAGAGAGGAAATGAAGAGAAAAAGAAAGGAACTTTGTTGTTCTTCATTATGAACACATTTATTGACCCAAGAGGCACTCAATGGAAAAAAAAGCAGGGGTGTGACATGTAGAAAATATTAAATATTTTACCTACAAAAATAAATGGGAAAGTTACTAGATATGCTTAAAATTTCCTGTGACAGTGTTAAACTAGTTGACAAAGTACTAAGGACAGAGACAAGAATCATTGACAAGATCAGTATGAAAAAAAAAAAAGCAACGTATCATCTATCAAGATGGTTAGAGACTAATGCCAATGGCAATTTGGAGATCCTTGGAGCTTCTGCTTCTATCACACATCTCACATGCCAGACTTTGTGGGCAAGGTTCCATAACATTCTGGATTTTGCTGCCAGTGCTACATCAGAACTTGGCTCTATTCATTCAACACAGTACTACTTGGCCACCTCTGACAAAACGGTAGTGGGCCAAGGTGCAGTTAAGTTTACTCTTCTGAGGGCATAGGCAGTGGGACAGTGTTCACATTGTTCTGTTTCTATGGGAACATTTTACCACACAGATACTTCCATCTAGGTATTAAAAGATGCCATTGAAAAGCCTAATCACAGCATAGTACTAATGAACTTGAACAAAGCTACTGGACTCAAGTAATTGGGACCATGCAGAAATGTCAGAATTGTAGTGGCATATGCACTGATATCATGGAAGAGTCACTGTCACATTAATTTAACACATTGACAAGACCACTCATTGAAGCTGCCTGAAGCCAGCTAGTGTATCCAGATGGCTGCACATGGAGTCAAAGAAGCTTAATCACAAGCCTCAAAATTTAATATTGGAGTTTTAGTTTCTTTCCTTTTTTTTTGTTTGTTTGTTTTTGTTTTTTTTAATTTATTTAATTATTTAAATCACATCGTAATTTATTCACATAGGGGTTATAAACACAAAAAGGCAGGATGTGAGGAAGGGGATGACACCAGATCATAGGTGTTCAGGGGAGTACAGATACCATTCAGAACAGGGTATCAGCTGGGTGAAGGTTCAGGGGACAGGTCACTATGACTCTGCCTATGATTCATTTGTCCTTATCTAAGTTGGTACTGTCTGCTGAGGCTTCCTATTTATAAGATCTATGACTACTCAGGCTGGTAAATTTCCACATAAGCTGCCTGTTTACAATAGCTTATAGCCTGCTGTTTCAGTATTTTCCACAGAGACCCAAGACTTTGTGTTAGCATGTATGTATGTCAGGCCTATTGCTGATTTTAGGCTATGGCTGATTTTAGGCCTTCAGTGTATAAGCAGGGCTGCCCCTGACATCTCTTCCCTTCTCTAAGTATAGAAGGGCCTTGGTGATTCTAATCTTGCAAAGGTGGGATAGAGGCCTGACCTCCAATAATTGAAGGGTCCTTGTAATGGCTCCAGTCCTCCTGTCATTGTCCAGTGAGGCATGAGGGCCATACCCATCCCGATGTCTTTTTCCTGGAGAGGGGATACTTTTGACATCAACCCCTATGCAGTCAGACTTGTCCCTCAGGGAACCCAGAAAGATATTTTTAATTTTGTTTATATTCCCTTGCAGTGCTTAGCTTCACAGTCTAAGCAAGAATTCTGATTGCCAGTCAGAGAGGGTTCTGGGTTCCCCCTCTCTGCTTGTTCTAGGGGTGGAAGTCCCCTTTTTTAGATTGGGTGGAGATGGGTTTTGGGAATAACCTGGATAGAGTAATAACCTCATTTTGAGTCTTGTGGGGAGTTTTAGTATTGGTTATTTTCTTCTTCATGAGAAGCAGGCATGAGAAGACTATTTTCTGCCTGGTCTACCAATTTGCTTTAGGAGCTCAAACTTGTTCTGATTCACATGCTTATACCTAGAAAGTAGTTTGCCTTAAGTTGAATTTGCTTTAAGTATGCTTTCCATACACTCATTTAGATGATATTTAGATGAGACTCTTATATTCTGAATTCATGTTGGAATAAATATGACTTTTAGAGCTAATGGGATGAATGAATATTCATATTTGATAAGGAATTTTGTAGGTTCAATAAAGAATATATTGATTTAATGAAAACCCAAGATGATAGTTATGGTGTGATTTTGTTACAAGTGCTCTACATATATAGTTTGGATTTGTGTCTTTATACAATGATGGATGATGTCTGGGTCAGGTGGCATAGTATCTAGTGTATTAGCGGAAGATAATAATTACTAAAACACTGACCAAAGCAGCTCTACTGCCTGGTTGATGTTTTACTGATGACTTGCTGGCTTTAACATCTGAAGGAACTCCTTACATGAAATTTGGTTGACAACTTTATTAAAATCTCCATTTTGCCTAAAGGAAAAATAAATTGGCTTTTCCTGGTGATATGAAATAATCTATGTTAGAAAGTCATGGATCTTAGTAAATTAGTTATGAGTATAGTGAGTCCTTTACTAGCCAGAGACCAAGGAAAGTCTAGTGACAAAAAGATCACCAGTAATAGAATTTATTATTTGCTCTCTGAATAGAGATCTTGTCTACCATCAAACTATGAATGAATCATACATTCACAGGGCAAGGTCTAAACTGGGCAAGCCAATCTCTTTAGATTATGATCTCAGTCTAGCTTTGCTTATTGCTCTGTTCTGTTTTCTAGCCCTCATAACATCCCAGTTTTGTTCCTAACCAATTTCTCTGTGGATTCCGGTACCTAATTGTTTGTTCCTAGGTTGGGTTTTGTTCCTGATGTTGAATTTTTGTCAGATACTTGCCTCTTCTCTGGTGATTGATAGCTTACCTAGCTCTCTACTTTGTCCTGTGTCTTTCAGGAGCATGTTGTCTTCATATAGCAAGTCTGTTCAGACCATTCTGAAGAGAAGTCAGATCTTGAAATCCCATGATTAAGCCCATTCTATTGACCACTGGCTATGGGCTTAATTGTCAAATTCGTTCACAAAATCCTATTCACTTTAGTTTTCTATTTTTATTGCATGTTCACTACCATTGTGTCAACCCAACTGTATTAGGCAGGAGAGCAATTCTAACAAGGACTGACTAATGGGTTGATTGTGAATAGTGCATAATAGGTGGTGGTGGTAATCTTTTTGGCTAAGCCATCTCAAGTCTTCCAAAACAACAAATAAAAAAATATGGTGCTAGCCTTTCAAGCTGGGCCAGTTCAGAGCTCCCCAAATAGAATACAAACAATATATAAGTAGTTACTTTAACTATGAGGGTCAAACCAACTTTACAGACTTCATTGTTGAAGAGCACAAACAGTATGTTATTGTTTCTCCTGCTGCACTTTTAAATATTAAAAATAGTTAAATGCCTATGCACATTCCTGGATCTTACACATCAACATAGAATAAAATTCTACACAGAATAGACTTTGAAGAAAAGCATACCTCTTTCCTGGAAGGTCTGCCCTGGGAAAAATGAAGAATAAACAGATAATAATAAGAAGTAAGACATAAGTCCCATTCCTGACAGCATCTCTAAGCACATCTTGCTTTGGAAGCTGGTTTTGAAAGTCACATGATTCATATCTAGGTCAAACTAAACTATTGATGGTTTTCCTCCCTCAGCATCCTACACAGCATCTTTCTGAACTATGAAAGCTAATGGCCTGAAAGGAAGATTTTAGATGAATTCCAGCATAAAATCTCTATTTACATCAACCACAAAGTGCATGTAATGTCTTCAGCAAGAAGCACTTACCATTTAGCTCTGTGATGGTAAGGTTAACCATGAAATTTCAGTAAATGATTATCAATATCACTTTGGCCTGGGAGTGTGTCTATGGAAGACTATATTGAATGTACTAATTGAAGTGGGAAGACTTGCTCATTGTGACTGGCACTATTCCAACAATAGGGAATCTTGGATCATATAAATGTAGATACAAGTAGCATTTATTCATTCTATCTGCTCTGGACTCTGGATGTGACTATATGCTTTCAAGAAAGCACATTTCTTTACTTGGAAATGCCCATAAAGAAAAAATAATGAATAAGATAACGAGAAGAAGAAAAATATTAACTTCATAGATTCTAGAATTGGCCCACTGTTGCAATTCTTAACCCATTCTTGTTCTAAAGTGTATATTGTTGGTTCGTTGCTTGTTATAATTAAACTCAGTAGCCTGCCCTATTGCTGTGTCCTACCTGAGTTATTGTCTTTTGGTAATCATTGACCTTCTTTGCCCATTTCCTATATTTTTTAATATTGAAAAATATACAATATATTTTAATTATGTTTTTCCCTTTCTCCAATTTTTCCTGAATCTGTTCTATTTTCCTACCTACCCAATATTATGTTTTCTTTATCTCTCTTTTAAAATAACAAACCAAACCCCCTAATAATAAACATAAACACATATATACATACATACATAAAAATATCTCACAAGATCACAAAAATGAAATCAAAATAAGCAAGTGAATGACAAAAAATGGAAAACAAAGCTAAGTGATACAAAAAAGTCTTTAAAAATATAATTGAGTTCATTTTGTGTTGACTAACTACCCTGGGCATGGGGTCTGTTCTTAATTGTGGTTAGTATGCTCTGTAATATTTTATTGAGAAAACCTAGTTATAGGTGAGATATTCTGTCCATTTTTTTCTCCACAGTACTGGGACTTTGTCTGGTTTCAACCTTTGCAGGTTTTGTGCATATGTTCATAGTTTCTTTGGCTTTGTATGTATATTCACTCTATTGCCTCTATATCTTGTTCTTATAATATTTCTACCTCCTCTTTCACTTAGACCACTGGACATTGAGGAGAAGAACTTTATAAAGAAATTCCATTTAGGGATGAGTTTTCCAAAGTCCCTCCCTCTTTGCACATTGTTCAATTGTTCATCAGTGTGTTAATTATCCTCTACTGCAAAATGAAGCTTCTCTGATTGGGGCTGCTTGAGGCACTGATCTATGAGTATATTAGTATGTTATTAGAAATCATTTTATTGATATGTTCTTTTAGTATAGTAATAGTAGTAGGTTTTCTTCTAGGGTCTGTGACCTATGAATTCTCAGGTTGAGAATTTTACCAGTCACTTTTACCAGTCATTTGAATGGGTTCTTTCCAAATAGAAAGTACTTGTTTTCTCTTATAACATTTGTGCTACCAGTGTAGCTTGCAGGCAGATCACTCTGGTAGGTCTCAAGGTTTGAAGCTTCGAAATATTGATGATTACATTTCTCCTCTAGTAATGTGACGAGTGCCTTTGAATAATATGAGATTCATCAGTAGTAGTGAAGCTTCTACTTAGGCACAATTTTTATTGAGCCATGTTTGATGACATACATGTTATCTTCAGCAATAGGGCCTTATCATCAAGTTGTGGAAATTAACCAATAACCTTTAGAAATAGCCTATGAAACTTGTGAATTTAGATGTCCAATGACTCAACAAGATATATCCCATTCCTGATATGAGAAGTTTTTTGGTTGTCTGTTTTTCCATTTTATTGACAATAGTTTTTTTCCTCACATAATATATTCTTATTACAGTTACATCTCCATCCACTCCTTCCAGTTGCCCCTATCTCTCATCCAATCCAGTTCCACCTTATTTATTTCTCTTATTAGAAAGCAAACAGGCTTCTAATGGATGATAATAAAGAATAAATAAAACAAAACAAAAAGTAGAATATTGAAATAAGAAAAATATAAATAGAAGAAAAAGAGTCCAAGGAAAAACACAAGCAACAGATATAGATGCAGAGACCCTCTTGTTTGCACACTCAAGAATCCATGGAAAACACTAACCTGGAGAGTAAAAGGAGAGAACATGAATATAAATAAAAATTCAAAAGTAAGAAAAAAAAATAGTAAAAGCCCGGACACAACATTATGAGACAAGAATCTGCAAAGATCCCGTTTAGTTCATTTTCAGTTGGCCATTAACTGCTAGGCATGAATCTTACCCTTAAGGGTAGTACATTTCCCCAGTGAGATACCCTTGGAGAAAACTAAATTTTTATTTACAAGTAGTTATCAACTGGAGATAATTTATGGGTTAGGGATGGGGGCATGTGACTACATCTCCTATCGGCTCTAGGACTCTATCTGGTGTAGATTCATAAAGGTCTTGTTTATGGTGCATCAGTCTCTGAGTTTATATGTATCTCAGTCCTGTTATTTAGAGGGCCTTGTTTCCTTGGTGCCCTCCATCCCCTCTGGCTCTCCTGCTCTCATGATCCTAGGGCCAGCTCTCCTTCCTGCTGGAGGTGGTGATGGTTTCAGGGGAGAGGACATCTCTTCTTCACCCACATCACCTAAGGCAGAGAACTTGCTTCCTACCTTCATTTGTTTGTTGATCTGGAATTATTTATTTCTTCTTTCTTATGAAGAAATTAGGTCTTATGAAGACCTAATGACTGCCTTAGATTAACAATTTCAGAAAGAAAACAATGCTGACTCATTGACTTCTATCCAAATATTTACAACCATTATGGTGAGATGATAAAACTAAGCACATTTTTATCTTCTGTAACTTATGCAGATACCCAAAGATTGTTTTGAGTCCTATAACTACTTAAATTTGGCAGAATAAACAATTTTGCTTGATTTCATGGACATTGAAGTTATTCATGTGTTATGAGTGTGTGTATGTTAAAAACAAAACAAACAAAAAACCATTCCCCATATCTCTAGCTCACAACATGCCTGAGATTCAACTTTATGGCTACCGTCATACTAGCAGCTAGTCAATAAATCTTTAAATCATAATGGGATTGAGTCTGTGGTCTCCTCCCTCCATCTTCCTTGAGTAGTCTAAGCATAGTAATACCTTAGGGTCTTTACAAAAACTGTTTCTTTACTAGAAGGCTTTATCTCTAGGGTTTGGGTAGTTTATTTTGTTTATTTAAGTCTTCACTCAAACTTCAGCTCTTTTATGAGTATCTAATTCCTCATTTCATTTCCCTGTTTTACTTCATTAGAGAACTTGACAATATTAAAACTGTCTCCTTATGTATTCATGTGAAACTCTAAGATTCCTACAATAGATGCAATATCTGTCTATCTGAGGTATATGATAACATGGCATGTTAACATGCATTTGATCTATCTCTTAGTAATTTAAAATGACTCAGAAAAGCTCTGATTACTTGGTACTATCTTCTGAGTAACGTATTATCAGCATATTATGAGGGTGGGATTCTTGTTTGTGTTTTGTTTGTTTTGTAAAGAAGAAATAAAAAAGTATTTTGTTGTTTAATATATGTGGCAATGAAGATATAATGTATATATGTAGTATTTCATAATTCAAAATTAAAATTTCAGTGAGCATAACTATTTTAACCAATGTATAAGTCTACTAAGCTTCCAAAATCTGTTACCAAGCTCCTAATACAGTACATTCAAGTACTAATACTATCACCAACTTGCAGGTAAAATACCAGTGAAGGGAATCAAGATGAGACAAATTTCTCAAGTTAACTAACATACAAGTCAGGTAAATCCACAAAAATAAGCAAAACTGTTCACTATGATTTGGAAAGAAAGAATAACATCCTAAAGGGACAAGAAGACAGTTGTCTATCACCACTATATTCCTCTTATATCAATAACAGAGACAAATAAATAATGTGTTTAGAAAAATATCTCTATATTTTATTTAATAATTTACTGTCTGATAGTGATCTGAGAGATTATGCCCATATATTATTCATTCCTAACAACCACTGTTGGAGTACAAACTGTTTGTCCAAGGCTCATATTACAGCATTGCAAAGAGAAGCTGAGAAGGAAACAAATGTAGTATGCCCAGAAGCCAAGATTGACAGTCAAGGATGTTTTTGGAGCCTGTGCTAAGCATTATTTTCCATAACCATTTAGCAAGGTCTGGTTTATCACATAGCACCATGACTATCACTAATGTATTTACCTCATTTCCTTGTTAACAAACCAGGAGAAGGGTCCTTAGTCTTTATTTTATAATTGGAGACACCACCACTCCCAAGTACTTGGTAAGTTTGAGTTATCAGTAGAGCAGAGGCATTCCTACTCTAAGTATACATCACAGAGTTTCATAGCTCAGGTATACATGGAATTCAGCCTATGAAGAACTCCTTTTTTGTTTGTTTGTTTGTTTGTTTGTTTGTTTTTTAATTAATATATTTTAATAAACACAAGCCTCTAAAAACATAAATGGTCAAGCCACTAGAAAATATGATCAAACTCAAACAGAGACATAAATATAGGAAGAAAAGATAGAGATAAGATGGAAGGACTCATTAAAATAGAAGTCTTTTAAAAATATTCAATATTTTGCTGACCTCTAATGAAAAAAAGTTTGAAAATATGAAGAACTCCTAGTCCCATCATTGAATTATTTACCTCCTCCTTGGTTTCTTCCTTATTTAAAGGTGGTTTTGACTTCATATTGTCGAAAAATTGATTCTTTCCTTTGAATACCCTTTGCAATGTGGTTTGGATGTAAAATGTCCTTTCATAAGCCCATGTGTTTGAATACATCACTTTGGGGTATCAGATTGTGACACTGTTGTATGAAGGTAAAAGTTAGGCCTAGTTACAGGAAGTAGGTGTACTAAGGAGTGGTCTGGATGTTTAAAGATTGACCCTGGTCCCTTTCTGACCTTTTTTCTTCACTGTCCACTGAAAAGAGAGCAATTCATTACCTCCTTCTATCACTGACTCTATATCTAACTCTATATACAACCTGGAGGGGACTGCTTTCCTTGAGTCTTAGTCAACATAAAGTTGTTAAATTGTTTAAATTGTTTCTTGCCTGTACTTAATCACCATGCTATGAAAAAAGAGCTAACAAAAAATTGCTGCCAAAAATTCAAGTTCTTGCTTCGCTGTGAGAAACATGACCATTTGGAACCGTTTTGTGTGAGGGAAGAGTTTGGAGCTGTGGACTTGCCAAATGCTATTGCTTTGAGCTATTTCATCTCAATGGAAACATTCACTCACAGGACTGGGAAATTAAGTAAACTATGCAGAACTAAGGAAGTAAATAAATTTTACAAGGTCAGGAGGCTCCTGAAAGTTACAAAATTCATAAGACGTCTTCACAATGTTATATAAGCAGTAACAATTATCAAAGAGAAGCATCTTTGACCAGCAGGGATCTTGAGCAATGCTGAGTTTTATGAGTTATTATGCTTTTCAGATCGATGTTAGGCACAGGCTCACTGGTAAGCAGATATACAGGGAAAGAGTCCATGGCTAGATAATACTTGATGAGCTTCTTCCTTACCTTCTGACCTGAGACAAAAGCCTGACATTTAAAAAAAAAAGGAGGAAGAAAACCAAAAACCAAAAACCAACCAACCAACCAACCAACCAACCAACCAACCAACCAACCAACTAGAAAAACAAGCAAACAATACAACACAGCCTTGGAGAAGAGACTGGATGGTTTGGCTTCTAGAGTCTCCCTCTGCTTTGCAGAAGGTTTTTTTCTCTGTGTCTTACAGCATATGTGTATTTCCCCATCCCCAAGAAAAGCCTTTTTCCAACTGGTAATTCCATCTATTGCTGTCTCCAGTGCTGGGGATCTCTCTGCTGCTTCCTGTTACACTGGAGATTTTTTTCTGCCTTTCTGTTCTTTAGCTGGCCTTGTTGATGTACTTTATCAAGACCCCTCAACTGTCTCACTAAAATGCGCTTTAGTGGGATGAAACTGTCCTTTACATCATTCTGTAGGTTACTCATCACCATACTGCAAGCAATCCCAATAGACTCAGTACTTCACAAAGGTAGACTTGATGAGTAGACATTTTTTCCATGTGTCCTCAGGAAGCCATATAACACCTAAAATGTCGTAATTAGTATTCATGGGATCATTATGGTGGAAAGAGGAAGGCGTTCCCTTTGCCTCCCCATATCGTGCTTCATGGTTCACTGAGAAATATGCGTAAATTGCTGTACTTTCCCATCACACCTTCTCCATCTATCATGAACTGTATTCTCTGAGCTGTGAGACAAAAAAACTCTCCTCTCTCAAGTTACTTCTTGTTGGATATTTTGTCTCAGCAAAGAGATTAGCATACTGCTCTCAGAATTTTCTCACTATCTAAATATAAATTCCAAATTTCTCAAACTAATGAATCAAATAGGAATTTTCTTTTCAAGGGTCTCTGAGTGTTCTTTGGAGCACTGTACTCCAAACAAGGATGAGTGCAGGGTCTGTGGAAGGGCTGCATATCTCTGTCTCCCTTTTCTTTTTCCTCTAAAAGACAGCTGCATATTTGCTTTGAGTCAGACAAGGTGAGGAAAAGTAGCAAGGACAATGTGGAAAGTCATCCTTGTTCATTTTCCCGTACATGCAGAAGCTCTACAGAGGAATTTACTTAAGAACAATCTACTTAAGATCTCTGAAAAGTACAAGAGAATTGATTTTTCAATTTTAAGAGTGGTAAATATTGTAATTCACCTTAGTTAAAAATCATAATTTATGATAAAAAAATCAAATATAATGAAGAAACAAGATATGCAAACTATGGTGAGACTTTTTTACTTGAGAATTAGGGGAAAGAGAAGTATGGCAATTTTTTTTAGGTGTTCTACTTCCTTTCTGTTCTATTTTCGGAAAGTCTGCTTCTTTCATGTGATCCAACAGGTCATATGTTGTTCTAATAGGATGAGAAATAAATGATCTACATTATAAGTCAACATTACAGCAAAGCTAGTTCTGCAGATCTTAATTGGCTTTGTGATTCTAGAATCAGCTGGTAGTCTGGACCAAAAATAGTTCAGAATTCTTAGGCTTACTACATGGAATGGCTATTTTTATCACCACAGAAGAGGAAGTGAGTACACAAAAAATAGAAGTGAATAGAGACAACTTGACTGATAACAGCTTATATCTTTCTTATTTGAACATGGGCGGAACAGCTGGCTTGTGATTTCCGAGACCCTGGCCTTTTTTCAGGAGTTTTCAAAAAACTATCAAGTTAGGTCTCACTATAAGCAGAATTGTAGTCTCAACTTAAAATATGTATGTATGCAATTTTTGGTTTATAAGTTCTTTCCAAAAGAGGTCAACGGGATAATTTCTCATTACTGAGCTCCGGCTGTTCAAATGAATCTTTATTAATCCTTTGAAATTCTTCATATCTTATACTAAAACCCAGAAATTCATTCAAAATTGGTTTTCAAGCTTGAGTTTAAAAATATTTCCTATAATTTTTTAATTATGCATTTTAATAATTAAATAAAATTAAATTTTATTGTGAAACATTGTAAACAAAAATCATTTATGGTGTATAATTTTTAAAAGATTATATCTATAAGAACTATTGTTGGTGATAAATGAGGGAGGACTTACATTACTGTTCTACAGCCTATATTTTTGTTATATGTCTATTTTGTAGGGGGATTTTACTTGGAATTATATCTAAAGGGGAGTTGAAAGTGGTGGAAGATTTATGCATTTATAGTATGACAACTTTAGGTTTGAAATTTAAAAGATTTTGGTTCATTGCTCAAATTTGAAAATTGTCTCACCCTATGAGCATATTGTGCTGTGGCTGGAACTACCAACTCATGCGACTGAGATAAGATTTCTGCTATGTTTGCAGGAGTGATCACCTCTGCCTCCCACTATAGTGCGCTGTGGCCTTCTCTTTCAGGATTAATGTTTGCCTCTTATTTTATCCTGAACTATATGATTACATGGTTGATTTTTTTTCTGCTTATATAAACACTGTTTTCTTTACTTGTATATTGCAGGCATTTTCTCACATCATTAAGTTCCTATAAACATATATTTTTTTTATATGAGTTATTACATATATTGAGTAATAGTCTCATTGGAAATTTAGATTGATGTTTTTATTGATGTAATAAACGATGCCTTGATGAAAATTTTTTGTCAATATTTCTTTGTATTCACTTAAAATAAATTTCTAAAAATGGATTTTAGCATTAAGGAATGCCAGATTTGTAAAACTCCATACATTTTGCTAAACTTCTTGTAAACACTGCTAATTTTAGTCTCATAAAGAAATATAATAATACAGAGTTACAAATGATGGTTTTAAATGTAACTCTTTGTCTCCTGAGAAAAGGAAAATCCACTGTCATTATAAAATCTTTGTCAGTAAGGTACCTATTAAAAGCCAAAAATATGTATGCATGTAAGATGATATAATGCACAGGATTTTCTGCTGAAATTGGTAGGAATAAAAATACCAGCAAAAACATATAAATAAAAGTGTTCTATGTGTTATTATTAATCAGCTAAAAATTTTAGTTATATAGCATGTACTAAAAAATGAGAATGTTTGCAAACTAAGTGAGCATGCTAGAGCCCAAGCATGTTTCTTTCAGATGCACAAGTGTCAGGATTTCAAAGTGGAAAGAGAATGTGATACTTGACTCCTGCATTTAAAACACATTACAGCTTGCAATTCAAGCACCAACAGCTGTCAACATGGCCATCTATATTTTAGTCAACTGTTATTATTTAAATGCCAAGGTTCAGCATGGATTACCATTTATTAATTTTATGAATTTGTCCAGGTCAATTTTCTCCATATGCTTTACTTGTAAAATAAATGAAGTGTTGGCATCGTGATGGGGATGGAGATGATGCATGCAAATCAGTTTGCTAAGAACAACAGGCTTGCCCGGTGCGGCTGCTGAGTACCACCAGCAATGTTACTTGTCCCAATTGAAACTTTCTATACACGTTCAGCACACACCATTATCACTGAAAAATATGAACTGCTAAACAAACCACTTCAGGTTGAAGCAATACTATCAGAACCAGGACATTCTACTTTCAAATAGAAGACTTTATTAAAAATAATTGTGATTTACTGCTTAAATATTTTTTCATTTAAAAAGATTGTGGATTGCATGATTTTTAATTTGGCAAATGTACTCTAGAACATAATGGAGACCTATTAAGAATGTCTGAAAAAACATAAAAGTAAGCTGTTTCTTCCATTGTAGAATTAGGAACTTTTCTTTTTATACTGGAGTTTTTAACATTTGTCAGAGATCACTGATCAAAAAAAAAAAAACTAAGTGACGACTACGTGTAAAATTTATTGTTCATCAGAGGAGGGGTGAGAATTTATAAATAGTATCCCCTCCCTCCTCCTTGCCCAATGTCTATCCATCATGAGTTATTTTTGTTGGCTACATTAAGAACCTGACATTTGATTCATTCACAGTGTGTCCTGTCTTGGTCCTTTGAAACAGAATGGACAGTGAGCAAAAGGTCAAAGCTGTTGTTGCTAGTTGGATATGTACAGGGCCACTACTGACAAGAGACCCTTAGGAAGATCACAATATTAAATATGGCAAAATGCTTGGTCAAGATCAGGACTCAACGAAGTCTCCACTTGCACATGATGAACCACTGCAGCAGTAATGTGTTTGTTCGTCTGTTGAAACACGGCTCCAAGGTCATACCTCGAAATGCTGGTACGTGCTTTTCCCTGGGCTGTCATTCTATGCCTAGTTAAGTGTGATTGCTTCCAGTTGCATGCTTACCATTGGTGATCCAGAGAGAAGCTGAGAATAATGTGGCATACAGTTTCTTTTATAAAGAGTGAAGAAAGAGGAAGAAAATGGAAAGGAGAGAAATAGAGAAGGGTACTGAGGAGTGTAAGCAAGTAAGTGAGAAGGGAAATGGGAAGCCAAGTTCTATTGTGCAATAAAATAATAAAGACACCTTCTTTATTCAGCAGATACAAGAGGAAGGCTGTTGTGTATTCCTCCAGATTGTTCAGTAGTGAGAGATGATGCTAATCAAACACGATCAAAATACTCTGCCTCTCACTATGTGAGTTTCTGAGCTCAGGTCTATTTCTGATAATGAGGCAGAGTTCCCTTATTTATCTTCTAAGTAAAATTTTTTTTTTTTAAATATCAGGCCTTCTTCTGGTCTCTGAGGGCTCACAGACAGAGAGAAACATGCACATGAGTAAAATTAAAACTGAATAAAAATATCTTCAGAAATGAGTTAAACCTAACAATTATCATATTTATGGTATTTTGTGGTCTGAGAAATTGAAATAGAAAGTGAACTAGAAATTTAAAGTCAGAGTCACTGCCATGATGCTGTTGTAGCATATACAACTCTGAAGTCAGATCATGAGTCACAATGCTGCTAAAATTACATGTGTTCTTATGTTTGTGTATGTTTTTTGTCTACTGGTTACAACAAAATTTATTCTAAAAAGTAGCTGGAATTAGTCATAGCTGAGTAATATTCATAAAATTGATGTCTTAGTTGAGATTCACTGTATTTCTATTATGAGTAATGTGTGATGTGTTATTGTTTTAAAACCTATATATTTATTATTTTGTTTTGTTGGAGATAGGCTTAAATGACTAGGATAGCCTATAACTTACTGTGTTATACAAAGGTGGCTGGCAACTCACAATCCTCCTGTACCCTCATGTTTTGTATGATTTATATATACAATTATTATGTTTATCTTATTTTTAAAAACACAAATGTGTAGAACATTTTCTTTTGCATTAATGCTCTCAGTAACAAGTTTAGGAAAGCTGAAAATGCCATCTAAAGTGTTTTTTTTTTTTTTTTTATGAATAGAGTTGTTCTAGTTATACCAAAGGAATTTCTATATTAGTATATATTAATATGAATCTTTTCAAAACTGAACAATAATATAGAGAATATTTATTTTAATATAGAGAAATAATAATTCACATATTATAAATCACAATATTATCAATGTAAATCAGCATTTCTTGGCTTTTGGTCATAATGAATAGTGATGAAAATAATTTAGAAATAAGGTATTTCTTCACGATTCCTAAAAATATATTTGTTAGGGTATATAATACAAATTTTATTGAAATAGTCCAATTATTGTTAAAAGACACGAACAAAATAAGTATGAGAATGTTTGCTCCCTACATGACTACTAAATCTATTAGGATCATGACCTTAGCATTTGGGAGGCAAAATGCCTGTGGCTGTAGGTCAGTAGTAGACTCATTCCTTACATACTAGGCTCTAGTTTCCATGACCTTGGGTTTAACAATGTTTCAGCTTTTTGTTTTGCCTAAAAGCAAAAGGAGTACAGTCATATCCTATATTCATTATTTGACAGTGACACAAAATGGTTGTCTCGCACCCACAGTTTATATGAGGGTTCACTCCTGGTGTACTTGGTACATGTTATGAATGTGTACAAGTATGTATCAGTATTGCATCATACAAATTTCACTGAGCTAAAATCTTTGTTACTTCTACAGTTACTATTTTATCCCAAACACTGGTAGTCACTTTTCCATCATCACCATTCCATACTAATACCATGGATGACCATCAAGGACAATCGCAGATGTGGGGTGCAGCTCACTTGAGCCTATTAGACATATGCCTGTGCTGTGTGGCAGACCCCGAGAAGGAGAGATGCTCTTTTGGAGACTAGAGGATTCTAAGTTACAGACATCTGACACTGAGCTTTGCACTGCTGAACTTTTTGCTATTGTTGATTTGATTATAACTGTTCCCTGGTCCTTTTGAAATGAGAGTACTTGACTTCCCTCTTCCCCCTGAGCCCAAAAGCTCACACTTATGAGACTTTGGAGAGTTAGAGAGATTTTAGATATTATTGAGACTGAACTTTTAAAGAGACCTTGTATTTGTTGAGATTTAACTTTAAAAGTGTTTGAGATTTTAAAGACTATGGCATGTTCAAAAGTTGAAATATTTCATATTATAATTATGATATTAATATGATATCTTAGGAAGAAAAGGAAAATTTATGATTTAGTAATGATGTGCTTGTGTGCCAGTTTGACAAGGGGTCAACTGTGTTAGTTTTATGCAAGGTTGACATATCTAGAATCTTTTAGGAGGAAAGATTCTCAATTTAGAACACATATTCTTAAGACTGGTCTATAGGGGCTGGAGAGATGGCTTGTTGTTTAAGAGAACTGCCTCTTTTTCCAGAGGACCCTGGTTAAGCTCTTAACACCACTCGTTACCATCTGTAACTTCAGTTCCAGGGGATCCAAGACACTCTTTTGGTTTCTGTAAGCCCCAGACATGCATGTGGTACACAGACATACATTCAGGCAAAATACCTATAAACATAAAAAATTTTATAAACATAAAAATTTTTTGAAGACTGACCTATAGTTAACTCTGTTGGATATTTTCTTGATTAATGATTGATATGGGAGGGCCCAGACCCTGTAGGTGGTGCCCTCTATCTCTGAGCTCATGATTCTGAGTTGTATAAGTACACTGGCTGAGCAAGCAATGAGTAGTATGCCATTAACTTGGCTTCTTCTTCAGTTCCTGCCTTGAGTTCCTGTTCTGGCTTCCCGCAGTGACAGAGTATGACCTGAGAGTTATAAGACAAATGAAACCCTTTCCTTTCCAAGTGATTTTCCTCATGGTATTTTATCACAACAACAGGAGCCCTGGCTAGTAAGAGTTTCTACTTTTCCAGGCTGTTTTAAGGAGCAAAAATCTTTCTCAGAAGCCTTGTTTTCATGATGTTCTACAAATCTATATTTCTATTAGGGCCGACTATATACCCCTTTCCAAAGCAAATATAGACAGATACTGGAAATGGATCTTTCAGTATTTTAATATGCTAATAGTAATAGCATTTAGTCCTTGCCAGATGAAAGGAAATTTACATAAATTAACATATGTTTCTCCTTTCACTCACACACACTCTTCACACAGATCTCACATACACCTCACACACACCACATGCACTCTCCTTTCACCCACACACACACTCTGCATACACATCTCACATTCTCTCTTTACTCACCCTTCACATTTACTCTTCACTCACTCTTTACATTCTCTCCACTCACTCTTTTCTCATGCTCTCTCACTTGCTCACTTACTCACTCTCTCATTTGTTCTCCACATTCACCTCACATGTTCTTTCATTTACCCTCTCATTCATTCTCTCACTCATTCACTAGCCTTTCTCTTGCTCCAGTTTTATATTGATACTTCAAAAGCAGGTAGAAAAAAAGACATTGTATAATCATTGCCAAATCAAATTTAAAGGAATAACCACATGCCATGAAGAATTAAGAATTGCAGTTGTTCCCCAAAGTTACAAGCTTCCCTATTCCCAGGCCTGCAACCAAAATAATAATAAATTGCAAACTTATTATTTAAACTTTGACTTTTAACTTATTATATTTTAGAGTTCAGAGTTCCGAGGTCAGCTACTTGCATTTTCCTGTGAAGCTCTAATGATAAATGACATGGGCAAAGCTGCCAGGCAGTGGCCAGAAAGAACTATGTTAACCTTTAACTCAGTAGTTCTGCTAGCTTTCTACTTCTATACATTACATACAATGACTCTCCTAAGAGTCCTAGTGTTTTTACTTAGTTTTACTAATATATAATTTTATGCATTCTATACTTGCTTATCCAGGAAACACTCTTAAATGTTATGCAAAACTTATTTCATAACTTTAATAGATTTTTCCTTTCTTGAGTCTCAATGTTGGCTCTATTTCATTTTCTAATAATTTCTTCAAACTTTCTTTGCAAGTCAAGCATTAATCTGAAACTACCATTGTACAGTTATTGCATTGTTTCCAAGATGAGAACACACAGATGCACCTGGGCCATTAGGACTGTGCTGTGCTATGTGCCCCATGCCTCAGTTTTTAATTAAGAATCATTACATCAAGGAACATCAAGTTTCACAGAATTCACCAGTGCAGAAGGAGAAGAAGGAAAGTCAGATATAATAGAATAATTATGCACACCAAGGCCAACTGAAAAACAATCACACACAAATAAAATCTATACAGCCATTGTCCAGAGCTAAGGTTAGGAGAAATGGGAACAAGAGCTGCTGCAGGCTACTGAGATGTTTCCATCCTGGCCTACTGCAGGAAGTCCCTTATTTCAGATGGTGGGTCCCCTGGAAGGATGTGTCTCCTGCTTCTCAGGGTCCCAGATACCATCCTCTTTACAAGGAGCTTCCCCAGGCTTCTGAAATGTCTCCATCCCGGCCTACTGCAGGCAGTCTCTGTCATTGTATGCTGTCCCCAGAATGAACCAAACATTCAGTTGAGCCTTTCAGGAAGAAGGTAGAGAGAAAAGAGGAGAGAACTGAGGTTACTCCTGAAATTGAGTAGAGTGGGGACTGAGGTAGCTTAAGTAAGTGAATGAAATGCAAGAAACTTTGGACTCATGGAAGCTGAGTGATGGGGACAGAGGATAAACACACACACAGACACACACATACACACACACACACGACACACAGACACACACACACAGACACACACACACAGACACACACACACACACACACACTGGCTTGAGCAATATGGTAGTCACTGGAGACTTTGGTAAAAACCATCTCACTAGACGATGTGCAGAAAAAAAGTGATTGAGAAATGAAGGGAAAAGAATTATATGAGATCTAGACACTGGTCATGAAAGAACAGAGCAGAGACTGAGAAGACTGAATAGTAAGGTAGCTGGAGTCTGTGAGTGAAACATAAATCACTATGGGCTCATAAAGGCTAAGTGTTAAGGACAGAGGAATGAACACACACACACACAACACAAATTGGCTTTAGCCATTTGGTAGTCATTGCAACTTAGATGACAGGCATTTCAGTAGGCAATGTGCAGAAAATAAAATGATTGAGAAATGTAGGGGAAAGAACTACATGAATTCTCCTCATGAGTTCTAGGCACTGATCACAAAATTGATGCTATTGTAGGTGTTAGAAGAGTCAGTGAATCACAAATAATATGAAATACCTTGGTGTGACTCTAACCAAGCAAGTGAAAGATTTGTATGACAAGAACTTCAAGTCTCTGAAAAAAAAAATGAAGAAGATCTCAGAACATGGAAAGATCTCCCATGCTTATGGATTGACAGGATTATTAAAGTGGCCATCTTGCTGAAAGCAATTTACAGCTTCAATGCAATCACCATCAAAATTCCAACTCAATTCTTCATAGAGATAGAAAGAGCAATTTGCAAATTCATTTGTAATAACAAAAACCCAGGATAGTGAAAACTATTCTCAACAATAAAAGAACTGATCCTTTGACCTCAAGCTGTATTACAGAGCAATAGTGATAAAGACTGTACGTATTGGTACAGAGACAGGCAGATAGATCAATGGAATAGAATTGAAGACCCAGAAATGAACCCATACACCTATGGTCACTTGATCTTAACAAAGGAGCTAAGACCATCCAGTGGTGGTGGACAGCATGTAGAAGAATGCAAATTGATCCATTCTTATCTCCTTGTACAATCTCAAGTTCAAGTAGATCAAGGACCTTCACATAAAAGATACACTGAATCTAATAGAAAAGAAAGTGGGGAAGAGCCTTGAACTTACGGACATGGGGAAACTTTCCTAAACAGAACACCATTGGTTATTTTCTAAGATCAACAATAGTCAAATTGGACCTCATAAAATTGCAAAGCTTTTGTAAAGCAAAGGACACTGTCAATAGGACAAAACAGCAACTAACAGATTGGGAAAAGATCTTTATCAATCCTATATCTGATAGAGGGTTAATATCGAATATATATACTAAGAACTCAAGAAGTTAGACTCCAGAGAAACAAAAAACCCTATTTAAATGGGGGTACAGAGCTAAACAATGAATTCTCAACTGAGGAGTACCAAATGGTTGAGAAGCACCTAAAGAAATGTTCAGTATCCTTAGTCATCAGGGAAATGCAAATCAAGATGACACTAAGATTCCCCCATACACCAGTCAGAATGGCTAAGATCAAAAAATTCGAATGACAGCAGATGCTGGTGAGGATATAGAGAAAAGGGAACATTCCTCCATTGCTGGTGGGATTGCAAACTGGTAACAACCACTCTGGAAATCAGTCTGGCGGTTCCTCAGAAAACTGGACATTGTATTACCTGAGGACCCAGCTATACCACTCCTGGGCATATACCCAAAAGATGCTCCAACATATAAGGACACATGATTCACTATGTTCATAGCAGCCTTATTTATAATAGCCAGAATATGGAAAGAACCCATATGTCCCTCAACAGAGGAATGGATACAGAAAATGTGGTAAATTTATACAATGGAGTACTACTCAGTTATGAAAAAACAATGATTTTATGAAATTCTTTGGCAAATGAATGTAACTAGAAAGTATCATCTTGAGTGAGGTAACCCAGTCACAATAGAACACACATGGTATGTACTCACTGACAAGTGGATATTAGCCCAAAAGCTCAGAATACCTAAGATACAATTCATAGATCACATGATGATCAATTAGAAAGAAGACCAAGTGTGGATGCTTCAGTTCTTCTTAGAAGGGGGGGGACAAAATACTCGTGAGAGGAAATAAGGAGACAAAGTGTGGAGCAGACACTGAAGGAAGGGCCATCCAGAGTCTGCCCCACCTGGGATCCATCCCATAGACAGACACCAAATCCAGACACTAATGTGATGCCAAGAAGTGCGTGCTGACAGGAGCCTGATATAGCTGTCTCCTGAGAGGATCTGCCAGAGCGTGACAAATACAGAGGCAGATGCTTGCAGCCAACCATTGGACTGAGCATGGGTTCTCACTGGAGGAGTTAGAGAAAGAACTGAAGGAGCAGAAGGGGTTTGCAACCCCATAGGAAGAACAACAGTATCAACCAACCAGACCCCCAGAGTTCCTAGGGACTCTATCACCAACCAAAGAGTACATATTGAGCAATCCATGTCTCCAGCTGCATATGTAACAAAGCCCAGCATTGTTGGGCTTCAGTGGGAGAAGAGGCCCTTGTTCCTGTGAAGGCTTGATGTCCTAGTTTAGGGAATGCCAGGGCAGGAAGGCAGGAGTTTGTAGATGGGTGAGTGAGCACCTTCATAGAAGCAAGGGGAGGTAGGATGGGATAAGGGGTTTCTGGTGGGGAAACCGGGAATGGGGATAACATTTGAAATGTAAATAAATAAAATATCCAACAATTAAAAATAATCCCTTAAAAAAAGAAAAAAAAAAAGAGTCAGTGAGAACACAGGTAAAACCATACAGTTGGTAGGTAGTGGCCACAAGAAGAGATCTCACTTTGCTAGGTAAAGTTTCCTGGAACTGGAGAGGGAACAAAAAGAATGATGAGATATTTTTAGTAGACCCCACTTTCCTAAGAAACAATGGATACCAAAACAAGGAAGACTAGGATTGCTATATGCTGTGTATTGGGGTAGGGGGTGCAAAGAAGGGCGTTTGCCTAAGTTTCCATTTTTTTTTTTTTATCCTTTTTTGAAACCACAAGGATACTTTTTCATAGGTTCAACTTAGAATAAACAAGCTACATTTTGAGGATGTTCAGAGGCATGTCTGGTATTAGATCTTCTGAAATTTCCAACTGAAAGTGAATATCTTCATTGAGAAAGTCACTGACATTCACAAGCATTTTAAAATTAATCCCGTGTATCAGGAATTTGGAGAAAATTTATGACTAACATCCTTTCTTTTTTTCTCCACTAAGATGCAGTTTACTTTAGATAAAGTAAGAAGTGTTTTAAAGAACAATTCACTGACATTTAGGACATACTCAGTGACAGGCAACTAATACTTTTATCTAGGGCCACAACATTTTTATCACCTATGAGGAAATCCTGAACCTCTTAAGCAGTTACTGTTATAGTTACTGTTCATTTCTTTTCTCCAGCAGTTCCTGCTGACTCCCCATCATAATGTCTTCTGTTTCTGTGGCTTTTCATGTATTTGCTATTTCAATGAAAACATGCACTAGGTGACCTTTTATACATGGCTTCTTCCACTTAGCATATAGTTCTGATGTTCTTCTGTACTGTACTATTGATCAGTACTTTGCTCCTAAGTATGATAATATTTTTTTTGACTAGATAAAGCACATTTCTTCATACAGGCTTCCACTGAAAATCATTTAGGGCAGTTTTTCTTTTTAAAAATTTGTATTTCATTTCTATGATCATTTGTCTGTAAGAATTTTTACAGTATTTACTTCAGTTTTTTTGTTTGTTTTGAGAATGTACTTACGAGTGGAATTACTGATTAATAAGTTTAGATTTAACTCTGAGAAATCACCAAAATTTTCTTCCTAGTGGTTAAGCATATTACATTCCTTCTTGTAATTTACAAATTTCTAATTTCTTTATATTATCACCAAAAATTAAGTATTTCTTTTTAAGAAATGTTATCATCCTAGTAACCTTGGTGTTCTATAATATTATAGATTTGATTTGTAATTCCCTGAAGATTTATGATGTTGAACATGTTTCCTGATGCCTCATGGTCACTAGCATATGTGCTATTTTAATTTTTAAGATTATAATATAATTATAACATTTACCCTTTCCATTTCCTCCCTCCAAATCTTCTACCTACCCTTTGATCTTTTTCAAATTTATAGTCACTTTTTCTTTACTTCTTGTTGTGTGTGTGTTCCTACTCAGTCTGTATAATGTTACTTATATATACTTTTCAAGTATTATTTCTAATGGTCTTTTTCTTTAATAGAAAGGTCCTCTTAGTTCAGATCTACCAAAAAAATATCTATTGGTGTTTGAAGGATAAAAGCAAAAAGCAAAAATGTTCAACCCTACACTTCTTTTTTATTTTTTAATTTATTTAATTATTTAAATCAAATCGAAATTTACTTATTCACACAGGGTTATAAACACAAAAGACAGGATGTGGGGAAGGAAATGACACCGGAGCATAGGTGTTCAGGGGAGTACAGATACCTTTCAGAACAGGGTATCAGCTGGGTGAAGGTTCAGGGACAGGTCACTATGACTCTGCCTATGATTCACTTGTCCTTATCAAAGTTGGTACTGTCCGCTGAGGCTGCCTATTTATAAGATCTATGACTACTCAGGCTGGTAAATTTCCACAGAAGGTGTCTGTTTACAATAGCTTATAGCCTTCTGTTTCAGTATTTTTCCACAGAGACCCAAGACTTTGTGTGAGCATGTATGTGTGTCAGGCCTATTGCTGATTTTAGGCCTATGGCTGATTTTAGGCCTTCAGTGTATAAGCAGGGCTGCCCCTGACAACTCCTCCCTTCTCTAAGTATACTTAGAGGATGATTTTCAGATGGCATACAATCTAAAGCCAGGACATAAGTCAGGTGCAGGTCTTTCTTTCAAAGTAAATAGCCTGGCTGGCTCTGAGACTATAAGTAGTTTTTCAACCCCATCAGAAATCTGAGAATGACCAACATATCTGAAGATATAGGAAGTCTAACATAGCTTCCAGAATTGGAAAAAATTGTAGAGATAGCTGCCTACCTATATAGGTCCAGTAAGTCAGGAAGTTGGAGCATCAGTCTTCAGCCTTCTGGCCCAGGATCATCTGACAGACCTTTGAAAAATAGGAGTTTTTAAGGACTAGCCTATTCTGTCTCTGCAGGACCAAGCTGTCCTAACCTTTTTCTGGACAGTATTTTGTCAGTAGATGTAATGAGGCAATTTTTGCCAATTGTCTGTCTCGCCACAACAGGAGCAACTCCAATGATGCTCAATTTCTTCTTTGAATCCAAGAATGGGAATGTTGTCAGAGCAGACTTGTCTCAACAAGTGAATAAATAACATTAAATGTCACATTCTGTGGATTTCTGATGTTTTTGAAAACTATCTATGTAAAGTAATCTGGATTATTCTATGTTAACTCCTCTCAGCTATTTCTAATTAAAATATCTGAAAACACCCTAGCAATAAACCCAGAGCCATGAACTTTCTATTTGGCCCTTAACTCACAGGCTTAATTGTCTCAGATCAGTTTATAATTATGGTTATAGGAAAACTGGGTCTAAGTCCTGTAGTTTAAAAATTTTTGTATGAATAGAAGAAATTTATATCATTGAAAACCTAGATTTTGAATCAAAATAAATTCTGTACCAAAGTAAGAAGTATGACTTCAACTTCGTGGCAATTATAAAGATTTCTACCAAAATCAATCAATTCTAGCTATATCCTCCCTGTTCCAATTATGACCATGCCTACATTCCCTAGAAAGACAATCTATAATAACCAGTTCCAGCCCGAAAGTCCAGGGAACTGGGATGCCAACTTTTCATAACTTCTTCCAGTTGAGTATGGGCGTTGAGATATTTTTTGAAGAGGTGGGGAGGGTAGGGAAAATGGGGAGGAGTTGATTGGCCTTAAGAAGACTTAAGATTTAGTCTCTGATGTCTGTGTTTTGACCTGATCCAGCTGAAAGTCCAAGACATCAGGAGTTCAAGCAGGTCAGTTCAGCATGTCTGACAAGGATACTCACCAAGGCTGTATATTCTGTAATATAAAATTTCAAAATTTTAGTATTACCAAGATATACTTTTTTGTTTGATTCTCTGGAATCTAGTCCTCTGGGGGGGGGGGGCTCCCTTCATCATATATGATCCATATAACTCTGGAAGGTGTATACATACTAATCACCTTTTCTAAAAACTCAAAGACAAAGCCTTTCTCCCTAATAAGCATATCCTTGAGTCAGCAACCAGAAACTTGTATCTTGCCCTCTCTTCCAAAGGAATAATAAAACCACAAAGTTCAAAAACTACACCCATTTTGAAAGTTAAAACAATCTAAAACAAATAAAAACTAACGTACTGTATGTGCTTATTCTTAGACTTTGTCTATTTTACCAAGCAGGATAAAAACCCAAGATCCCTGTGGAGCCCACGTCAGAGAATTTGAGTATCCTGTGAGCTTATTACAAGCAATATATCTTTATACCATCTTTAAAACAATTGATTCATACTTCTATCTATACCTGCTTATAAGCAGGCAGTTTGTTAAAGCAAGATTTAAACCCAGAATTCCCATGGAGCCCATGTTAGACAGAATTTGAGTATCCTGTAAGATGTATTAAAGCAAACTGTCTTCATACCATCTTACTGTTTGGCTCGCCTAGAGCAGCCATCTTGTTACACCATCTATCGTTCAGCTCTCTGCCTGGAGCCACAGACGTTTATTTAATATCTGTATATAGCAGGTAATGATTATCACTGCACTTGGAGTCATTTTCTCTATCATAGTTTCAAACTGGGGGCAAAATTCCCCACATGATTCAGCTGGAATCTGTATATAAATCTTTCCTAAAAGCAAATAATCCCAATATTATAAATTCACAGTTAAATCAGTATCTGCCCTAAGAAGTAGGCTTTTCCATTCTCCTCTCATGACTCAGAGCAGCCTGTAATTCCCCACAGCAGGGGACCTCAGAGCTGCTTTCTTTGTTTCAACTCTAGCCTTGAGTTCCCTTATAGCTCCATACTCCCAGCTACTAACTTAAAAAAAAAAAATAATAAAAACTCTAACTCTCAGGCTAATGATCTTAAATTTCTAGCGGATTCTTCCCCAACATGTTGGTTCTCTACCTGTTGCGGGAAATATAAAAAGAATGACTTGTTCCAGCGCTATGCCCATTACCGATGGGCCAGATGGCTCCAACGGGGTGTTCTCATCTTTGGCCTCTGGCCACAGAGATGTCTTCACACGACTGGCTAATTTCCCTTGGCAGGATCTACCACACCAGCTCCGTGCTTCAAATCCCCCATGGTCTTTGTGGTGCACATCAGGCAAACACAAGTTTTGCCACGGTACCTTTCTCTCTTGAATCCAGTTGAGTCACCAGGAGAAGAAAAACACCACACAAACTTAGTTTAGAAATAGTGGTAACTCTATCTATGGACGCTACAGCTAGAATCTGAATCTTGTAAACTATATAAATCTAATTCCTCCAGTGGCGAATCATGGCGGATCCACCATGAAACTGGGAGACACTAGTAGCTACATCTTGCCCTTATGTTATTCCTATCCAAAAGTGTAGCTTGTTTCTTAATGTCAATATTCTATAGAGAAGTTTTACATATTCCTTGAATTCTATTTGTTTATATATGCAGGTTTATGTGAAAGAAGAAAATCTGAAGTTTAAAATTTATAAAATAATGTTTCTTTCCAGGTGCCCCATTGTCTAAAGTGGATGCTTCTGAGGGCATGGTTGCCAGCTCACCAGTGAAGGGATCTCAGAGTGAATATTGTTCAAGTGAAGAGGAAGATAGAGTAAAAGAAGACCCCTTAATCCTCTCTGAACTAGCATACAATCCCAGCTCCAGCCTGCTCCCTACTCAAGAAGATGATGATGAAGTAAGACATGCTTTTTGACTGTCCATCTAAGTTTGTTTTAGAAAGAGAAGACACGGATTCATTTGAGGAACTAGAAGCAGATGAAAATGCCTTTTTGATGGCTGAAGAAAAGAAGGTGAAGGAAGCCCGCCAAGCTTTGTCATGGAGCTATTCCATCCTGACCGGCCGTATCTGGCTAAATCCTCTGGTCAAGCGTTGCTCCAGGCTCCTTGTGGTGGGCCTGGGATTGCTTCTGTTTGTATTTCCCCTCCTCCTCCTCCTTTTGGAGTCAGGTATTGATATCTCCTTCTTTTTCAAAAAAACGAATTTGAGCAGTTTTACTATGAATGCAACTGTCCCCTAAAGGAGTAGGTGGCTGGGAAGGTCAACATTTTTTCCTATATATTGGGCTTCCCTGATAAGAAAAAGAGCTGTGTTCAATATTAAAATTATCTTTTTCAATAGATGCCATGTTCCAAATGGTCCTGGGTCATAAAGCTATATGCCAAACTCTAAAGTTGGCTTTCTGTACTTTAATATACTTAATACCAGCTTAAAACAAATTGTATTTGCTATACACAGCCTTTAAGTAACCATAGATTCGTTATTTTTATTGCAGTATAGACTTTCTCTTTCTTTTACTTCAAAGTGACTTACTTTTCCTGTTTCTCTGTCATTGTCATCAGTATGAAAGGGAATGTTAATAATTAGAATTTTAGTCAGAGTCCAAGGGAATACTTTTTTCCATATAATCTTAGTGACAAAAGCATTCTTTAAGAAATGTTTATACAACTAAATTTATGCTGGGTTTTTCTTTCAGTTTTTAACGAATATTTTTATATTCAAAGAATTTTGGTATACTTTTTCTTGCAAAAAAAAAATAGCCCCATTGAATTTTGAAAGTATACATATTGTAAAACTAATGCAAAAAGATGTATCAGAAATTATTTTAATCTTATGGCACCAGTTTTTATAAACTCTATGTTTGGTTGAATAATCTAATACTTTACAACTACCTGCAAATGATATAGTAAACCTAGTGGAAACAAGTTGTAGTAAGTTGTCCAAACAGCTGCTAGGATTAAAGGTATAGACAGAGAACACTGAGTGGGCATGTGAGGGCAATCTTTCAACACGTAGGCATGATAATCTAGTACTTTCATTTTTGTTATGTCTGTATATTTAGCCTGGATAAACAGACTGTTTTGACAATAAAGTGAAATTTGAAGAAAGATAGACTAGTTAATGGCATATTGTTCGCTAATTGGAGTGAAAGATGATGGGTTGGACAGATGGAAGGTACCAAAGAAGAACTCTGATGACAACTGTGGCCAGTCGACCTCTCATGTGGAAATGATTGTGATGCAGGACATTCTACAGTGTACGGAGCTGTTCTCCTGCTCCTCTCCTCCAAAGCAGCACATTTCAGTGATTTTAAATGGAAGTATACAAATTTTAAAGTAAAATATTTTTTGATCCTTTGCAACATTCATTGTGATTCTGTGAAAAAATTCAAAACTGTATGTGTGTGTGTGTGTTGGTGGATATGTGTTTATATATGTATGTCTATGTGTGTGTGTATCCATGAGTGTATATATTTGCATATATGCCAGTGTTTGTTTGTGTGTATCTCTATGTGTTTATGTCTGAGTGTGTTTGAATATATGTCAGTGCTTATGTGTGTGCATGTCTGTACATATGTGTATCTGTATGATTTGCGAGTATATGTGTGTGTATAGCTATGCATGTCTGCATGTGTATTTGTGTGCACATGTATCTTTGTATGCATGTATGTGTATATGCATATGGAACTGTACTTATGCATATATCTGTGTGTCTACATATGTCTCTATGTATATGTGTATGTATATATGGATATGTTTGTCTTTGTATGTTTTTATGCTGTGCCTGATTATGTGCATATATTTTTGAATGGTAGTGTGTATGTGTGTGTTTGTGTGTGTGTGTGTCTGTGTGTATGAGTATGTGGGGGTGTCTGCGGTTGGGGCAGGACAAGGCAGAAAAACAGGTAGAAGGGGAGAGAGAAATAAAAGCTATCTTCTTGACTTTTATGGTTAATATATGCCTTTCTTTTTTGAGTTTCCTTAAGATCTTATTTTATTGTATTTATAATTGGGTCCTCTATTGAAAAGAGTGAAAGGATCATCAGATGTTATGCAAATTCAGCTTAGGCAAAGAAGATAAGTGAGGGGAGAAGTCTTCCAGTACATTGCTTTGTGTCATTAATTCATGAATGAAAAGGCCTTGTGCTTTCTGTTAAGAGTACTTACCAACATTGCCAGAGCAGAGGAAGAAAAAGATACCGAGTTTAAAGAATATAGGATTTTCACCTATATAAAAATATCTGATTGCCTTCAGTTATAAAAGTATATAATAGTTCCATACCTCTAATAAAGTTCTAACACTATCAGTAACTGATTTCCAAAGTGGGTAATTCAATCTGTCTAGTTCAGTCAGCTCAGGAGTTTTTGAATTGTGCCCAACCAAAACTGTGGGCATTGACAATAATATGAGCATTCAAAACATATTCTAGCCCAGGCATGGTGGCACATACCTTTAATGTTAGCATTTGAGAGGCAGAGGCAGAGACAGAGGCAGAAGAAAGGTAGGTTCTGAGTTTGAGGCCAACCTGGTCTACTAAGCAAGTTACAGGAAAGCCAGAGCTATATGGAGAAACCTTGCCCCCCCGCCATGTGCTCTCGCTCTGTCTCTCTCTCTCTGTCTCTCTCTCTCTCTCCTCTCTCTCTCTCTCTCTCTCTTTCTCTCTCACTCACACAAAGAAAGAAAATATATCCTAATATTAAAGTGTGTATTCAAATTAATGATATCAAGAGACTAAGAAAAGCAGAGAATAAGCAGAAAAGTCGTCAAATGATTTCAAAGTGCCAGGAGTTACCACTACAACAAACAAATAAAAACAAAAACATAAAACCACTGCAGGGCAGAACAGAGTTGTCAGTAAGAGTTGTCAGATGGTTAACTCTCATTTTGTCCATGCAACTTCTCTTTTTATCCTTACGTTGAATAGAGGAAGGCTCTCCCATAACATTGCCAGTAAGGTACTCAGGGATGCTTTCACCTCTGGAGTGATTCCTGGGGTTGCTGTAGCTGATGGGAATTGAGCATCTTTGGGTGAAATTTTCTTGACTTTGGGATGATACTTACTGGAGCTTTCTGCTTACTTATCTTCTTGCTTCTTCTCTCTTTCCCTGTCTGTCTTGAACCTGCTTTTGAAGTTCCAGTCTCTATGCCATAACCAGAGTCAGCAGGACCTGGATATGTTGGACCCATCCAAGATTTGTTTTCCACATTCCAGCTTCAGTCTCTGACTGGGAAGAGAAGTTCCTGAGTGAGCCTAGGGGACCTCTGTTATCATCACTTCAGAGAGGAAGAAAGAAACATCATTTCAGCATCAGGCTTCAGCCATATTCACTCATCCTTCAGTAAAACCAATTTGAACCCTCTTCTGGTAGTGTGTCTTTTATATACCTGGATTGAAATGGTGACCTTATGTTGGGTAACATTTAGGTTTTTAAACTTCCAATTTTATAACAAAGAAGTGATAAAGAAGCTTATCTTTGCTGAGGCTTGAACATCAAAGGTTGTCTGTCATACACGAGAGTCATCACAGCCTCCACCAATGAGAGAAGGAACTAGGAATCAGTTTATAATAGAATGTTGAATGGACCTGTACAACTCAATTTTGCACCTTTAGTTACTGCAAATATCTCTTTGGAAAGATCACTAAAGCCATTTTTATGCTTAAAAAAATTATTCTTGATAGAATTAAAAGGTATCTTCTGTGGATAGTACATATCAAAACATGTCTTTTAATTTCCAGCACCTTCTCCAGCTAAAATTGGTTCTTCTTATCCACAAAATTATGATTCTAACCATTTACTTTCTAAGAAATTAACTTTTCAGATTAAGAAAATATCAGGAAAAAATGTTTGCCAGCTGCATTCTTCAGAAACTAAATATTCTATGTTCTTTTCTACTCTAATTTTATTGACATAAAATAGCTCTAACTTGCCTTGTCAGCCTGAGTTTCCTGGCATGGGAGACCTTTTGGTTCTTCAAATGGCAAATCAGGTAAGACCAATGTTCACTGTCTCATCATGTAAATGCATTGTTCTCTAGGCATAGTATTGTCACACAGCATTTCTGTTCTACTTAGGCTTCTATCATTGTGTAAAAGCACTAGGACAAAAACAACTTAGAGAGGGGAGGATTCATTTGGTCTTTAGTGATCATCATGAGAGTCAATGCAAAAAATCACAGCAGGAATCTGGAGACAGGAACAGATGCAGAGGCCATGGAGGA
Organism: Mastomys natalensis; assembly: GCA_021653895.1. Classification (NCBI taxonomy): domain Eukaryota; kingdom Metazoa; phylum Chordata; class Mammalia; order Rodentia; family Muridae; genus Mastomys; species Mastomys natalensis. The sequence continues at coordinate 218,742 of JAJTUV010001320.1, read as the reverse complement.
GTGCTGCTTATTGACTTGTTCCCTATAACATGCTCAGCCTGGTTTGTTATACAACCTAGCATCACCTGCCCAGAAAAAGCACCATCTACACTGGGGTATGTTGTCTCATGTTAATTATTAATCAAGAAAATGTCTGACAGACTTGCCAGTGGACCTATTTCCTTAATTGAAGCTTCATCTTTTCAGATGACTTTAGCTTATGTCAAGAAGATAAAACAAAACAAACAAAACAAAAAACCCCAAAACAAACACACAACCCCCCCCAAACAAACCAAAACAAAAAACAAAAATACTAACTAGGAAAATTGACCCTTTGTCAACTTGGCACACCAGTAAATTATTAAGACATAGCCTTTTCTTTCTGGTTTATCCCTAAGATTTCATATTAGTGTCAATATCACAATATAATATCACATTCTAGCTTCTAAAAATCCCATAGTCTTTAAAAATCCAAGGTCTTCAAATGCTTAGTCTCTTTAAAATACTTAGTCTGTTTAAAACTTGACACACTCTAAAATATCCAAGGTCCCATAACTATAGGTTCTTGTAAAAATAAAAGCAAACCAATTCCATCTATACCTGTTTGTATGGCTAAGATCAGTAACACAAGTTATAGCTCATGCTAGCAAGGATGTGAAATAAGTGAAAAACTGCTGATGGGAGTGCTGTACAAACACTATGGAAAGCAACATGGCAGTTCCTCAGAAAAATAAGAAATTAATCTCACTCAAGACTTAACTGTACTGCTTTTGGACATATACCCAAAGGATGTTCCATTCTACCACAAGGACATTTGCTCAACTATATTCATTGAAACTTTATTCATTGTAATGTTTGGTTTCTACTACCCCACTTTAAGCTCCAGTGGAGCGTGCTACCAAACACTGCCCTGGTTCCCTTGGATACACAGATCACACACACACACACACACACACACACACACACACACACACACACACACACACACAAACACACAGAGCTCATTTTTAACTTGCCTTATGGCTCAGTGGCTGGGTTCTTCTAAGCCTCCCATGGCTAACATGCCCTTACCAGATCCACACCTCTAACTCTTCCCTCAGCGTAGTTGCTCAGTTACCTTTACTCCTAGCTTAATACCTCTAAATCTGCCCTCAACCTAGTTGTGTTTCTAATATCTCACCTGAGGAAGCCACCAATGGACACTCCACCTAAGATCTCAAATGGCTGATGGCTCTCTCTCCCTCTCAGGAGAATCTCTTTCCCCTCCTGTATCTCCTAGCCTGCTTACAGGAATCTGGAAGTCCTGCTTCTTCTGCCCAGCCATTGGCTACTGGCATCTTTATTGATCCATCAAGAATCAATTGGTGAACAAGACCTTCAGCATTCACATGCAGATTCCCAGTCAGAGCATCAGAACCATCCCCTACATCTCATAATAGCCAGAAACTAACTGGAAAAAAAACCAAAACAACTAGTTGTTCTTCAAGTGAAAAATGGATAAGGATAACATGGTATGTTTATATAGTGGAGCATTACTCAGCTGTTAAAAAATTACATCAAGAAATATGTAGGCAAATGAAAGCAACTAGAAAAAATTATCCTGAGTGAGGTAACCTAGACCCAGAAAACAGACATAATAATATGTATTCACTTATAAGTGGATACTAGATATTAACTAAATGATAAACATGCTACAAACCACAGACCCAGAGAGGTTAGGTAAAGAAAATAGCTCTAGGGAGTGGGGGTGGGTAACATGGATCTCCCAGGAAATGGGGAATACAATAGATTTTTATGGGTGGACTGGAGATGGATAGGGATGAGGGATCAGGTGGAAGATGAGAAAAAATGCAAGGAGAGAGTGCTGGAATTGTCGAGCATTGGGGTGCAGTATGGAAATCTAGTGCAGTGGAAACTGCCTGGAATCTATGATGATAACTCTAGTGAGGACTGCTAGTAATGGAGGATATAGAATCTGAACTGGATATCTTTTGCAGCCTGGTAGGGCTCCTAGTGGTGGCACTCCATTACATTCATTTGAATTGTTGGTGAGGGGGTCCCATGGAGATCCCTAAACAACCCAAGCTGATGTTAGAACAGAAGGTCCGTCTCCAAAAACTCACAGCTGAGCCCCATTGCCAAGGACAACATCCACATAACCCACAGAATGTAGAGATGTTGATCTGGATCATGCATGGACTCTTTCACTCTTCATTCTAGTTTCTTTGGTGTGGAAGGTACTCTGTAGGCTACAGACAAGGAAACCCAGGCAACAACCCAGCCTTACAACATTTGATGTGCAACCTGTCCTTCTTGCAAGCTGTGGTGAGACAATGGTAGCATACAACTTGTAGGAGTGACCAACCAATGTTTGGTTAACTTGAGACCCATATCATGAAAGGAAGCTCCCTGTAGGACCAGGAACTGGAAACTAGATAACCTACAGACCTACAGCAGAATCAAATATGACTTATTCAAAACAAATCAAAATCAAAAGAGAAAGAGAAGAAAAACAAAAAAAGAAAAAGAAAAAAATAATTTCTAATGATATTCTGCTATACTTATAGATCATAGCTTGTCCAGTCCTCACCAGAGAGGCTTTCTCAGGCAGCAGATGGGAGCAGGTGCAGAGACCCAGAGCCAGGAATTATGCAGAAAGAATCTAAATTTGAGGTCTCCATTGGGTTCCTCCCCTTAGAGCTCAGGGAACCTCATGAAGACAGAGAGGAAAGATTGAAGAAGGCAGAGGGAATAGAGGATAGCAGGAGAACATGACTGCTTGAATCAACTATGCAGGGATCATATGGGCTCTTAGAGACTGAAAAAGCAAGAATAAAGCCTGTAAAGATCTGCACTAGGTCCTCTGTGTATATGCTGAAACTGTTAGTTTAATGTTTTTGTGGGACTCCTACCAAGGGAGCAAGTGTGTCTTTGACTATTTTATCTGGTTTTGTGACTCTTCCTTCTATGGGGTTGCCTTGTCCAGGCTTAATATGATAGTTTTTTCTTTGTCTTATTGTATCTTATTTTGTCATGTTTGGTTGTTACCTTTTGGAGGCCTACTCTTTTCTAAAGGGAAATGGAGGGAGGGCGACTCTTCTCATTTGCAAATGATTTTATCAGTTGGAGATATCTTCTAGGTTAGAGATGGGGACTTGTGTCTATTTCCCTCTCAGGTTTGGCCTATCTGTTTTAGACCTGTGCAGGCCCTTTGCATACTATCACAACCTCTGTGAGTTCATATTTTTATCAGTCCTGTTGTATCTAGAAGACCTCACCTGAGTTTTTGATCTTAGCCATTCTGACTGGTGTGAGGTGGAATCTCAGGTTGTTTTGATTTGCATTTCCCTGATGACCAAGGATGCTGAACATTTCTTTAGGTGCTTCTCGGTCGTTCGAATTTCCTCAGTTGAGAATTCTTTGTTTAGCTCGATACCCCATTTTTTAATAGGGTTATTTGGTTGTCTAGAGCCTAATTTCTTGAGTTCTTTGTATATATTGGATATTAGACCTCTATCAGATGTGGGATTGGTAAAGATCTTTTCCCAATCTGTTGATTGCCGTTTTGTCCTATTGACAGTGTCCTTTGCCTTACAGAATCTTTGCAATTTTATGAAGTCCAATTTGTCAATTCTTGATCTTAGAGCATAAGCCATTGGTGTTCTATTCAGGAACTTTTACCCTGTGCCTAGGTATTCGAGGGTCTTCCCCACTTTCTCTTCTATTAGTTTCAGTGTATCTGGTTTTATGTGAAGGTCCTTTATCCACTTGGACTTGAGCTTTGTACAAGGAGATAGGAATGGATCGATTTGCATTTTTCTGCATGCTGTCCTCCAGTTGAACCAGCACCATTTGTTGAAAATGCTGTCCTTGTTCCACTGGATGGTTTTAGCTTCTTTGTCAAATATCAAGTGACCATAGGTGTGTGGGTTCATTTCTGGGTCTTCAACTCTATTCCACTGATCTTCCTGCCTGTCTCTGTACCAATACCAGGCTGTTTTTATCACTATTGCTCTGTAGTACAGCTTGAGGTCAGGGATGGTGATTCCTCCAGAAGTTCTAATATTGTTGAGAATAGTTTTCACTATCCTGGGTTTTTTGTTGTTCCAAATAAATTTGAGACTTTCTCTTTCTAGTTCTGTAAAGTATTGAATTAGTATTTTAATGGGGATTGCATTGAATCTGTAGATTGCTTTTGGCAAGATGGCCATTTTTACTATATTAATCCTGCCGATCGATGAGCATGGGAGATCTTTCCATTTCCTGAGATCTTCTTCAATTTCTTTCTTCAGAGACTTGAAATTCTTGTCATACAGATCTTTCACTTGTTTGGTTATATTCACCCCGAGGTATTTTATATTATTTGTGACTATTGTGAAGGGTGTCATTTCCCTAATTTCTTTTTCAGCCTGTTTATCTTTCATGTAGAGGAAGGCTACTGATTTGTTCGAGTTGATTTTATAACCTGCCACCTTGCTGAAGTTGTTTATCAGGTTTAGGAGTTCTCTGGTGGAAGTTCTGGGGTCACTTAAGTATACTGTCATATCATCTGTGAATAGTGATATTTTGACTTCTTCCTTTCCTATCTGTATTCCTTTGACTTCTTTTTGTTGTCTAATTGCTCTGGCTAGGACTTCCAGTACTATATTGAATAGGTAGGGAGAGAGTGGGCAGCCTTGTCTAGTCCCTGATCTTAGTGGGATTGCTTCGAGTTTCTCTCCATTTAGTTTGATGTTGGCTACTGGTTTGCTGTATATTGCTTTTACTATGTTTAGGTATGGGCCTTGGATTCCTGATGTTTCCAAGACTTTTACCATGAAGGGATGTTGTATTTTGTCAAATGCTTTCTCAGCATCTAATGAGATGATCATGTGGTTTTTTTCTTTGAGTTTGTTTATATAGTGGATTACATTGATGAATTTCTGAATATTGAACCATCCCTGCATTCCTGGGATAAAGCCCACTTGATCATGATGAATGATTGTTTTGATGTGTTCTTGGATTTGGTTTGCTAGAATTTTATTGAGTATTTTTGCATCGATATTCATAAGAGAGATTGGTCTGAAGTTCTCTTACTTTGTTGGATCTTTGTGAGGTTTAGGTATGAGTATGATTGTGGCTTCATAGAACGAATTGGGTAGTGTTCCTTCTGTTTCTATTTTGTGGAACAATTTGAAGAGAATTGGTATTAGGTCTTCCTTGAAGGTCTGATAGAATTCTGCACTAAAAACATCTGGTCCTGGGCTTTTTTTGATGGGGAGACTTTTAATGACTGCTGCTATTTCTTTAGGGGTTATGGGACTGTTTAGATGGTTTAGTTGCTCCTGATTTAACTTTGGTACCTGGTATCTGTCTAGAAAATTGTCCATTTCATCCAGATTTTCCAGTTTTGTTGAGTATAGGCCTTTGTAGTAGGATCTGATGATTTTTTGAATTTCCTCAGTTTCTATTGTTATGTCTCCCTTTTCAAATCTAATTTTATTAATTTGGATACTGTCTCTGTGCCCTCTGGTTAATCTGGCCAAGGGTTTATCTATCGTGTTGATTTTCTCAAAGAACCAACTCCTGGTTTTGTTGATATTTTGTATAGTTCTTTCTGTTTCTACTCAGTTGATTTCAGCCCTGAGTTTGATTATTTCCTGATGCCTACTCCTCTTGGGTGTATTTCCTTCTTTTTGTTCTAGAGCTTTCAGGTGTGCTGTCAAGTTGTTAATGTGTGCTGTCTCCAATTTCTTTTTGTAGGCACTTAGAGCTATGAGTTTTCCTCTTAGCACTCCTTTCATGGAGTCCCACAAGTTCTGGTGTGATGTGTCCTCATTTTCGTTAAATTCTAAGAAGTCTTTAATTTCTTTCTTTATTTCTTCCTTGACAAAGTCATCATTGAGTAGAGCATTTTTCAGTTTCCACATGCATGTGGGTTTTCCATTGGTTTTGTCATTATTAAGGACCAGCCTTAGTCCATGGTGATCTTATAGGACGCAAGCGATTATTTCAATCTTTTTGTATCTGTTGAGGACTGTTTTGTGACCAATTATATGGTCTGTTTTGGAGAAGGTACCATGAGGTGCTGAGAAAAAGGTATATTCTTTTATTTTAGGATGAAATGTTCTATAGATATCTGTTAAATCCATTTGGTTCATAACTTCTGTTAATTTCAATGTGTCTTTTTTTAGTTTCTGTTTCCATGATCTGTCCATTGGAGAGACCGGGGTTTTAAAATCCCCCACTATTATTGTGTGAGGAGCAATGTCTGCTTTGAGCTTTAGTAAAGTTTCTTTTATGTTTGTGGGTGCCCTTGCATTTGGAGCATAGATGTTCAGAATTGAGAGTTCATCTTGGTAGAGTTTTCCTTTGATGAGTATGAAGTGTCCTTCTTTATCTTTTTTGATTACTTTTGGTTGAAAGTCCATTTTATTTGATATTAAAATGGCTATTCTAGCTTGTTTCTTGGGACCATTTGCTTGGAAAATTGTTTTCCAGCCTTTTACTCTGAGGTAATGTCTGTCTTTGTCACTGAGGTGCGTTTTCTGTATGCAGCAAAATTCTGGGTCCTGTTTATGTATCTAGTCTGATAGTCTACGTCTTTTTATTGGAGAATTGAGCCCATTGATGTTAAGAGATATTAAGGAAAAATGATTGTTGCTTCCTATTATTTTTGTTATTAGAGGTGGAATTATGTTTGTGTAGCTATCTGCTTTTGGGATTATTGGAAGATTACTTCCATGCTTTTTCTAGGTTGTAGTTTCCTTCCTTGTGTTGGCGTTTTCCACCAATTATCCTTTGAAGTGCTGGGTTTGTGGGAAGATATTGTGCAAATTTGGTTTTGTCATGGAATATCTTGGTTTCTCCATCTATAGTGATTGAGAGTTTTGCTGGGTATAGCAGTCTGGGCTGGCAGTTGTGTTCCCTTAGGGTATGATATCAGACCAGGATCTTCTGGCTTTTATAGTCTCTGGTGAAAAATCTGGTGTAATTCTTATAGGTCTGCCTTTATATGTTACTTGACCTTTTTCCCTTACTGCTTTTAGTATTTTTTCTTTGTTTTGTGCATTTTATGTTTTGATTGTTATGTGACGGGAGGTATTTCTTTTCTGATCTAGTCTGTTTGGTATTCTGTAGGCTTCTTGTATATTTATGGGCATCTCGTTCTATAGGTTGGGGAAATTTTCCTCTATAATTTTGGCTCTATTAATTGGGAATCTTCACTCGCATCTATACCTATTATCCTTAGGTTTGGTCTTCTCATTTTGCCTTGGATTTCCTGGATGTTCTGGGTTAGGAACCTTTTGCATTTTGCATTTTCTTTGACAGTTGTGTCAACGTTTTCCATGGTATCTTCTGCACATGAGATTCTCTCTTCTATCTCTTGTATTCTGTTGGTGAATGCTTGTGTCTATGACTCTTGATCTCTTTCCTATGTTTTCTATCTCCAGGGTAGTCTCCCTTTGAGATTTCTTTATTGTTTCTATTTCCATTTTTAGATCCTGGATGGTTTTGTTCAATTCCTTCACCTGTTTGGTTGTGGTTTCTTACAATTCTTTAAGGGATTTTTGTGTTTCCTCTTTAAGGGCTTCTACCTGTTTACCTGTGTTTTCCTGTATTTCTTTAAGAGAGTTACTTATGTCCTTCTTAAAATCCTCCATCATCATCATGAGAAGTGATTTTAATTCTGAATCCTGTTTTTCCTGTGTGATGGAGTATCCAGGGCTTGCTATGGTGGGAGAACTGGGTTCTGATGATGTCAGGTAACTTTGGTTTCTGTTGATTGTGTTCTTGCACTTGCCTTCACCTTCTGGTTGACTCTAGTGTTACCTGTGCTCACTGTGTCTGACTGGATTCTGTCTTTCCAGTTATCTTGCTTGTGTCAGAACTCCTCAGATTCCAGCTGTCTCTGTGTTCCTGTGATCCTAAGCTCCTGGGTGGAAGAACTCCTTGGGCTCAGGCCACCTCAGGGATCCTGAAATCCTGCTGCCCTGAGCGCAGCAGCTCCTCTAGGATGGCTCAGGTTAAGGTGTCTCCACCAGAACAGACCAGCCAGGTGTTCACTGCTCTCAGTGCAGTGGCTCCTCTAAAATGGCTCAGGGTAAGGTGTCTCCACAGTAGTGGACCAGCTCGGTGTCTTCCCTAGCCAGAAGGACCAGGACTCTGCTCTGAGTGCAGTGGCTTCTCTAGGATGGCTCAGTATCAGGTGTCTCCACAGGAGCAGACCTGCTATGTGTCTGCCCCAGTCAAAAGGACCAGGCTCTGGGCAGAAGGGAAGTGGTATTCCGGAGAGGCGGGGTTTGGGTGCCTGCTGGTTCCTTAATGCCACTTGACTCCCAGTTGTAACTCTGGGGCGTGGGGTAGTGGCAAGGTGTCTTAACTTCTACTGTGAGTGCAGTGGCTCCTCAAGGATGGCTCAGGATCAGGTGTTTCCACAGGAGCAGACCAGCTAAATGTCTGCCCCAGCCAAAAGGACCAGGCTCTGGGCGGCCTTTTTTTTTTTTTTTTTTTTTTAACTTTCTGGATCATAGGAATGTTTAGCTGTGGTTTGGTGCCTGGTACAGAACATTTTTGAATTCCTGTAAGTTGTAAACACAGGGTAAAACTTTTTTCTAGGTATTGGAAGCAGATAAGGGCAGGGAGGTAAGGAGGTTCACATTAAAAAGGCAAGCTGAGTCTAGTATGAAGATTTGATTTGCTGGCCCATATGACCAGTGGGTTGCTAAAGGGAAGAGTGTCTATGGTGATGGTGGATGAGACAAAGGGATAGGATAAGGAAGGTAGGCTGCAAAAGAGGGAGTGTAAGCTGAGGCAGAGAGGAAGGATAGGCTGCAGCAAGTGGTCTGCTACCTTTTTTTTTATTTTCAATTACTATATATATGCTTCTCTCTATGTGTAGGTATGTGCAAATGTGTGCAGGAAATATTGGAGTGACAGGCATCCTGGAGTGGGTGTTAAGAAGTGAATTCAGGTCCTCTGCAACAGTAGTATATGCTTTAAAGTGGAGATATGATGAGACATATCTCTAGTTCCTTAATTTCTTATTTAGTATGAGGAGGGAGAATTAAAATGATCTTAGGACTAACTTTATCTCCATAGTTTGAAATTCAACATTAATTATATAGATTGGCTTAACCTTGGACAACCGATTCACAATAAAGACATCCTAGATTAATATTCATAGGAAGTCAGCTTAATCATGTGTATAGTGACTTGCCAATCTTGATGGCACTAGTTTAATTATGGTGCTCCATACATTTCCCTCCTCCAAACATAAGGTTCAATTAACCAAGTACTATCAGTAAGTAGAAAAAATTACATCTAGGAATTGCTAGAGACATAATTTATATGCTTTGTCCCAAATCTACTGTTGTCACAATATATTATTTTAAGGTAGAAACTTATAGATGAATATCCAAACCATTTCTCTTCATTTTGAACACAATTCAATGATGATTCCATGTTTCCATGTAGTTATATGTAGTCATATCATTGAGGTATGGTTTAATTTAATTTAAATGACAAATTGTATGTATTGCTTCCAAATACCTTATTAGATATCAACTCCCATGTGTCATTGAGTACAGCATCATTAGGTAACTGTAAGAACCATTTGAAGATGGAAGAGACACCAGGACTTTGAATCCTTGAATGTCATGGTATAACAGCACTATAAATCTTACCCTAAACTGCACCCAGTAGATTCTTACTTGAGCAAAAAAAATTACCTGGGTGATTTTCAAATCAGTTGCTGTCAACATATATAGTTATGGTTGTTATAACCATATATATAATATATGGTTTTATATATATATAATATAAAACATATAATATAATATAGAACAAAGAAGCACTGGAGCTGCTCAAGACTGCAATATATATATATATTTATATAAATATATAAAATATATATATATATATTATAAATATATATATATATATATACTATAACATATATATATATATGTTATAGTAGTTGTACTTATAGTTATAGTTACATAGCATATAGCTAGTGGTACTGTGAAAGGAGAATCCCTCTAAAATCAAATGTTCTCCTTATAACTGAAGTCACTAGTGCTACTCCTGTACAGCTTCGTGCTCACGTCTGTCCTTTAACGCTCTCTTCGGTAGCTACAGAACCCTCTTTCCTTCCCTAGCAGCGATCTGACTGCTAAAAGTTCACCATGTCTATTCTCAAGATCCATGCCAGACTCCCGTGGGAATCCCACTGTTGAGGTGCATCTGTACACAGCAACAGATCTCTTCCGAGTTGCAGTGCTGAGCGTTGCATCCACTGGCATCTATGAAGCCCTAGAACTCCAAGACAATGATAAGACCCGCTTCATGGGTAAGGGTGTCTCACAGGCTGTTGAACACATCAATAACACTATTGCACCTGCTTTGGTTAGCAAGAAAGTGAATGTTGTGGAGCAAGAGAAGATTGACCAGCTGATGATCGAGATGGATAGCATGGAGAATAAATCTAAATTTGGTGCAAATGCCATCCTAGGAGTGTCCCTGGCTGTCTGCAAAGCTGGTGCCATGGAAAAGGGGTTGCCCCTTTATTACCACATTGCTGACTTGACCGGCAACCCTAAAGTCATCCTGCCAGTCCCAGGTTTCAATGTGATCAACTGCTGTTCTCATGTCAGCAACAAGCTGGCCATGCAAGAGTTCATGATCCTGCCTATGGGGGTATCCTGTTTAAGGCATGCGCATTGGAGCAGAGGTTTACCACAACCTGAAGAACGTCATCAAGAAGAAGTACAGGAAGGACGCCATCAATGGGATGATGAGAGTGGATTTGCACCTAACATTCTGGAGAACAAAGAAGCACTGGAACTGCTCAAGACTGCAATTGCAAAGGCCAGCTATACTGACCAGGTTGTCATCAGGATGAATGTAGTTGCTTCCGAGTTCTGTGGGTCTGGCAAGTATGACCTGGACTTCAAGTCTCCAAATATACCAACAGGTACATCACACCCGACCAGCTGGCTGACCTGTACAAGTCCTTCATCCAGGACTACCCAGTGGTGTCCATTGAAGACCTCTTTGACCAGGACGACTGGGATGCCTGGAAGCATCCAGGTGGCTAGTGCAGGCATCCAGGTGGTGTGTGATAACCTCACAGTGACCAACCCTAATCAGATTGCTAAGGCTGCAGGTGAGAAGTCCTGCAACTGCCTCCTGCTCAAAATGAACCGGATAGGCTCAGTGACAAAGTCTCTGCAAGCATGTAAGCTGGCCCAATGCAATAGCTGGGGCATCATGGTGTCCCATTGATCTGGGGAGACTGAGGACACTTTCATCACCGACCTGGTGGTGGGGCTTTGCACTGGGCAGATCAAGACTGATGCCCCTTGCCGATCTGAGTGCCTGGCCAAGTACAGTCAGATCCTTAGAATCGAGGAGGAGCTGGGCAGCAAAGCCAAGTTTGCTGGCATGTCCTTCAGGAACCCCCTGGCCAAGGAAAGCATGGACTACAGATCTCTGGAGCCACCAGCTGCTTAGGTCCTCTGTCCCTGATGTCATCAGGTGGCTCAAGGTCAGCCCAGTGCTTGCACCTCCCAAGCTACTGCTTCCTTAGTGGTCCACACCTGACCACCAGGAACTCTGCTGGAGACCCCAGATTTGTAATCATGTGATTGGTCTGAATCATTGTTTCTGTCACCTGACTTCCCAGCTAGTGTCTGGAGCCCTAGGAACTCCAGTATAATCTCTAGGGTGCCCACAATTAAGACTCCCCCAGTGGTTTACATGCAAAAATAAAAGCCACAAAACTCAAAAACCCCACCAACCCCCAAAAAACAAAACCTAAAAAACAAAACAACAACAAAATAAAACCTGAAGTCACAGTAGATTTTGTGAAAAACTGCCATATTGACTTCTAAAGTGGTTGTACATGTTTACACTCCCACCAGCAATGAGGAAATGTTCCCTTGCCCCACATACTTGATGGAATGAGCTATCACTTGTGTTTTTGATCTTAGCTATTCTGACAGTTAGAAAATGGAAGCTCAAAGTCATTTTGATTTGCATTTCCCTGATAGCTAAACATATTGATCATTTAAAAAAATATTCCTTGGCCAGTAAAATTCCTCAGTTGAGAATTCTCTTTAGACCTGTACACCATGTTTTAATTGGATTAGTTAGTTTGTTGATGTCTAGTGTCTTGAGTTCTTTATATATTTTGGATATTAGTCCTTTCTTGGATGTTGAGTTGGCCAAAATCTTTTCCAAATCTATATGCTTCCCTTTTCCTTTTACTGAAGCTCTAAAGTTTCATGAGGTCCCATTTATTAAATGTCTATCTTAACGTCTACACTATTGGTATTCTCTTTAGAAAGTTTTACTGTACCAACAAGTTCAAGGGTATTTCTTACTTTCTCTTCTATCAAGTTTAGTGTATCTGATTTTTCTCTTGAAGTCATTGATCTACTTCTCTTGATTTTTGTGCAGGGTGATAGATATGGCTCTATTTGAATTCTTCTACATATGTACCTCCAGTTAGATCAGAGCTGTTTGTTGCAGATGCCTTCTTTCCCACTGTATATTTTCCCTGGGGTCTTGCAGTGGGTAGGGTAAGAATGATCAGAGAACCAGAGGGATCAGGAACACCAGGAGAACATGGCTCATAGAATCAACAATCAGGAACTCATGGGACTCACAGAAGTCAGGGAGCCTGTAGGGGTCTGACCTAGATCATCTACATGTAAGTTATTCCTTGTACTTGGTGTCCTTGTGGAGATCTTCACAGTGGAAGTAAGGGCTCTCCTTGACATTTTTTGCCCACTTGTGGGATTCTTTTCCTCCTACAGAGTTGCCTTATTCAGCCTTGATGTGATGGTATTTGCCTGGTCATATTGTAGCCTGTTGTGCTGTGTTTGGTTGGTGTCACTGGGAGGCCTGCTCTTTCGTGAGGGAAGGCCATCTGAGGGTGGTGGATGTACTGGAGAGGGAAGTTAAAGGTAGAGACTGGGGGAAGGGATGAGGGAAACTGTAGTTGGGATGCAATTTATGAGAGAAGAATAAAAATAAATATGAGAAATGTGAAATGGTAGTTTATTGTTATAAGGTAGCCAATTTTATTATATATAGAGAAAACTTAGGAAGATTTTGAGAAATTGTTGGTATTATACTTTTGTATCAAAATCTTACATATAGATGAATATGTTCCTTAGTACAAAGTAAGATAATATGACAATAAATATGTAATAAAGTATCTTAAAATTATTAAGATGAAAAGAAAGTCAACTGTGTGAAATATGTCTATCAAAAATTAATCTTGGAAAACTTTTGCTGGTCAAATCTTAAAATTAGATTAAAATCCATCCTGTAATAGTGAAAGCATCATTACTAACTAGCAATCAGCAAAGTAGAGAAATCGGAGAAAGTGATTAAGAAGCAGTAAAAGCAAGAGAGTAGCAAGTATGTTTCCAGTGGAAATCAGAGAGTCAAAGTGATGGATGAGTAAGTTACTGGAAAGAGTGCTTATTGATCTTAGAACCTGGATTAGCTTTATCAGGGGCTGAAAGGGTTTGTTTTGTTTGTAAAAAGGTTGTTTAGACAGAAGCTGAGTTCAATCAACTTCTGAAAGTTTGGGTAATGTGGTCAGCCATACAGATTTTCATGCAAGAAGTTAATGCAAATGAAGATGGTAGGAAAGAAATGGGGTAAGTTTGTAGGATTTGCCCTCAAATATCTAGTCTGTAAAGCTTTCTAGCATGTTTTCTGCTACTGTATCTATTGTTAAAACAATGCCAGCAACTGAACTTCCTCCTTTCCTTCCATCTTTTTCTTCCTTCCTTCTTCTTTCTTCTTCTCTTCCTTTTTTCTTTTCTTCTTTCTTTCTTTTTCTTTTCTTCTTTCTATCTATTTTAAATATACTTGTGAGCTTGTGTGCGTGTGTGTGTTTACCTACACTCCTTCCTCACACACATGATGAGCATGTGGAGGTTGGAAGACAACCTGTGAGAGTCAATAACTGAAATTTTCAATTAATAAGACAATTCTGGATGTCAAAAATAATTGAGGTCTGGGGCCAAAGTAGAAAATAGTCAATGGGCCACATCTGGGTCTGTGATCATGCAGCCTCAATGGTTGGTGTTAATGTCCATAGCCCCCATTACCACTAGAGACCATGGGGACATCCCTGGTATGTGCAGCCACCTGGGATCACTTGAATGTCCACATTATGAGCAGAACTGGCACCTTCCATCACTGGCCACAGAATCCCACCTCTCACCTGAAGCCTCACTGGGCCCTGCACTTTCCCTAGACAGCACAGTAGAGCTGGCTTTAGTGGTGGGGCTGTGATGAGCCAGCCCTGGGGGCAAGAGAGAAGGAGAACTAGCCCTGTCATTCTCCTGATGTGAGGTGGAGTAGGTGCAGGAAGGGTGATTCCCCCACCCCACCCCTCATGCCTGCAGTAGTTGGGAAAGCTGGCCCCATAGTTGTGACACCAAGAGAGCTAGCCCTAAGCCTCCCCAGCTGGGAGAAAGTGCCCTGTACCTTGTCTGGACAGCACATTGGAGCTTGCCCTGACAGCAAAAGGCACTGGTGAGCCAGCCTCAAGGGTATGAGAACAGGAGAGCTGACCCTGCCTTCTACTGATGGTGGTGGTAGCACCTGGGTAGCCTAGCTGGAACAGTGCTGAAGAGTTCTCCCGGTGGTGAGGATGGTGGTGAGGAATAAAAAAGAGTTGGCTGGCTGACCAGCTCAGCTAACACCTGTGTGCAGATCCAGGGCTATGAGTTGGTGCACCCCAAAATCTAAATCATCTGTGAACTGTTGGGTCATATGAAAGAGCCAGTCCTGTTTCAAAGCTGCAGGATCTCCATGATACAGGACAAGAACAGGATAAGTGGGAAGAGTCCCATTAAAGATACAATATGATGATGTCACAGAAACCAGAGACCAAAAGCCAGACCAATGACTCATTGCAATGATCATTTGTAAGTGAAGACATGGGAAGAAAGGCATATATGGGGGACACATGGTGACATACTACAGCTTTCACAATGAGATGTTTTCTGTGCTTTGCTTTGTTTTCTTTATTTTGTTTGTGTGGTTTTTATTTGGGGGAGAGGGTACAAGGGTGGAGGGCAGGCACGAGGAGATGGGGAGATTAGTGGGACTGAAATTTATGATGTGAAACTCACAATCAAAAACTGTTAAATGTGTATAATTAAATAATTTCTCCTCTCTTTCTCTCTTTCAAAACCTTTCCATATATTCTTCCTAGTTCTCTTTCAAATCCAAGACCTCTTTTTTCTATTAATTGCTGTATAAGTAGATGCATGTATGTCCATATATATTCCTAAGTACAATATACAATATACTCATTCTGTATAATGCTATTGTGTTATGATTTTAGGGCTGATCATTGGTATTAATCAGTTTGTGTGCTTTCTTAAAATGTGAAACAACATTCTTTTCAAACATCTAGTTGTGAAGCTTTCTGCTCTCTTGCTACATCCACGGTCTTAAAACTCTTATTGATATTTAGGACATAATCTTGACCTTCAAGTCTCACTTCAAACCTTAGAATCACTTTCTCTCTTATTTTATGACTTGTGTCCTGAGATGAAAGTCTTATTGAAATGAATGAGAAGACACTTCCTCTTATCTTCCACCAGATACCATGCTTGGCAGTAGTTTTGGTTTTTGTCTTCCTGAAGGAGATGAATTCACAGCGGGATACAGGTAGAACAGGCAGAACACCAAGGTTCATTTTGATCAGGAAGTAATCAAAAGTGAAGTACAGCCCCTAGAGTGCAAGATGAATAGAATTCAAGAGCAGCAGCATGACATATCTCTAGTGTCTGGTCTACCACTTATCTTCTATGCCTGTCTGAATGATCTACTTCCTGGAATAGAAAGAGAATTTCATGGAATCTGTCCTTATTTACAAAATAGTCTGTTACAATTAAATACAAGCATATGTATAAAGATTTAACTGTTCAGACAGTCGAGGAGGACAATGATATATTATACCTAGGTACCAACTAGAACTTGTTAATATCAGCTGTCCCCCCCAACATCCCACCCCTTGCCACCACAATGCCCTCCCTTTGCCATTATCTGGTCATGTTAGTTGTCATATACTCAGTTTACTCAATGTTCCTAACCTCCCTGTTTTGACCCTATGTTTTAACTGTTTGTAACATTATCATTATCTATGTTTGCCACCTCCTTACTCTAACAAGATCCTCCCAGATAAAATAGCCATATGTATTTGAATATGAAGTGACACACAGTTATTGCCAGAGAGTCACTGGGTGACGTTCCTGCTTTGAGGGCAGACCTCACAAACACAAGGTTCTTAGTGTACCAAGAAACATCAGTGTTGTAGCATGTTACTATGTTAACTCTTCCTGAATAGCAATCAAAATAAGAGCAAACTGAACTTCAACTTATCGAGCCAGCACACACCCTTTGCAAACATTGCTCTTCATAATAGCAGTGTCATCATCCCTGGATAACTTGCTAGAAATTCAGTATGTGCATCTTAGAAGTTCACTGGGATATTTGTTCACCTTTGAGAAGCTAAAAAATGATACAATAAAAATTGATATCAAAGCTCTAACACATATTATTCCAGAGTATTTCTACTTATAGAAATCAGGTAGAAAGTGGACTTCTCTGAAATTTATATGAAAAGTATTGAGTCATTTCCACCCTTCCATTTTAAAGCCCGAAAGTAGTGGAGAAACCAAAGGAGCAATAGATACTAAGACTGAAAGTCAATTATTCAATGATTTCTGACCTCACTAATATGTCTGTGTATGTGTATGTCTCTGTGTGTATGTTTATGTGATGTATGTGTACAAGAGGGATGTACATTTGTACAGCATATGGAGGCCAGAAGACAATGTTTAAGAGTTGGTTTTCTTCTTCTTGCATGAGTTCCAGGAATTGAATTCCAGTTAGCAGGCTTGATGACTATCACTTTTAGTTCTCTTTCTAGATCTAATATTTATTTTAATCATTTGAAGAAATCTGTTCTTACTCCAATGCCACTGTGCCATATTGGAATATAATTAGCAGTGATCATGCTTATAGCATGAAGTCCCTATGCCCATGCCACACACAAAATGCTGCACTTTTACTGAACTTTTGTTTTGATAAAAATATAATTTACTCCTTTTTTAACATAAATTGTTCATATAATGTTATTATGTATTAAACATGTTTACAAATTTGTATCATCTTTTTTTTCCATTTTTATTAGAAGCAGAAACTTTTCTCATATAATATATCCGATGATTAAATGATTAGAAATCAATATTAGTGGAGAGGATGGAATATTGTACAATCTAACTTCAATTTATGTTGGTCTGCCTTCATTCCACTATTAACTATGTTGTGCTCACCTCTGTATCTAAGGTAACATCTATGTGACTGAAACATAAAACCTTTTGTGATGATGTCATTTAACAAAACACTAGCTTCCACATCCAAAGGGTAAGAATGGTATCTGGTAGCATCTGAGGTCTATGGCAGAATGCCTCCTACTTTGCTGTCATCCACCTACCCTATGCTTCCATCCACATATTTTTAAAGTGTTTAGTTCGCTTATGACCTCTCCATTCTGTCACATTAAAAACATCAAACTGTTATCATGTTGAAATACTGATTTTGAGGTTGGCTTGAATTGTATTTCTGGGCCACGGTCATTTATATCTGACACCAGGATAAGCTATGCTTTATCCCCATTGTTAATAAGAGTGTGGATTTTTCGTGTATCAACAAGTCTATATATGGGAATCTAAGAACCACACAGCTACAAGAAGTTAGCATGACATAACATATTTGTTCCTGCAGTGATCTTTTACCCTGAGAATTCTTCAGAGTTCATTAATACCTAGTCATTGATCTTGAGCAAGAGGTCAAGAGCATTGTATGCTTAAATAGTGTCAGGTACCATGTTACCTACAAGTGGAGAGCAGAAACAGGAAACAATACACTTCACAGTTTAAATATACACCTGTTCTATTCCTATAGTTAATTTGTTTTGATTTTTTCTCAAGTTCTATGTTTCATATCTATTAGCACCATATTCTACCACTGACTTTAGGTCTAGCCATGTCCCACACTCAGCTTCTCACACTGGGGGAGTTATATCCTAATTGAAAGCATATATTTCTAAGTCCAGTACCTCACAGACAAGTTTTTTTTTTTTAATAAAGTAGTTTTGAATTGGAAAAATTTTCTGAAACATTATAATGTAAAGCTAGAACATGCAAATGTATTGCACTTCTAGGTTTTATCTTGAATTCTGATAATATTTTGCTAGACAGTAAGTGAGAGTCCAAGAGTACATGGATCCTATTAGCTAGCAAATGTCAGTCTTCCTTATAAAGTTAAGTATGTACAAACTTTATGTAAGTTCAGATTTAGAAGTAAAATATTTATCCCTCCAATATGCAAAAATATAATTCTTAATATGATGTTATCAGAAAAAACTGAAAAATTCATTTGGAATAACAAAAAATCCAGGATAGCCAAAACTACTTTCAACAATAAAAGAACTTCTGGGGAATCACTGTCCCTGACTTCAAGCTGTACTACAAAGCAATAGTGATAAAAACTGCATAGTATTGGAACAAAGACAAGCAGGAAGATCAATGGAATAGAATAGAGGACCCAGAAATGAACCCCCATACCTATGGTCACTTGATCTTTGACAAAGGAGCTAAAACCATCCAGTGGAAAAAAGACAGCATTTTCAACAAATGTTGCTGGTCCAACTGGAGGTCAGCATGTAGAAGAATGCAAATTGATCCATACTTATCTCCTTCTACAAAGCTCAATTCCAAGTGGATCAAGGACCTTCACATAAAACCAGATACACTGAAACTAATAGAAGAGAAGGTGGGGAAAAGCCTCAAACACATGGGCCCAGGGGAAAAGTTCCTGAACAGAACATCAATGGCTTATGCTCTAAGATCAACAATTGAGAAATGGGATCTCATAAAACTGCAAAGCTTCTGTAAAGCAAAGGACATCGTCAATAGGACAAAGCAGCAACCAACAGATTGAGAAAAGATCTTTACCAGTCCCACATCTGATAGAGGGCTCATATCCAATATTACAAAGAACTCAAGAAATTAGACTCTAGACAATCAAATAACCCTATTTAAAAAGTGAGGTAAACAGCTAAGCAAAGAATTCTCAAGTGAAGAAACTTGAATGGTTGAGAATCACCTAAAGAAGTGTTCAACATCCTTAGTCATCAGGGAAATGCAAATCAAAGCAACCCTGAGATTCCACTTCACACCAGTCAGAATGGCTAAGATCAAAATCACAGGTGACAGCAGATGTTGGCAAGATGTGGAGAAAGAGGAACACTCCTCCATTGTTGGTGGGATTGTAAGCTGGTACAACCACTATGGAAAGCAGTCTGGTGGTACCTCAGAAAATTGAACATAGTGTTACCTGAGGACCCAGCTATACCACTCTTGGGCATATACCCAGAAGATGCTCCAACATACAACAGGGACACATGCTCCACTATTTTCATAGCAGCCTCATTTATAATAGCCAGAAGCTGTAAAGAACCCAGATGTCCTTCAACAGAGGAATGAATACAGAAAATGTGGTATATTACACAATGAAATACTACTCAGCTATTAAAAGTAATGAGTTCATGAATTCTTAGGCAAATGGATGGAACTAGAAAATATCATACTGAGTGAGGTAACCCAATCACAAAAGAACACACATGGTATGCCCTCACTGAGAAGTGGATATTAGCCCAAAAGTTCACAATACCTAAGACACAATACATAGACCACATGAAACTCAAGAAGAAGAAGGAAGACCAAAGTGTGGGTGCCTTGGTCCTTCTAAGAAGGAGTATCAATATACTCAACCAGAGCTCCTATGGTCTAAACCTCCAGCCTGAGAACACAAAGGGAGGGACTCATGGCCCACCTGTATAGGTAGTTTAGGGTGGCCTTGTCAGGCATCAGTGGAAGTGGAGGTCCTTGGTCCCTGAAAGTTTGGATTCCCTAGTGTTTTGGAATTTGAGAGCAGGTAGGTGGGAATGGGAGGATGGTGGGAACACACCCTCACAGAAATAGGTGGAGGGGGGATGCGATAAGGGGTTTGGGGGGAAATGAGAGAGGAGATAACATTTAAAGGTAAATAAATAAAATATCCAATAAAAATACAACAGATAATGAGTCTGGCAATTGTAGTTAAGCAGTCCAGACTTTTTGTCAACAATTTCATATGGGGATTTCTTATAATCTTCAAGGACAAGGTATTGTGGAAGAGACCCCATGGAACTTTAAAAAGATTGGTGGACATACTGTTGCTGAGACAAAGAATGACGCTGACCTGTGAGCTTGCTGAGTGCCCTGACAAGGGTGACTGGGGAGCTGTATTGGACATATGTTCCTGACACACCTTTGCTTGCCTATATCTCAGATGGGACAAGTTGCCTTGCCTCAAGCTTTTATACCTTGTGGGATAGAGAATCGAAAAGAGAAATCATGTCTCTTGTATTCTTCTTAAAGGTGACCAGCTATTAGGACTCAGTCATGTACTGGTCTAGAAATCAATCCAATATGGGAAATAACAGTCTACTTTGGGAAGACTGGATCTGGACTTTGTCAGAGACATATCTGGAATCTAGCTGTAGGTTGCTATGATGTTAGGATAGCAAGAGATAATGTTGGGACAGGATCTGAATTTCAAACAAGGGTTAGTGCATGTTTTAAAGCTCTTTTAATTGTCAAGCTAAAATTGGTTTGGTCTCTTCTACAGTATTTATTGTAAATTGCATTGACCATATAATTTCCACTTATGTTAGTGTGTTGAAATCTGGCATGTCTGTTATGGGGATCTATCAACCAGCTTTTGTCTCACTGCCCTGAATATTAGAAAACCTTGATTCTCTGAAAAAAAGCTTCAAAGTGCTGGAAGAAGTGAGTTAGGATTTAAGCAGAAGCAAGAGGGTAGTGGGCTTGATTATTGCTGGTATAACAGCTTTAATTCCATTAATTGCTAGCACCACTGCTTATGCAATACCATTGACACAAGGAGTTAAGACAACTATTTTTGTTAACCATCTAGCAAAAAAAATGTTACTAATATATTGAGTATACAAAAGGATTTATATAGATATCTGGAACAACAAATGATGCTCTATAACCCATTCAAATTATCTGAAGGAGGTTCAGGGTTCAAGAGTTAGGAGCCATCCCAAGTGTCATGGCAAATACCATTGGAGTAGTGTTACTTTTGAAATCCACAATGATTGTCATTATAATTAGAAAAAAGTTTAAAGACACATGTAGGATATTTGGCATAATCCTAACACCTCTCTGGGTTGTTAACTTTGCATAGTGGGATTATGAATTTAAAGAGTGGTGCTTTGTTGAGCTTTGTTGTTACAGATAATGCCGATAAAATTATCCATAGCCTGAGTCAGTATTTCCATTTTGGTCAAACCTCAGGAATGGCATATATAGCTTGATCAGGCTAGCCCTTCTTGTCCTGGGAATACTTTTATTTCTGCCCATAGTTATAGCTTATCTTTACAACATCAACATGTTGGCAGACAAAGTACATGGCTTACCCCTGAAAATGAACCCCAGACAGAGTTATTAATTTAACAGCTGACAAGCCAAGGTTGGGTAAGATTCTGCACAGGGCCTTACCAACCTAAGATAGAAGTAATTGCTTTTGATAATGCATATTTCATGACTGGTAAGGAAGGCATTCTTGCCAGAATGACTAAGACAGGCTCAGTCTTGTTAATGAAAGAAAAAAGGGAAAGAGGTGGAGAGCCTTTGGGGCTGCTTGGCAAGAAGCCTACATGGGCCAAGGACAAGGAAATGGACTGCTTGGCAGGAATATGACATTGGCCAAGGACAAGGAAGTAGGCTTCAAGAGGAATCTGACATTAGACTAGAACAAAGAAGTCATTCCAGGTAGGAATCTAAACTGTAGACTACAATAAAGAAGTAATCTCAGGCAGGAATCTAAATATTAGGCTAGAATCAAGAAGTAATTTCAAGCAGGAATCTAAATTTTAGGCTAGAACAAGGAACTAGGCTTCAGACATGAAAATGACCTTGGGCTAGGATAGGGAAGAAGACTTTGGTCCACTTTGGTACTTTGGTCATCCTGATAAGCCTTTAGTGATCACATGAGTGTTCAAGTAACTGGATTTAATGCCTTGTTCTTTCATTGACTATTTGTGTTTATTGTATTGCTTGTTCCTTGACTATTTGCATCTATTGTATTGCTAGACTTTCAACCTAGAACTGACCTTAATACATGCATGTAATCAAAATGGTATAAAAACATAAAGGAAGAGGGAGTATAGGATAGGAAGTTCTAGGGAAGGGAAATGGGGAAAGGTGATGACATCTCTATTGTAATTAAATAAAATACCCAATTAAAAAAAGAAAAAAAAAGAAGAATATTAGTGACTTAATATTGAAGCTGTGCATTGATTAACATTAGAGTAAGGAAAATATAGAATACTATCAATTATAACAAATTCTAATGAAACTTACTTCTTATAGAAACAGGTTCCATACTGAAATATAAATCAAATGCAAGCATATACTTAACCATTCATTCTTTTAATGTATAGTAATAATAGTAGGTCAAATATAGTGTCACAAACCTTTAATCCTATTTCTGAGGAAAGAGAAACAGATCTATATAACTCCTGGTCTACAAAGCCAATTTCAGGGTAGCTAGGGCTACATACTCAAAAAGTAAATTAATAAACATAATCCTAAAGACCTAAAAACTTTCATAATTTACAAAATGTATTCTTATGTTGTATTCCTTTCTGAGTGTTGGTGAGAATTATGGCCCATGCCTTGTATTGTGTGTTAACCCAGATGTGTCTCAGATTTATATCTTTTGGACTTTATAATCATGTGAGTTCTAAAAAAAAGAAAGACAAAAAGAAAAAAAATGAAAAGCACTTCTGTTATCAAAAACTGCAAGACATCCATAAAATTAAGAAAAATGTGTTTTAAGTGAAGCTAATGAAATGCAAGGATAATATTAAAGTCATCAATTGCAAAAACTAAGTGAAAAGGAGTTCATAAAAATTTGCATAAGCAATAAAGGGAGCCTGAGACAGAGTACTGGCCTAGCATGCACAGAATCCATTGTTTGATTTTCATTATAGCCAAAACAAGAATAAATACTCAAAGAAGGGAGAAGAACTGTGACAAAGCACAAACAGAGTAAGAGAAATCTTAAACCATCTAGAATATGAAAAACATAAATTAGGACAATAAGATTAAAAAAAAATACCAAAGCAGCAGCAGCAGCAACAATAACAAAGACTAGATTACAAAATGTAGCGGTTTGAGCAGCTAACAAAGGATATCCTTGGAAAGAAGCTAAAAAAACTATCAGAGGGTAAAAAACTTCTAATGTGTGGTGTATGTGAGACTTCTGCCTATGGCTGAGAGGAAATCAAAAAAGCCTTACACACACACACACACACACACACACACACACACACACACACACAGACAGAGTATTGAAAATACTTTTTTTCATATAATGCATTCAGATTATGGTTTCCCTTTCAAGTCTTTTCTTTCAAATGACTATAGATAATTTTCTGAGATCCATTTATGTTTGACAACAGGTGGATGCTAAGTAAGAAAATCAGGAAGCCATGACATCTTAGCCTGAGACTTCTTCAGTGATCCACCACTTCCATTCTCTAGCTTATAGACATAGGGTTTCTTAGGGGACAAGTACTATCTCAAAAGTGATGATTGTGACGATAAGTGAACGTTGTTGGCCCTACCTCTACAAGCTCTGGGTAGATGTAACAGATGTAGGCATTTTTATTAAGGGCTCAAATTTGTACAAGGTTAAAAGTAGAGGCAGAAAACAGCCAATGAACAAAAAGGAGCTTTGTGACATGATCAAGATGTTCTAAACTCTAAATCATAGAATTTTGCATCTCCCATAGGCAAGTAAAAGTATATGTATCAAATAAACTGTCTTTAAGACTTCAACAAAGAACAAGAAAATTATGACCACAGAAACCAGAAAAGTACAAAGTTTTTGTGGAAGTGGGCTCTAGAGAGATGAACAGCAAGATACAGGGAATATGAAGAGCATAATGGGAGAAATAGGGAGGGGATTTATTGAGGCAAGAGGGATACCTATAAGAACTCAGGAGTCGAAGATAACTTCATTGCTGGAGATGCCACACACTGTGGACATAGGACTGAGGGGATATTAGCTAGAGCTTACCTGAAGCCCTCCTCCTTGATGACTATGTTTCATAGTATTCGAAGGTGATTCATAAGCAGCTAAGGGAAGAAGGAGATCAGTTCTCCTACCAAATTCTGATTTCTATAAACAGTACCAGCATGAAAGAAGATCCCTGAAGGTACAAAAATGTCACCGACATCTTGGTAGTAATTAAGGGTGATTTCTTGCACTCAAGACCCATTTAACAGTAGGAAAATCATGTTTGGTATCGGATACATAGCAAACTACATGCAGCTAGTGAGGTCACGGGTCTTGGAGAACATACTACTTTACTAAACCAGTATCATTCCTGGAAGGTCTCTGAATAATTATCTTTATACACACAAATAAGTGATGCTCTCACTTCTCCTTAAAAAATCATCTTTTGTAGTACAAGGAGAATATTACACTAGTCAAATTGCAGGAAACAACAGGTTATTGGGTATTCAACCTCAACTGATATATCTAAAGCACAGTTTCTGTATCCAAGGCTCAAGGAACATTCCAGAAAAGAGACCGGAATGATTATTAGAGCCAGAGAACCAGGGAATCTGATTCTTTTAGCTATGGCAAGGAAGCAACATTCATAAAATCTCAACAATGTGTCTGACTGAAAAAGAACTAATATCCCAATACAGATGAGGGGAATCTCATGGGACCCTATTGCTGATAGACTAGCAATTAACAACCTGCTGAGAAAGGGATAATTAGTCTTCACCAGGGATGAAATCCTTGATTGACTATTCAGTAGTGAGTGATCAGTTCTATAATCATATATGTACAGGTAATATTACTGGGACTTAACAGGTTATTCATTTACATGTACATGTAACAACAATTGTTTTGAAAAGGAGAAGGCTATAAATTTACAGGGAGGAGGCTGTGATATGTGAGGGTAAAAGAAAGGAAAGGGGAGAGATATGTAATTATATTTTAATTAAATAAAAATCTTAAAAAAGAACAACTCTGTAGAATGAAAGAAATTTGGAACATGCAGCACTGATAAATTCACCATGTCCCTAACAAAACATTAATTTAATGTTGCTCATTCTCTTATTTTGCAATAATTTTGTTTCAGAATAGAAATTATTATAAGCCATACAATCATATTCATGTGGATTACTTGTAAAGAATAAACAAATACATTGAACCTTCTTATGCAAAGGTAAATCTCATAACACTAAAGAGAAGATGTTTTACACAAATTTAATAGAATGTATTGATCTCTCAAAGTTCCATGCTGCATTAAGATGCAGCTTTTTCCATGGCTATAGACATATAAACAATTGTGCTGACTTGATGTGCAAAACAGCTAGTTTACACTGGTAGTTGGATCTCTGAATTAAAAAAAAAAAAACTACATGGATTTCATGAAGTTTGACTTGTCAAGTTTTTCTTGGAATTCTCCAGAGATACACAATTGCAATGGTATGTCCCCTGAGTTTAGTTGTCTTCATTAACAGGCAAGTCAAGGAAGAAGCAAGAAGTTCAGATGTGTTTCTGTTGATTTGAACTGTCATTGCTAATTCTCAATGCAACTCTTGTTACTCAGCTACTGCCTCAGGAAGCTATAGTGAATAGTAAGAACAATGGAGATTTTCTAGAAAATTAAGAGTTTTTAAAAAATGGAGCTTAAATGGTTGTTTAAACTACAGACTGGCCAGTACTGTGGTACACTATTCCAGGAAACAAACTACAGACATTAGAAAGGAAATTGACTACAGGCCAAAGTACACTTACCACCAATGTCCAACTTGGTAAACAAATGAGTTGTGCTGGGGAAATTCACTGGAACAAAAGTGACTAAAAGATAGCTGCCCACCAAAGCCCACTGAAGACATAGGTGAACGCTCACAAAGATTTCAGTTAAATCAATGGATTTGAGAGTGTCCCATCCAGGTGGTTCCGATGGTCTCTGTTTCTTCCAAGGAAATTTGGTTGAAGTTTTAATTACTTTACTATTGCATTGAAGAAACACCATAACCAAGACCACTTATAAAAGAAATAGTTAATTGTGGGCTTGCTCATAGTTTCAGAAATGTAAGGCTGTGATCATGGTGATGAAACTCACTGCATCAGACAGATATACATGATGCTAGAACAATAGCTGAAAACTTAAATGTTGAACCAATAAGCATGAGGCTTAGAGAGAAATAACTGGGGATGGTCTGGGATTTTGAAACCTCACAATAATACATCTCCTCCAATAAAACCGCATCCCCTTATCTTTCTTAAACAGTTCCCTGAACTGTGGAACAAGCACTCAAATATATGAGACTATGGGGACCATTTTCATTGAAACCACTAAAATTGATCTCTTCTTTTTCCAGGCAACTCAGCTCCTTTGAGAGGGTCTCTCAGCAGTCCTTACTGCTAATATGAGTGGGAAGGAAAAAGCCTAAAATGATCTGGTCAGCTTCAAGTACTTCTTAAAGCTATTTAGTGTTGTTTACCTTGTGGGATTAATGAGTTTCCATGCAAGATGGGATGCTTCACTGCCCCTAAGCCTAGTATTTCTCAACTAATTGCTTACAACCTCTTGGTGGGAGGATGTTGAAGGACACTTTCACAGGGGTCACCTAAGACCATCAGAAATATAAATAATTATATTGCAATTCATAATAGTAGCAAAATTACAGATATGAAGTAGCAGCATAAATAATTTTATGGTTGGGGGTCACCACAACCTGAGGTACTATATTAAAGGTCCCAGTATTAGGAAAGTGGACAGCCACTGCTTTAGATGGTTCTGTTGTTTCATTTCCCATGTAACACCCTGTATCTTAATGAAATTACATCCAAGGTAAACTGCTTTATCTTACAGTACATTGTCACACAATAGGTATACCCAAATGGTGTCTTTAACAAGAACTATAAAATTCAAAGTAAGATGAAACCAAATACTATACCTGGACTAAGTCATTCCATGACCTTAACACCTAAATAATATCTGTGTTGATAATCCACACCTGTAATACTGCATTGCTTAACAGCATTTTGGATTAATTGTGTGCTTAATATTCTATTTTAAGACACTATTAATTATTATCGTTAGTGGCATAATAGTATTGCTTCTGAGATCTGAAGCCAGGGCTCTGTGCATGGTAAGCAAGTTCTACCACTGAGGTGCTTCCCTTGTCACCTTTTCAGTTTTTATTTTGACACAGTGCTCTCACTAAATTGCTCAAACTATCCTCAAATTCACTCTGTAGCCCAAGCTGGCTTTCAACTTGTAATCTTCCTGCCTTAGTTTCTACAGTTGCTGGAGTAATGATCTGTGCTACTATGAATGGTTAGGATATTTTATATTTCTAAAGTGCATTAAAATACAAGTTTTATATTTAGTTTAAGAGATTTCTGGACTCAGGAAAATGCTACATTTTGTAGTAGTCTTCCTTTCTGTTATAGCTTCCAATTTATTTCATTATTAGATAAATAACTATGACTAACTAAAAACTTCATCATTTCAATGTGCCTCAGAAGAATTTTCAAGTCGCGTTTGCTAGTACTTAACTAATGCAATATTCAATGAATAATGTATCAAGGAACGATTGTTAAACAATGTGGAAATGATCTCATGTAGCTAAAAAAATGCTCCCAGCTGAATAATGCAAAAGCAAGGAAGAAAAGATAGAAAAAGGTAATAAATACAAAAATAAGTACGAACATAATAAAATATAATAAGGACAAAGATTGATCAGCTTCCATATATTATAACACATATTCTACAAATATTCTACAAAATAATATTCTATTATTTAGGTGTTAAGGAAATATAAAACCTTAATAACTCTTTAAAAACATTTGTTACCCTGAATTCAGGGTACTTTTTAAAAACTGAGACCCTGCATTTTTCAACATCTCTCTGGGTAAAAACATTTCACATAGACACACAACACACATACACACACAGAAAGAGGAAGAGAGAGAGAGAGAGAGAGAGGAGAGAGGAGAGAGGAGAGAGAGGAGAGAGAGGAGAGAGAGAGGAGAGGAGAGAGAGCTTGAGTATTTTATAACTTTGTTCTTCTGAGAAGTAGGTTTGTTTACATTTGACTCATATTAGAGTAGGCAAGAATTCAATGTTTACATAACAATTGACCTGTGAAAGTCAACAGAGAACAGATAGCCCTGTCCTTGTAAATTGTTCATCTGTGAATTCCAATGGAAGCTGGATGCCTTTATTAAATATTCGAATCTCTTCTAATAGCTTCTGACAGATGGGAAGTTTTTAATTAAGATGTATATACGTTTTTATGCCAAACACGGAATTTAGCACCCCACTGTTTTAAATTGATTGCATTTAAATTTCTACAAACATTTTCCCCCATTCATAGTCCTCACCTAATGATGCGTAAACCACAGAGCTTCTGAAAGTGTAGGAATACTTTCAGGAAAGCAGACAGCACCTACCCCACTCCGCACCCCCCCACACACACACACAACTGGGTGAGAACCATAGGATTGAGCTGAGTGAAACATAGGTTACTGTCCTGCACTGTGTCTCCATATTTGCACCCTTGAGTATTTTGTTACTCCTTCTAAGAAGGACTGAAGCCCCCCCTACTTGGTCATCATTCTTCATGAGCTTTTTGTGGTCTGTGAGTTGTATCTTGGGTATTTCAGGCTTCTGGGCTAAAATCCAATAATCAGTGAGTGAATACCATGTATGTTCTTTTGTGATTGGGTTACTTCACTCAGGATGATATTTTCTAGTTCCATCCATTTATATATGAATTTATCAAATTCATTGTTTTTAATAGCTGAGTAATATTCCATTGTATAAATGTACCACATTTTTTGTATCCATTCCTCTGTTGAAGGGCATCTGGGTTCTTTCCAGTTTCTGGCTATTATAAATAATGCTGCTATGAACATAGTGGAGCATATGTCCTTGTTATGTGTTAGAGCATCTTCTGGATATATACCCAGGAGTGGTATAGCTGGGTCCTCAGGTAGTGATATGTCCAATTTTCTGAGGAACCGCCAGACTGATTTCCATAGTGGTTGCACCATCTTTCACACAGTGCAGGACAGAAACTGAAGAAGAGACAGACCATTCCACCTGATATCCATCCTATGTGCAGTCACCAAAGGTAGAGGTTGATGTGAATGTCAGGATGTACATGCTGACAGGAGCCTGATATAGCTGTCTCCTTAGAAGTCTGCAAGAATCCGACATACTCAGAGGCAGAAGCCCACAGTTAACCATTAAACTGATCACGGGGTTCCCAATGGAGAAGATAGAGTGAAGGCTGAAGGAGTTGAGAGGATTCGAGACACCATGAGGAAAGCAACAATCCCAACCAACCAGAGCCTCCAGGGTCTAAACCACAAGCCTGGGAGCGCTTAGGGAGGGACCCATGGCTCCAGCTATATATGCAAGGGAGCTATATATAAGTGGGAGAAGAGATCCTTGGTCCCATGAAGACTGGACGTCATGGGGGGGATACTCGAGGGTGGGGAGGTGAGGTACAGGGGAGGGTAGGAGGAGGGGGGAAGGGATAGTGAGTTCCTGGGAGTGAGGGGGGAAATGGGGTAAGGAGAGAACATCTGAAATGTATAAAAAATTTACAATAAAAAGTTTCCAATAAAAAAAAATAATAAAATAAAATAAAAAAAAAAAAAGAAACATAGGTTACATCTTAGGGTAGGTCTTTTCATGGTATTCCAGATTTCCTGGTTGTTTTGTGTCAGGAATTTTCTAGATTTAACATTTTCTTTGTTTGATGTATCAATTTACCCTCTTTCTTCCATCTCCTGTATTCTGTTGGTGATGCTGGCATCTTTTGTACCTGTTCTCTTCCCTAGGTTTTCCATCTCCAGGATTTTTTTCAGATTGTGTTTTCTTTATTGCTTCTCATTCTTTATTACTCTACTGTCAGGTCTTTCACAGTCCTGTATGTCTTTAAGGGATTTATTCATTTCCTATTTAAAGACCTCTAGTTGTATTTCTTTAAGGAATTTATTCATTTCCTCTTTAAAGGCCTCTATAATCTTTATAAGATTGGAGTTTTTTTTGAAGATATGGAAAACTGCATTTATTTACATGGAGTGTAGGAAATCTCCATGACTGTAAACATGATTGGATTTTAGGTCATTTTCTTGTGTTTTGGTTGAGTTAGGATATTCAGGGCTTGCTGTATAGGTTAGCTGTGCCCTAAAGGTGTCCTATTGCTCTGGCTTTTGTTGATTGTGTTCTTTTGAGGCCCTTTAGCCATCTGGATAGTTTTGGTCTCTGTATGTTCTTGTTGTAGTAGGTATTGAGAGGGAGGTGAACCTTGATGGTCCTGATGTGGCAGGCCTCTGATGAGTATCCTTGGGCTGCCCAAATGGGTTTCATATCTGCAGGTCTGTATGGTTCAGGTCTGATGGGCAGAGAGGTGATAGGAGAATGGAAGTTCCCCTGGACTAGCAGGCTGCTCAGGATAGTTTGTCTTGGCCCAGAGGACTTAAGGAGCAGAGGAGATATGTGAGGGAAGGGAAGCTAACGTGTATGGTTCAGGGTCCACAGGTCTGATGAAGGTGGGAGGAGAGGTGGTGGAAAAGTGGAGGTCCCTTTGGGAGAGCAGGCTGCTTAGAGCAGCTTGGCTTAGCCTGATTTTCTTTTTTAAAGTCAATTCATGTCTGATGTTCTTTTGAGAACACCTAAAAGACAAATGAATGTGTGTAAAGTTTTGCCTCAATTTCTTGTTCTTTAAGCACTACCAATAGATAACCATATTTAAAGAAATTTCTGAATAAGGATTTTTTCAGGCCATATAGGTATTATATTAAGCTACAAATTCAAATGAAAACCAATGCAATTGTGAATAATTGCATTCTCTTTCTCTTCTTTGAACAAACACAGGATGTTGTCTCTGATACTCTGCAAATACAAAGTAGAAAAATATTCTATCACTTTAAATATAAATCAAGTTTTTAAACTGCTCAAATAGGGATATCCAAAGATTGTAATGTTAGTGTGAGGCAGAATTGGCAAATACCTATTCTCACTTCATATGTGATGGTGGAGATTTAATAATTGCGAGCAGGGTATGCTTTGAAGTATGTTATTGGTACTCTGCTGGAGGAACAAAATAACTGTTTGGCTTCAATTCAAATAGTGAGGAATGATAAGAGAGATGAAGGGATGTTGTTTTATATTACCTATTGATCATTTACCATGAGAACTAGTGTCTGCCTTCAACTTTTTTGATTGTATTCTAGATCTGAAATACGGTTTCTCTAATAGTAAAGATCTTTCTCCATTAGATGTCCACTTTGCATAATCTAATGCATTATGAGGTTCTAATAATAGTAACTGCTAAAAACCAATGACAACAATAAGTTGGGTCACCATTTTTTCATTTTAGAATATAGTTATTAAAGTAATAAAATTCTCATTATATTGGTTAGTTGAGTGTAAACCGGGATTTGTGGATTCATAACAAAGTTATATACAATCTTGCCATATGAAAACAAAACAAAACAGGGTATTCACTCACTACCTTCTCAGATTATTGTCTCTCTAAATAAAGAACAATTTAAAATTTAAAAGTAGAAATAAATAGATATCCCAGGTTATCTATAACTCTAATAGACATGACCTCAGGAGTTGAATCCCTAGTTCTACATATGAGCCTATTGGAGTTGGGCTGGAGGATAGAATAGCCATTAAAGGCTACG
This sequence comes from Mastomys natalensis, assembly GCA_021653895.1. Classification (NCBI taxonomy): domain Eukaryota; kingdom Metazoa; phylum Chordata; class Mammalia; order Rodentia; family Muridae; genus Mastomys; species Mastomys natalensis. Next base: position 186,858 of record JAJTUV010001320.1, on the reverse strand, counting down.
CTCACAAACAAACAAATAATAGACTGCTAGAGCCAAAGTCCCAGATTTTCAGGAGACTCTGGACCCACTGGAGTGAAATCCCTGCCTTGTAGTGACCTCTGGGGATATTGTAGCCAGAGACCTGGTTGTCTCTTGTCTTGTTGGAGCCTGAGCATGATGCATGTGATGTTCTCTGGTCTTGCTGAGCCAGATCCATATTTATAGCCAGACCCATATCCATGTCCAGAGTCAGAGCCAGAGTCCTCCTATTACTCTTTTACCTTTTCAGTTCTGGGGATCCTCAGCATAGGAGCATAGAGTATTCTTTTCAACACTGGGGACTCGTTTTGAAGTAAGAGGAAGTGGTAGATATGCTAAATAAGTAACAGGAAAAGTGGAAAAAATGAGGTAAAAAGAATGTAAGATGTTAAAACTTATTTTTGTTTGCCATTTAAGTGCAACACCAAACAAAAGACACCACTTTTCTCTTGTTAAGAAGGAAGAGTATAGATTCTTACCTGAAACAATACATTTTTAATAAAACTCTCTTTATCTAAGCTAACATACGAGTTTACACACTGATGTAGTTTGAAAGCATTGGAAAGCTATAAAAAGGTGGGTTTTTTATAAGTCTTTATAATGATCTATCAATAAATAGTAAGTACTACTTGATTTCCACTGGATATCTTTCTATATGTTTGAGGAGCAAATAGTTTGTTAGAAAAATGCCAACACCATTCTCATTATAGGCTATATTTTAACTACATAAGAATATGTTGAATGAAGTTTATGGGAAAAATAATATACGTGGATTTCTTTTAAGTTATCCCAGAAAAACAAAAAGGTGAAAGGGATTGATGCTATTAACATGGAAAAGTATGAAGAACAACCCTCTACTAGCACTCCGCTAGCACTGCTACCACATTGGCTGAGATCCAGCCATTCCTTCTATTCAATCTTCATTACTCTGTGACTACTAACTGACCAGCAGAACTGTTCTCTACTATGAATCCCACAAATATCACCCTTAGCTAGGACTAGGGACTAGCCACCATACTTGGATGAGACTAAAGAATACCACAGCTGCCACACCTGGCTTGAACCCAAAGTGGGTATGTTAGTTGTGAGGTTTATTATTGCTATGGTGAAACCCATGAACAAAAGCAAGTTGGCGAGGAAAGGGTTTATTTGTCTTTTGCTCCCACATCACTGTTCATCATCCAAGGAACCCAGGGCAGGAAGACAAAAATGACAGGAATCTGGAGGCTGGAGCTAATCCAGAAGCCATGAAGGGGTGCTATTTACTACCTTGTTCCTCAAGTCTTCCTGAACCTGCATTTTTGTAGCACCCTGGACCACAATCCCAGGGGTGGTATCATCCACACTGGGCAGGGCCCTCCCACATCACTCATTAACTATGGAAAATGCCCTACATGGTTTTCTATGAATCTATCTTATGTAGGTATTTTCTCAGTCGAGGTTCCCTCCTCTCTGATGACTCAAGCTTGTGCCAAGTTGACATAAAGCTAGCCAGTGCTGTATACAAGAGCAAACAACAACAACAACAACAAAAATAAGCAACACTCCCTGAGCAAAGTTGAAACCAGATGTCTACACCAACTTCAAACATCATAACTGTAGATACCCAGACCCCAGTGAAAAAACACTAACATGATCAACCAAGATGGTATGTTAGCAACCATATTATGATAAGCACTGAGAGAAGTGAAAGAGCTGAAACACAAGAACCCTGATGAAGGCCATGAAAACACAGTTGAGTGTAATAATGAAAACAAGTCAAGACACTAAAGTAGGTATTTTGTTTTGAGACAGAATCTACACCACTGCCCTGGAACTTGCTATGTAGACCAAGTTGGCCTCAAACTTTCAGAAACCTGCCTACTTCTGCCTCCTGAGTGCTGGGATTAAATGAATGTATCATCACACCCAGTGAAATAGAATTTAACAAAATAGAATCATTAAAGAAAAGCTAAATCAAAATAAAGCTAGAAATGACAAACTTAGGAACTCAAAAAAAAAGCTAAGAGATAAATCTTAATAACAGATTAAAAGACATGGAAGAGAGAATCTGAAAGACAAGATAGAACAAATTAATAGCTCAATCTAAGAAAATGTTAAATTAAAAAAAAAATCCAGATACAAAATATCTGAGACACTGTGAAAAGACTAAATATACAAAAATATTGGTATAGAGAATGGGAAATAAACTCAGGTTAAAGGCACAGAAAATAAATTTTACACAATGGTAGAAGAAAATTTCTACAATCTAGGGAAAGTTGTAGAGGAGTTTTAATCCAGCAACATGGCTACTACTACTGTAATATAGATATTACACATCTTTAGTCCCAAATAATGGGGGACAGACAAATGATTTGACAGAAGAGGATATGCCCAACTCCTATGAGAACAGCACAGCAATGGTAGGTTATTGTGAGAACACAGGAAAGGGGAGTTGAGTTATTTGTGAGAACACAAGAAAAGGGTGTTGAGTTGACTTGAAGTCAGTTTAGTCAGTTTGTTGCAGGTCAGTTGAGTTCAGGAAATGCGGTGGAGTCAGTAGAGTTCAGTGGAATCTGATGCAGTTCAGAGTTAAGTGAACTGGAAATTAGTGGAGCTACGTTTGTTCATGATTTCAATTCAGTTCATACACAGAAGTCAGTTTTACTGGATTTTACAACAACAGGTATCAGAGAGAATACGATTCAGGTGAAGACTGAATGAGTCAGAGAATGAGAAGAAACCAGAAGATTAGAACAAATTTCTAGAGTTAGTTTGAGGCCAAGAACAGTTCAGTCAAGCTGGGAGAAGCCAGATTGAATCACTTAGTTTAGAGAGGAGTTTGAGCCGGAACAGTTGAATTGAACCTGCTGGCCAGTGTCAGAAAGAGGTAGAAAGGATGAGCTTATTCAGGAGTAAGCTTCTGAGATGACAAATACAGCAGGCAAATAAAAGTCACTTTCCCATCTAGACAAAGACGCAAAGAGAATACCACATAAGAAGGAAGGATCAAACAACAACAACAACAACAATAGAAACAAAACAATCCCAAAACTCCTCATGATATCTAGTAATCAAAAAACTAAATTTACAGAACAAAGAACAGATATTAATAGCTGACCTATTACAATAACATCTGACTTTAGTGGAGACTCAGAAAGCTAGAAGGGACTCGATGAATGTTTTACAAGCTCCAAGAGACCATAGATGCCAGCTCAGACTACTATACACCATGGTTTTCAATCATAATTAATGGAGAAAGAAAAACATTACATAATAAAAGTCAATTTAATCAATTTCTAGCCATCAATACAGCTCTACATAAGGTACTATAAGGAAAACTTTAGGGTGAAAAGAAGGTTAATAACAAACAAGACAGAATGAAGAATGTATATCAGAAAGTCAATCAAAAGAGGAAGAAAACCAAAGGTGAATGGTAAGTCCCTATTTCTGAAGACACATTGCAATTTTGAAATAGAGCCTAGAGGCCTGAAAACTGTATCTGATCTGAAAGTCACTAGCTTTGATGGATGAAGCTTCCAAAGGAGGGAGACAACAGACAGCCATACTCAGTTATGATTGGTGTTATAACCCTGAGGTTGTAACTTGACAGCAACCAACAGCTCTCCAATTGGACTTAAGACATGGTCAACAAAAGGTAAGTCTATTTCAAGAAACCTAGCATCTTAATTAAGGGTTCCTGTTGCTGTGAAGAGACACTATGATCAGGTCAACTCTTAAAAAGAAAAACATTTAATTGGGGACTGGCTTACAATTCAGTGGTTTAGTTCATTGTCATTATAGCAGGAAGCATGACTTCATGCAGGCAGACATCATGCTGGAGAATTAGCTGAGAGTTCTATGTATACATCAGAATGCATCAGGAGAAGTCACACTGGGTCTGACTTGAGCATTTGAAACCTCAAACACCATACTTCCAGTGACACACTACCTCCAAAAAGACCACACCTCCTAATAGTGTCACTTACTTTCAGCCTATAGGGGTCATTTTCCTTCAAATCACCATACCTAGTGAACTTTCCAGGACTAGTGAAATCATGGATTTTAGAAAAGAACCTACAACCTATTACTAAACCAGTGCCATTCCAAACTGCATTCTAAATATTTGTACCCATAGTTAAGTTCAGTCTTTAGATGTCATTGGGTCAAAATTTCCTTATAAAATTTATAGAAAATTCTCTCATTATAGAAAACTGTAACTTATCAAATTATGGAGAAATAATTTTCTAACTGACCTGGCTAACACTAATTGGCATGTGCAGAAAAACCTGACAGATTTCTGGATTTGCTATCAGAACTCCTTGTTCCAACAAATCAACTAGACTCTCTATACTTTTAAATGGAATTCTTCAAGTTTTAATTGGATTACCCCAACGATACAGAAGATCAGACCTAGTAACCCCCTGACAGCATCAATATAAAATACAAAGAGTTACCATGATTTCTTTAGTGCTTTTCAGGAATAATGTAATTATGGTATCTCTCTGAATTCCAGCAAGTCATATGTCTCAGGAAAATGTCCTACTTGAATCAATTATGAAAGTTAAAATTCTTTATCATGGGCTTAAACTAAACTGTGCTAGATATTTTTGCTTTATTTTTTAATTACAGGAAGTGATAACCACTTTTGTCTTGGAATCTTAAATAAACATGGTTGTATTTATAATGAGTATTCCATATTTGGGAGATAAAATCATCAGTAGAACTATCACTGAGTACAATTGTCTAGCACATAATGTTTTCTATTTACTAGCCTTAATTGTTTACTATACTGGACAACTAAATCTGCATAGCAATCCCAAGGTAGGTATTGTTAGTGTCATCCTCTTGATGTCGATGAGAAAAGTATGGCACAATGCTGAGATTTAGCTCTGTTAATTAGACCCTAAGTACACCCTCCACATCAACAATGCTTTCCAAAGTAAGTAAAGCAAACATTTCAAAACTACTTGCACAAGCATGAAAGAATCTTTTCTGGGAAGTTTTACTCAGAAGTCTTACTGTTTCACACAGAAAAGACTTTCTGTTCTCATTCGAAGTGTATTGAAAAGTTAGTGGATATGACTCTAATTTATCTATTTGTTCCTGTTCATTTCTAACCCATATGTAAATAACAATACAAAACTCTTATAACCATAAACTTAGACATGCATTTTTGTGGAATGTTTTCCACAAAACAGAATTCCAAAAGTTTTCTGCACAAAAGTGAGAGTGATCTAGCCTTAAGTGTTAATCTGCCACACATTCACTATCATTCTGGCATTGAGATCTAAGCTGTTTCCTGCAATCTATAGCATCGTCATCTTCCTCACTCTTTCTTTCTCAGAGGATTATCTATTTCATGCCTGCTTAGTGTCTCTTATTTATGTTTTTTTCCATATATTAAACATTTCATGCTTTCAAGGGTGAATTCAAAGTAAGTTGTTTTGTAGTTCTTATTGCACCCAAGGTAATGTTTTAACAGTTATAATGTGTCCAGCAAAGATCATGTTAGTAAATGTATGACAAACGCAATCCTTTCGTGTCTCATTCGTTTAATGCAGCTCTTGGAACCATGGTCTGTCTTGAGCAGAATTAGATCTATTTCAGTCAGAGAATAGTTTTCTAATCTAGAAATGATGAAAACTTGCAGTAATGCCTGACTATCTTGAGAGCAACATGGTACAGATCTATGCAATCTCTCTGTGTGTGGTCTTCACACAACTAACTTTGTTTCATTAAAAGAAAACTTAGACTATCATTCATTTTGTCTTCTGGACATACTCTACTGCATACCAGTATAATCACAGTGAATCATAAAATTTAGGCAGGGTTTTTTTTTTATATTATTTTTAGGATTTTTTGTCTATTTTTGAGATTGTGTCTTAATTAGAGGATTTCTTCCTTCTCTTTCCTCTCTCCAAACCCTCCCATATACCTCTTCACAATCTCTTTATATATTCACGGACTCATTTTTCATCAGTTGGTATTGCATACACACATGTGTGTGCATGTGTGTGTGTGTGTTTCTATTCTTAAATATAAGCTGTTGATTCCATATTATATTACTTGTATATATGTTTTCAGAGCTGTTTGGCACTGGAAAACCAGTGGGTGTGCTCTTCCTAGAAGTGGGCTACCTGTCTCATTCCTAGCATTACTCAATGGCTTGTAGTTGTTTGACTAGGGCTGAGAACTCATAGGCTTTTCTCCATGATGTTTGGCATGTTTTATGGTGTCCTTGCTCATATCTTTGGTTAGTGATGTTGGTTAGATTTTAAAGGTATATCTTCTGATGTTATTAGGAGACACAATCTTACAGCAACCACCTGATCCTCTAGTTTTACAGTCTTTCTGCCCCCTCTTGTTCAATGTTTCCTGAACTCTAAGAGTTGCAGTAATTTGTAGATATATTCATTGGGACTGGGCTCTACAATTCTGCATTTTGATTGTTTATGGTTTTCTTTAGTGGCGTACATCTGTTGCAAAGAGAAATTTCCTTAATGAGGAATGAAGAATACTTATCTGTGAGTATCAGGACAAATGTTTATAGATGGTTTCTAGGGACTATGCTGGTTTGGTAAATGAATGGTTGTCTATTCTACTTCAGTAACCATGATCTCACTAACACTGATTAGATTGCTAGGTTTACAGTACCAGGCATTATAGCCCTCTTTTTGAGCAGGTTTTACATCCAATTATAGAGCAGTTGGTTACTACCAAAGTATGCGTGCCACTACTACACCCATAGGATTATCACGTCATGTTGTTCATTGATATGGTTCATAGGCAACATACCTGTGTAGGACTGTTAGATGCCTCTCTCCTTTGGAATCTTGCATGGCACGTTCTGGAAGCATGAAGGCTAGTTTTCAGGGAGCAGGTATTTGGGTTAGTTCTATCTCAGAGGCTTCTACGTACTGTCTATGAAGTGAATGGTGTGAAGAAAAGCTTGCTTTTTTTTTTCTTCTTTCAATGGAAAATAGATTCTTCTTCCATACAATACAGGCTGACTATAGTTTCCCCTTACTTTATTCCTCCCAGCTCCCCTCACACTTCCTCTCTCACCAACATCTACTCTCCAGTCATCTCTCTTCAAAAGAGAGCAAATCTCCAAGAGACAACAAGAAAACAATACCAATAAGGCAAGGCAAATGCTTTAAGACAGAGGCTCAACAAGGCAATTCAACAGGAGGAGAGGAGTCCCAAGAACAGGCAAATGAGACAAAGACATACTGACTCCCACAGTTAGGAGTTCCCCCAAACACCAAACTAACAGCTACAACATATTCACAGAGGACCTGGCCTAGAACCCTGTAGGCCCCCAGCTTGCCACTTCAGTCATTGTGAGCCTATATGTACCCTGCTTAGTTGACTCAGTGGTCATGCTCTTCTGGTGTTCTCCATCCACTGTGATGCCTACAATCTTTTCGCCCCCTTTTCCATGAGATTCCCTAAGCTCTGAGGGGAGGGAACTGATAGAGACATCCAATTTAGATTCTTTCTCTGAATAATGTCTTGCTATGGGTCTCTGCAAACCCTCTCATCTACTGCCAGAGGAATCATCTCAAAGAACAACTGGACAAGGCAAAGAGTTCCATGATTCTTTAGTGCTTTCAGAAATGAATTGTATCTCTTGATTCAGCAAGTCATATGTCTCGAAAGTCCTACTTGAATCAATTATGAAGTTAAATTCTTATCATGGCTAAACTAACTTGCTAGATATTTTTGCTTTATTTTTAATTACAGGAAGTGTAACACTTTGTCTGGAATCTTAAATAAACATGGTTGTATTATAATGAGTATTCCATATTTGGGAGATAAATCATCAGTAGAACTATAACTGAGTACAATTGTCTAGCACATAATGTTTCTATTTACTAGCCTTAATTTTTTACTATACTGGACAACTAAATCTGCATAGCAATCCCAAGGTAGGTATTGTTAGTGTCATCCTCTTGATGTCGATGAGAAAAGTATGGCACAATGCTGAGATTTAGCTCTGTTAATTAGACCCTAAGTACACCCTCCACATCAACAATGCTTTCCAAAGTAAGTAAAGCAAACATTTCAAACTACTTGCACAAGCATGAAAGAATCTTTTCTGGGAAGTTTTACTCAGAAGTCTTACTGTTTCACACAGAAAAGACTTTCTGTTCTCATTCGAAGTGTATTGAAAAGTTAGTGGATATGACTCTAATTTATCTATTTGTTCCTGTTCATTTCTAACCCATATGTAAATAACAATACAAAACTCTTATACCATAAACTTAGACATGCATTTTTGTGGAATGTTTTCCACAAAACAGAATTCCAAAAGTTTTCTGCACAAAATGAGAGTGATCTAGCCTTAAGTGTTAATCTGCCACACATTCACTATCATTCTGGCATTGAGATCTAAGCTGTTTCCTGCAATCTATAGCATCGTCATCTTCCTCACACTTTCTTTCTCAGAGGATTATCTATTTCATGCCTGCTTAGTGTCTCTTATTTATGTTTATTTCCATATATTAAACATTTCATGCTTTCAAGGGTGAATTCAAAGTAAGTTGTTTTGTAGTTCTTATTGCACCCAAGGTAATGTTTTAACAGTTATAATGTGTCCAGCAAAGATCATGTAGTAAATGTATGACAAACGCAATCCTTTCGTGTCTCATTCGTTTAATGCAAGCTCTTGGAACCATGGTCTGTCTTGAGCAGAATTAGATCTATTTCAGTCAGAGAATAGTTTTCTAATCTAGAAATGATGAAAACTTGCAGTAATGCCTGACTATCTTGAGAGCAAACATGGTACAGATCTATGCAATCTCTCTGTGTGTGGTCTTCACACAACTAACTTTGTTTCATTAAAAGAAAACTTAGACTATCATTCATTTTGTCTTCTGGACATACTCTACTGCATACCAGTATAATCACAGTGAATCATAAAATTTAGGCAGGGTTTTTTTTTTTATATTATTTTTAGGATTTTTTGTCTATTTTTGAGATTGTGTCTTAATTAGAGGATTTCTCTTCCTTCTCTTTCCTCTCTCCAAACCCTCCCATATACCTCTTCACAATCTCTTTTATATTCACGGACTCATTTTTCATCAGTTGGTATTGCATACACACATGTGTGTGCATGTGTGTTGTGTGTTTCTATTCTTAAATATAAGCTGTTGATTCCATATTATATTACTTGTATATATGTTTTCAGAGCTGTTTGGCACTGGAAAACCAGTGGGTGTGCTCTTCCTAGAAGTGGGCTACCTGTCTCATTCCTAGCATTACTCAATGGCTTGTAGTTGTTTGACTAGGGCTGAGAACTCATAGGCTTTTCTCCATGAGTTTGGCATGTTTTATGGTGTCCTTGCTCATATCTTTGGTTAGTGATGTTGGTTAGATTTTAAAGGTATATCTTCTGATGTTATTAGGAGACACAATCTTACAGCAACCACCTGATCCTCTAGTTTTACAGTCTTTCTGCCCCCTCTTGTTCAATGTTTCCTGAACTCTAAGAGTTGCAGTAATTTGTAGATATATTCATTGGGACTGGGCTCTACAATTCTGCATTTTGATTGTTTATGGTTTTCTTTAGTGGCGTACATCTGTTGCAAAGAGAAATTTCCTTAATGAGGAATGAAGAATACTTATCTGTGAGTATCAGGACAAATGTTTATAGATGGTTTCTAGGGACTATGCTGGTTTGGTAAATGAATGGTTGTCTATTCTACTTCAGTAACCATGATCTCACTAACAACTGATTAGATTGCTAGGTTTACAGTACCAGGCATTATAGCCCTCTTTTTGAGCAGGTTTTACATCCAATTATAGAGCAGTTGGTTACTACCAAAGTATGCGTGCCACTACTACACCCATAGGATTATCACGTCATGTTGTTCATTGATATGGTTCATAGGCAACATACCTGTGTAGGACTGTTAGATGCCTCTCTCCTTTGGAATCTTGCATGGCACGTTCTGGAAGCATGAAGGCTAGTTTTCAGGAGCAGGTATTTGGGTTAGTTCTATCTCAGAGGCTTCTACGTACTGTCTATGAAGTGAATGGTGTGAAGAAAAGCTTGCTTTTTTTTTTCTTCTTTCAATGGAAAATAGATTCTTCTTCCATACAATACATGCTGACTATAGTTTCCCCTTACTTTATTCCTCCCAGCTCCCCTCACACTTCCTCTCTCACCAACATCTACTCTCCAGTCATCTCTCTTCAAAAGAGAGCAAATCTCCAAGAGACAACAAGAAAACAATATCCAATAAGGCAAGGCAAATGCTTTAAGACAGAGGCTCAACAAGGCAATTCAACAGGAGGAGAGGAGTCCCAAGAACAGGCAAATGAGACAAAGACATACTGACTCCCACAGTTAGGAGTTCCCCCAAACACCAAACTAACAGCTACAACATATTCACAGAGGACCTGGCCTAGAACCCTGTAGGCCCCCAGCTTGCCACTTCAGTCATTGTGAGCCTATATGTACCCTGCTTAGTTGACTCAGTGGGTCATGCTCTTCTGGTGTTCTCCATCCACTGTGATGCCTACAATCTTTCTGCCCCCTTTTCCATGAGATTCCCTAAGCTCTGAGGGGAGGGAACTGATAGAGACATCCAATTTAGATTCTTTCTCTGAATAATGTCTTGCTATGGGTCTCTGCAAACCCTCTCATCTACTGCCAGAGGAATCATCTCAAAGAACAACTGGACAAGGCACCGATCCATGAAATTAGAAATAACACTAGGAATCATTTCATTATTACTACTTTCATTTTTTGCATTTCTTTTTTCCTTTCCTTCCTTCCCTTCCCTTCCCTTCCCTTCCCTTCCCTTCCCTTCCTTCCCTTCCCTTCCCTTCCCTTCCCTTCCCTTCCCTTCCTTCCCCTTCCCCTCCCTCCCCTCCCTCTCCCTCCCCTCCCCTCTCCCTCCCCTCCCTCCCTCTCTCTCTCTCTTCTCCTTCTCTCTCCCTCCCCTCCCTCTCCCTCCCTCCCTCCTCTCCCTCCCTCCCCTCCCCTCCCCTCCTCCCTCCCTCCTCCCTCCCCTCCCCTCCCCCCTCTCCTCTCCTTTCTTCTTTTCTTTTCTTTTTTGACCAGTCATGTTTGGTTCTACCCTAGGCCTCTGACCTATGCAATTGCTGGTTTTTGGCCATCCAAGCAGTGTTGGGCCTGGGCTCCCTCTTGTGGAGGGGGCCTCCAGTTATGTCAGACATTACTTGACTACCAAAGTTCTGCCCCATTACTATCCCATCACATCTTGCCAGATTATAGGTCAAAGGTTTTGTGGCTGAGTTGGTGTCCGCATTTCTCTTTCAGTAGCCTGCAGCGTAGAGATTTCTGCACCAAAGCACCTAGAACAGAGGGGTATAGGCTCCATGCAAGCAACAACACATTTCTACATTCAATGAGATATGTAGATGCTGTCCTTAGCAATGAGTTCTCATTGTCAGATTTTAGAGAGTGATCCTCTGTCCTAACATCAGCCTAGGTTGTTTGGGGATCTGCATGGGACCCCTCAACCAACAACTTTACTGAATGCACTTCAGTCCTCCACTGGGAGCCATTCATGGCTATAAGACATAGCCAGTTCACACTTATCCTCCATTACAAGGAGTACTCAATAGAGTCATCCTCACAGATTTCAGGAAGTTCTCATTGAGCTAGGTTTCCACACTGCTCTCCAAATGCCCCCACATCTAGCCATTGCTCCCATACTCTCTCCCTCCACCCCACTCCCACAACTGACCTCTCCCACTCCTATCCTCAATCCATTCAGTATATTCTATTTCCTCTTCCCTTGGAGATCTGTGTGTTCCACCCAGAACCCTCTACTTTACCTAACCTCTCTGGATCTATGAACTGTAGAATGATTATCATTTACTTCAGGGCTAATATCCACCTCTAAATGAGTACATATCATATTTATAAGACAGGTTCTTAGTTAGAGAAAGGGCTGAATTTACAGCAAGCGATGAACATAACTATTGTGAGAATTTCGATTTCCCTAAAAGCCCAGTTATGTCACATGAATATGTTTTTGTTTTAATTCCAGGTGTGGGATATGTGGCTGCTTTAGATTGCCCACAGCAGCTCACTATGGTTTGTTTTGTGTTCTCACAGGGGCATGATTTCGCCAACTGAAAATAGTTTACATTTGGATTTCTAGGGACTTTTGAGAAAGTGTAAAAATGTCAGAGACCCGAGAGACGTGACAGCTGCTGTACTTCCTTTTCCCTTCTGCCCTGCTGTTGCTGGTTCCTGATACTGCTTTTGCTGTTTGTTGGGTTGTAGTTTGCTGGTTGTTTTTGCTGTTTGCTGGGTTGCTCATTGGAGATGTCCTAATGACAAAGATTGAACTTGCCCAAGGAACCCAACACCCAATTCAGCAAGCAGCCTTAAAGATCTATGCCCCCTTTCCCTCTAATCCTTTTCTTCTACCTAGGCTAATTTGGATGTCACTATCACTCCCTCCCTCAGAGCTTGGGGGATCCAATAGAAGAGGGGAGGGGGCAGAAAGATTGTTGGCATCAGAGTAGATGGGGAGCAGGGTCCACTGAGTCAACTAAGCAAGGTACATATGGGCTCACAATGACTGAAGTGACATGCCTGGAGTCTACAGGGTTCTAGACCAGGTCCTCTGTGAATATGTTGTAGCTGTTAGTTTGGTGTTTTGGAGGAATTCCTTACTGTGGGAGCCAGTATGTCTTTGTCTCATTTGACTGTTCTTGGGACTCCCTTCTTCTGTTGGGTGAGCTTGTCTAGTCTCGATCTTAGAGCATTTGCCTTGCCTATTGGATGTTGTTTTCTTGTTGTCTCTTGGAGGCTTGCTATTTTTTGAAGAGAGATGACTGGAGAGTGGATGTTGGTGAGAGAGGAAGTGTGAGGGGAGCTGGGAGGGATATGATGGAGACATACAGTTTACAGCTGAGTACTCCAAGCTCGCTCTCTCTCTCTCTCTCTCTCTCTCTCTCTCTCTCTCTCTCTCTCCATAATGTCTGGCTGTGGGTCTCTGTATTACATTTTCCTATCTGCTTCAGGAAAAAGCCTGCACTGATCTGTGAGTTGAACACTTCATCCTTAGGAGTCATTGTATTGTTCTGGTTTTGGTTGGTTTGTTTTAGAACAGAAGTATTTGGTTTTATCTTAGGTTCCTGAGCTAAGTGTCAGGTTACTGGTCACAAAAGCTGTGTCAAATATGAGTTCTACCTTGTAGACTGAGACTTACATCACATCAGATACTGAATGATTACTCCATTTGTGCCACCACTGCATTAGCATATCTTGCAGGCAGGATATCACTGTGCATCCAAGAATTTGTGTCTGGGTTTCTGTTTTTGTTCCTCTTTTGGTAACATGCAGAGTAACTTCCTATACAAAAGACAATAGAACCTAGAGGAGAAGGCTCTATGTAGCCACCAGCTTCACTCCTCCATGTTCAGAACTGTGTAGGTGTTGTCTTCAGCAATGGGACATTGTTGTCAGGTTGTGGAGAACAATGTATACTCTTGGCAACAGCATGTATTATTTGGGAATTTCTATGGGATCCCTTGGCCAATTCAATAAAATGTTACCAAATCAATGGGTGTCAAGAGATGTCCAGTAGGTCTTGTCTCCTCCATTACTTGGTGATTTCATTTAGTGGACCTTCATATATGAAAATATTTTAGGAAGCTTTTACAGTATTTGGTTTCCATATATCCTTCAGATGGCCCTTAATTTAAGCTGTCTCTCTCCATGCTTCCTCCCTCATTCCTATCTCTCCTCTCCACCCCCAGATGATCCTCTCATTACAGCCCTATCTATAGCTGTTTTATTTCTTCATCTATTTCTTATTTCTAGTCCCTTACACTCTACTTAACACCTGTGGTTCTATAGGTTGTAAGTTGGTTATCACTCACTTAACAGTTAATATCCACATTATAAGCAAATATATACCTTATTTCTCTTTCTGGGTCTGAGACATCTTATTCAGAATGATTTTATCTAATTACATCCATTTGCCTGTAAGTTTCTTGATTTTATTTATTTATTTTTTAGGGCTGAATAATATGCCATTGTGTAAATGTATCACGTATTTTTTCTCTATGCTTTTGTGGAGGGACATCTAGTTTTTTCCCAATTTCTGGTTATTATGAATACAGCAGCAATGAACATGGCTTAACAAGTGTCTCTATGGTAAGACAAAGTGTCTTTTGGCTATGTGCCAAGTGTGGTAAAGCTAGATCTTGAGGTAAATCAATTACCATCTTGTTGCAAATATTTTCTGTGCCTTTGAGTTGTGTTTCTTCTCTTTCCTCTATTCCTATTACTGTTAGATTTGTTCTTTTCCTAGTGTCTCAGATTTCCTGGATGTTTTATGCCAGGGCTTTTTTCGTATTTATTATTTTCTTTGCCCAAGGTATCAATTTCTTTTATTATGTCTTCAGTACCTGAGATTATCTTTTCAATCTCTTGTATTTTGTTTGTGAGGCTTTTCTCTGAGTTTTCTGTTTGATTTCCTAAAATTTTTTTTAATTGGATATTTTATTTATTTACATTTCAGATGTCATCCCCTTTCCCCATTTCTCCTCCCTAGAACCCCCTATCCCATCCCCCTTCTCCTTTTTGCTTTTATACCATTTGAATTACATGCCGGTATTAAGGTCAGTTCTAGGTTGAGAGACTAGCAATACAATAGATGCAAATAGTCAAGGAACAAACAAGATAATAAACACAAATAGTCAAAGAACACACATGACAATAAACAGAGTCCCATGATCACTCCCATGATCACTGATTCTAAGGGCTTATCAGGATGACCAAAATACCTGAGCCAACTTCCCTATTCTAGCCCAAAGTCATTTTCATGTCTGAAGCCTACTTCTTTGTTCTAGCCTAAAATTTAGATTCCTGCCTGAAATTACTTCTTTGTTCTAGCCTAATGTCATATTCCTGCCTAAAGCCTACTTCTGTGTCCTTGGCCCATGTCAGATTCTTGTCAAGAAGGTTCTCCACCTCTCCCCCCCCCCTTTTTTTTATTTCATTAACAAGACTGAGCCTGTCTTAGGTCATTTTGACAAGAATGACTTCCTTACCCATCATGGAATATGCATTATCAAAAGCAATGCACTTCTGTCTGATTTCCTAAATTTTTAATTACCAGATTTCCCTCACTTTTTTTTTTCTTTATTGTTCTTTACTTTTAGGTCTTGAACTATTTTCTTCATAGTTTTTATATTATTGACTTAAGGGATATTTATTCATTTTCTTTTTAAAGACTGCTATCATATTCATAAAATTATTTTTCAGTCTTTTTCTTGAGCTTCAGCTATGTTGGAATACTTAGGGATTATTGTAGTAGGGTTGCTGAGCTCTAGCAACAGATTATCCTGAGACATATGTCCAGAGATGTATTGTCCTGTTTTATATGCTGGCCTCTAGGTATCTGGGTTGAAAAAATTATAATTCTAGGAGATGATATATGGTTTTTGCTTTGTTCAGTGGGTATTGTTTACTTGGTTTCTGCTGCTCTCTATTGTTTTTAGTAGAGTGTGGTGACTGTGTATTGTCTAGGAGGTAATCTTCTGGGATCCTAATAGGTGTGGCTACTGAGAGTTACAAGTAAAATGTGATTCTGTATTTTAGGGAGCTGAAACAGGAATAGAGATGAATAAGGAAGGAAGACCTGAGGAGTCCACAGGAAAGAGGAGGTCAGAGTGTTTCACCAGGATTGCTTATTCCTGTGAGAATGGAGGCACAGAGTGAGAAGTAGCATGGCAGGCTAGGGAAGGGACTGTGGGACTAGACTTGGAGGAAAGAGGAAGAGGTGAAGATATACAGTTACCCTACCTGCTTCTGTGGTGGAGTGATTTGCTGGTTCTGGTTGTTCCTGTTATTGGTGCTGTGATAAGACAATAAGGTTAACAGACAATATTTGTGTGATACACTAGAAATTGTGGGGGGGGGATGTGTGGGAAGGCAAGCCTCAGTAGGTATTCTGCTACAAGGCTGGGGATTGGTTTTGGAGAAGCTGAAGGAAGGAGTGGTGAAGATCTGCATTTAGCTTACTTGTTTCCTTATCTAAAGTGCCCTGCTTTTCTTCTGTCTTTCCCGGCACCCAACTTTCCCACTGAGGCCAGACAAGGCAGCCCAATTAGGGGAATGGGATCTAAGGCAGGCAGCGATTCAGGGTCAGCCCCTGCTCTAGTTGTTGGGTACCCACATGAAGACCAAGTTGCACATCTGCTATATAGTGCAGGGGAGGGGAGGGGCTTAGGTTCAGCCCATGCTTGCTCTTTGGTTGGTGATTCAGTCTCTGGGACCCCAACGGTTCAGATTAGTTGACTCTGTTGGTCTTCCTGTGGAGTCCCTGTCTTCTCTGGGTCTTTCAGTTCTTCTCTAACTCTTCCATAAGACTTCCCCAGCTCCATCTAATGTTTGGCTATGGGTTCTTTGCATCTGTTTCCATGCTGCTCTTATGCTTGCAGACAGGATCCTAGCATAACTGTTCTCTAAGAGGTTCCACCTAGACCTATTTCCTTTTCCATCTGAAACAGGTATCAGATCTTAAGTTGAAAAGTGACAAAAATCCCAGTATGAAGGAGAAGATCACAAAATGCCTCCTCAACATGAGGAGCTACTGGCAACTGCTCAGTGCTGAAAGGGATGAGCTAATTTTCTTTAAGATTGTTTTATTACGTAGGATAATCACATTTCAGTGGATGACTCCATACCCAGGAGTATGGAAGGTTACAAGAAAAAAGTATAAGGAGAAGGAGGAGGAGGAGAAGAGGGAGGAGGAAGAAGGGGAAGAGGAGGAAGGAGGAAAGAAGGAGAAGGAGGAGGAAGGAAGAAAGGAAAAGAAGGAAGGAGGAAGAGAAGGAGGAAGAGGAAGAGGAGGAGACACAAAGTTGGAAGGGTGTGAGAGGGATAGAGTTAGACATAGAATTAAGGGCCAACAATTGACAAGTGAGACCTGATGAAAGTAAGAAGCTTCTGGAGAACAAAGAAAATAACTGATTGAATTAATCTTTGCCATATGTCTTAGTTACTGTTAAAAGACATTATAAATGAGACATACAGATAAAAATATATATTAAAAATACACACACACAAATACACACACATTAAATGAATAAAATGGAACATCAAGATCATTAATTAGCAAAATTAAATGTAAGAACATATCATTCCCCCAATCAATTTCCAAAAATAATCAACAATACCAAAATGTGTTTCATATCAATCAGCAAAAAATTAACCACAAAAATTAAATCAAAATACCCAGGGCCAGAAATATTCAAAACCATATTGTTCTCAGTGTGCATGTCTTTGTCTTCCTGCATCCACATCCTCTTCCTAACCAACTTAGTTTGCTGCAGTTGTAGGAGTGAAGTTACACTTGTAACTGTCAGACTATTACCACAGGCCACTTGGTTCTGAGTTACATGCCTTTCTTCTAACATAATACCTCCACTCTTCTAAGGCTGCAGGGTTACTGAATTTTCCATAATTGAGTGAAATCACAGAGGTGAAATGAGGTCCCTGTACATTTTCTAATGAAATATAAATTTCTGACTCAACTGAGAAGACCAATGTGCCTAAGTTGCACCTTTGCTCACAGTGAAGCAGGACAAATGAATTCTGGAATATCATCACAAAATGGCATCAAACGCTTGAAACCAGCACTCCACCTGCCTTCAGTTCTTAGGATGAGTGCCATGAGTGCTGTGGCTGAGGTTCAAAATAAGTTTTAATAAAAATGTACATCATTTTTTTAAAAAAATATTTAGTGCATTAGGCCATATGACACAAGTGTGTGTGGTGGGGCAGAGAGCAACTTTCAGGACTTAGTTCAGTTTTTTTTTGTTTCTTCCACTGTGGGATCTGAGGATCAAACACTGATTGTCAGGTTTGCAGCACAAGAGCTTTTATCTGCTGAACCATCTCACCCCATAGCCATGTTTAGTAATTGCTAACACAATTATAATAATGTTATATATTAATTGCAGAAACAAAAGTCATCAAAAGATCTCTAATGTTTTCTTTGAAAACTAGACCAGAAGCAAATGTTGCACAATGTTCATATTTGATAATTTTCAATAAGGGGTATATTTGTGTCAAATTATTTTCTCATGCTTTACACACACACACACACACACACACACACACAATATATATATATGTGTGTGTGTGTGTGTGTTTATATATGTATATTTAATATATAATACATTATATATATTTAAATACATATATTTAACATATGAAATAAAATATGTATTTAAATATATATAAATATACATACTATATACATATTTCATAATACATTCTTTTGTATGTATCTTGAACATTTTTCCTTTCATTTCCTGGGAATGGCAATTCATGAATCTATATCTTTGAGAAGTAATGTCCATGCAGTGATACATCTATTTCTGAGTATTCCTAGACTTACTGAATAGACCTCAGTGGTGTGGCACTTGTGGGATATTTAGTTCCATCTTAATTGGTCTATTGGATCTCTCTAAAGCAGAGTAAGTGCAGAATTAAGTCATTGTGTGAGGAAAGCTCTTGTGCCTGATGGAAACTCTACACTGTGGATTACAATGCATTTCCATTAAATGCTTTTCCCACTTCTCAGGTAAAAAGCAGGTTGCCAGGGTGGTGTTCATTACTGTTATGGGAAAGCAGGCTAATGTACAACAATGGATCATTTATTGTGAGTCCCTACTTTTTACTAACATGAAGCTTCACAAAATATACTTTTAAGAACATTTATTCTATAGCAATTTATTTAAATTAATATCACATCAAACCCGAAACTCAAGGCTTTTGTAATTAAATACAATGAGGGATATTAATAGTTTTATATCACCCTAGAAAGGATTCAGTAAAACTGTTTCCCAAATTTTTGTTTGCAGCATTTCAGATTGCAAAACTCCTCCTCCCCAAGGAAATCTTTACAAATCTTGTTCCACGTTTATATCTGATCTCCAGTCTTCTCAAACAGCCAGGGAGCAGGCTGTCCCTAGAAACAGTGGTGACTGGCTGTCAAAGGCTCCTGTGTTATCCCCAATTCCCGGCTCACTGCTTTCATTTATAGTACAGTAAAAGGAGAACTTCTGTGTCTTTCTTGGCTTTCCCCACAGAGCACTGCTGGTGATGTCCCAAAGGTTCCTGCAGCCTGTTACATGATATGAGAGAGGAGGATGATAAGCCTTGAACTTGTAAGTGACAGATTGCAATGAAACTGTGGGAACCAGATCCTATTTCACTGACACTGATAAACAGTGTCATTAGATGAGACAAAGAAAACGCCAGATTTGTGCTTATATTTGTCCTCTTAACAAAGAGCTGTTAATTTACTTACATGATAAATGTGGCTAAAGGGAGAAAGATTTGCATTTGTACAAAACATTAGGTTGCTGAGGACTTTTGACGCCCATCCAGAGTATTCCCTTGGGTCTTGCTAATTAGAACACAATGGAATACGCTTTGAGTTAGGGTGCCTTTTAAACCTTTGTACTCTTGATATCCTCACAAGATACATTTATGATATTTAATCTGAGCATTACAGCATATCTAGGCTATCTATTAGATTCTGGTATCATTTTCCTCTTTTTGAATTAAGACAAATGTCAAAAGCTGTTTCCAGGTAGTTCCAAATTGACAAGAGGATCAACATTCCACAAGATTGAGGAGCATTAGCTGGTGAATAACAGAAAAACAAGTGCTTGAAAATGACTGTCCAGCTGTGGCAGTGTAATGATCTGAAAGCCAACTTGACAAGATGGAGGGTATATATTACTGATTGTCACAGTGTCCTTGATGTGAGCTGTTGTCTGGTAATGGTCTACAGAGAAGCACATACCTCTGCATCTATGACTTTGTGGGGTGCCCTTTCACATTGACTTAGGTGTTCTTACATGACTTGTTCTGGTTTATGGAACAGCACCAATAATGACATAGGTTGACCTTTAAAGTGCATCTGTGCATGGGACTTACTGTCTTGGAATTCTGCCACCATGTGAAATAGCCAGTGGCAGTCTTTCAAAAGCACAGGCTAGCAATCACCCAGCACCCCCTCTCCATGTTACAGAAGCTTGGTAAGTGATTAGAGAAAGCAAATACTAAAACCAACCAGCTGAACTCTGCCCAAATGGGTGACAAAGAATTTGTGCACAAATAAATGGTTACTATTTAAAATGACTGTGTACTGGCTCTGTTACTAGGAAACAAACAAACAAACAAACAAACACCAAAACTCATCTAGGTGATCTGCAGTAGGTTAACATTAGTGGAAATAAAATGTTTATATATGACATTTTTAATATCCGTGTTTCTTGATGACTAACGAAAAGGCTGGGGTAAGAGAACGGCAGGTCAAAAAAGATGTAGAAAATACTGGATCATAATCATGAATGCAGTTGACTGAATGATCTTTAAGAATACACTTTAGCCTAAGCGGTACAGAAACACTAACTCATCTGCCTTCAAAACACACCCACTACTGTCTAACTGCATGTGGCTGAGCTTAAAAAGATTCCGTTTAATCAGCTAACATGTAAACCTGTAAAGATATTTCCAAGCTAGTAATTTTTTACATTACATGGAAAAATCAGTCTTTAGAATCAACAAGAAAGTTCATGAAATTACTGCTTATGATAAAATTTATTGCAATAATGATAAAGCCCACTGGCTTGTTAGGCTTCAGACCACACATCACTACATTCAGTTAGGGATCTGGTTGTTGAGATGAGAACGTCTGGTTAGCATGACTCTCATCATTTACTAGTTACATTTGTGGATGGGGCTATGTAGGTCTTAGACTCCAGAGCGTTCTGTGAGTGTGGCCATGTCCAGACTACCATTCAGGAAGCATCAATCCCTTTGAGTGTAGTCACATTCAGTGCACCATTCAAGGAGGAAGACTCCTTCAGAAAGTCAGCATTGAGATTTATGTTTGATGACATTTTCTCAGAAGTGTGCCAGGCCGACCCCTCTACAGTTTCCATGTTTAAAACAATCCGGTGATTAACAATAATTTAATCCATCTTTAGTAAAAAATCTGAAATGCTGAGTATGATGTTAATATTGCAAACTTGACAAGATCTAGATTCCAGAAGGCTCTGCCCATGTCTGTGAGGTATTATCTAGATTAAATTAATTGAGTGGGAGGATTCATTTTAAATGGAAATGCTACCATTCTACAGGCTGAAATCTCACTTCTGGACTGAATGAAAAAGGGGAAAAAAAAAAAAACCCAAGCACAAACATTTACCTGTCTTTGCTTTATGATCACAAATGTAGTCTGAACAGCTGCCTCATGCTGTTACTGCTATGTTTTCTTTACCCTGATAGTTTGTCTTCTTTGGACTTGTAGACCATAATAAATCTTTCCTTCCTTAAATTGATTTTGCATTCCATTGTGGCAATGCTGTATGGCAGTTTCCTCTGAAATAGAACCATTGCAATGTTCAGGAAAGGGAAGCTCCTTAAGATATAGAGTGAACAACTCCAATCCACTTCAGGAAATACCTGAAACTAACTAGATTCCCTAGGAACTTCCCTCCCAAGAGTAAATAAGAGACAGAAAAGAGACAGAAAAGTCAAGCTGTAAAGTCAAGTCTCCAGGAATAGGTATAGGCAACTAAGCTACCTTGGAGGGACACTCTCAGATCTGGTGATTGCCTGTAGGCTGTGCAATCTGTTTCAGGTTCCCAGCCTTAGTGAGCTGTCACTAGTTCTGGAGTGGGCTTTATTGATACAATCGTCTTTAAGACTTTGTGTTCCTGTAAGTAACACTGCAACTTACAGCTTTCCCACTTTTTGCATAAACTCCACAAAATATAACTCTGAGATTTAATTACATATGAATAAATGTTTAGGTCTGCTCTCTAACTAGCTCATGTCTAAATTACTCATTTATTTCATTCTAAGTTCTGCCATGTGAGTGGTTACCTGATCCTCAGTTTCATAGGATGGCCTTCTGTGTCTCGAACAAATCTCCCAGACTTGAGTATTTACCCCGAATTCATCTCTCTATACTGGAACTTCCACCTTTCTATTTCTTGAGTTAATGGACCAACAGCATTTTCTTATTGACAGGTGATGCTGCCATACAGGATAAGGATTCTCTCTGTGTAACTGTTCACCCATATTCCTATAAATAACCTGAATAAAACTCAATGGTTCACTAAATTGAACTTTGGTGGTATCCAAACTTTGCTCTGTCAGTGTGTTGCATCTCTCCAGGAAAAGTGTTCACAACAGGGAAAATGTCAAATAACTAATACAGAAAATTGATACTGTTGCTATGATAAAGCTGACCAAGTTCTTAGGGGCTTTGGTAAATAGCTTTTGAGTTGAATGTGGAAGAATTTGGAACTGGACTAAAAAGTCCTTGAATACTGTGCATAGAGCTTGGCAGGAAGTTTTATGAATAGTTTAAAAGAGTGCGATGACAAGCATCTGTCTATTGAAGAATCGCATCACTAAAGAGAAAGCTGTGCTCTACACTGTGGAAAGGTTCTCTGAGGAAAGCCTCACCCAAGAATGGGCCATTTGTAAAAAGCCTAAACTGAAACTAAATCTGAACTATTCCTGTTCAAAGCAGCCACATAGGGAAGTATTTTCCATGTTGATGCACAGAAGCAAATACAACTATGGCCCTAGAGAGCCAGGCTTTATCCAGAGCTAGTCCTATAACTTACTAGTGTCATCCACATTCTACTGGCATGAATGATGTAAGATTGAAGGGGTCCTGGAGTCTGAGATCATGCAGTGTATGTCAGGGTACCTTAAGGCAGCCCTTGAAGGCCATTGCATGAAGCTGTGAAGGTGAAGCCTAAATTGCAGAGAATTTTGTAGCTGTAAGAGATACCAAAGTTCATGGGATTTACACTGAAGAAATCTGCAGACATGGCTTACGGCCAGCTCAATAGAGAGGCTTTGCATGCTACAAGTAGCAAAGATAGACGAATGAGGCTGTTCATATGTTTGGAGCATAGATGATTCCACTATAAGCCCAGGTGCTAGACACAGCTACAGGAGTAGAAAACAAAGAATAGTTTCTAAGAAAGCTAAGTAAAGTAAGATATTTACCTTATAGAGTTTCAGTTTTGCTTTGGCCCAATCACTGTTTTTTGCTATGATTCCTATGAAGGAACTCTGGCAGCATGGCTGTGTCAGCCTTCCCCTTCTCCCTGATTCCCTCCTTTTCCTTGCTAAAAATCATTAGATTATATTCCTAAAGCTAGCTACCAAGGTCTATTCCATTTCTTTGGTCACTTCTTCCTCCTGAGGCTGATTACCAAGGTCCAGCTATCAAAAGTTTGAAGTCCAGCCATCAAAAACTCCATTTAGTTCACCTAATTAGCATGGCCAATCAAAATATACCATTGCATCCCAGCCCATTCTAACACAGCCTTCCCCTTTTTCTCTTTTAAACGTGACACCTATAAGGACAGTTGCTGCTGTTTTTCTGCCCGAGTCAGAAAGTAGACATTTAAAATTTTTGTTTTCCACTTAGTAAAGGATCTGTTCGTGAAACAGGTATTTGGGTATGGTTTATGCCTAATCTAGAATCTGAAGGGGAACTCTTGCTGAATGGGGTGTGTTGGAGGATAGGAGTCTCCTAACACCTGTCTTCCCTTTTAGAATGTGACTGTTGCCTCTGTGCCATTGTATATTGCAATTATGTAACATTTTTTTTTTTTTAAATAGCTCATAGTAAGGAAATTGTTTGGAGCCACAGAAGATACCCTGATTTTGGACTTTTAAGTATTGTTCTTTAGAATTGTTTAAGACTAGTGGGACTTTTGAAGTTGAACTGAATTTATTTTGCATTGTTAGGTGGCCATAAGCCTATGGGGACAAAGAGTCAAAGGTTATGGCTTAAATTGGTGTGCTTGATGTCAAGAGGACCATGTGTGGATTTGCGATGCTTAATGGTTGCCAAGTTGACAGTAGATAGAATTACTGAGGAGACTAGCTTCTGGGAATGTCTGTGAGGGAGTTTTCTAGATTAGATTAATTGAAGAGGTAAGATGCACTGAAATATAGACTACACCATTCTATAGGCAGAGTCCAGGATTGAATAAAAAGATAACAAGCTAAGCAGAAGTATTTATTGTAGCTGCGTCTTACCTGTGGATGCCATAAGACCCCTGATATGTCCTGCTTCTGCTACCATGGCTTCTCTGCCAGGATGGAATATATTCCCAGAAACTGTAAGCGACAAATCCCTCCTTTCCTTAAGTAGCTTTTGTAGGCATTTTGTCATGGTAATGAATAACTAATGTACAGTGTTACGATGAAAAGAAATGGCAATACAGAAATAAAGCCCTAAAGGTGGAGGAAATGAATAGCATGACTACTATAAAAGCAATCCAAATGTATTTCAGAGTCCAGGAGCTTGGCACAAAGAATCTTTAAATGAGCTCAGACAGACTGAGGGTTTCCTGGAAATGGAAACACAAGGGAAGTTTTACTTTGTTGTAACTATCATTATTGTCATTTTAATATTATGTAATTAGGTCTTGCTCTGCAGCCAAAACTGGCTTTGAACTTATGGGAATACTCCTGCCTCAACATTCCTGCTGTTGAGATTAGAGGTTTGAGCAACTCTGCCTATCTGGACAAGAATGAAAGTGGAACCATTTTAAAGACACTGTGCAGGATGGAGGAGTTATCGTCAAGGAAACAATTAGCATTGTCAGTATAAATATTTAAATCCAGAGGAATATGTATGTAACATCCATAAGTTTTGTTTAGAGAATGTGGTCTTAACCCTGTGACGTATAACAGCAACCTGCTTGCAGGATACACTGGTGCAGTCATAGTAGAAGTGTTAGGGGGTGACCTTTTGATTAGATTTAAGGACCACTCCATGAGATGGAGCTCATACCTGAAACTGCTAAGGTGGCCAAGAACCTACAACTAGATAGCACCTAGGGGAAACCCCACTACTATTATTAAGTTACAGAAGATAACAATAAAATGACTCCTAATGTGTATTTCTATACCCATAGGTCAGAGATGCTATTCCCTCATCAGAGATGTTGCTTGCAGTAATAACACAAAGACCCACAATTGAACAATGCACGGAGAGTGATTCTGTGGGGCATTTAGCCCTATATTTGATGCCTTGTCATACCCCTGTCCTCGAGGTTCAGAGATCCAGAGGCAGTGGGTGACTGCAAGGCAACAGTGTCTTCCACACACAAGAGTTTTATGAAGTAACAGGACTGTGGCAACACACACGATATCTGCACATGTTCAAGCCAGAAAAATAAAAATGCCAACGTGAAAACAGGAAGTGGGTGCAAATTCCTACCACTAATCAAGAAACTATATGCAATTGCTAGCTGATGGCAGATGCAAAAGGAGTTTTCTCCAACAGAGTGTCAATAAGTCTGTCAACCATACTTTTAGCCAGGTCACAGGCTTGAGTTGTTGTTGTTTTGGTCTTTTTTCCTTTTGTTTGGATATTTTGTTTGTTTTGTTGGGAGAGAGAGGGTGAAGGAGAAAGAGAAAGAGAGGGAGAGAGGGAGGGAGGGAGGGAAGGAGAGAGACAGAGAGACAGAGAGAGAGACAGAGAGAAAGACAGAGAGAAAGAGAGACAGAGAGACAAAGAGAGAGAGAGAGAGAGAGAGAGAGAGAGAGAGCAGAAAACTGGGTAGGGAGGGAGGTGAGGAGGGGAGAATATGGGAGTAGTTGGGACAGGGGAAACATAATCAAAATTTTTTTTCAATACAAAAATGAAAAAGAAGCTTTCTCTAAGTAATTTTAGTATTAGTTTTCTCTAAGGCCAAGAAGTCATGGAGTGACAAAATTTGTTTCTAATCAGGGATATGGGAGTCAACGTGATAATGTTTAACCCATATACAATTAGAGAATAAGGTCTTCTGGTACATTTTTCTTCGGTACATTTTTTTAAAGCTGTCTTGTATATAGGCAGACTTACCATGTGTCTGGAATTAAGAGAGACTTCATAGTCAATAACTTTAGCCAACTTGTTATCGTATCACTACCCACTTTTCCCTCTTTGGTCTGGTCGGTGCGTTTATACTCCTTGCTCAGGGAGGCAGGATCAGTATCTGGGGTGCCGAGGAGCACCTGAGTAAGAGACCTTTATGATCTCTGCAGAGAGCCTTCAGTAAGTTCCCCAAAGCTTAACAGAGAGATGGTCCAGCTGTAGCAGAGAAGACAGCCTGGGAGCCAGGCTGTGTCTTTGCTCGAAGGTAGGGTGGAGCCTACTCGCAGGGAGGTGGCCTGTGGCGCTCGCTGGCTCAGGGCAGTATTTGGGCGGCTGCAGCTGGAGGCGAGCGCCAGGCTACCCTGCGCCCCGCCTCACCCGGACATCCCCGCCCGCGGCCGGTGGCGGAACCGGCCTGACCAGCTCCACTGGCCGAGCCCCGGAGCTCTGAGCCCCGCGGTGGCCAGCGGCGCCATGGAGGCGGACGCGGACCCCGAGGAGTTGGCGCGGCTGCGCTCAGTCTTCGCCACCTACGACACGAACGGCTCGGGGCGCCTGGGGCGTGCGGAGTTCGGCGCTCTGTGCGCGGAGCTGCACGTGGCCGAGGCCGAAGCAGAGGCAGTGTTCCTGGGGCTCGACACCGACTGCGATGGCGCCATCACCTTCCCGGAGTTCGCTCGTGGCTTCCGAGGAGAACTCGGTCCGGACAGTGCAGAGGCTCAGGACGCCTGGGACGCGGCAGAGCCGGAGAGCTCCGGTCCCGCGTGGCGGGACTTTCACGGGCGCCTCGGGGACGAGGCTCAGTTCATTCCCAGGTGCGTGGTCGGGCGAGAGCGGGAGGCGTGAGCTTCGCAACCGGGACACCCAATCTGTGAGTTGCTTTTTCTGTTCCACAACTGGCAGGGACTTCTCCGCAAAGGAAAAGGAAAAGGAAAGGAGATCTGGAGTTACTGGTAGGGAAGGAGTTCAGGGTTTCCTGCAAGTCTGTGGTGGACACCTGTAGCCTCTGGCGACGGCGAAGCTGGCACACTCCTGGTGGCTCACAATGACCTCACTGCTGTTTCCCTGCCTCACTAAGAAGCGAGCCTGAGCAGTTTGCTAGCTTGGCATTCTATATACTAATAGTAATTCATTTGTTGTTTGCTAAGACCGAAAAGGGAGCTTCAGCATTGCTGGATTCACGTACTCCTTTATGTGCACGACGTCACTCGTTTTATTTTAAGGATATTTGGGAAGTCCATTTGTCTGTTTATGACTGGGTGAGAAAGAATACTAGAAATTTAAACTCACAAGCCTCAAACGACTTGCTCAGTTAGTTAAGAAAACAGAAATTTGATCCCAGGTCTTCTTAGCTGAAAAATCGTTTTCATTCAGTAGATGAAATGACACAATCACACCGTGACCTTACAGATAAGAGAAAAAGAACTTATTACCAGGTTTCTAACTTTATTCTCAATGAGGGAAGGAGTACAAAGGCGATTTTAGGGTGAGACCCACTCTCCTCTTAGCTGCATTTTTACTGCCTTTCACTGGAAGATTTTCTGCTTTGTGTTTGGGATTTGGTTGCGATTTTATTGAACTCTGGCTGTTGTTATTGAGACCCGAAAGGCTTCGTTTGTATATCTGAGACTTAGGTCTCAGAGGAAGGAAAGGGTCCTGGGAGGTTTCAGGCTCCTGATTGCTTCACACCTAGTTTCTCATCATCCTAGTTTCTCCCTCAGGTAGGGGAATTTTGTGCAAGGTGCTTGAGTGACTCATTATGTTGAAAAACTGGGTGTGAGGACTAATCCCTTGCTTACTGGGGGAAAAACAAACAAACCCCACAGTGTCTCAGCCAGGGAAGTAGACAACGTTAAACACTGTTGCTGTAGGCTATGCCTTTTCTTCAAGCCATCTTCCCGGCACATCTAGTTATTATGATTATTTTGTTTTGTTTTGTTTTTTGTTTTTTCGAGACAGGGTTTCTTTGTGTAGCCCGGGCTGTCCTGGAACTCACTCTGTAGACCAGGCTGGCCTCGAACTCAGAAATCCGCCTGCCTCTGCCTCCAAAGTGCTGGTATTAAACACACCCGGCTTATGATTTTTTTAGTTAACGATTTAAAAAACGAAATAGGGAGAGATAGTGTATGAGTGTGACCATTCCCCATTTTTCCTTATTAGATTTCAGCAGCAGATGTTTGACACTTAACCTCTCAAGGGTATATTGACTTTTCTAGAACTGGTTGACAAACCAGGACTTAACATACCTATTGGATGATTATCTTTCCAAATGCTGTCAGAGGTTATTAAACTATCAGCGTCACCTGATAGACCTGTCCTAAGCCCTTCCGATGGGAGGTTAACAAGTACAGTGTTTGCCTTCCTGTGTTGGTTTAGTGAAAAAGAACCAAACTGAGTTGAGCCACCTGATTGTTGCCATGGCAGCAATAAACTGTTTTGGTAAGTTGGGTTGCTGGCACTCTACTTCCTCAAACAGTTGTTCACTTTTTCTTTCTTCCACCTAAACTTGGTTAAAAAACCACAACAAAATGGAAACCCCACAACTTTTGTTATTGATCTTCTGCTGTGTCATTTCAGGCAAATTCATTCTGTGAATTTTCTTGAATGCCCTACAGATGCCAATTACTATCTTAAACGTTCTTTCAGACCTCTGGGGAAAAAGTCAAGGAAGGATGAAGTTCACATTGCTAATACGCTTATAGTGTGCCCATAATATTTCTCAGATATTTCTTTAAATAATATTTACAGACCAGTTGGTTAGTCTCAGGAAACCATACATTGTGAATTATAAATGAGAATTTTCTTAATGTTTTGAGGATTTTTAAAAAGAGATTTATTTTATTTTAAATTGTTTGTATCTGTCTTTGGGTATTCACACGTGAGTGCAGCTGCCTTCAGAGACCGGCAGTATTGGATCTGTCGAGAGATGGAGTTAAAAGTAGTTGTAAGTTGCCTGATGTGGGTGCTGGGAACCAAACTTAGTTCTGCTTGAAGAGCAGCCAGTGCTCTTAACTGCTGAGCTGTCACTTTAGCCCCACAGTCTTGAATTTTAATCTTGAAGAAAAATGATACTTGTTTATTTTACTGTGTGATATATTGGGGTTGTTTTGATAAAAAAAAAAAAAATTGTGTTTTCTTCTGCAGGAATAATGAAACCTCCAGAGAGATATAGCATTCTAGTTTGTTCCTAGACTGGTATTCTATCTTATTTGGGGGTGTACGATGCCTGTATTAGGATGTATACATATCCAGTTTAAAACAGAAATAAACTAGATATAAGAATGTTTCCTTCCCATAGAGGTAAAGCAAGTTAGTGCTGACAGCTTCTGCATTTTAGATCATCCAAGCAAAATATGAAGTGATGTTATGTTTAAACTCCATGGTCCACAATAATTTTGAGATCAGAGAAGAAACTAAATTACTCTGTTGTTGCAGTAAATATTAGTGGGAGTTTCTACCCCACCTTAGAGCTCAAGTAAAAGACACAGACCTTTATATGAATAATAAACCCTGAAAGCACTCTATGCTATTTTGCCTGCTTCCCTGTCAATAGCCCTGATATCACTTGTCATGTTTCTGCCTAGGCTGCTTTTACTCCAACAAGCCAGGGCTCATGACCATGTGCTCATGATCCAAGGCAATTTCTCTGTTCTCACTTCTTACGGTCCTTACCTTAGACTCCATGCTGGGAACCAAAGCCCCACCTGTCTCTCTTCTGTCTAGCAACATACTGTAGACTTCTTTATTAACCAATAATGGATAACTTGGCGGGGGGCATAGTTTATACAACAAAAGCTGGTATACATGAGGATCTGCTTGAATTGGAGCAAACAGGTCTTGTGGGACAGAATATAGCAATTGAATATAAGCAGCATCAGACCAACCCACACCACACTGTAAAAGAATGTAAATCTTTGTGATGTATTGCAATACATGCTTAAGTTTGTTTTCTCTTAGGAGACTGAGGGACTGATTCCCTTACTTTCTGGAAGTTTGTGACTTGTAACTTTGCATCTGGTAGATATAATGATAGAATGTGGTCTTATAACAGTGGAAATAGAATAGGAAGCAAGGTGAAACACTAATGAAAGAGAATTTATCAAGGAACTTGGTCAAAGACCAGCTTCAACACCAGAGGTAAACTGAGGAAGGCAGAGAGGTGTGGGGGCACCTGGTGGGGGTGGTAAAAGCTGGCAGCTCATGGAAATTTACCTCTTTTGCTCTCCCGAGGACAGAGCTGATGGCTTCTAGCAATTAACTGTCTTTTACTCCATGGTACCAACATGGAGTGGCCAGCCAGCGAGAGGCTCAGAGCTCATTAACTCCTCATGAGCCATTGAGAAAGGAAAGGATAGGAAGTTATGCAGACACACTCATACTGGAAGAGGAAAAGCACACTCTGACAAGCAAGTTCTAGCAAGCATGTTCTAACAATGTATACATACATATGTAGGTACATACATACATACATAAATAAACACATATACATATTTACAGTTGACAGAACAAAGCAAGCTCTAACAACATTTAGTGTTGGTTTTAGCTTTTTATAGATTTTTCAGACAAAAGTTCTCTATGTAAGGAAAGATTACCTCACAGATAAAATATTACATAAGAGGGAGTTACAGCAGGATGTTGATCATAAGTTCAAAGCAGTTGTTTTATCTGTGTGTCATTCTATAAGCCCATTATAAGTTCAAAAATACATAATAATTTTATATATTTGTGGCCTTGTTCTATTATGGTACACACCTGTGGCCTCATCCTTGGACTTAACCTAGAATGAATGTTTTTCCGTAATCACAAATCTGTCTCAAGCCTATGTCTCTTCCTACTGCAGTCTACATGCTTGGAGTGTATGGAGGCTCATTGTCCTTTTCATACAGCCCTTACTTACTATTCTATTACTTTATTCTTTCTGATAAAACAACTAAAATAGTCTCCTTAGACTTTCTACCAATTAATCTAACTTCCTAAAATTATTTGAATGAAATCATTAATTCATCTAAGCAGCGTTAATTCATGAAAGTTCATCTTCATGTTGATCTATAGGAAATCTGTCCAACAGAATGGGTAAATGCCCAGGAAAGTATAGAGTTTTTCCACACCATGTCAGAGAAGTGAGGAATATAACATGGAAAGGCATATCAGCAAGCACGAAACAATCCTGGGACAAAGTCTCTGGCGTCCTTGAGTCTTCAGAGCATACCCATCACAGTCAAGCAAAATGGTAGGTCACCTACAGAAAGCTTACTTGCGTGTTTTCATGGCTTTTACTTCCCTTCATGGCTCTTGCCAGAAAGTGGTGTTTGTCAAAGGGGGCTAAGAGGTAGGGAGAGCAATGGCTGGAATGTGGTGTTTATATATAGAACAGATGTACAGCCTAGAAAACTTCTGGAGCCTGACTGGTTATATTGGTAATAGGGAGTTTTGTTGGGTTAGTTTTTGGTTCTTGCATTAGCAAGCTCCAGGCTGGTTTTCCTCATTCTTTGTGTAGATTCCAACACTGTTTTAAAAGTTCTTGATGATAATGGCCCATATTGAGTAAAGTAAATACTTCAGGAAGATTCTTGATTCCTGTCTCCTAGAAAAAGGAATTGACCAGAGACCGCTAGATAATAGCAGAAACAGAAACTTAGATATTCTGGGTTTGGGCAGTCTTTAGCATAGGTCACGCTTCCTTGTTCAAGTTCCCTCACATGTCTTTTTCTTTAAGCTGATTGATTCTTTGGCAATTTCATGCATGTATATAATTCAATCTAGTTGATTTACTCCTTCTAATGAATCTTATCCCCCCCAATCCCATTAACTGCTCATCCTACCAAGTGTCTATCCCTCTTGCAAGTCTTCTTTTTTTTCTTTGTGATTTATTCAGTTTAATCAGGTCCACTCATGTGAACACAGGTGTGAAGCTGTTTCCTTAGTTGGAGTTCCTATTGCTGTGATAAAATTCTAAAGTAACTTGGAGAGGAAAGAGTTTATTTCATCATATTTCAGGTCACTGTCTATTACTGAGGGAAGTCGAGGTAAGAGCTCCAGGCAGGAGCCTGAGACAGGAACTGAAGCAGAAGCCTGGAGAAGTGCTGGCTATGGGCTTACTTTATTAGCTTGCTAGCCTACTTTTTTATCCTCTGTAGTGGCTGGGTCCTCCTAAATAAATCACTGGTAAAGAAAATGCTCTATAGACAGGCTTGCCTGTAGGCCAGTTTATGGAAGAATTTGTAAAATATGATAACTCTTCTGTTTAACTCTAGATTGTGTTCAGTTGACAAAATAACAAAAACAATAATAATGACAACAACAACAACAACCAAACCAAACCAACCAAACAAACAAAAACAACTACCAGTACAACTTTCATTGGAGCATGAGTATTTAACCAGTGGCTATATCACTGAAGACAATGATTTCTTGTCTCTCCTTGCTACCCACACCCCAACCATAACCCTTGATCGTCATTAGCTCACCTGGTTAGTGTGAGCTCCTATGAGGCCCTATACATATGACTGTATGTTAACTAGCTCAGTATTGTGGAAGAATGATGCAGGCAGCCACAGATGCTGTGAATTTGAGTGTCACAACCATGTCATGCCCACAAAATAGCCCATCTTCTTGTAGTTGAACTCTTACATTCATTTGTCGTCTTTTAAGTGCTGTGTACTGGAAAGGGTAATGTTGTTATCTCATTTAATGCTGAGTAGTAAACACGACTTTTCTTAGTACCTTGACCAAGCATGAATTTACATTAACAGCTATTCAGTGGATAAAGAAGCTTTCAAAATTAAGGCCTAGGACAGCATTAATCTATGGATATCAACGTAAATGTTTTAGAGGGAGTTTGACAATATGGCCATTCAGCAAAATATATTTGTAACTATGGTGATTTGATTGAGCTGTCCCCTGCAATCTAGCCATCTGAATACTCGGCCCTCAGTTGGTGGTGCTTCTAGGGAAGACATAGGAATTGAGAACTTGTTGAGGAAGGTATGTCATTGGAGGCAAGCTTTGAGAATTTGAAGACTTTGCATTTTGAGTTTGCTCTTGAGGCCTACTGCTTGGGGTTGAAGATGTGAGCTTTCAGCTGTTTTTTCAGTTGCCTTGCTTACCTCCTCTGATCTGTACTGATCATGTACTCTAATCCTCTGAAATCACATGCACAAATAAACCCTTCCATCTTATAAAATACCTTGGTCATGGTGTTCTATTACTGCAATAGAAAAGTAACAGGAATGAGTCAGGACTTTATCTGGGGAAGGAGGAGAGCAATACTGAGGACAAAAGGGAGGAAGATATTTATATTAGTTGCTTTTCTATTACTGTGATAAGGCACTTTGACTTCATAGAAGGAAGTGTGATCTGGACCAGCAGATCATTTTTTTCAGTGACAAGTTCCTAAGGGGAGGTTTGGGGAAGAGATAATAAGGAAGACAAGACAGTTGTGACAAGTTCTTACATAAGTTGATGGCTTATACCAAGCAACTTTATTAAGAAATACACTGTCTTTTTATGTAGTTTTAAGAGGAAAAAATGGGACCAGCTCACAGGAAGCTAATCAAGCAATGCTGCACAAAAGGTTCTTAAGTGCATCACCAAATCAAGAACACAATGGCTTTGGAACTGATAACCCTCATTTTTATTAGAAGGAAAATTCAGGTTCCAGGTTCAGAAACTCTTGAGGGCCCTGGCTCCAGTGACATCCACCACCCTCTCATGTCTTCCTCTGTGCAAGGACATTGATGTAGCATTCTCTTTGTACTTCATCATGACCGAGAAAGTTTTGGATTAGCCTGGCTCCAAACAGTAAGGCTTATTTGGTTGCAGAGAGTAAGATCTGCCATAGCTGCAAAGCATGACAGCAAGCAGCAGACATGATAGCTAGAGATAAAGCTGAGGTCTAATGTTTGAACGTCTGGGAAGGGTGGGTGGATTTGAAACAGCCAAGCTGTTCTCAATGACATACTTTCTCCAGCAAGACCACACCTCTTAAGCCTACTCAAATAGTGTGACCAATGGGGAGCAAGTATTCAAATAGCTGATTCTGTGGGGAACTTTTTATCCAAACCACTACACAGAACAACAGAAGTAAGTTCACCCCTACTTTCTATAACCTTCTCAGACATGGGTCTTTGACCATGTGCATAATAACTCTTTGAACACTTGATCCCTAGCTGGTAGTGCTGTTTGAGTATGTTTAGGGCATGAATTCTCTTATTAGAGGTGGGTCTCAGGTCTGATCACAAATCAGATGGTGATTTCCCTGAAGCAGTTTGTGCTGTTGTTTTACCAGTAAGCATCTCTTGTGAGCAAGTTGGTATTGTAAAACACAAGGCATAAAGCTGGGGAAGACTTTTGCTGACTTTTCTTCCCCAGGTGCCAAAATACTGACTTCCTATAGTATTACGTATGTGTGTTGTGTGTTGTGTGTGTGTTAAAATATATACACACATATCATTGAGAAAACTTTCAGGTTAGTTCTAGCATCTTAATCAAGAAGTGTGGTATCTTCAGCAATAGGATTGTCCAGTTGTGGTTAACAACCAGAAGCAATGACCATAACTTATGTAATTTGAGGAATGCCTGTGGTATCACATCTCTTTGGAGAAGTGGGCATTTTACTACTATAATGAACTGTAACATCATCTTCAGACAGTTTGGAGTACCTCTGTTCTTGAATTGTTTATATTATTTCCTTTAACTGGTTTCATGATCCTCATTTAAGTCATTTGTTCATATTCTCCATATTCATGAACCTTTTGCCATTTCAAGTTCTAGTGTTTGTTGAAAAATTTGTATGCAATTTTGATTATTTCCCCTTTTATTTCCTAATTCTTCAAAGATCTTCTCCACCTCCTTACCTATGCAATCTTATGTTCTTTCTGTGTAAAAACAAGCAGAAAAGAAACAAAACCAGCAAGAACAAAAAACAACAAACAAAAGAAACACAAAGAAACCCACACAATGAAAATCAAAGTAACCAAAACACCATACGATAAACAAAAATCAAAAAATAAAACAAAAAGTCTACTAAAATGCCAGTGAGATCATTTTCATCTTGGCTAACTACTCTTGGGCCTTTCCTTGAAGTGTGGTTAATAAACCTAGTGAGTCTCCATGTATCATTGTAGATAACTACTTGGTTAGGGGTTGGATCCTGTGCCCACTTACCCCTTTCAGTGTTGGAATCTTGTCTAAATTGAACCTTTGCAGGCCTTGTGCACTGTACCACAGTCTTTGAGTTCATATATGCATCACTCCTATGGTGTCTAGAAGACACTATTCACATGACTCCTACTTCTGGCTCTTACTATCTTTCTGCCTCCTTTCTGCATAGCTCCCTGGGTCATGAAGGATTTAATGAAAACATCTCATTTAGAATGGAATGCTCTAAAGTCAGTTACTCTGTATATTACTTACTTGTGGGTCCTTGTGTTAATTCTCATGTACTGTAAGAAGAAAATTCTCTGGTGTGTGTTGATTGATGCATTGGTTTATGGATATAGCGTCTGTCATTAGGAATTATTTTATTGCTGTGTGTCTTAACAGAGTAATTATAGCAGTAGCTTTTTCACTAGGCCCCAGTTAATCTATCTAGTCTCAGGTTCTTTGCTACATTAGCAATGATAGCTATGGGTTTCATATTACTGAGTGGGCCTTAAGTCTAACAATAATAGTGGTTGTGCTACTATTGCACTAGTGTGTTTTAAAGTCAGGTCACTATAGTAGGTCACAGGGCTTGTAGTTGAGTGATACTGATAATTATTTTTCTCTCTAGCAATGCATAGTGTATTCTGGTCCCATGAATACTAGTCAGTAGCGGTGATGTTTCTGGTTAGGTACCAAACTGATTCTTTGTTTTTTGAACATCTTTATAGTCACTGTCTTGTAATCATTGTTCTATGTATTATCTAGAAGTTGGTTTCCTCAGAGAATATTGCTAATTTCTGGAGGAGACATGTTCTTGGTTATTTATGTTGTTTGACTTTTTTTGTGATGGGTCTTAGGTATCTAGAATATGGAAGCTGGTAGTGTTTTTTGGTTTGGATATCTAGTTTCACATTTGTTGAGTGTTTCTTTGGGTTTTTGTTTGTTGTTACCTTGTCAGTTTGTGACCTGTAGCAGTGAGTTTGTCTATATTGCTTTGTGCTCCTGGTAGGTTGCATATTTCCAGCCACTGGCCCAGGAACTCTTTGGATTTGTGAATGAAAAGCACACCCACACACACATTAGCTTCTTTTTGAAGTAGGCAACTCAGTAGTTGGACTCTTAAACCCTGTCCATTTCAAAGTGGCAGGGACCAACTGAATTCTTAAGTGGCTGGTTGACTTTCTCTTCTGCAGCTCCTGCTTCCCATCCTTCTTCCCTGACTCATGGTGATCTCTCTTTTCTCTCTACTGTGTCCTAGCCTGCACAACTCTAAGGGTTCTGCTCTGTCTCTCTTTGCCCAACCATTAGCTGCTGGCATCTTTATTGATTGATCAAAAACCAACTGGGGACAAAGACATTTAGCCTTTGGACATGAAGATTCCTGATTGAATCAAAGCATTAGAAACAGTCTCTGACATGGTCCAACAAAATGGTGCTTGCTGTTTACTCTTGGGGTCACTGTGTATTGATGAGAGAATGGAGTGTCAGAAGCAGTCTCAGCTTAGCTAAGAATAGGCAATAAACCTTAGCTTAGGAGTGTTGGACTTTTCTGATTCTCAGCAAATGTGAGGCTTCAACTAGATGCCAAAATGAGAGCCTCCTTTTCATTTCCATATCTCAATATTTTCCCGTTTTTCTAAACTGCTTCTGCCTTAGGTCATGTCTGTACATTTCTGTAACTAGTATACTCAAACAAACAGTGACTCTCTAAGTGTAAAAACCACACAATAAGGAAGTCATGTTAACTGCGTAACAACCAAAATTCAGTATTCTAAGAACCAGTAGATGTTTGAGAAAAAATGAAAATATAGGATTTTGCTGTTTTGTTTCCTTAAGGTGAAGACAGATTGAAGAAGGAGGTGTTGGGTTATGGCTGCTTAGTCATGGATTCAAGTCCAGAGTGAGTACACAAGCATCCGAGAGAGCCCAGTGAAGGCACATGTCAGCCTCTGTCTACTTGAAAACCATAGCTCAAGAGGTGTGGCTTTCATCCATAGACTGCTATATAAAGTTATTCGTGGTCTGCTTGGATACAGACTCAAATGAGGCTTGAAGTAAGACTTACAGAGCATTTGATTGATTCTGAGTGAAAATTTGAGGGTTTTCTGTTAATGTAAAAAGACAAAGGATCACCTGTCTCCTGCAAGGTACAGTGAGATGACTTTAGGTTAAAGGTTGCAAATGTAATCCAGGTGGGCATAGTGGCTAAAATTAAAATAGGAGTGAATGTGTTGAGTTAACGTTCAACAGAAATTGAGGTTTCAGTCCAGTTTTTGTAGTTAACTGTGCTCTGAGAAGCTGAATTTGTTCATCTGTAGTTTAGCTCCAAACATCATACAGTGACTTACACTACTTTACTACTGGAGTTTGTTAGGGAGAAGCAGAACCTGTGTTTGAGTAAATACACACTTGCATATATTACCTGGCTTATTCTGGCTTAGTGAGGAGTCTGGTAGATTTCAAAGAACCAACTTGCTATGGAGACTGTTCCAAACTGTTGAAGCTGGGTAGAAGGCTAGAGACTTGCATGGAGACTCTGGCAGGAGTTGGAAGATCAGCAGTGTGATTCTGTTTTATCTGGAAGTCAGTATTTTGTGTTAAAGGCCTTGGCTCATTAGTTGAGGCCTACCGCTTTACCACTAGGGCAGAATTTGGTTTATTCAAAACCTCTTGATCAAGTGGTACAGAAATAATGTTTACTTGCTGTCACTGTGTCAAGGTACTGAAAATAAGGATATTTTCAATTATATAATTTTATTGGAATATGATTTTCTAATAGTATTATAAAATGATTCTACTCAAAATGTTTTCTAAAAGAGTATGTCTTTGACATATAAAGATATCTAGGATAGTACAGATGTGTGTAGTCCCAGCTCCTCAGGACTGAGGCATCCCAGTCGTGTGGACAATGGCCACCCTTCCCCATGTTTGTGTCTCATTCTCTTTGGAGGAATGCTTTCTTCAGAGCGATGCTGTTCTGCTTTGCTGTGTTCATATAATATTGCTTTCAGTTTGGACAGGTGCATGGCTATGATTATTCTTGTTACTATGATTATTAAGTCAGAATTTGCAGACATTAGCAGTCGACTGTTCTCTGTAGATGAGATTGCTTTGACTAAGAGAACAGAACATTCCTGTTGAAGTTTGATGCTTGTTATTTTATTAAGAGATAAGTATTTTTGTTTGTTTTTCTTAGTCTGTTGGTATCAGAAGGGCTCATTGCAGAATGCAAACATATTATCATTTTATTAAAACATTACTTGTAAATTTAAACTGTATGAAAACTGACTGAATCATTGTAGACAGAGCTCTGATTACTCAGTTGCTCAGGGTCAGGATAACCTTTTCCTGCCCTCTGTGCTTGTTTCCTATAATGTCTCAGCTTTCTAGACACCATTTGAGCCCTGAAAGAGCTGTCTGTCTCCTTCTTTTATCTGAATCTAACTATTTTATGAAAGAGGAACAAGAAAACAGACTATTACATTGTGAACATCAGTAATGGCTTGACCTTACAGTACACATAAGTGCCAGTTCCACTGTTAAACTCACTGCCTACTGTGGATGCAGGAACTAAAGCAAGGGAGGTTAGGTGTTGGCTCTTGCACATACAGCTAAGGTGGTGGCAGTTGCATTTAAGTCCCCCTGAGCTCTAATAGACATGCCCTGTCTGTTAATCTATGATATCAGAAGACACCAGTGACTCTTCTCACCTTGTAGCACACTGCCTTCTGTTCTATTTTACTGTTTTCATTGGCAAACTACCAAATACTAAATGTCAGTGGTTTTGAATAGGAAGCCATTTGCATTTTGAATTCTTCTTTTTGTTTGAGTGAATCCAGTTAATTCATCTTTCAGGACTTATTAAAACTTTGGGAGAACGAGGCACAGATAAGTACTTAGGTATTTAAAATGTGTTGCTGTGACACATCTGGATTTTTAACTACCAGAGATATATTTGGGCAAGGGACCCTGACTTAGACATTGGTTTAATAATTCTATGAGTCTTCCTTAGATCATTTAGCAGCAGAACAGAGTCAAGGTAGTCCAGGTCTGCCTGTTGGTATCTTCATATGCTCTAAGTACTAACTGCTCCCAGTCACACTTACCTGTTCTATACTGACATCATTACAGAACTTTTCAACTATGTATGAGCGTATGTTGGATAGGTTTTTTTTTTTTTGTTTTTTGTTTTTTTTTTTTTTTGTGTGATATTCCTTAAATTGAATGATGAAGATAGACTTGTCACTTAGCACAGTTTGATTTTGTACACAGAATCAGGATCTGTATAGTGTGTCTTTTCAATAAACAGTTCAGCCTTCTAGTGTAAGGCTAAATTTGCAGGAATTGTATCATGAGGGCTAGTTTTCCAAGCAGCATTTCTGGTTATTCTGGGTCACACTGTTCCTCTCTTTAGAGTTTGATTGTTCTATAGGAGTGTCCTGAAACTAGGTGTGCAGACATTTGCGGAGATCCCCAGTACACTACAGATACAAACACAAACATATGTTATCTAAGTGAAATGTTTATTTTATAAAAAAATGTGTGACCTTTGAAACATTTTACATGCTCCTTTTGATTTTTCTTTTCTTTAACGGATCTGAAGCATCTTTCCCAACCTCAATGGTAATACTTGCAACTGAAAATGCTAATACACTAGTATCATTTTAACATTTTAAGTGTAATTTTTTCATTGGTAATAAATCATTTATACTATCTTTCATACAAATCCTGTTTTTATTTTTTGAACTTAAAAAAAAGTACAGGCTTAGATACAGAACAAAAGACTATCATGACATCATCAAGTCATGACAGCACAAAATTGATGAATTCCAGTTATGTTGCTTGCAGAGGATATGTTCAACTCTGATTCCAGAGGATCAGTTTATCTTCTTTTGTCTTGCTGTGATGTGAAAACTAGTTCCTGCTTAGAGAGAAACACTGAGCTGGAGTGAACTGCGTTGGAATCCTCTCTTCTCTTTTGGGAAGATCATTTTGAGACTATATCATATGGAATCCAGTCTAGGCCCACCTCATTACATATCGTAGGATGGCCTTGGCTTTCCAATCCTACATTCACATCTCATGTTCGTAGATGGAATCCAGTCTAGGCTCAATTCATTAATATAGCCCAGGATGGCCTTGCTTTCCAATCCACTCATTCACATCTATGTTCGTAGGATGGAATCCAGTCTAGCGCTCAATTCATTATATAGCCCAGGATGGCCTTGGCTTTCCAATCCTACATTCACATCTCATGTTCTGGGATATTGGTGTGTGCTACCACATCCAGTTTGTGTGGTGCTATGAACTGAACCCATGACTTTGCTCCTTCGACAAGTCCTTGGTATATGAAGTAGGGCAAATGAGGATACAGGTCATTTTGATATAATAGTTGGTTGTTTAGCATATATATTTTCTATCAATTGTAGATTTTTTATAATTAATTATGTATATATTTCACTATAAATTATTCCTGGAACTTTGCACTAAGCACAAATCAAAAAAAAAAAAAAAAAGAAGGAATTCATGTCATTATAATTTGTTCCCACTTTAAACTTTACAGAAAATAAAGGACCTGTTGAGACTTCTGCAACTCAGTATTTCATTGTTGTGCAGTTAGCTGGTAAATACTACTCTCCAGAATGATTTCTTTGATAGATTCCCACCACATAGTATGTCTCTAGATTTCGTATCCTGTTAGTCTAAATGATGCAGGTAAAGTCATAGTGGTCCTGATGTGTGTTGAAATTCCTTGGAATATCTCAGAGAAGACATTTTGGTTGGTGCTTTATTATTACCTAATAATGTGGATCATTCTTGACACCAGTATTTGTCCCACGCTATAATGCGAGGGGTGGTGATAGGTTTTAGTATATCATCATATAATGCAACTTACTAGTATGTCTTTATTTATTTAACTTCAACAGTTTTTTAAAATATCATAATCAGCCTCTGAATAGATTGAGCAATTAATAGAAGAAAAAGTTACAAAGAATTTAAAGCAACGTGGACATATTTTTTAGCTATTTCCTATTAAGCAGCAGAGTTAATAGGTAACTCATGTCATACAGTGTTTCAAAGTTCTGGGATTAACTTTAATCCAATTCATTTCCCCAAGTGCAGGTATTTAACATAGTTGAGAAGTGGTAGTATATTAGTGGCTAATTATGATGTCTCTAGTACAAAACAGAATTTGACTTCTGTCATTCAGTTCTGTGTCCTTGGAGCCTATGGGCTGCTCAGTCATTTCCAGTACCAAACATACAGTGAGTTTAAACATCAGAAAATTCTCATAACTGTAGAATCTAAAACTCTAGAACCAGGTTACAAGAAGGGTGTATCCTGGTGCCTTTTGTTCTGGTTTAAAGCTACCATCTTCCCTTATGTCTATACATGGTGCCTCTCTCTGTATACATTGTGTGCAAATTTCTCTTTCTGTAAGCCCACAGTAAGACTGGGTTAAGTTCACCACTGTTAGATGTTTAGCGCGTGTAGCAGCTTGGACAGATGACGCCAGGCCAGAGGGTTCCACAAA
Organism: Mastomys natalensis; assembly: GCA_021653895.1. Lineage (NCBI taxonomy): Eukaryota > Metazoa > Chordata > Mammalia > Rodentia > Muridae > Mastomys > Mastomys natalensis. The sequence goes on along the minus strand of JAJTUV010001320.1, from coordinate 145,248 downwards.
GGAAATATTTATTTAGGACAGAGGGAACGAGAGGACAGAGAGAGAGAGAGAGAGAGAGAGAGAGAGAGAGAGAGAGAGAGAAGAGAGAAGAGGAGAGAGAGAGGTGGAGGTGGAGCCGGGCATGACCTATGGAGAGAGGGGGAAGGGAAGGGGGAAAGGGCAGAGAAAACCTGCAGGTGACGTGGGATCCAGGAGCAAGAGAAGAGGAGGGGCTAGACAGACCCTTTTTAACTGTAGGGAGGAGCATACCTGGCCTTTGCCTGGTAACTATGGAGGTGGAGTTTGACAGAATACTAACAACCACGGATCTCATTTTAACTTAATTCCTTCATTGTAGACTCTCAAATATCATTAACTGGAGTAGTGGCTCTGGTTTACGACACCCTTGATGGCTGAACAACTCTTTCACAAGACCATCAGAAAACACAGATATTTACATTACAATTCATGACAGTAGCAAAAGTATAGTTATAAAGTAGCATCAAAAGTAATTTTGTGGTTGGGGGGTCACCACAATATGAAGAATTGTTTAAAAGGTTGCAGCATTAGGAAGGTTGAGACCCCTGAGCTAAAGTCTGAGGTCTTAGTGGTAGGGTTTCAACTCATGAATTTGGGGCATTAGGGTTATGATTTATTTTATAACAGATTTTTAGATCTGCCTGATTTGCAAAATAAGTTAATAGACATACATTCTGTGGCTGTTATGAACATCCCAATAGAGGATATACTCAAGGTGTGCAGCAGTTAGTCTGGGGTCTGGTGAGTGTGATCTTCCCTACCATAGCCAAAGCCTCTTTTTACTGAAGGCTTGCTTCCTGGGACACCATTCATCAGAGACCAGCAGTCTGGCTTCCCTTCTGACACCAGTGGAGAACCAGACTTGCTGCTATTACCACAATCTATGACTGTGCGGGGACAATAGAAGAGGGTGGGGACAGTAGCAGAGTGTGGGAACAGTAGCAGACAGCTTTTTTTTTTTAAACAAAGAACATTTATTCTAATTCTTCCTGCTCGCCTTTTTACCTTTCTGTATTCCTGCCTATTGCAGATAATAGCGGCTTTGTAGAAAGGAAGATGAAATGAATTACCCCGTAGATAAGCTTTATTAGAAGAATTACTGCATCTCAGCCTGCAGTGTGAGGACAAGCATTCAGGTCCAGATAAGAATTTTATTGTGAGCTCTCAGGGATAGTGTTGATGGGGTCAAGAAGGGACAGAGTCTCAGTTCTCCTCAGCTCTGAAGGACAAGGAGACTTAACACAATGGGATCCTGAAGGGAAAGGTAGACCCATCAGATCAAAGGAACAAAAGACTTCTTGCTCTCAAAGGATTTCAAGGGCAAGCTGGGGAGGTGGTTAAGTTCTGTACCCTGTAACCTAGCCTAGTGTAAAAGTCACAAGACACTGATAAAGTAATAATTCTAGCTTGTCTTGGGTTTAGGAGCAGATGGCCTGCACCTGCCAGAGGGAGGGAGTGAACTCTGGGGAAAATGCAAGGTTACTGAAACACTCCTCAGCACTGTCCAGGGAGTCTGTAACCTGATCCACCCTTCCTGCCTTCTGTCCTGCCCTTCACCCCCTTGAACTTTCAATCTTTGTACTTTTTTTTCTACCTTTTAATTAAACAACAACAATTTGCTATAATTTAGCTAGAATGGTCCTGATTAAACTCATAATCTTCCTGCATTAGCTTCCTAGGTTTTTCTTTTGACCTCTGTGAACTTCAGACATACATGGGATACACAGATAGACTTAGAAGTAAAACACTAATACACATAAAATAATACATCTAACACAAACATCAAAACATATGTCCTTAACAGATTCTGGGCAAAGTGGATGGAGAAGACAATATATGAGTTTTGTGTTCAGGGTATTTGAGCGATCTGTGGTCATCAAATCATTGTGCATACATACTGTCAATGGCTGTGCAAGGCTTGTGAGCTTCTTGATTTCTTGTCCTGCCCAGGAGCTTTTCCAGTATGATATATGCACACCAAGAGTAATGTCTCCATATTAGGGTCAGGAGACAAGAGATATATGGCATTGTACAGGGAGTAACTATAAAATCAGTGTCAGAGCACCAAGTAGAAGAAATAACCAAGTACTGCTGCTGCTTTTTCCATAATTCAATGTGCATGAAAGGACTTAGTCTTTTGTGAGTACTAGCTATCCCTATCATTTTTAACTCTAATGAAAACTGGTAAGTTTCTTTTGTGCTAGTGTTGTGATAAGTTATTTCAGCTCTAAGGAATTAAATATTTTTCAAATATCTGCTGTGTCTTTTAGTCATTATAAGTGTTATTTGCTTTAAAAAACATCCCTGTTACTATCATGTGCTGTCACAGTCACAGTTCATGTCAAATTACAGTACTCCTGGTTCTCTAGTGGAGTAAGGTACATTGTCTCTGATGTACCATAACAAAGTAGATAGTAGATAGCCCATCTGTTGAGAAAAATATTGGTGCTTGTAGACAGTCCAGTGATTATTAAATTCATATAAAGTATGTGTTTTAGCTGGGGTTACTATTGCTGTGATAAAACATCATGACCAAAGACAACTTGGGGAAGAAAGGGTTTATTTCACTCATAGTTCCACATAGCAGTTTATTATGAAAAGCAGTGAGGACAAGAACTCAAGGCAGGCTGGAATCTGGAGGCAGGAGCTGATGCAGAGGCATTAGAGGGGTCTTACTGACTTATTCCCCATGGCTTGTTTAACATGCTTTCTTGTAGAACCCAGGACCACCTGCCCAGGGATAGCTCTACTCACATAAATCTAAAAACTTCTATGCAGTCTTATATACAGACTCATTCTACTGAGACATTTTCTCATCTGAGGTTCACTCTCCTTTCCAGTGACTCTAGCTTGTGTCTAATTGATATAAAACTAGCCAGCACAATGTATGTTTCTATAAAGACAAAAAGAGTTTATTACTCAAAAAATATGCCCAGTTCATATAGAGCATTAGCTGGTGATTTCTATGGCTGGAACACCACTAACCGGCCAAACTATTTATCTTCTATCGTAATGAAACAGATGACACCATTAAGATGTAAGTTGCTTCAGAATGGAGGCTGATTATAACAAAGCAAAGCAAACCAGACAAACAAAAACCAAATATAAAGCATTATTAGAGGACTGGAACTTGGAGTTTCATCTAACTTTGGGGAAGAAACAAAGGGCTGGACTTGAGTTTGACCTATGATTATAAGTGTGTGCTGGGAAACTTCTGGATTGGTGAACACACCAAAGTGTAAGTCAAATAAGTGGAATTAGATGGGGCATGAAAACTCTGTGGCCCCTAATGTCACCCCTGTATGCCCTTCCTATTTTGCAGTCTTTATGGTAAGCTGTTAAAAGTAAGTAAATTGTTTTCCTGAGTTCCATGAGCCATTTTAGGAAACCCAAGGATGTTTCCTGGGAACCTATGATGTACAGCTGTTTAGTTAGAAGGAGGCCTCACTTGAACTGGTGCCTGGCATTTGAAGTGGGGCAGCAATGTGGATCAGAGCCCTTAGCCTGGCTGTTTGTGCCAACTTTCAGTAGTTATTAGCTGAATGAAAATGTTGAACATCTAATTGGTGCCTGAAAAATAGAAGATTAATTGGTGTGAGAAAACTCCATTTAAAGTTTGAAACCCTAGAAGAAAAAAAATGTATGAATGATCCATAAAAGTGAACTTGAACAATTTTCACTGACCACAAAATAATAGGTATATTTATTCTTCAAAGTTCAAGGATTAATACATATCTTGTTAGGGATTGGAGAAACACAGAATTTTATAATTAGTTTACCTTTCTCTGAAGTTCTTTACAATTCAATTTTTAACAAATAAAATGAAGACCTTTCATTCTAAGTTGCTTCCACTGCCCTTCCACTGGAGTTCCAGGTAGCCATCTTCCATCATGGGAAACACAACAGCCTCTCTGCCTTGTCTGCTCTCTTCATTCTGGGTCAGTCTATAGATTTTTATACCTTTCTAGTTTCTTTTTTAGTTGTCTTTATCTTCCCTATACATTTTCTGTTGTACTTTTAAACTGATAGCATTTAATTTTCATATTCTTGGCAGGAAAGAACAAGTTAGTACCCTGTACCAGAACATCAACCTTGTGGAGCCAAGACTAATCCAGCCATATGAACGCGTGATAAGGAACTTTCTCCGTGAGATCAAACTCCAGAGCACAGAAATGGAAAACTTGGCCATTGCAGTGAAGAGGTATCAAACTGCTTCCTTCCTAAGGACACATAAGGTCCTTTAACTTGTTCTGTGACCCAGAGGGCAAAGGGATTGAATGACACAATCATATTATGATGCAAGTAGACTTCCTGAACTTTAGGAATCTAGAACACTCTAGAATATTCCACACAGGGTAAGTTTTGTCAGGTAGTAATTGCAGGGTCAAACCGCAATCTGTTGGTAGATCATTGCCATCCTATGATGTCAATTCCTCAGAATTGATAATTTTATCCTGAAAAATTCAGAAAAATTTCTATCCTGCTACTTGACATAAACAGATGCTAGGGCCTTATAGGATACAGGGTTCTCCAAGGAAGGCAGTGAAGTGGGGTATAGAGTTGGTGATGAGGACTAAAGCTGCTTTACCTTTGGCAAATCTTCTATTGGTGATTAGTAGCCAAAAGCTGTTTACTTCTGGCAATTCTTTTGTCTTCTTCAACTCTTTGAGACTTCCAGTGATTTGACTTCTGCTGATAGCAACAGGGGATTAAGAAAAAAAGACTTAATTACTTGAACTCTTTTCTTTCTGGCTCAAGGGCCCCTTTCTGGCCAGAGGAGAGGTTTGGAGTTTATTAACTCTTTGTGAGCCAGAGAGAAAAGGAAAGAAAGAAGAGAAGTTAAGCACATATAGACACACAGAGACACACAAATACATAGGTTACAGCTCTTGCTGAGCAGGTGAGGTGCCCAGGCTAGCTAGCAAATAGGGAGGGTCCATGACAGAAGCTCTCGGACAATGAGATGATTTTCATATACCTTTCCTTCTGAGTTAGGCTAAATATGTACAGTTTGGGTAGGTTAAGGTTTGGCAGCAGGTAACCCCTATTGGCTTGGTCTGAGAGTTTGGGGATGCCTCATCTGCATGTCGGAGAGCCTGGGGCCTACTCCTACGTGGCCGTAGACCTCTCTGTGGGAGGGGCTGTGGAAGGCTGAAGCTGAGAGAGCCAGGGACCCAGGAACAGAGCTGAACACCTTCCAAAGCTCATTCAACCAGGAACCCTACTGTCTTCATAGCTCCACAAGAACCATTCCTGAGAGTGCTCCTTCCACTTTAGCCTACAATGTGAAGATTATATAAAAGAAATTTAAAATTAGAACTAATTGTCTATCACTGTAAAGTTCTTTCCTTTGTCTAGGTTTGTCACTCAGTTGTGGAAACAATATTTTCAGATTTTTCTGACAGTCTTCTAGAAACTTTCTGACTTTAGTTACTGTTTGTTTCAGCCTGATATTTAATCTCTTTTAGTTGTTTAATGTCATTTTACATTCAAGTAGTCACATTGACAACCTTAGTTTATTATATAGATGGATTGGTAAATATCATAAACAGCATATCTATAACATGAAGCTTGATGTTTTGAGTTTTTCTTCACAGTTTAGTTCAAGTGGACAATGCATTTTTTGAATTTCAGAGCCCAGGACAAGGCGGCCATTCAGCTAAGTGAGTTGGAAGAGGAAATGGATCAAAGGATTCAAGCTGTGGAAAATGAGACCCGGAAAGATGTGAGTTTGTGGATTGGCGGTTGATTCATTTGGCAGATCTTCAGGGAGATCTTTTCTTGTAGAGCTACAGGCGCTTCTCTTGGTGCTAAGGTGTGGGGACAGCAAGCCTCACTATTTAGTACTCTATGTAAAAATGTCAACATTCTGGATTTTGAGCAGGGGATAGATTTTTTCATAACCAGAAGTGTTTTGTGCTCATGAATTAAAGAGGTACAGAGATGTTAACCAAGTAATCGAAGGATGTTCCACATGAGGCATGGCATGAAATTCAGTGAGTTGGAAAGGAGTCAGCTTTCATGGGAAGGGAGAGGACTCTTTGAAAAGAATGTCATGGAATGTAGGGCTAGAGGACTGTGAGTCGGCTTTGGTGAGAAGATGACTGCACATCTATCTATAGATTGGTCTCACTACCCAACTTTAAATCTCTATTGCAGTTAGTTTAAAATCTGGCCTCATAACTGTCATTTTTATTATTGGAGGAACTCTTAAGTTGAAAGCATTATCGTTAGTGATTTCCCTAGAAAGGTATGTTTCTCAGTATAAAAATATATTTGGGCAGCTGATGTTTGCTGAAGGTAGAAAATATACACATTTCTCTGAGTAAATAATATTAGGACTTAAATTTTATTTTGATGCTGAGAGGTAATAGGAGTGTAGATCTGAGTGCTGGTTCTGACACACTTAAGTCTATATTCTGAGTTCACCCTTATCAAGGTCAGGTGGCAATGGTAAACTAATCTCTTGTCAGTCAAATTTACAGAACAGTCCTACCACCTACCAGCCTCAAGGAGGATTAATCATCCTGATGTATATGAAGTACTGAGAGCTTTTGTCTGATAAGCACAACCATGGCTGCTCTGATTTCTTTCTGTGCCTTTGTTGTTTCCTTTCAGATAATTTACCTTACTTGTCTTTATACATCCTTAGATCCCTTTAAGTATCTTTATATGTTATATCTCTTTTCATAAAAATATATTTATTAATTCTTTGAGAATATCATACAATGTATTTTGATCATCTTCAAAATTTACATTTTAGCACAGTCCAATTATGTTTAGAAACAGTAAATTCATTTTTAGCCTTCCTTAAAACTCTATTCCACTGTTGAATCTATACTTCCAGTCATGGATCAAACAGTTCTCATCATCACATATTATACTATGACCATCACTCCTTGCTTCCAGTGCCTCCCAAATCAATTGTTGGGATAATAACATGGCTTCTACCCCTTAGAATTTCATGCTTTGCTAATGACAATATCTTCTTATTTTGCTGGCTTCATTCTAGAAGTCAAAAACAAACGTATATCACATATACCTTCTTTTCTGTATTCTACTTGTAGCCAGTCAGTTTCTATGCATGTAAATCCTGAGACTTTAGCATGCCAGTCAAGGACTTTTCTGCCAGCTGAACGTTTTGGCATTGGAAAGAGCTGTGCTTGCCAGCCCTTCCCAGTACCAACCTCACACCTTTAATCATGTTTTCTCTGGATCACAAATGCTGGTTCATTGGAGACTTTCCCTAGCTTTCTCCAGTCACCATGGCATCCTTCTGCCTCCTGGACTCTTCATCCTGTATAGCTACCTCCCAGTGGCATCACTTCACTGTTTGTGAGTCTATTTTATTCCAATTGTTTCTTTATCTTGGTGATTTTTTTAATTTATTATCTTTTACTTTTTTGTGTAGCACTGGCTGTCTTGGAACTGACTCTGTAGTCCAGGCTGGCCTTGAACTCAAAGTGAGTTCAGGATTAAAGGTTCGAGCCACCACTGCCCAGCTGTCTTGGTAATTTTTTTCAGATTTTTCTATTTTCCTAAATTCTGCAAAATTGAGTTTCCATCTAGTACCAATTTCTGCATCTAGTTCTCTATCCAAGGGACTCTCTTTTCCCCATGACTTTTTTTTGTACATGAAATGTTCATTATTTTCACTGTAACATCTTTAGTCACTTACAATTTGTGTTCAGTAAACTGTACTTATATAAGTTATAAGAATATGGCATGTGTGGGCATAAGTGTGTGTGTGTGTCTATGTGTCTGTGTGTCTGTTGTGTGTGTTGCCATCTCTGTCTTTGTCTGGCAACTATTCTTTAAATTTTTTTGTCACTATAGGTTCATTTCAAGTTTTAAAACTATATCAAAAAAAATCTTACACTATGTGTTATTTATTCCCTGGCTTTTCAGCATAATTATTGTGAGACTTAGCTATGTATCAGCAGTCATTTATGTTATAGTAAAGTAGTCACTTTAAATTGTATAATATGAAACATGGTGCATGTTCTTACATCTGTTAATATTTCAGTTACCTTCAGTTTTTGACTAGTATAAAATGTTGTGAGTACTCATGTATGAAAATTTATGTAGGCAAATTCTTTTTTATTTCTCTTTAGAATTCTTAGAGTAGAATAGTTTGTTCTCTCTGTGAGTATGTTTCCTTCTGTTAGATACTGGTGTACACTGTACAACCAAAAGTGAGAGTGCTGTCCTTTCTTTACACTGTAGGTAGGTGGAAGAATCTGGAAACAATTCCCTAATGACTAACCTGCTGAGTATGAGTTAATGTGCTTATTTTCATATACATACATTTGTGTGTATCTGCTTTGATAAAATATGTTGCTAATTAAAAACATAAATTTTTATTGCTGAACTTGAGTTTCCTTAAATTCTCAGAACATACCTTATCTGATTCTTGATCTGTAGTCATTTTTATCCAGTTCTCACTTTTATTATTCTTCTAAGAGACTTGTTGAAAAATAGAAAAATCTACTATCATGAAGTCAGAGTGTTCCCCTTTGTGGGCCATGCTTTCAGTGATGTAATTAACACTCTGACTGAGCCAAGGTATCTCCTTTGATATAATTTATGTTTTATACTCTCAATTCACTTTGTATATGGTACAATGTACACTCTCAGCTTACTTTGTACATGATACATGTATATAGTGCCATATCTGATCATTGTTTTCTTGTTTTTCTATCTAATGATTCTAGTACTGTTGAAAACAGCATTTGTTTGTCCATTTTGTGCTGCACAACACTTGTGTTCTGCCCAAGCCAGCTAGTTGTGTTTGTGTAAGTTTGCTCTGCCCTGTGTTTACAGCTGTTGCTTCATAGTGAATCTTCAAGTCCAGAGGTTTCAATCCTTATTTTCATTCCTTTACAGAGTTACTATGCCATTTTTACTTATTTAATTTTCATAGAATCAACTTATATTGATGTTTAAAAGCAAATCTAAAAAAAAGAAATCCCACTAAGTATTTGACTTCCAGTTATCTACAGGTTAGGGTAGTACACTGACATTGTAGCAGCACTATGTACTCTCTACAAAGGAACTATTTTCTAGATCTTCCTCCTCAAAAGAGTTTGATAGTCTGTAGTATGCAGACACTACATGTGATTTTTCATAATTATTCTATTTTGATGACATTGAAAACATTTGGGATTTTTATTTCTGATTGTTAGTAGTAAATCTGTGGAAAAGTAAAATATTAGTATTTATAATTAGTGTATACATACACATACATACGTGTGTGTGTGTGTGTGTGTGTGTGTGTGTGTGTGTGTGTATACATACACATGAGTAACTTCTGATGGATTCCAGCAAGTTTTCTTGGTTGATAACAATCTATGAACAAAGAAAATTTTATTTCTCTTATGAATGATGTTTTCTTGTCTCACTATGATATATTCCATCTGTAATGTTGAATTTAGTTTGCTGAATTATATTTGTGTATATAATTATAGCTCATTGGAGAGATAATTGTGTAGTTTTTGTTGTGCTGGGATGACCTGCCAAGGAACAAGTGTACAAGAATTTGTGAGACTGGAATTGACTGTTTTTCTGGCATTATATTTATGTACATAGGAGGTAAGCACTCACTATCCAGTTAGGTGGTATTTCATAGCACCATTTATCTCTGCTGGGGCTAATAATTTAGTGCAAGGCCTAGGAGTCTGTAGGAGTTAGGCATTATTTTTCTTTTATAAAAGATATCATAAGTCATTGGATCAGATGACTAGCTAGCAGTTAGGGCCTGGTTATTGGCAAGTGGGAGATTTTTATTTTTATATTTTGGTCTTTGCTTTTGGTCAATGATGTCACTCTTATTAAGAAAATAAAAGAGGTAGCAGAAAAGCAATTATTCATATCTATCATTTAATACTGCATTGCTTTTTTTACTTAATGTATTTTGGTGTTTACTAAGATTTTCTGCATTAAACATCAATATTTTTATTACTTTTTACAAAAAGTTTAAAATAAAATTACATTGTTTACTCCTTATTTTTTGTCTGTCAAACTCCTACCATGTCCTCAATTCTCATTTTCTCCCAAATTCATGGCCTCTTTTTCTTTGTTACTGGTTCATACATATACATAAATATATGTACAACTATGTGCATAAATACAACATGCTCAGTCTGCTTAGTGTTGCTTGTATGTATATGATTTCTGACCTGCTCACTTGGTTTTGAACAGTTAAAGAGCTAACCCCTGGGGAAGGTTTATTCTCTCCTCTCATCATTCCATTGTAGTTTTTATTTAGAGCTAGGGACCCATGAAATTTCCCCTCTTACTTTAGCATGCTTATTGGTGATAGCTTCTCTTGTCTTTCCAAGAGACATGGTTTCAGCAGATTACTAGTTTTCTGAGTTTTTCAATATTTCATTTACCTCTTCTAGATGTTCCCTGTGCCTTACATTCATTAGTTGTGTTATGCCTGTATACATTGTGACTGAGTACCCTACAATTAACTTTCCTTTGTATTTTGACCAGTTGTGGCTTTCCATACTATATTGTTCTTGAGCTGTTCTTTGATGGTGGAATATGCTGTGGGGTCAGTAGCTACACTTTTTGTTGTGTAGTAGGATGAGTGTTTAGAATCAATCATGCTGGGTTAGTAAAGCGGTAGTAATAGGTTCTCACCTAAGGTCCATGACCTCACTAGCTTTGGGTAGTTGGATAAGTCTCCAGTATAAAAATAGATTTCTTTTAGGTTGAGTGGCCCTTGAGTACAATTAGACAGTGGTTGGTTACCACCAACATGTGCTTGCCACAATTGTACTCTTAGAGATATCATGTCCTGCTGGTCATTGTTGTATAAAGGCACAGTTGAAAAGGATTTTTGGTTCCTTTCCTCTTTTGGCAGCTTCTGTAGCACTTTCTGGTAGTAGAAAAGTTATTCTCCAGGGAAGAAAATTTTTGATTAAAGTCATGTGTAGACAGTACACAGTATCCTTCTTCAGCAGTAGGTAATTTAATAATACTCTGGGAGGCAAGCAAGTGCAACACAATCGTCTATATTGATTTTGGAGTCTCTTGGACTCCCTTGGTTGGAAAAAAGGTCTTTTCTTTCTAATGTTGGGGATTTTTTAAATCTATGGCTCTTGTGGAGAGCATTGCCAGGCCAAGTGACATAGTAAAGTTTTAAATGTTATCTGTATATGAATATATATACATATATATTTATTATATGGTACTTTTTGTTAAATAAAGAATGATTCCTTGTATTTCTCAAAAACGCTTAGTGTTGTTTTTCCCCTTACTTCCTTACTGTATTGACTTCCTTTCTTTTCTCTGATTAAAAAGACCACTATTTTTTGGTATTTTTTCTTCTATTTTCTCTTTTATGTCACTTATTCACTGCTATTTCCCTCTCTAGGAACAACTTTTACTTGTTGGTTCATTTTTACTTTCCTGCTTTCTATGGTTACCTTAGGCTATGTACTCACATCTGATGATTTGGATATTGGAACTGTAGATGAGAGTGAGCATATACATTTGTCTTTCTGAGTCTCGACGACCTCAATATAGCCTTTCCTACATTCACCCACATACCTACAGATTTCATGATTTAATTTTTTTGGTATCGAATCACGTGTATGAACCACATTTTCCTTATCTATTCCTCAAGTGAGGGACATTTAGGTTATTTACTTTTCCTTCCTATTGTGATTAGAGCATCAATGCACATAAATGAGCAACTATCTGTGGGGCTGATAAATCCCCAACATTAGTAATAAAAATATTAGGTGTATGCCAAAGATTGTATAGTGATGCATGGGTTATGTGGTAGAATTATTTTATCTGTTTGTGAATTCTCTGTGCGGATTTCCATAGGGGCTACAATACTTTGCAATCCCAACAACAATGAATGAGGGCTCTCTTTTCTTTATATCCTCTCTAGCATTGGTTGTTTGGTTGTTTTGTTTATTTTAGCCATTTTTCTGGAGTCTGAAGAAATCTAGAAGTTGTTCTGAATTGCATTTTCCTAATTTCTAAGGATGGTGAACATTTTAAAATAATTTCTAAGTTAATATATTTTTGAGAACTCTGTTCAGCTATATAACCCAGTTTCTGAATGTGTCTTTTTGTTGATTTTGTTTTTTGAGTCTGTACCAATGTGCTGAATGTCAGAAGCAAAAAAGGAGTTCTAATTGTCTTTTGAGCTGACTTTTGATCATTTTTGTAGATGGAGGAACCTCTACTTAAGCCACCACTTGACTGTTTTGGGACCTGCAAGTTGGTTCAGTAGGCTTTACTCTTAACTTTGGCATTCAATTAACCTTTGCTTGGTGAAGCTAATTCCAGTGCAAGACATTTTGTTTTGCAAACAGATATTTTTATTTTGTATGTAAAATATTTTGCTTGCATATATATCTGTATACTGAGTGCATGCCTGGTGTCCATGGCAGCCAGAAGAGAGCATCAGATTCCCTGAAACTTCAGATTCAAATCGTTGTGAGCTGCCATATGGATTATGGGAATCAAACTCTGGTCCTCTGTTGGAGCAACTGGTGTTCTTAAACTGCTGTGTCATCTCTCCAGCCTGGATACTTCGATTTTTTGATATCTATGTTGACTCTATAGGAATGACCAGGGGAGTTCCAAATTAATGCTAAATGTCAAATAGCTATAAGATTAGAATAGGAAATATTCTACTGGTCAATAGTAAACAAGAATGTATACAGGTTGACTATTTTTTATAATCAACAAGGATTTAATTATGCCAGGGCTGACCTTAAAGGAATGTCTTCAGATAAACGTCTTGGGAAAATAAACTCATACTTAATATGACACTAACAGAGAAGGGGTAAGTTTGGGCCATACTTTGTGGAATGTGTTACACTTTTTTTGTAAGAATATAGCTCCTGATAAGACAATCACCAATGCCATTGATAGATTGATTATCTACCCTCCCCAATGAATTAACAACAGCAACAAAAATAATTAAAAGAATATCAAAAAGGACCATTATAAGATTAAAAGATAAAAGAAAGAGGGATTTGAAAGAAATAAACTGTTATTGCCTATTTTCTGTTGAACTTAGAGTTCAACAGAGTTATAGATAACTAGGAGAATGGGTGCTTGCTGCCAGCTGTCCAGTGGCACCTGTTCATTTCAAAACTGAGAGTTGAGAAGTTACACATAGTTTGCTAGGTGACTGAATCAAGGTGAGAAAAGGGAGCAGTCTCCAGCTTTAAATTATTCACTAGAAAATGCTTTGGGCCTTAAACCAATTAAGACAGTGCATTTGGTAAGGAGGCAAGTCATGGGTGAAGAGGACAGGAATTTCTCATAATCTGGTTACTTAAATAAAAAAAAAATAAGTAGAAATCACTGTGTTGAGCCTGATCATCACAACAGCCATTTTTTCCTTTTCTCTGTTAGTGGATTATTAAAAACCTGCTTTGTTTTCACTGGCGTCTTTTTTTTATTACCTTATGTCCAACAAATTGTGATCTAGCCTGACCTGGCTTAATCTTCTGGCCAAGGACCATAAATTTGTTTTGCAGCTTCAAGGAGGAGGGGACAACTTTTTTTTTTTAAATCAACTTTGTCCTGCAAACACACTGTGTGTGTGTGTGTGTGTGTGTGTGTGTGTGTGTGTGTGTGTGTAGGGGGTGAGAGAGTGGATTGGTTTGCTTTTCCCTTGTTGCTACAGGTGCCTCTCTGTCAGTTCTTTGTCAGAAGGACAGACTACTGGGGGACTCCCTTTGGGGACAGAGAAAGGCAGCTAATGGATCTGTGACATAAAAGTCCTGTATCAAAAGAGAGACATGGAATCATTATTACCTTTTATGAAACCTTTATATATTATTTAATTTTTCTGGGTGAGTCTGTTTTCCTATATGTAGCCAGCAGCCCGAGAAGTTTCCAGTCTTCCATCACAGTTGTCTTTTATAAATTAATCCCTCTCCTCCCCAAGCCCATTCCTTCTACCTCAGTGAGGATTTCTGAATAGAAGTCTTTAGGCCTCCTGATGTGCCATTCTGTCACTGTCTTCTACAGGGAAATTTAACAGGATACATCAGAGTGCAACATACAATCTCATGCTGTGTAATGGTGTCGCAGCTGCATGTTGTACAATGAATGGCCTCATCATTATTGCCAGCTGATGTTGTAACCACCTTATTTGGTGTAAGTAGGTGTAAGTGCATTTCACCATGTTTACTTGAGAAGAAAAAATCACTCAAAATATTTCTCAGACTGAACCTTGTTAAGGAACTCTACAGCCTATTACAATTTCTGTGTACTTTGCATAGATTTTTTGTTTTTATTCATTATTTTATTTATTTATATTTCAAATGTTGTCCCCCTTTCTGGTCTCCCCTCTGCAAAGCCCCCTTTGCTTCTATGAGGTTGCTCCCCAGCCCCCACCCACTCCCAGCTAACCCTTACAACATCCCCCTTCACTGGTCCAACATGCCTCTACTAGACCAAGTACCCTCCCATTGATGCCAGATAAGGCAGTCTTCTGCTATATATGTTGTGGGAGCCATGGATCCACGCATGCATACTGTTTGGTTGGTAGTTCAGATCCTAAGAGCTCTGTGGGGTCTGGTTAGTTGATACTGTTGTTCTTATGGGGTTGCAATTCCCTTCATCTCCTTCAGTCCTTCCCCTAAACCTCTCATTGGGGTCTCCAGGCTCCGTCCAATGGTTGACTGTGAATTTCTGCATCTGTCATAGTCAGGTGCTGTCAGAACCTTTCAGAAGACAGCAATACCAGGCTCCTGTTTGCAAGCACTTCTTGGCATGAGCAATAGTATGGGGTATGGTGTCTGTGGATGGGATGGATCCCAAGGTGGGGCAGTCTCTGGATGGCCTTCCCGTCAGTCTGTGCTCCATTTTTTTGCCACTGCATTTCCTTTAAACAGGATCAGTTCTGGGTGAAATTTTTTGAGGTAGGTGGGTGGCCCCATCCCTCCACTGTGGGCCATATTGGAGGTTCTATCTCCTTGCTCTTGGGTATTTCAGCTAATGTCATCCTCATTGGGTCCTAGGAACTTCTTACCTTTCTGGCATCTGGGACTTTCTAGTAGTTCCCCAATCCCCCACCCACACTGCTACTTATTTCTATTAGGTCTCCTAGCCCTCTGGACTTCTCTCCGGTCTCTTCCCATACCTGATCCTGCCTTCCATTTTTCTCTCTTCTCCTCTCCTCTCCCACCCAGGTGTTTCAGTTTCTCTGCCTCCCATGATTTATTTTGTTCCCCTTCTGTAGGCAGCCGTGTTTACAGTTGCAAAGTCGTATGACTAGCACCTGACAATGTAAGCAGCTGGCTTCCAGAGTGGCCAGCTCAGCTAAACTGGTAAACAAGTCCATTGAGCATGCGTCAGCCTCGTGCCCCTCCCGAGCGGGCTTATGCTAATGAGGTATTGGCAGCTGAACCTATCCTGAGAGAACACATCACCCAGCCCGCCTTGGGCAGATATATAAGCAGCTCATTTCTGCTGCTTGGGAGCCCATCCCATCCCCTTCCTGGTCCAGGTCCCCGTCCCTAAGTCAAGAGTCGTTCCTGGAATAAAGCTGACTGAGAAGGATCCGACCGTGTCGTGTCTTACTTGCTGGCCAAGGCGGACGCGACACCCTTCTAAGTGGGAATGAAGCTTCCATAATCATTGGCATGAGTTTCTTATTGATATAAAAGTGAGATTAATATTGTTACTCTCATGGGCATTGTGCCTATAGAACACATTTAGGAATACAAGGCTTAAACCTAGTCCTTCTTTAATTTTGTTAACTGATTTGAGATGATTAGCCTGTAAGTTAAGGGCCTATACCAAATTCATGGCTCTGAGTTTACTGTTAGGGTGTTCTCTAGAATTTAATTAGAAATAGCTGAGAGAAGTTAATGGACAACAGTCCAGATTACTTTACATAGATAGTTGGTTTTCAAAGACGTCAGAAGTCCATAGAATTGATGTTACAAACATTTCTATATAAATGTTCATTTTGATTAGAGACATGTCTGCTCCTGATAGCTTCCCTGTCTTGGATTCTAAGAAGAAATTGAGCATGTTTGGAGTTACTCCAGTTGTGGTGAGACAGCCCTAGTCAAGAACTGCCTCTTTTAATCTACAGACAAATTACTGCCCAGAAAAGGACACATTTGCAGAATAGTCCACTGATTATATCTGCCAAGACAGAATAATCAGCCCTTAATAATTCTTCATCGATAGGTCTGTCAGATGATCCTGAGCCAGAAGGCTAAAGATTGGATGCTCCAATGTTTTGAAGTATAGGGACTGTCCAGGTGTTCTGCGGTCTCTATATATTGACTAAGTTTTAGAAGCTATGCTTTGTGCTTCCCATAATTTCAGTTAATTCAGTCATTCTGGATTTCTGATGGGGTTTAAGACTTACAGACTCATAGCCAACCCTGCTATTTACATTGAGAGAACAGATTTGAGAGGATGATTTTCAGCTGACTTTTCATTAAAAAGCCAGGTTCAGAACTAAGTCATTTATTTAGGAAAGATGATAGAAGTTCTATTTAGCTAACAAAAATGAAGGACTGGCTGTTAGGTCTATATTGTAGTTTAACAATTACAATATGGTAATATAGTTGTGTTAAATTTATATCTGGGAGAAACGAGCCTTTTAATTGGACAGAAAGGAGGAAGTGTTGTGGATAGCTCCAGCCTTGTATTTTGATACTAATTCCCTTTTCCTGTGAAGGGCTGCAGAGGAGGAGTGAGTCATTACACAGGTGAATTCTAGTGAACCTTCTGCCCATCTTAATTTGTAAAATAAAGGCTGGAGCCAGTGATTGGGCAGAAGAAGGGGAGATGGAGAAATAAAGGTTGGTGGGAGAGAGCAGAGAAAGGAGGAGAAGGAGAGGAGAGAGAAGACAACAGAAGACGATGGAGGAGGACAACTGGGAAGCAGGAGATAGAAAGACAAACGTAGGGTCTGGAAAGCCCTTAAGTTATAAGGGTCTCATAGCTGAGGAATAGAGTAGTGAAGTGGTGAATCTGCCCAATCTCGGCTTGCAGAATATAACCATAATTACTGAGTTGTGTTTTCATTGACTGGTCCTATTTGGGTTGGAGATTTACTGCAACAGGCTTCTACCTGTTAACCCTTGTTTTCTTGTATATCTTTAAGGGAGTTATTTATATCTTCCTTAAGATCCACTGTCATGAGATAAGATTTTAGGTCAGAATCTTGCTTTTTAGGTGTCTTAGGGTATTCAGAGCTTGCTGTGGTAGAAGAATTGGGTTCTAATGGTACCAAGTGGCATGGATTTCTG
Organism: Mastomys natalensis; assembly: GCA_021653895.1. Lineage (NCBI taxonomy): Eukaryota > Metazoa > Chordata > Mammalia > Rodentia > Muridae > Mastomys > Mastomys natalensis. Next base: position 127,969 of record JAJTUV010001320.1, on the reverse strand, counting down.
TTGCTTATGTTATTGTGCTTGCCTCTTTCCATGTGGTTATCTCTGGTGTTAAGTGACCTTGATGTCTCTGATTGGAGCCTGTCCCTCTTGTAAACCTGGTTATGATCGACCTCATTGAGACAGGGTGTCTCTGGGTGTGAGAAGGGACTGGGAACTCTGGATTTGCAAGCCTGGTTATGACAGACTTCCTGAGAGTCAAGCTATTTTTGGATGTAGGCATGGGGAGAGTACTGGGGCACCTGATCTGGCCCCAGGAACAGTTCTGGATCAGAAGAATGATGTCTCTGGCAGGGTAGATAGGTCCTGTCACTTCTGGATCCCATGGGGCTCCCAGTTATGCTAGGTATTGGGATGGGGAGTGTCACGTAGGAGTCTGATTATAATGTATCTCTTGGGAGTCAACCTGTCTATGGATGTAGGCAAGGGGGGAAGGCTGAAGCACCTGACATGCCCCTGGGCACAGTTGTGGCTGAATAGAAATTTTTAATGTGATGTGCTTTCAATTCATGTTAAAAAAAAAAAAAAGATAGGACAATTATACTGGTTGTGCATTCCTAAGTCCTGAGACAACACAGTATGTTGGCATTCAATGGCCCCATAGATGTGCTATATTTTTTGTCAGTAATAGTTAAAATTTATTGATGTGTTGTGATCTTAGCACAGTGTTACATACAGTCTTAGAGCCTGCATTTCAGGATGATGTGTGAATCTTTTTTTTTTTTTTAAATTTTTTTATTGGATATTTTATTTACATTTCAGATGTTATCCTCTTACCCCATTCCCACCCCCATCCCATTCTCCCTCCTCCTGCTTCTATGAGGATGTGCCCCTACCTACCCCTCCCCACTCCCACCTCCCCACCCTTGAAATCCCCCACACTCAGCGTCCCAGTTGTAGCTTTGGTGTGTAGAGTAGTGGGGGAGGGTTCTTACCCGTTGCTCTGAGTGCAGTGGCTCCTCTAGGATTTCTCAGGATATGGTGTCTTCACAGGAGCAGACCAGCTAGGTGTCTGCCCCAGCCAAAAGGTCCAAGCGAGGGGTGGAAGGGTAATATGTGAACCTTGATATTCTACATTTCCTCCAGTTTTGTAGGTTTCAAGTCCAGCACTGGTATACATCTGAGACTTCCTGGCATTCTGCTACCTAGTCTTACTGTTCTCATTTAGGAGCATTTGATCGGTTTAGCTTGATATAAAATGCTTCATGTTAATGTGGGTTTGAAGGACATTTAAGAGCAGAAATTACTTACATGGTGCTTTTTATTTTCCTTCTAGGAAAAACGAAAAGCTGAGGAAGCTCTCACTGACCTCAGACGTCAGTATGAAACAGAAGTAGGAGACTTACAGGTGACGATTAAAAGGTTAAAAAAGGTGTGTATGTGGCATCTAGATATTCTAGAAACAGCCTTAGTATCTCATTCATTGAAACTGGAAAAATTTTAATTATATTAAAGTAGAAGAATGACATTTCTTAGTTGGTCCAACTCCTTGAGAGACTTATTTTTAAAGGCCCAACTGACTTCTAACATGGGAATAATAAAATGTCTTATCCTTGAACAGTTATCATACCTGTGGCTTTAGTTTTCATTTACTAAGTGCTTTGAGTGAACCCTCTGTTTCCAGTAGAAAGTCTGTTCTTTACTGAAAGATTGTCTGGATAGACCAGGAATCCTGTATTCCTCTTCCTACCTGACTCCAAGCTGTGTCGCAGATAATTAGTAAATATTAAGTGAAATAAAAAAAAATGTTCTTTTAAGTAGAAAGTTCTGCCTCTAGCAATCATCTGATCACTGAGATACAAGAATAAAATTGTAGAAATATGAGCAAAAGCATGTTTAAGTACTGGCATTTTGTCTCTTTGTTCCAATGAACAGTTTCTTTGTGCTCTGATTTGCTAGCGCATGTTTAAAAGTGACTATGGAGTGAGGCAGCAGAATAGGGGAGACTTGGAGGCCTTACCTGCCTTGGTACAGATGTTTATAGTGTAGTTGATATTGTGCTATCAAATTGACATCTCCATATACAACAAGAACAACAACAACAAACCCTCTTACTGTCACTATAAGCTGCTGTCTCAGGGTTAAGCTTACATCTTACATGTGGTTGTTTCCAAAAGTACTCAAAATAGCTTTAGACTTCATATACATCAAAAGAAAAAAAAAAAAAAAAACACCAAGAAAATGTCTCTGTTCTGAGCATCTATACTCCAAATGCTAGAGCATTGTCATTCATAAAAGAAACTTTCCTAAAGCTCAAAACACACATTGAACCCAACACAATAATAGTGGGAGACTTCAACACCCCACTTTCACCAATGGACACATCATTGAAACAGAAACTAAACAGAGACACAATGAAACTAAAACACAGTTTTAATAATGAATTTTCCTACCTAACCATAGTAATTGATATTTTATCAATTATAGTTTATTAAGATCATTCCCATAATTTGAAAATGTTAAATATGAGCAGAAAACGTTAAATCTGAGGATCTTATTAAATTGCTATGTTTTACAAATGAGGTCTATGTTCCAGAGAAGGAAAATGACCTGTTCCAACTTAAAGAGATGCACCGAGTAACCAAAGAAGTGTGTACTTTCTCGCCTGTACTAGACAGCTTGCCCACCTGATATATTTGCTGCATAAAACAGTAAAAAGATTTATAGGAGAGAGTTCAAAGGGTTCTCAAAAATTATAAAGTATTATGTACAGATTATTGTAGCTGTCACTATTTTTTATAACAAATTCTGAGAGTCTTGAGTTATTTTATAATTTTTCTCCTGTGAATTCATAAAGCATCTCTTTTTGAAAAAAAAATACATCACAATAACCAATTTTAAATTCAGTTTATACTGCACATGTATAGTAACAAAAACAACACAGAGGTGGCATGTAGAAGGACACACAGGTTAATGGACTAAAATGTCCAGAAGTAGATCCACAAAGCCACAACTGTCTGATTCTCATAAAGGTGCTAATATTGGAGAGCCCACAGGTTGATATTCACATATAGAAGGCTGTAACCAGATCTGCTTGTCTCTTGCTCTAAAGGAGAGTTAACTTTAAAGTGCATATGAAAAGAAAGTTTTCTCTGTCTATGGAAGGATACAGCAGAAAGCATTGTCTGGAAAATGAGACAATCTATACTGGACAAAAACCTGATTAATATTCCTCTGTTAGTCATGGTTAGCCATATGCCAGTCATGTCACACGATACTTTCTGGCAAGATGAAGACAGCTTATAGTTAAAGCACACGAGAATGACAAAATGTGGTAAGCGTTTTGACTAGTGCACTAAGAAGCCCCTATTTGAGGTTACCTGCAAACATATCCTCACAGATCTGGATATTACTTCTTGGTAGTCAAGTCTTTCTGGTTTTGTTTACAGTGCTAAGGTTTGAATGCTAGGGTTTGGTAATTTTCTTAGCTATAATAAGAAAATTCTTTCTTTAGACATTTCTTTTGAGACTTAGCCTTGATCTCTTTAACCATAGTCTTGAAGAGCTTGACCTTGAATTCACTGTGTAACCTAGGCTGGCTCCAGACTTACCAATCTTTCTGCCTATGCCTCATCTTGATTAATAATTGATATGAAATTGATTGCCCAGACTCATGGGAAAGTTATTTTTGCATTAGATATTCTTGAACTCTAGTATGAATGTATCAGCTAGCAAACAGACCTCATGCATGCAACTTTATAGTTTATTTTCTCTCTGTGCCTGTTTAGCTACACATCATGTTTAGTTATTACTGATTTCAGTTATTGTTGCAAACATTTCTTAAGTTTACCATGAAGAAAACAGGTGAGTCTGACATTAACACTTTTCTTAAATTTTAATTCTAGCATGCATCTGTCTTCCTAGTACTTGAGAGGTGCTAGGTCAGCAGTTTAAAGCAAAATTGTGGTTAGACATTGCATTATGAGACTGTATCTACCAAACCAAAAGGGCAACAAAAAATTTTATACACTCTAACAGAAAGTAAGATATTACAAAGATTACAAAGTAAAAGAGGAAGTGTTAAGCAGAGATGTGTTGTAAGCTAGTTGATGACTTTGTGAACCCCAAGACTGTGTCCTGGACAAACCTTGTTGTGGTGTAGCTCAGCCTAGCACACACCTTTCACCCAAGACCTTTCTGTTTATTGTAAACAGGTTGTTGGAGTGTGGTCATCCATAGCACACACCCTTAAGTCTTCATTTGGCAAATCAATATTTGGGATTTTGTTTAAAATACAACGAACAGGATAAAAAAGAATGCACACAATCCTTTAGCAAACAAGGAAAGAAAGAATTGCTTTATAGGGCTTTTCCAGTATTTTAAAAAAAATAGATTCAATAATAAAAGTCTCCCTTCAAATGTTTGTATTATTTAAAGCAAATGTTTTAATATTAAAGATTTTATGTCATTTAATGATTTGTAAAGTCATAAAGTGTTAACAAATTGAAAATGGCTAGAATTCCCACATTCATATTCAAGAATATCTCCAATCCTCACCAAAGCACTTTTAAATGAACTGTGTTTCCTTTTTCAGCTTGAAGAGCAATCAAGACAAATAAGTCAAAAGCAAGATGTGACTGCTTTAAAGAAACAAATTTATGATTTAACCGTGGTAAGAATCATGCTTCACTAGAAGAAATTTATTTCCTGTTAGACAGTCTCTTACTTACCTTCTATAGGGATGATAAAGCAGCATGACCCCAAACAAGCTGGGGAGAAAAGTTTCCTCCATCTTACAGCTCTCAGTTAATAATCACCAGGAAAAGTCAGGGCAGGAAGAGAAGCAGAAGCTGGTGAGGAACACTGCTTCTTGGCTTGCTCCCATAACTCTCCTTCTTTACAACCTAGGACCACCCATGCGGAGATGATAGCACCCACAGTGGAAACTTTCCTATTGGTTATCAATCAAGAAAATGCCCAATAGACTTGTCTATAAGTCAGTCTTATGGAGATGCTTTTTCAATTGAGATTTCCTCTTCCCAAATGACTCTAACTTGTATCAAGTTGACAAAAACATAACACGACAACATGCCCATGCTTGTAGTGTTTATTGTTTTTGTGTTTCAGAAATAAAGGCTTAAAGAGAAACTGATACTATAATTATAAAAATTCTTTGCAAATATTTGAGTCACTGTATTATAAGAGTTTTTCCCTTCAATTATGTACCATATGCATGGTTTTATTATTTGTTTTTATAATTATTTACTTAAAGTGATGCATACATGGTGTTGAAAACTAGCTTATGTGGTTAACTCTGCATTTGTATGTGTGACTTCCGCTGCCTTCAGCCTTTCTCTCTGATCTTTTAAGAAAATCTGTTCGTATGTTTATAGTTCCTTTCTCTGTTGCAAACATCAATTACATTTACCTTTGCTAAGTTATTTTACTTGTTTTGATTTTAGATTAATCTCAAAAATTAAAAGTGCTTTGCGTACTCTGGCTCTTGAGTTGGCATTGCATGACTTTCTATCTAATCAGCATTATTCAATTTAGGAGAGATCTGCTCTAGCCTCACAGTCTGAGCCATTCTGATGCTATTGCACTGTAGTTGGCTTTACATTTGGATCATGACTTTCAAGAAGAATTGCTGCTTTCTTGGATTTTCTGATTTTTTATTTTTTTGGTTTCTTGTTTTAAAAAAGATTGCTTAAATAGGGTTACTGTTGCTGTGATGAAACACTGTGTTCAAAAGCAACTTGGAGAGGGTTTACCTCAGTCACAGTTCCATTTTACAGGTCATCAGTAGCAGTGAAGGCAGGTACTAAAGTAGAGCAGGAACCTGGAGACAGGATCTGATGTTGAAGCCATGAGACGGTGCCACTTAGTGATTTGATGCCTCTGGATTACTCAGTCTGCTTTTTTTTTTTTTTTTTTTTTTTTAAATAGAGCCCAGGACTTCAGCTCAGAAAAAAACCCAACTACAATGTGCTGAGTCCTCCCATATCAATCTAATTAAGAAAATACTCTCTAGACTTGCCTATAGGCAGATCAAAAAACTCTAGCTTGGGTCAAGTTCACATAAAACTAGGCAGCACAAAGATACTCGACCATCTTTGTTGTACCATTACTACTCTAAAAATGCTTTATTTTCCCCTGAAAGTATTAATTGTAGAGGTCATGAAATGACAGTTTTTACTGGATTGTTTTAATCTTGTTGTACTTAAATATCAACCTATAATTTCTTTACTTTGAGCCCTTCAATATAACTATATTTCCTTGACTTCATGGACCTTGAGGGTCATTACACTCAGTGTTTCTTGCTTCTGGAAAAAATGAGGCAGTACATAGCATAACTGTCACAATCTTATCTTTCCCTCTTCTTGAAATCTTCTTGTTCAAAGAACAATTGATTCAACTATTGTGTATTATTAAGTGAATATTTAAATTCTTAACATTGTTCATTATCATTCATTATTCTTATATGTGGCATTTGATACCAAATTATGATAGACAAGAGTTGGTCACTATGCCTCTGATATGTTATTCTAGACAGACAGATAGACAGATGGACGCACACACACTTTATTGAAAGTTTGTCTAAATGACTAGATAAGAAACTCTGTCTGTGTAGAAGAAGTTGGCCTCAAACTCACAAACATCCACTGGTCTCTGCCTTTCACTATTTGGATTAAAGACAAATTCTACCTTGCCCAGCTGATTCTTATTTATTTCCCCTGCCCCATCTCCTTTTAAAAATTTTATCTACTTTTATTTTATTTTATGGGTGTTTTGTCCTGATATATGTATATACCATAAAAATAAAATAAAAATGAATAAATCTGGTGTTCACAAAGTCTAAAAGATGGCATGAGACCTCTGGAAGTGGAGTTACTGATGGTTTTGAGTCACCATATTGGTTCTGGGAGTAGAACCCAGGTCCTCTGGAACAGCAACAAGTGTCTTCAACTGTGGAGCCACCTCTCTAGCTCCCTAGTTCCACTTCTCACTCTCCATTTGGGTCTTTGACCAGGCTACTTGGCCTTTTCTCTGTTCAGCAACAGAACCTGCCAAGCATTGAATGTTGCCATGGTGCCTTTTATTAGTATAATTAAATACTGGAGGCAGGCTATCTTTATTTAGCTCACAGTGGGAAGGATTCCAGAGCATAATGTGGTGTCAACTTTGTTGTAGAGCTGATGGTAGACAGCTGTAAAAAGTAGCCAAAAGGTAAACAGGAAATAAAAATTGACCTCCAGAAACCACTTCCAAGGACAGCACTCTAACTTACCTAGGGAACACGATTTTGGCTTAATTTTCCATTAACATCAGCATTATTATCAGCCCTTATTCATTATAGTTTGGGATAGATGTCAAGTACAAAATGAAGAACGATTTTAAACTTTAATAATGTACAATATTTGATTATATAATCGATTTTTTGAGCAGGAAAAAGTGAAGAACTAAGGAAAGGTAAATGTTATTTTATGGGATTGCACTATCTAGTGTATAATAAGAAATTTTTAATATAAACGGAAGCTGAAAATTGATACAGCAGCTGTTTTTCTTTATTCTAGATAGTTCACCAATAATGAATGATACAGTGACACCAATATATATTTAATCAAGCTTTGCCAAAATACCTGGGCAGTCATTGATCTATATTAATCCTCTGGTCTCATCTGGCTACCTCCCAGCCAAAATGCCTGAGATACTAGCATTTTAGTATATTCTGGTTCTCTGGACTTCAGATGAAATTTTCTATGATCTCTCTTCTAGCTCTCCTTGTGGCTCAATCTGTCTTTCTCCTTCCCTTAGCTGACGGAAGTCCCACCCTATTCTTTCTTATGCCCAGCCATTACATGATCAACTTTTATTGACAAAGCAGAGAATAAATGGTAAACGTTGTTTACACAAACTTGAGACAGGAGATTTTGGACATAAACATTGCAATGCTGTGTCCAGACTGAAATAAGGTATGAGGGCAGAAAAATCAGCAATTGAATATTACAAGGATAAACTTTACACAGTGTACAATATTATGCCTACATATTTTAGCTGCAAGAAAATCCTGAGTCTAATGCATCTCATGATTTATTTCCTTTAGGAAAATCAAAAACTCAAGAAAGAACTTTTGGAAGCACAGACAAATGTAGCTTTTCTACAGAGTGAACTAGATGCTTTGAAAAGTGATTATGCTGACCAGAGTCTGAATTCTGAACGGTATGAAACTATTCATAACAGAGAATAATTCATTAACTTTGGAGAATATATATTGCTTTGTAAAGATGCTACCTTTAGTGATAGATTTCCTTGTGTGTGTGTGTGCGCGCGCGCGCACCTGCATGTGCACATGTAAAGAGTTTTTAATTATTCTCTTAGGACAGTGCAGGGCTTAAAAATATTTATTTTAAGTGACTTTGGGGGGAAAATACTGTGTAAAAGCAAACTTTTGTTAAAAGTGGTTGTCAGATAGGAATCCTGGCCTAAAACGAGAGCCATTAACCTACTCAGTGCTTAGTTCTGAGGTATTGGTATTAGCAACATATAACTTCACATAATCAGAGACAGACATTTTTACATGAGAGATACAGTTATATGCATATACAAGAAGAGTAAATTTGGACATTTGAGGAAAAGAGATTTTATTTATTTATTTATTTGTTTGTTTATTTATTTATTTTTGCTTTCAAACTTTCAGAATTAAGGCATTATAGTATTATTAAATGGTGCAACTTTTACTGCATGTATACTGTCTGCATCCTTAGAGATAATGAGGTGTAAGTTCAGCATATGTAAAATAAAAGAAACATATGCCACTGCTCTTTAAAAACTTTAAGTTCAGCTGGAAAATCCAAAACAAAAAGTTAAACAGTGTACACTGAGGAGGGCCAGCAGTAATAACATTAGCAATGCCAGGGCCAGTTTCAGCCTTTGTTAAGGAGACACAGGAGGTGAATACAAGAGAAAAGATCTGCTTGTGTTGGCCAAGAAACAAGAGGATCCAATGACAGCAATATCAGCTGAAGCAAGTAGCATTGCCACCTACCAAGACAATCCTTGGCACATTATTAGTGTTCATGACTTCATCTGTGGAATATCCTGTCTTGTAGAGACTCTTATTATCCTCACTTTACAGATAGGAGAAATAAAAAGTCTAAGAGACATAGGTAAGAGGAAAATAAAAAAAGCAAACTCACAGAGAAGAAGGACTGGCTTGGAGAAACAGAGATGATTAGACCACTGGTTTGAATAAGAAAGAACCTTTTAAAATACAAAACGTTGATAAACAAGTTTATAGACATTCTAATAGGGATCAGCTTTTTGGCTAAGGAACTGAAATTTCTGGAACTGGCTTTTAACTCAGTAGCAAATGGACAGGTTTCTATAAATGAAGCCTGATAGCTCATGAGGATGGGGAGATAGTGATGAGTTCGCCCATGCCCCGCCCCATGCTCACACCTGCTGTCTCTTCTCTCCTCACTGAAAGATAACATATAATTTTGCAGGGATCTGGAAATAATCCGAGAGTACACAGAAGATCGAAGTAGTCTTGAGAGGCAAATTGAAATCCTCCAGTAAGTTCTTTTATGAAATGCTCAGTGCATTTTAGCCAATTTGTGTTAATAAAACATAAACACAACTTGCTTTGTCCAGGGTTTAGGTCACTGTGTCTTCTCATTGCAGCACATTTGGCAAGGCCGCTACCCTTTCTGACTCATTTACCTGTAACTGAATTATTCCAGTGTAGCCTAGTTCTCCAAGTGTCCGCAAGTTAGAAAAGCAATATCTCATGTGTTCGTGTTATATGTCTTAGGAAGGAGGCCTTCACCTTCGATGAGTTCTAGTGGTATCAGGAGAGCTCCTCAGGTCCACACAGGAATGGGCCATAGGACAGTGCTTAGTCATTTTTTCTTACTTTTTTCATGCTCGCGCGCGCGCGCGCGCGCGCGCGCGCACGCACACACACACACACACACACACCCTTAAGTTTTGTTTTCTTGTTTAAAACACTATTGCCTAAAAAATTCTATCCTAAACTGTCAACTTCACAATAACTTGTGGTACTTTGATCCTCTGAGGGTCTTTTTCAAGAAACCTTGATATTCCTGCATTTGTTCAGGTATACTGAATAGTCTTTGGTTTTCAATCTTCTAAGTGAAATAATGTTAGGCTGGGCATGTTTTTCTTCTCTAATTTTTAGCATTCATTAAGTCTCAGCTGCGGAAACTGCAGAGGTCATGTGTTATATAGACTTATGAGTTCATTTACTCATTAACTCAGTCAGTAACTTTCTCGGTTAACAGCTTTCATGGGTGAGGTACTGGGATAGAATAGTGAATGGCAGAGAAAGAAATCTCTCTCCTTAAGAGCCTAGTAGAGGAGGAAGATAGAAACTGGTTACTCAAAGAAATAAATAAATTACACATACATTACACATACACACACACACACACACACACACACACACACACATATATATATAGAAAGAGAGAGAGAGAGAGAGAGAGAGAGAGAGAGAGAGAGAGAGAGAGAAGAGAGAGAGCGAGCGCTATGGAAGATCAATAAGGTACTCCTGGTGGATGTGATAACAGAACTGAGAGATGAAGGATCAAGTGGTTACAAATAGAAAAACTAGATACTCTGTGGAAAAAGGACTCTGAGATTCTTATATTTTACCTAAGGAAAGTGGATGTTAAATGACTTTCGTTATATCCTGTGAGGTTCTTAAGTTCATAGTTAAACTCTTAATTAGTCTAAGATCAATAGTCAAATGTTTGCTTGATATAGAAATCCCATCAAGGGCATGAAGAAGAAGGGATGTAGGGATAGCCAGCATGCTACATAGCACACTGCATCTCTGCCTGGGATTGAGCCATGAGAACTGGAGAAAAAAGAGCTGCCTAAAGCCTGTTGACACAGGAGTTATCAGAGGGAAGAGTGAGTGCCTCGGCTCAGCAAATTTATTCTTAAAATGCTCCCAGATGGGCAGGAAAGTAAACTAATTAACCCAGTCATTGTAATTTGTATCTGTTTCTGACTTTGTTTCTGGGGCTTGAAAGGAAACAAAGTTACAAGAAGTGTGACATCTGTGTATTCTGAATGTCACTGCCTGAAAAAAGAGTGGAATCATTGATCCCCCAGTGCTTCCTGTATGTTTACTTCTTCCCATACAGAACAGCTAACCGGAAGCTGCATGACAGTAATGATGGCCTCAGGAGTGCCCTGGAAACTACTTACAGCAAGCTCAACAGATCCTTGGTATGCAGTGTCCTCTTACAAGATGTTCAGTTCTTTCTCTTGATCAAGTGTTTTGGGGCATGAAAACAATATGATATTTTAGGATAATTTCATGTTGATCTTATAGTGAGACAGTCTTAAAGTAAAAGGATAATGCTTTTTAAATTAAAAAATATGGTCTGCCCATTTGTATAAATAAGTGAAATGATGTTAACCAAATTCTTAAATTAAATGTTCTAAGAAATAAGGGAAAGACTTGAAATATGTGATTTTTTTTTTCTCTAGAGGGTTTAATGATATAGGAGCTGATTAGTTTGCAGAGAAGGACAGCAAAGAAAATGTGAGCTATCCTGTGGTCATTAAAAACAATGTTGCCAGAAAGGATGATGTAGCTGTGATTCTGGCTAGTGATCTTCTCTACTGCATGCACCTGACCGTGGGCTTTGCCTTTGTAGTTCTAAACCTTCCTGGCAGAAACAAGTTTGCCCAGATTGCATTTACAATGAAGCCCCTTATTGTGTTTTTGTGACTCAGCTTTAGGAATGAGACTTTAGTGTCATATTAGGATGTAGAATAGTTATTCAGTAAAATTTTGTTTCCAGAAGAGACAAATCTGAAGAAACTGATGTAGTGCTCTCTTGGCATACCTGAAGAGCAAGCAGACTTTTGTTGAGTCTGCAGTAGCTATATAGCAGTGAGATCTGATAAGAAAAAGAAACCATTTCTGTTATGTTTACTGAAACTTTCAAAATGATTTTTTCATGTTCACATTTATTCCTACGGAGTCATAGATTTTTTTTTATGTGTATTGGGAGTTAAATTGTGTGGGTATGTATGAGCATGTCTGACTATGGTATATAAAATGTCTACATATTAACAACTACTTGTGTGTTACAGCGTATAAATAACATATCACCAGGGAACACAATTCCTAGAAGCAGTCCCAAATTTAATCATCATTCTTCTCAACCACTGGCCTATGATAGGTACGTAGCATCTGTGTCTTTTATTATCTGAGTTCTAGATCAAAGTCAAAACCAATGCAAATTATCTTAGAGCTGAATTAAAATAAAGTAATATATTTAAGTAATAATTAATATTTATTTTGATCTTATATTAATGTTCAGAAATGCAAAAAAGGAGAAAACAATAAATAAACATATTTCATAGAGGACGGTAATTTTCTCTGTCTACTTTGAATGATTTTGTGTACACCAGTCCAAGCCTCTCCTCAAACCATGTCCTGTGCTGTTGCATTATGAATGGTATATTGTGCTGAGCCTTTTGTCCTGATGTGTCATTGTTTAGTTCAAAACAAGAAGAAAATGTGGCCATCTTTGAGTTACTAAATATTAAAGGAATCATTGAGACATACCAAAAGTTAGAATTTACTTGCCATTTTAGTGATCAAGTAATGAACAGTGATTACTTGTGTGTGTGTGTGTGTGTGTGTGTGTATGTTTCTGTGTGTATGTGCATGGGCACACATTTCCAGTGTTGCTAGCTAAAAGGTAAGTTTGTGGTACATCAAAGTGTAAAAAACAAAAAATGTAAAAAGTATACTGTAGTAAATATATTTAAAAATCCCTGCTTAGGGTTTCTTCCCTACCTTTGACCATTTATGTTCCTGGATGAAAAACACACACACAACCTTTATATTTTAATATACCTTCAGTAGCACAATAGTTGAACAACTGCCTACTCTCCAAGCTCTTAGACTCTACCTTCCTATCCATAACCTATAGTAAGTTATTACTTACTATGTTTCATCTGGGCTGCTCGTAGCTCCAATTGACCAACCGACATGGTCACATTTTTATTGCTCAACTAACTGATGGCAGCTCTCCTTTCTCCTCTTCTGCACATTCTTCTACCCCATGGTGGCTTCTTTTTCACAAGCCCATGAAACCTCATTCTCCATCTATGTCTCTTTTACCCAGATACTGGCTGTCAGCATCACTAGTCAGAATTAACTTGGGATCAGGGTCCCAGGTCTTGGGGGTTTGCACTTAGCATTACAATAGACAGTAAAAGACAAAACTTCAACAGTATACATTAAAGCTTCCCATGCATTTGAAGGTCTTAAACTCAGTTTTGTCCCCTTTTGTAGTGGGGCAGTACTTTCAGTATAAATAATCGTGTTCTTAACTATCCTGATATAAAATGACTTTTTCTTGGGCATCAAAGAAATGCTAAAGATATATTTCCACTCTAGTCTGACTTGATAAACCAGTGAGTTTATAGGGCTTACTTACAGGACTAGGAGGGACCCTAGACAACTGTCACTGGAGAATCTCATTCAGGCATAGATGACTTGATCCCCCTTCTTTTTTTCCCTTTAAAAAGACATGTCTATTATTTTTACAATAGAGAATTCATGTGTTATTTTGATAGAAAAACAGAACAGTAAGAAAATTTTTAAATGAAAATACAAACTTAGAAATCATGTACCCTTTCAAGCACAGAAAAATGAAGAAAAAAATGTCTACCCACAAGATCAATTCAATGCTTTTAAAGTAGAGATGCCAAACAATTACTTCTAAGTCACAGCTTTAGTAGTACATCTAAGCGTTTAGTAGTTTTCATACCTGATTTCTGATTTTGTTCCCCCTTATAATACTGTTTTCCACTCTCTCCTCAATCCTGTGGGGACTGTCATCATTCCAGTCTCGTGACAGATATGTAATAGCTGCTCGGATTTCAAGTTGTTGATGGTCAGTAGTGCTCCACCACACCTGGTGTTAGCTTATGGTTTTTCTGGATATGTCTCTCACTATAGACTGCCTGTGTAAAAACATGATCTTGATTTTTGTTTGCTGATTCATTAATTTTATAAAACGAATGGCTTCTTTATGTTTAAGCAGGTGATTATAAGGTTACTGAAAAATATACAGTTTTAAAATTCAAAATCAGTACACTTTTTCCGTACTAATATTTAAGAACAGTTATCCCCTGTCTCGAAAAACAAAAACAAACAAACAAAAAAAAACCAACCAACTAACCAACCAACCAAACAAACAAACAAACAAACCAGTCAGTTATCAACAAAATGTAGAAAGAAGCATACAAAACACAATTATTTCAGAAGTCTCATTAGGATTTATTCTTGAAAGAATGATGCTACAAATGAGGTCTAGTACTGGAGTTCTTCTCTAGTATGTTCTTAGGGATAGGGTCTTCATTGCATCACCAGGGCCTCAAAGGCAAGCACATCCTCTCCTGCTCTTCATTCTGAACTCAACTACAAACTACTGTGGCCTCTGCAAATCTTCCTTCCTTGGAGTCAGTTTGATGTATGAAGTTAACAGGGTGCTTTTCTTTTCTATGCTAATATACAGCTTTGCTTGCTTACAGAAAATCTTTAGGCTTGGGATATTGACTGTTTATGTACTAAATGCACATGGCCTTGAAGTCTCGAGGAGGGGCCAGAGTACATATTGATTGGAAAAGACTAATAAGGGGCTCTTCTTGTGCAGCTGAGGGGAAGCTAGGCACACTGGGCTACACATTCCAGTGCAGCTCCTTATGGTTCACTCATGCTCTTGTGAGTAGCCCCTCACCCATGCTCTGTAAGTAAGCACAATAAACTGATTGGTTTTCCAGGGGGAGCTTTTGTAAAATTGAACTTTGTTTTATTGTCGGGTTGTTCATTGGATGAGTGTAGGCTTTGCCTAATTGCTGCTCCTCACCCCTAAGAAAAATTTCTCAACACCCTGCCTCAAAAAATAAACAAGTAAATAACACAAAATAGAAAAGAGTTACAATCTAGAAGTAGATAAACTATTCAGAATGTGGTCTAACTATTTACTATGTTATAGTAAAAAGAGTAGTGTTGCATTGTATTTGTATCTACGATGCTCATGTTTTGTATCAGGAAATAGATCATCCAATTTCAAAGAATAACATATATAATATCTCTCATTTGAGCGCTTTTGTCATCATAGATAACTGAACAAAATGAACTGATTGCACTTTGCGCACTTCCTTTGCCAATGCCAAGGGAACATCCTGTTCTGGCAAATGACAATGTTGTCAGCCTGTCCCTTTGTGCTCTTGTACATTGTGAACTCCTTGGTAAAGTTGTCTCCTCTTTTATCACAAGGTCATTCCATTCTTCATATGCAGATGAGGATTGTGACTCTTTGGCTCTCTGTGACCCTCTGCAGAAGATGAATTATGAAGTTGACAGCCTGCCCGAAAGCTGTTTTG
This sequence comes from Mastomys natalensis, assembly GCA_021653895.1. Taxonomy (NCBI): domain Eukaryota; kingdom Metazoa; phylum Chordata; class Mammalia; order Rodentia; family Muridae; genus Mastomys; species Mastomys natalensis. Next base: position 112,585 of record JAJTUV010001320.1, on the reverse strand, counting down.
ACAGTGGCCTGTCTACTCTAAGAGATTCCAATGAGTGTGACTCTGAGGTGGACTACAAGCACCAGGGAGAATTTCCGAGTTTGCACAGAACAGAGGAGAGCCTTGGGGGAGATGCATCAGACACAGATGTAAGCCAGAAGCCGTGATGCTCTGATGCTTTCCTTTGGCTGAAGTTTTCTATCATGTTTTATGGAACTATGCCTTAATAGCACATATCCTGTGCTGTTAAGGTTGTAAATAGGAAGCTTATTCATTGGAATGCATTTTCCCCCTAGCACACAAGGGAGGAATCTCAAAAGTTTCCCGTGAAGAGGAGGTCTGCTCAGTAACCACACTGGCAGTAGACTCAGCGGCATAGTTTTGCTTTTTTTTTTTTTTTTTTTTTGGTCTGTGACGTATATACATGAAAGATTTGGTTTTAATGGTTGATTTTTTTTTAACAGGTTCCTGATATAAGGGATGAAGAAGCATTTGATTCTGAAAGTGTGGCTTCTGTCTTACACTGGCAGCCCCAGGGGTCTGCTGGTGAGGGCAGCAATGTTATTTCCTCCAGAAAGCCCATCTCAGCTCTTTCACTTCAAGTAGGTAGCTTCTGATAACCTTTTGTTTATGGCATGTTACTTAAGAGGACAAATAACCCTGTCATCACCCATGTGGCTATTTCCTTCTAGACAGACATGGTGGATAACACCTCCAAGTCCACCTCTCAGAAGGCGTACAAGATTGTGCTAGCTGGCGATGCTGCAGTGGGAAAGTCCAGCTTCCTCATGCGACTCTGCAAAAATGAGTTTCAGGGGAACACAAGTGCAACCCTAGGTATGGCTCTTACTTCCACTAAGAACATTAGAATTGCTATCTCTAGCTTGATTTCTTTTCCTTTAGGATTGTATATACACAGATTCACAAATTATAATTCCTGTATATGAATTCATATATAAAGAGACCGTGTGTGTTTGTATGTGTGCATAGAATAATCTCTTATTTTGATTAAAATCTAATGTGAAAAAAACCCTGACAGATGATGGGAATCTCTGTGGATAGTTCAATCAAACAAAACCCTGCTTAGATGTAGTAGATTCTTTTATTGAGCATTTCTCAAGCCTTTTGTGGAGAGCATGCCTGATATCATCATAATGCTGAAGTACATGGTAAAGAAAGTTGAATAAACCTTTATATTTAAAGAACTTTCACACTAGTGGAAGTAAATTGACCAAAATGAACTTCAAAAATGAGATGCAGAAAGAAGTGCATATTTCCGTAGGTAGCACATAGGGAAAAGTTTTGGATGCTTCGATTTTATGCTAAGAACTTTGTAATGAGCATGACAAATTGAAGTTTAAGGTTAAAACTGATTCTGTATTTGTGCTCTTTTCTACATGCTCACAAGAAAATGAGTTGAAGTAGTAGAATTTTTATTTCTTTTTCATTCTTTTCTTTCTTTTTTTTGAGTATTTTATAAACACCTTTTAATTAAATATTTTGCACAATCTATTTTGATCATGTTGGCTCCCTCACTTATCTCCCAGATACTTCCATATCCCTACCCACTGAACTTCATGTTCTCTCTCTTTCAAAAACAGAATACACATTAAAAAGAAAGAAAGAAAGAAAGAAAAAAGAACATCAAAACAAAGAAGAAACAAGACAAAAAAAAAACAAAACAAAAAAAACAAAACAAATCAAAAAGTTCCCCCCTCCAAACCATGGAGTTCAACTGTGTTGGTTTACTACGCCTGCCCTAGTGTATGTTTAATATACCCAGTAACATGCCATTGTAGAAAAATGATTTTCCTTTTGCCACAATGTATCAATTGCAAATATCTTCTTTGTTAGGGGTAGGACCCCATGTCCAATTTTCCTCAGTTCTGGAACCCCATCTGACTTGAAACTGTGCAGATTCCATGCATGCTAACATAGTCTCTGTCAGTTCATATGTTCATCAGTTCTGTTATCTCTGGAAGACAAAACTCCTTGGAGTCATCCATCCAATCTGGCTCTTAGAATTTTTTTTTTTTTTGCCACCTCTTCTACATAGATTACTGAGCCTTGATCTCTTTATGAACTGAGTGTTCCAAAATCTTTCACTTGCTGTACCTTGCCCAATTGTAAGTCTCTGTGTTAATTCCCATCTACTCTAAGAAGAATCTTCTCTGGTGTAGTTAGCATAAACACTTATCAGTTAGTGTAGCAATATGTCATCAAGAGTAATTTTATTGCCTTTTTATAGCATAAGAGCTAATAGTCACATATAAGGGAAGATGTGGAATATGTTTTGGGGGGCCTGGGTTACCTTGCTCAGGATGATCTTTTTCTAGCTCAATTTGCCTTTGAATTTAATAAATTCACTTTTTATAACAGATAAGTAATATTCCATTATATAAATGTATGCCATGTTTATTATCTATCTCTCAGTTGATAGACATCTGGCCTGTTTCCAATTTCTATTATCATTTCTACTATTATGATTAGAGCAGCAAAGAACAGGGATGAACAAGTATCTCTGAAGTAGGACATAGCGTGTTTTTGTTATGTGCCTAATGATGTTATAACTGTATCTTGAGGTAGATCTAGTCCCAGCTTACTGAGGAACTACTACACTGATTTCCATAGTGGCTGTACAAGTTTGCACTCCTACCAGCAATGAATAAGTGGTTCCTTTTCCCTGTATTCTTATCAATATTTGCTCTGTCATTTATTGTATTTGTTTTGATCATTCTGACTAGGAAAGATGAAATCTCAAAGTAGTTCTTTTTTACTATTTCTAGATGACCAAGGATATTGGACATCTCTTTTAAAGGCTTTTCAGCCATTTGTGTTTCATCTTTTGAGAACTAGCCACTGCATTCTGTATTCTGTATTTTAATTGAGTTGCTTTCTTGATGTTCAGTTTTTTTCGTTTCTTTAAATATTCTAGATGTTAATCCTTTATCATATATATAATAGGTATGGATTTTTTTTACCAATATGTGGGTTAAAATGATAGTGTTCTTATAGTACAGAAGTTTTTATGAGGTCCCATTTATTAATTGTAGGTTAATGACTGTTTTATTGATGTATTGTTTGGAAAGTCCTTTTCTGTGTCAGTGAGTTCAACCTTATTCTCCACTTACTCTCCTATCTATTTGGGATATCTGGTCTTATATTAAGCTCCTAAATTCATTTATATCTGTGTTTTGTACTGGGTGATAGTTTGGATCTATTAGCATTCTTCTACATCAGTGATTTTCAACTTCCTTAATGCTGCAACCTTTTAGCACTGTTGACCATGTTGTGGTGACTACAACCATAACTTTATTTTCCTTGCTACCTCATAAATATAATTTTGCTACTGTTGTGAATTGTAATGTAAATATCTGGTATGCAGGATATTTGATGTATGATCATGTGAAAGGGTCATTGGACTCCGAGTGGAGTCATGGTCAATAGGTTGAGAACAAAAATATATGTATATATGTATCTACAAATCAAATAATAATCAGTAAATATTTTAAAACTTAAAAAGGAAAAATAAAATAAAAATTTGTATTTTACCAAACTGGAAAAGCATAAAAGAAATGGATGAATATTTTCATATATATAACCTACCATAGTTCAATAAAGATCAAATAAACAATTTGACAAGGCCTATAGCACCTAAGGAAATAGTAGCAGTAATTATAATCTCCCAAGCACAAATAATGCAGGGCCATGAGGAGTAAGCAAAGAATTTTACCAGATCTTTAAAGAACTAACACAAATACTGTTCAAATTATTCTGCAAAATAGCAACTGAAGGAGCATTTCCTAATTCTTTTTACCACTATTATCCTGGTACTAAAGCTACACAAGGAACTAATAAAAAATAAAAGTTTTAGTATTCTTGTTTTCAAATTTACATAATAATCAGTAGAAAGGGTTTGAAACACATTATCATTTGTCTTTCTTCATCTGAAGAGTTAGACAATGAGAAATGAAACAAATTGATTGCCCTCATCACATTGGGCACATTTGTAAATTTATAATACTCTGATAAACTCTGAGATAACAAAACTGAAAATCTCTTATTTTAATTCATAAAAGAACTAAAATATTGCTCTGGTTGCTAGAGACCCTGACATACATATGTATGTGTGTGATATACACAGCTCTCTGCATACATATATATACATGTTTCTATGTATGTACTGTTCCCATGTGACATCCATGTACATATAAATACAATGTTATATGCATGCGTATACTTAAAAATATATAAGTAGAACACATGTAACATATATATCCATGTGCATACAGATACATACAGTTTTGCATGCACACATATGGATCTGATTTTAATCATCTTGGAGAAAAGAAATGAGTATTCTCTATTCCATAGAGCCAGCTCTTCCTTGAATCAGCCTGGCTTTAGATAGCACATCTAATGTACACGTGTAATCTTACTTCTTTGAACTTCAATCTTTGAAAGCCAAGTGTATTGCTTTGTGCTTTGGCTTTAGTTTTCTTGTCATCTAAGTCACAAACTTAAGGAATTACGTGTATTTCTATTTCAGGAGTTGATTTCCAAATGAAAACTCTGATTGTAGATGGTGAACAAACAGTTCTTCAGCTCTGGGATACAGCTGGGCAAGAAAGGCAAGTGATTTTCATAATGGTTTGTATTACAGAATACAAAGGCAAGCCTCAGGGTTGGCTATACTATTATTATTCGTGACATATTGCTGTGCGTTAAGACATTATATTTATAATTATAAGGCATATAAGTAATAATGAAGCTCATCATTTCAATATCTACTCCCATATGTATGTATCATTCATATGAAAAGAGGTTTGAACTTACACTGAGAGGATGTTTGGTTTGGACATCACATTTCACTGTGGAGAGGAGTCAGCATTTCTGAATGCAGCGTCATGTTGAGGTGTACTTACTTTTGAAGCAACAAATGATAGCTGAGGAGACTCTGTGAAATATCCTTGATTGAAGGGTAATAACACCAGATAAGTGACAGACACACTCTGATGATTCTATAGCTTACAATTTTTGCCCATAAGTATGAAGCAAAGTTTTAATTTTACCTTACTCTCTATGGGTCAAAATGTATTCAAGTGTGCAGTGAGTATTTGAGACTCCTGTGTCTGTACCATGCTCTGTGCATTGTACTAAGATTCAGTGATGAATCTGGGGAGCCTATTCCTGCTCTTGGTCACTACAGATTTCACTGCACTGCTTTCCCCTCTTTTAGCCTTTTGGAGATAAGGTACAGGCATGATACAGCTTATATCTGGGTTCCTTTCTATGGGCCCCTTAATAAATTATCTCCTTTTGTGTAAAAAAGAAAAGAAAAACAAAACCCACTCCAGCCTTTTTAGAACATTATTATTAGCATCTAGAAGTTCAACCATTTGTATTTTTGGGTATGTGTACAAACACATGCACATATATGCATGTGAAGGTCATATTGCTCAATATTAGATTTCTTTTTCAGTCACTCTCTGCCTCATTTTGAAGCAGCTTTGGTTCTCCACCTGTCTGGTAACTGGTTTCTAGGGTTGCATTTTGTTTTCAGTATGCTTTTGGCATTGTTGTGGCTAAAGTTTGGAATTGGGAGACATTCTTGGGATTGCCTGGTGGAGAAAGGGCTTCTTCAGTCTTCTTAATGAAGTTCATCAGTAATGTTTACTACTAAGGCTTTATTTGTTGGAATTGGTTATAGAAACTGAAGACTAAAAGGCATAGTAGGAAAGAAGTGCACAGGAATGACAAGATGGCAGGACGGCATTGAGATTGTGTCTTGTCTTTTCCAGATTTAGAAGTATCGCCAAGTCTTACTTCCGAAAAGCAGATGGTGTCTTACTGCTGTACGATGTTACTTGTGAAAAAAGCTTTCTTAACGTACGAGAATGGGTGGATATGGTTGAGGTAAGGAGTATAATGAAGAAAGAGAAAAAACTATGCAAAGGAGTCATGAACTGTCAAGAAATCCAGCTTTGTGCTGGCTGATTAGGAGCTAGTGATCTCTGCAATCTTCTCTCTTCCCAGGGAGTTTTCTAAAGTTGAAGATATTTCTTCAAGTAGCTTCTGAAAACAGCTTCTGGGTTCTTTGCTAATAAAATATGGAAACCTTGTGTAATGAAGTGGAAACGCAGGTAGCTAAGAAAGCAAACATGAAAGTAGTTTAATTGGATGTACAGTATGGCAGGAATTTTATGAACAGCTGAGATACCACTACGATGTTAGAAGGTTAAGATCAAAAGCTGACCTTATTTTAGTTGTGATATGGGATTTTCAGACATCACAGATATGTTAGAAATATGAATTGATTTTGGGGGACTTCAGTGTCAAGATGGCTGTGTCTCTACTTACGGACCATTCATATGATTTAGTTTTACAGTAAGAATTTTTAAAAATAGGAGGTATACCAATAAGTGTACTAACAATCATAAAAACAACAGGGTACTTTCTTGAAAATATAACCGAGTGGTAAATACAACTCCCAAGTAAGTATATCACCTGTACTTTAAACATATTAAGTCACAGTCATGGCTGGAGACAAGTGCTCCAGACAAGTATGATCTCAAGTGTGCCTATGGATTAACATTCTCTTCCTGAATACAGAATTAATGGAAAACATATTGTGTGAATGGAATAATTCTTAGATGGTGAAACATAAATATGTCCTTTGTTCTACCAGAGTACCTATCTTTTTTTTTTTTTTTTTGTTTTTTTTTTTTTTTTTTGAGACAGGGTTTCTCTGTATAGCCCGGGCTGTCCTGGAACTCACTCTGTAGACCAGGCTCCCACGAACTCAGAAATCCGCCTGCCTCTGCCTCCCAAGTGCTGGGATTAAAGGCGTGCGCCACCACCGCCGGCAGTACCTATCTTAAAAGTCACTATAAATTCTGTAATATTTTACTTGATAAAATTATCCATATATTACATTATTTCTATAACATCTGAAAAATAAGACAAAAAAAGCGCAAATTTTACGTATTATAAGAATTCTGAGGCATAGAAAATATATGGCACTTGCTTGTGTTCATAATACTAGTATGTAAAGATGAAAAGGAGCTCACAACCTTTTGACTTAACATTGACAAGAGTGAATTACAAATGAATAGTAGTTGCCTTGATGAAACTAAAGGAAGCCTAAGGAATGAGCAAGATCGTATCTCGCTATTGAATAGAACACAGTGGACTATAGCACTCAGTACTCTGAACAATATTTTATCATTAATATTCGGGACTTAGTTTCTGTTTTCTGGCTTTGTATATGTTGAAGAACATGTTCAGAAAATCACAATGGCAGAAAAGGCAAGGCAGTCAAAGAGGAAAATGTCCTTACATTAAGTGAGGCACTGCATGTGTGTATTATAAATGAGATTTTCAGCCCCCCATATCCCTTTTCATGGGGTCTGAAAAGGAAGAAAAGAAGATAGATCCTATAATTGTTACCAGAGAGAAGGTAGGTATCACATTGCTTTTGGATCTCACTGTAGAAAAAGAACGGCAAGAAAGAGCCTTCCCAAAGGCTTGTTCTAAGATGAGTCCTAGAAATTATATGAGTCCCTATGAATTAGTTAAAAAAAGTGGTGCCATTGTTAGTGGCAGACATGGTGAAGACAGCTGGTTAAAGTAAAAGTGTAGTAAGGAAATGGCATGACCAAAAAGGGACAGGGATTGTAGAAGAGTAAAGAGAGTGGAGTCCAGGCATGTGAAGAGGCAGCAGGACCAAGGGGCCCTCATGGAGAAAGCAGTGTTTAAGTCAGTACTTGAAGGGGTGCTACATTCTGTTTATAAAGCATTAGAAACTCATTTAGACACTCAGCTCCTTGCCTAGTGTGACTAATTATTTGTTTGCATCCACTGTGAATTCTGAGGAGATCACCAAGGAACATAGTTCATAAGCATCTGAACATGTAGAACAACAAGTATGGAGGAGGGCCATGTACTCTTTGCTGCCCTTTGCATTAAATATATTTATATGTGTGAAGTCAAAGATCCAAAGTCAATACAGTCTTCTGTTTGGCCTATTGTCTTGACCTGTATGAGGAACATACCAAATTGAATGAGCATGCCATTTAAGTACTTCAGTTTAATTCGGTGTGTTTGTGGTAGGACTGCTGCTTATCCTAACTATGAACCTGAAGCTTGTGTTTCTGTTCTGTCATGTGTATCCATCTTTAATTATATTGTAGCATGACAAGATAAAATATGCCCTATAAGGTCTTCACCTCCAGAAGTGGGCCTCTGGCTCCTCTAAGGGCTCTGTTATCATATGGAAGTCTGCACAAACTGATTGAGTGGTTTTGGAATCTATGACTTAAGAGGATTGATACCTAGGACTATTTCTCTTTGTAAATTAGACAAGTTATGTGTGGAACTTTGGACCCAGTTTTATTCTAGGATAGATGAAGATTTATCTACACTTTGTACATGGGATAAAGTCATTGATGTAGAATGACCATTGTTTTAAGGAGACCCTGTCACCCAACATTCTGTGGACATTCCACCTGAACAGAATTCTGTGGTCATGCCATTGGGTTATGAAGTGATTATAGTACGCTTGCACTGTGCATTGTACAACAAGCTCTTCTCGTACCCTTTACCTTCTTTATTATCCAGGAATGGAATATTACCTAAGTGGGGCAATATAATCACTTTGGACTCAAACCTTCAGCTTTACGTATTCTTATTGCACCTCTCTGAATTTCATAATTTGTAGTTGTAAATGAGGAAGAAGGGTGATTGTGCTTCAAAGCATGCCAAGTTTTAAAAATATTATCTTAAATTTAAGCAATTTAATTTTTAAATGAGCACTAAGACACATACAATGAAAATAGCTATCAATTTTGCTCTACAACTGTAAATGATTATGAATAGTAAATTTGGCACCTTGAGACAACTGGACAATGACAGCTACTGGTATCATTGTCACAGCACGATTCAATAGTTGGTTCAATGTTTGATGTATTTCCACTTCTTTTCCTTCCTGGCAGGATGGAACCCACAGAACTATTCCAATCATGTTAGTAGGAAACAAGGCTGATCTTCGTGATGTTGCGACTGTAGAGAAACAAAAGTGTATTTCAGCATATCTTGGAGAAAAACTGGCCATGGTAAGAATCAGGAATTGTCCAAAATGAGGCAATATCATGGTAGCTCATTGTTCTCAGAATCAGTGGTCAAACTCTTAAGCCTTTGGCAAATCAATATTCTGTCTGATAGGATATTTCACCTTCCTACCAATAGATTTTCCTAATTCTGCTTAACTGTAATTAAGCACTCACAGAAAGGACAGTTGACCCACCCCATTACTGTTTTCCAAGAGTTTGGAATTTATGAAGATCAGAAAAAATGTTTCCCACTTTTTTTTTTTTTTGATAGATGCTGCTGGCTGTGGGAGTCTTTCCCTGTCTAGGAATCCATAGAAAAAGAAAGTTATTTTTAGTGGATATGATTGGCTACAAAGAGTTGTCTTGCCAGTGATAGAAGTGTAGCAGTATCTTGGCTGATGGAAAGGAATGTGAAGGCTTGGTTCTTTTCTTAAAGAATTATGCTTAGTAGGAATTATCTAAAATTGTTTGCAGCTCTGGATTTGTACAGAGAATAAGGTACATTTGTACTTTGAATGCTAATGTGTGCATTGTTATCCTGTTATTGCTATCATTGTTGAAAGACGATTTATGTTCTTGACTGTTCTGACTCATAGTAGAAAGCCATGCAATAGAACCAAACAAGATTGCTTGATGAAAATGTGATTTGATGATGCTATTCATTTCTGTCATCAAACCAAAAGAGCTCAAAGGGGCAAATAATTATGAGAAGGTAAAGAAATGAAAGCTATATGTGACAAACATAAAAACTAGACACAGAAGATAAATACTATGGGGAACACTTCATTACACACACACACACACACACACACACACACACACAGCTGAACAAATCAAAGCCCATACTACTCCACTACTCTGAATTGTATTATATGGGGTCTTTCTCCACTGAGTGAATGTGATTGTGTGTGTGTGTGTGTGTGATTGTGTGTGTGTGTGTGTATGTGTAGCTCATTGTGTTAGACATAGTCCTCATCCCAGTGTATTACACCTTGATGGAGGCAGTTCTTACCCAGTGTAGCTCACCATGCTACATCGTTCCTCTCCTGTGTTGTATACCAAGTTGGAAACAGTCCTCATGCCTGTATAGTTCATTGTTTTGGGCATAACGTTTACCCCTGTGTACTTCATTGTGCTAGAGAGTCTTCAATCCTATGTTTTACACTTATTTGGAGATGTTGAGTCATTCACTGTGTTACACATAGTCCTCACATTGTGTAGGTGGCTGTTTTAGGAACAGTTCATACCTGTGTACTTCACTGAGCTGAGACAGTCATCCTCTCCTCTCCAGTTTCTTGTGTTTGAGAAATTACTTTTTCTCTTTGTAGTTCATTGTGTTGGAGAAGTTCTTTATCCTGTGTCATGAGCAGTTTTGGACACAGATCTTACTTCCATGTAGTTCTCTATATTGGAGAGATTTCTCATCCTGTATATTCTACTTGTTGGAAATAGTCCTCACCTATGAGACAACCTTCTGCCTCTATTTTTTACTCTCAGGAACAGTCTTTATCTACAAAGTTTATTCATTTTGTTCTTTAATATAATCTTCTTTGTTTCCCTATAACAGGGGTCTTCCACCTAACCTCTTTCAGGCTTAGGATCTGTGCTTGGCATTTGCTAGCTCCAGTCTGTGTTTTCAACTTGTTCCCTCATGCATCCTGTGACTTAATCCTGTCATCCTCCAGATTTACTTTACTTCTTCCTGTCATCCCTGTCATCCCTAACCATCACCAGTGTTGTTTCTACTACATGTGATTTTGTGAATGGTATAGCTTTTCCTGTTAGTTTGCTTACATAAACCTGCTAGAATCTTTTCTTATTGCCAACTTTTCTCTCTAGGTGCTACAGAGTAGTTACCAAATCTTTCCCTTGAATTTTGTGTTAATATTGAATCTTCATCCAAGGCTATAGTATCTCTTATTATCCTTTATTAAAAGAATTTGTTTTCATCTTGGTTTATAATAGCATACATGAATAACTGTTGGAATTGTTGCAAGTACAAAACCCTGTGAGATTTTATGGCAGGAAGACCTGATAGATACTTTTTAGAATTAGGAGCAACAAAGCGATTACCAAAGAATCAATCCAAAAATAGGTGTTGAATTGAGATCAGGGCAACTTAGCTATTATAAGGGGCAGGTGTTAATGTCCTGAGATCAGTGGGAATTTGGGTCACTGGAGAAGAGATTTATTAGCTAAAGAATATGATCTAAGGTAAAGCTGGAAGATTACCTCAACTCGACATGAAGCAGTGTCTTGTTGGCTGTGGAAAAGCACTTGAATATTAACTCAGCACCCTCTCAGAAGCAAAGGGGATGGGATGAAGAACTCAAGGAAGGAAGACTGGAAAGGGGAGTAACATTTGGAATATAAATAAATAAAATAATTGAATAAAAAGAGAGTCATTTAAAGGTTAGAAGCAGAGGAGCAACATAAGCAACTATACATGGGCAACCACTGGGAGTTGTCTATGGCTGGCAACATTTCACTTCAGCAACACAGGAGCTCTGGTGGGAGAGGATGAGAGTATGAAGGATGAAGCCTTAGCCACTCGAGCAAGAAAATGCATCCTTACCCCCCGACATTGAGACCAGATATTGCTATGTAGTCACTGCAATACTACTAGTTACAAAGGTTCTAATACTGCAAACACTCTTTTGATATTTAATTCCCAAATGGCTGGGTGCCTTAAACTGTTATTTTCATCTGTCTCAAATTATTTGAAGAGAATACATGTGCTTTATTATTATAAATAAACACCCTCAAAATGAAATTTTGTTGTTTTTGAATGTAAAATAGAAATCTTCTGATTAGGAAATATTCCTAGAATTACTATGAGTAGACTTTTTTGTTTGTCTTTTGCTTTTATTTGTTTGTTTTTGACAGGGTCTTATGTATCAGGTTGGATTTGAATATCTGCTTCCATCTTTCTAGTACTGGTATTTTAGGCATGTTCTACTACATATGGACAGTGTGATTTTTTTGTTGTTTATAAGTCTTGAAACTCTGGAGCTTATTTTCTTTGCTGTTACTCTTAGGATTCCTGACACACACACACACACCACACACACACACACACTTACTGTTATTTTTCAAAACAAGTTGTTTTTCTGTGTAGCACTGACAGTCTCATAACTCGATCTGTAGAGCAGACTGGGCTTCAGAGATCAGGCTGCCTTTGCCTCCCATGTGGCGGGAGTAAAGGTGTATGTCGACATGCTTGGCTTAAAAAATGTTTTTAATGTAGTAACAAATTGAGAAAATTTTATCAAAGCCTTCACTGGATTGTGTATGCTTCTTTTCTACAGACCTATGGGGCATTATTCTGTGAAACAAGTGCCAAAGATGGCTCCAACGTGGTGGAAGCTGTTCTCCATCTTGCTAGGTAATGTTTGCTTGTGTTTAGAAATCTCAGTGCAAATCAGATTTTCACTTACTTAATGGGTATGTCAAATTCCTTCATTATAGCACTCAGTTACAATATCTGCTGCCAAGCATAGTTCTATCAGTCATGGTAAGGAAAACAGTACATGTATCTATTATAAAACCTAATAATTTTGCTTGTTCATAGTGAACATTGTCTAAATATTTTCCTACCAGACAAATGAGATGCAGTGCAATATTTTTAAATTTTTCTCAAAGTATCACCAAGAAAGGTAATAATTGACTAATAGAATCCTCTCCTGAAACCAAAATGTAACTACAACAATAATAATAATAAATACAATAATAATAATAACTATATATTAGGACATTTTACTGATCAAATAGGGTATAGAAATTCCAAACCTCAAGTTGCATATCATACTAGTTAGAGTCCTCTCTGAATTGCTCACTATGTACTTATTAGAAGAAAGCAATGTTGTGGAGAATATGTAACATTTTGGCATGTGGATTAGAGTAAAATTCATCATTAGAAGACTTGTATAAAATATGTTCCTGTCAGTTCCTCAAGTATTCCTAGGCGTGACAATACAATCTCCCTGATTTATTGATTTTGTTTGTTGTGTTCCTGGTTAGGTTTTTGTCAACTTAACATAAGCTATTGTTATATGAGAAGACAGAACCTTCACTGAGACAAGACTCCCACTTAATTGATCTGTGGGCAAACCTCTGGGGCATTTTCTTTATTAATAATTGATTTGGTACCAATATTTGTGCTACCACCTCTGGACATTTGGCCCTGGGTTATATAAGAAAGCAGGCTGAGCAATCCATGAAAAGAAAGCCAATAAGCTACTTTCCCCCATTGCATCTGCTTTAGTTTTCTGCCTCCAGGGTTTGTTTTGAATCCCATGATAGATGTGGTGTGGAACTATAAGCTAAAATAAATTCTTTTTCCCAACATTCCATTTGGTAATTGTGTCACATCAATTCAAACCCTAACTAAGAGAAATTTGTACCAAAGAGTGAACTATTGCTGTGATAGACCTGACCATATTATTTTGTGGAGGACTGTGAAAAAGAATGGAAAAGCTTTTGCTCTTCAAAACTTAGTGGACTTTTCTGTAAGAGCTTGGAAGACAAAGTCGAGGGTAATTCAGATGATAGGAGCTTGACTGTGACGTCTCAGAGGGAAGTTTCAGAGTTCTTCCTAGACTCTAACATGACTGTTCATGTGACATTTTGAGTGGAGAACATGTAATTCTGGTCAGCTGGAGCTGTCATTAATAAGAGACCAGAAGCACTAAAATGAAACTTTTGCCTTTTGGGGCCTTTCAACACTTTTCAGCTTGAGCTGATAAGTTAGTGATGACTATTAAAAGACTAGTATTAAGGTGAAATCTTCTAGGTTTGCACATAGAATCTCTGGTATGTTGTCAGGGGAGGCTGTATCTCATGCTGACAACCACATTTGACTATGTCTCCCAGGTGGTACTTTTTCTTAAGGCATGAAAGGGTCATGGAGAGCAGTTGAGGCTTGGTATTATGAAAAGCCAAGTGAGGCTATTGGTGAAGGTGCTCCCTCAGATGCAGTAGAAACCCCGAGATTAATGGGGTTGAGACTCAGTACCGTATGGCAGTGTCAGAGTCCCTGAAGAAAGCCAAGGAGAGTCTGTTGCTGAAAATGCAGCCCAGTTGCTGCAGACCCAGCATTTTGGAGATGCCAGTACCATTGGAGTGACCATCAAAGACAGAAGCAGCTCCAGCACATAGTTGGCCTCTGTCTATGAACCATGCTGTGAATCTTCCCTCCACCACACAGGATTCTACAGTTAGAGACTACTGGATATTTTTTGAGAAACTTTGAATTTTGAAATATGTGCCAAAGAGACCTAATTTTAAAAGTGTTTGAATTTAAAGACTTTAGAATTTTAAAAGTTGGAATGTTTTATATTGTTATATTAATATTGAGATTTGGGGGATAAATAAGAAAAGAAAGGTTATGAGTTAACAGTAGTGTGGTTGTGTTTTAAGTTGACAAGAGGCAATTGTACTCCCTAGGCTTTTGTTTTGGTTTTGTTTTTTTTGTTTTTTATCAACTTGACAAAAAACTCTGGGAAGTGAACAACACAAACAGGAAAAAGCCTCCATAGATGGCCTGTAAACAAGCATGTCGAGCAATGTCTTGATTAGTGACCGAAGTGGGAGGGAGCAGCACACTGTGTGTGGTGCCAATCCTGGACAAGTAGTCTGGGGTGGATAAGAAAGCAGGTTGAGAAAACCATGGGAAGCAAGACAGTAAGCAGTGTTTCTCTATGGCTCCTGCTTCAGTTCCTGCCTTCAGTTTCCTCCCATGGCTTCCTTGAAGTCATAACTTCATAGTCCTTGACTATATTGTGGAATTGTAAGCTAAAATAAACCCTTTCCTTTTCAGGTTACTCTTGGTCATGATGTTTTATAACAGTAATAGAAACTCTAAGACAATCCGCCACTAATGGAAACATGATTCCTTTCTGTAATGAAGGAATTATGTATCTACCAAAACCAAATCAAAACAAATAAACGAACAAAAAAAACCAAAAACCACCACCAACAACAAGATAAAACACCTCACAAAGTCTAAATAAGAATAAATACTTAGTTTTCTGCATGCAGTTCTTTTTCTGATTATTTTTAATTTGTGTAAGAATCATTAGTGTGAAAACTGACCTTCTGGTTTTTCTTGCTATGTTTTAATTAGTGACTGGGGTTTATAACACCAAGTAAGTCACAGTCCTATCAACAGAATGCTTGGAATATGGTCTTGAAATAGATGACTACCCTATCTTGAATCAATTAAGAAACAGGCCTCAGGTCTTCTAGAGGTCCAAGGGACATCTGTTTGTAGTCATGAACAGAAGGTGTCCTGGGCTCTGACTTGGTATAATTGAATAATTTTGACTCCCATCTCAGCCAATGAAAACACCCGCTTAAAGCAAAACCTCATTGACATTACATATAACATAGAAAAGGCAGCAACTGGGCTATTTAAGCACTGTCTTCCGAACATGTGGAGTTTTGTTTCGTTTTGGGCAGAGCTAGTGTTACATGTGGCAGAAAGTAGCCATTTCCACACTTTTATCTACTAAAGCAAATGATGGCTATGTGCTTTGAAAACATTGGGAGCAGCAACTCTTTTGTCTAAACAAGTTATATTTAGTGAAGGGGGAATTTCAACAAAATACAATGTTTGCATTTAACTCCTTCCAGGCAGTAGATTGTCACTTTTTGAAATGATAGTGTTTAAATTGATGCCTGGGTGGGAAGATGCAGCTTCTGGAACACATATAGGTAGGAAAGAACCCACAGATCTTATAGAAGGGCTGGGCCAAGGCTTAACAAGAATTGGCATTGTCCTTACACTTGTGGGTGTTGTTATGATGATCAAAGCAACTAGATGCTGCCTACATACTAAAAGAGAATAGTAAAGCGAGACTCAAAAGCTCATTTAAAAAATGTATCATCATCATCATCATCATCTATTATGTGCCATGCACACATCCTTGTGTATGTGTGTGTATGTGATATGTTTGGGGTGAGCATGCACATGTGTTCATGTGTGGAGTTGGCTCTCTTCTTTCACTTTTGACTATATTCTGAGGATCAAACTTAAGATCTGAGGCTTGTGTGGAAGGTACTGTGCTTCTGAACCACTCATTGCCTCTCAAGATCTTTTCTTATATGGAGCACGTGTAGTCCTGGAGTTCTGATTTTATCCATCTCTGCTTTACTGTACACATCTCTAGTCTGTAAATGAAAATGAGGACTGAATATGTGGCCTCAAAGTCCCTTCCAGAAGTCTATATGTTTCTGTAATAGCCTGCATTCTTTTAAATAGTATAGTCACCAGTGCTCAGTTGTCTTAAGGGGCCATAGTAAATCACATGGATAAAGTACTTAGTCATATCCAAACTATAGGCTAAAATCCTTTTTATTGTATAAAGATGGAAAAGTCATTGCTGTTTGTCAGTTCCTACATGAGCTCCAGTGTAGTTTAGACACCAGATTTACTTAAAACAACTGGTGTGCAAGGCTGGAAAAATGGTTCACTGGTTAGGAACATTTTCTGCTCTTTAAGAGGACCTGGCTTCAATTATTGGTATCCATATGATATTTTACAACTCTCTGTAACACTAGTTCAGGGAATCTGATGTCCTTTTTTGATCTCTACTGGCACCAGTCATATGAGTGCACAAAAAGACACTTATATACAGAAATGTCTGTAAAGAAAACTGATGGGCAAAGACATTTTTGATGGAAAGGCCATCTCAAAATCAGTTAGTATAGCTGTTTGTGTAGGCTCTTAGGCTATTAAATCAGATGACTTCTTATGAGTCACTTACTGGGGTTTTTAATTGTAACGTTTTATTGCATATGATCAGGTTTGGACTTCTAGTTTTATTATCTATGTGTCCTCAACATAGCATATGCCTGCCTTTTTGGTAGATTTAAGAAACTGAAGGCCAGCTTATCTTCAATAAAATATATATTAAGTTAATAAGACCAGCTTTGAATTTAACATTATATGTGATAAGATTAAGTATATAACAGAGCTACAGTTAAAGCCTAGTCACACAGTTTGATCTTTATTTGGCTTCACTGCTAGAGAACTGTTGATTGATTGGTGTTTGTATGTCTGCTAAAACTATCCTTAGCTCTCTCTGCCCCTTGAATTGGGCTGAGTATTACAGTTTTCTATGTGGAGGCAAATGTCTGTGCTCAGATTTCCTCCATCTCCATTCACTCTGCACTCTTTAATCACTGTACCTGTGTTCCTTTGGTTGCCTTATTTTGCTTTTCCATTTTTTTTTTCTCACACTGCTAGGTTGGACCTTGTGTGGGCTGCACATGATTCCCACCACTGATCTATACCCTAGTGCTAAAATAATCTTTATAACTAGAACTGCAATTTCTAGTTTGGCTCATAGTCTCCACCTTGCTCTTTATGTAAAGTATAAAGTTCAGGCTGCTCCCATGTGCCTAACGATCCTCATGGCCTTGCTTCACCTACCTCTCTATTTGAATGTGGTGTGTGTGTGTGTGTGTGTGTGTGTGTGTGTGCGGCGCGTATGCAATTGAATAATAATTTGTAGACAAGCCAGCTTTGTGTCCAAGTTCTTGCTGTTCTGAATCTGGGATTCCCCTGCTGAAATGATGGCAGGTGAGCATCACATTTTTTTTTTAGTTAATTTAATATTTTTAGAGAATTTCATACTTAAGTACTGTATTTACCTTACTTTTATCATTCCATATCCCTATTTTAACTCCTTTTATGTCTTCCTGACTTCCTTTTAAATCCATGACTTCTTTAGTTTTTTGTTATACATACACATGTACATGAATCCACACACATGCACTCACGGCACACACACAAACACGCACACACACACACATGCATGCACCCATGCACATACCTAAACTGAGTCATTTTGGGTTGCTTATTTGTAGATATATTTAGGACTGACCACTTGGGGTTGAAATAACCTATAACGGGAGTTTATGCTATCTTGAGATAAAGAGCTATAGGCAACCCATGGGTTCTGAGAAAGAGGAAACCTTGATTCTTTTAAGAAGTTGTTTCAGTTAATTTTCTACTGCTGTGATTAAAACAACACAACACAGGTATTTCATAGAAGGAAGAGTTTTGGGTCCATTTATCATCATCATAGCAGAAATGTATAACATCAGTCAGACATGGTGACTGGAAGTGAGGATGAGGGCTTCCTCAGCTCTCTCCTCCCTTTGAATTAGGTAGATATATCTAAACAGATATGTCTAACAGATAAAACTTAAACAGGAAGCAGAGAGCAATTATGGAATGGTACGAGGTTTTTAAACCTCAAAGTCAAAGCTCTGGTCAAACCCCAGTCTACCAACTCTTCAAATGCTTGAGAATATGGGGACATTGAATTCAAACAAACCACAGAAGTTCTTCAAGTGTCATCTTCCCTAGAAGCACCTTGGTTCCTACAAGACATTATAAATGTGAACTAGATACATACTTTGACCATGAAATTATTTATCTAGATATCTATCTTTTCCTCAGAGCTTTGTAGCTGACAGCCTACAATTTAGCACAGATGGGACATACTTTTATGGTAGAATGACCAAGGCTTTGCATTTGGAAGCTGTTTTAATTTTCTATTGGCATTGTAATTAATTCCTCCCCTGCCCCCCCCCATAAGTAGACAAGTAGCTTCCTTTTGTTGTGATCATTTTCTCCCATTTCCCAGGGAAGTGAAGAAAAGGACAGAGGATGATGACAGCAGATCCATCACCAGTCTGGCTGGTTCTACTTCCAAGAATGTCAATGCAGATGAAGAACTGTTGCAATGGCTAAAGCCCAGCTGTCCTTAGTTCACAAAATCCTTGCTTCCAGATTACTGATTGTGGGACAGTGGCTCTCAAAGAAGTGGTGCATCGTATGACACTGGCCTCTGAAGAATCACAGCCTGCCAAATTGTGCTGCTCTTCCCTGTTCTCAGCAACCTCAGACTTGCTTTGCTTTATCTCAGAGAGACATTGGGCTTTTTGGCCCTATAGATCACTAAGAGAAAATGTGTTAGTGTTTTAAATATGATATAGTGAAATAAAATAACATTCTCAGATCAAAACTATTGAGAAACCACTTATAAAATTGCTTTCTAAGAAAACCTGTAGTTTGTAGTTAACCTGTGACAGTGTTTACTTAAAATTTTGGACAAAGAGTATAATACTTTATTTGTATTATGGAAGTCAGTGCTTTAAAACAGAGAACTAGGAGACTGGCTATATATTAAATATTATAGCTTTAAACCATGGCTGGTACAAAGTAGCATGAATATTATCATTTGGCACCTCAGCTTTGCTCTTCTCTAGCCTGATAATTTGTACATGTCTAGGACACTAGATTTGTTGCCCTCTGTAAAACCAGGAAGTTGGACTCCAGGACCTTTTGACCCTGGATTCTGTAGCATTTTAAGAAACAGGAAGGGCACAGTAGTCCACAGTCATGAAAGACCCTGTGAAGCCTACCTTTTGATATTGAGGAATTGGTTTTTCACATTTCTGAAGTAAGAACAGAATTACTTAAGAAAATGGAAATATTTTAGACTCCAGTAAAAATAAAAAACTGCTTTTCATGAAAAGAGAAGTTATGTTTGAAAAATGTATGTGATTAAAAAAAATACAATTTCAAGAGGACTTGTGAAGTAAGTCTGTGGCTTAAATTGTAAGTGAAATTTTTAGTAAAGACATGTCTAACATATACTACTGAAAGAACAATGCCACCAAAATGTATCTCACATAGTGATTGCCAGAGGCTGGGGGAAGAAGGGATTGGCGCTAATGGCCAGGGGCATGTGCCTTCTTAGGAGAATGGCCACAGTCTCATGGAATCAGTCTGCCAGTATTTCTGGTATATTTTTTGAGTATGGTAAAAGCCACTAAACTCAGTATTTGAAAAGAATAAGTGTTAAGAATGTGAATTATGTTTCATGGAAAATATAATGGTAACTAAAGTAACAATACTTTGCCAAATGAATATATTGTTGCTATTTCACACTGTCCTGTGGTTTAACATATTATCTGTATCATAATGCCAGTCCCCAACCCCTAACTTCCAGCATTAACTTACTCCTTGATGAACAATGCAAGATTGTTATTAGGCCTAGCTTTATAAAGTGCTGTATTTAAAAAAGGGTCAGCCTTTAAAAAGTTGAGTCTTTCCTTTACATAATGTAGCTTGGGACTGCTCATCACCGGTTTTGATTTCTCCTGGAACCTGGCAGTGCCTCCCATTCCTCCTGGTTAAAATGTCTTCCAAGAGTCAGAGGCTTCACTAAAAAAAAGAACAAAAAACAAAAAACAAAAAGAAACCATGTTTCCAGTAGCATGAACCAATTATTCTTAGTAAGAGACAAACATCTTGGTTCATGTAAGTCTAGGCTATGAATAGCATATACAGAACATAAATAATTCCTGTTACTTATCTAAGTTGTATAATGTATGTTCAAAAATTCTTTTTGTTGAACTAAAACAGGTGCTTGGGCTAGCAAAGTGTCTCAGGAAGTAAAAGTACTTGTTGCACAAGCTTGCCAACCCTAAGTTGGTACCTCAACCCACAGTGGAAGGGCAGATCTGACTCCTGAAAGTGGTTCTCTGACCTTCACATGTGTGTTCTAGTGACCAAATGATATGTGCATACACATACACAGAATAGTAGTTATATTTTTTAAATAACACTTCCTTTAAACAACCCCTCCTGTGCTTTTGATTTTTGTCATCAAACTTTAAATTGCTTCAGCTTCATTTTTTTTTTCTAAATGGAAACTGACTAGATACATTCATAAAAAACCACATACCTTATCCCTACAGAGATACTCTTGAGTTTTAACAAGAAAACTGAATCTTCAGTAACTTACACATGAATTGCTATTTTATGGTTAATGGTTGCCAGCTTCAGTTGAAAGGTTGTATTTCTGATCAAAAAGAATACATTGATTGTGAGAAATGGGCAGAGAAGTTGACACACAGGTTGGAGTGGTGGTCATTTTTGTAATATGGGTCACACAGAAGTTTGCCATTAGTTTCACCCTCAGGAGTGGGTTTCCTAGACCAGGCTGAGTCTTACACAGTGATAGATTGCACTCAGTGAAGAGACTCTGTTAGCATGCGTGTTAACCCTGTTTCTTTATTTCTTTTGTCTTCTCTGCTCTGTAACCAAGGGTGTAGTATTAATGCAGATGTTCTGCCTGTGGTTTTGCTTCTAGTTGAGGGGACAGAACAGCTGTGTTTACCAGGAAGTTGACTAGGTAATGTGACCAACCAGCTGACATACTCAGTGATCCAAATATAAAACATTCAAATTAAGGACTACTATCTCTGCATAACAAACTTGTTTAAGGAAAAGCTAATTAGAACGATTTTTATCTGGTTTGGTGGAAGACTCTATTTTGATTTCTCTAAAGTATTCAAATTTAAAGTAGATTTTAAGTAAAGACAATTAAGCTTACTTTGTTATAGTCACACATTTCTTGCAAGTAATGTATTTTGCGTTTATTTTTCCTTAGACAATTTTAAAAACTCAATGATGTTATATTTTCCTTTTAAATACACTATAACACATCGGTTAATATATTGATTATCAAAAATAAGTTGGAGAAGTAGGCATTTTTTCACCGTTAACTTCTAGGCCTGTTTATATTTTTATAATTTATTTTTCTTCATGCTGCTTTGTACGATGTTATACAACTATTTAATACTAGGTGTTACTTGAATAAATAAAAACTGCCCTCCCTCCTCTAAAGATAAAACTGATTTAAGGGTAAAGACTTATTCTCATATGTATGCATTGGTTAGCCTCAGAATATTATTGTTGTAGGTTTTTGTTGTATATATTTGTAAGAAATTCAGTATGTATATGACAGGTAGGCAACTGAGAACTGAGTCACTGCTATGTATATGAGTTCGATTCATATGGTTTGCATTTTCCATAGTTTGAGCTGTATTTCATCCTACTGTTTATATCTTTTTAAACCATTGATAAGGATCCTATAAAATATAATTGCATTACAATGCAAATATCCAAGGAACTATAAATCTGTGCCTTAAAAATGCAATAAAGCGTTCTTCTTTTGGTCTCTTGCAGTTTCTTGACCTTTCCTGTGGGTATTGTGAAGCCGCTGATTCTACAGTGTCTGCAGGAGACAGTGCTCCTTCAGCACTTGTCTTTTCTGGTCATGCCATTCTAGCAGTAGGAGAAAAGAATGAATGAATGCGTGCATTGGGTGCCTCAGCACAGGGCAGCAGGGAGCTCATTGAGTAATCTGGAAGACCAATAGTAGGACTTTTGTAATAACATTACTGAATATGCTATAGCGATTCTTTATTTTTAATTCATTTTTACAGTCCAGTCTTAGTTTTTTTTTTTTTTTTTTAAGAATTTACTATTTTACACTGTCCTTACATTTCAACTCACCTCTATTTTCCTCCCATGTCCTTTCTGCTTCATGACAACTTTCATGAACTCTTACTTTATTTTTACACACACACACACACACACACACACACACACCTCTGCTGAGTCTGTGCAGTATTGATTCTCTGTGAACACATTTTGGGATGAACACTTGATAACCTTTCAGGGTACTTATTCACTAAGAGACAAGTGTCTTAATGGCCACAGTTATGGACTCTGCAGTCAGATTGCTTTACCTCATACTATAGTAGAGTATCTGAGCAAGGAATAGGGCATCTAACTGCCAGGATTTTTTTTTTTTAATTTTATCAGTGAAATAAGTATGATAACAGACACTTCTCATGTTTTCATGAGAACTAAGTGAATTCATGTCTTTAGTTGTTTGGAATTGTTCCTGGTACATTGATATCCCTCAGTTTGAAAACTAAGCTTCATTGCTTATTCTTGTTTAGGATAAGAGGTTTTGCAACAGTGAATAATTAAACTTGTAAGTTCTCTGGATGACACGGGACATGAAGCATATAGAAGAATATCTGTTCAATTAACTGTCTCCTGTATGCATTCTTGTTTCAAATGACTCAAATTTAGTTTATATACTATAAGATATGGTATAAGGATGAATTGAAGAGGAGGAAATGATTAGAGGAAAATGAAGGTTTGACCATCAGAATAGAGGGATATGAATGAAATCACAACTGAGGTCAGACCTTCACTAACCAGTGACTGGTAGAACAAGCTGTGGAGGGATAAGAAAATGAGAACACTTTGGCAGAGACCTCAAATCTGTAAGACAGTAAAAGCATAAGGTACATAATGGGCTTTACTAAGTAGAAAGTTACCTTTCTGTTTATACTACATGAGACAATCAAAAATTCACAAAGGAGTAAATTCCCAGATTAGTATATCATTCTCAAGCCTTGAAATAATAATTTTCTTTCAGATTTTTAATCTTAAGCTATATTTTCCTATTTGAAAATAAAAAAACGGAGTGAAAAATGCTTGTGATTGCAGGGTAAAATTTTTACATGTGCAAAATTCTAGGAATATCATTTGTCTTCACTTCTGCGTGTCAGGTTTATTTATGAATTCAGCTCATAATTTTCTACAGCGATGTAATGTAAGTAAAAGTACTTTTAATTATGACATCTCTGACAGTTCGTCAGCCACATTGATAGGAGATAAAATGGACAGAAGACCTTTCTGTTTTTAAATACCACATTTGAACTTCTATAGAAAAGAATCACATGTCGATAATGATGAGCCTGTTCTGAGTTACCTTTTAACAAGTGAAGAAGAATGCAGGACTTAGCAGCCATTGTTATGTGTGAAACTTCTACTACAATTGTTGGGTTAATGTGTGTCCTGAGTCTACCCTCCACAGGGCTCAGGGAGACAGAGGAAGTTTGACTGCACTCTACCATGCCGGCCTGAGTAGGCGTTGGGCTATGGGAACCCCACTCGGGTTGGGGTAGCGCAGTCTGAGGTCCGGGGACTGCCAGAGCTAGCTGGGACTCCTCAGGACCCCGGTTCTCAGCTCTTGGGCCTCCAGGCGCTGCTGAGAGCTGCAGAAGGCGAAGAACGAAGAGGCAGATACAGGGTGGATTGGCCCGTGCCAACAGAGAAGGGAGAGAAGCTCCAGTCTGTATCCAGCGGGGATGAGAGTGTTGTTGCGGCTGTTGTTGTTGGTTGGTGGTCAGTATGGCTAAGAATGCAGGAGTTCTTTCTTCTGTAGGAGATTAGACTGCGGCTCTGTAGAAAAGGCCTCTCCGTTGTTCCTCACAGAAGATCCAGATGGAAACAGTCCGTGGTTTTAAGATGTTTAGTGTCATCCGGAAAGTAGATGAGAAACTATACCAGGTGAGGCCGAGATTAAGTACCTTTTGCAGGGAGGAAGGTCTGGAAGGAAAGCTTAATAAGCTAAGCCCTCTGGCCTTTAGGTACCTCATTAATATGGAGTATTAATATTAATACTGTCTTGAGGCTCTGTGACTGTGATCATGCCTTCTACCTGTAGAAGGCTAGGGGTTGTTGCCCTATGTGACTAAACGACACAAATCTATGGAGGGCTGAGGCATCATGTTAGGAGCCTGCAGTCTGGGGCATGCGAAATGCCTGCGGTCCCTTAGGATCACCTGGGTGCTCCAGGGTTTCTAGCCTGTGCTCGACCATAAACCAAGCTTCCCTCAGGTCCTACAAGAAAAATGAGAAAAGTACAAAAGTTATAGAGGGAAGCCCATGGATCTGAGACAGACTGACTATACAGCCAGAGGAAAGGTCCGACTCTAAGTAACTGACTGCCTTTCTTTCTATATTGTTGTTCCATATATTGCGCTCTGAGTGAAGTGAGATGGGAGACAGGTCTTTAGGATGTTAGTTTTCTTTCTTCTCAAACGATCATTCTTTGATAGAGCAAAATTTAAGACTAAATTTCTCCTCTGCTTACTGTATTCATAGAGAGAAATACAAACACAAATATGCAAAGGGAATTTATTATAGTTCCTTATGACTTGTTTTAAATAGTCCAACAATGGCTGTTTACCACAAAAGTCTAAGAACCAGTACATGTTCATTCTGTGAGACTGGATCTCACAGCTAGTCTTCAGTTTATGCTGGAATCCTGAGGAAATAGATTTATGCTGATGAGAGAATGAGTTGCTAGCAAGAGGGAGAACAAGCAAGCAAAAAGTGAATTTCCTTTCTCCCATGCCCTTAATATGACTGTCACAAGAAGAGGAGCCTAAATTAAAGATGGATTGACCTTTCCACCTCAAAGATTTGGATTAAGTGTATTGCTCTTCCTACCTCAAATATTTGAATTAAAGCTGCATTTTCCCACCTCAAAGATCCAGATTAAAAGTGAGTCTTTCCTCTTCAAATGACCTAAGACATATACTTGATGGGTATACCTAGCCACTGGGTTTTAGTTTATTCCAGATGGCAAGTTAGCAATCAAGATTAACCACCACTTGTATATATTTCTAAATGTAACTTCCTCAACCTGGATATTGGTATTTGTATGTACGTCTTCAGTGCTATCTGGTTTTGGATAATAAATTGTTACGTTATTCCACGAGAAAGAAATTTCCTCCTGATCTGAACGTTTAATTAGTCCCTGTAATATTTTGTGTAGTTTAGGGCCTTGTGGAGTTCGCTCTGTCCAGTTTCGCATGTCTATTGGTGATATTCTTGTTCAGCTTAGTTTTTAGGCAGTCATGTGGGTAAGACTTTAACAGTTGAGCTTCTGATACCACTAGGAGACACAGTCTCACAGCAAATACCCTGATCCTTTCTGGGTCTTTCAATTTTTTCCCACTCTTCTGTAATGTTACTTGAGCCTTAAGTATGGGAGGATTTTGTAGATGTATCTACTAGGACTGGACTCTGCAACTCTGCCTTTGATTGTTTGTCGTTTTCTGCAGTGGTATCTATCTATTGCAAAGAGATGCAGTGTGGGCACATTGGGTATCATGACAAATACTTACAATGTAGTTATTATGCTGGTTTAGTAAATTAGTACTTGTAGGTTTTCTAATATCTATGACGTCACTACCATTGAGTAATTAACTAAGTTTTCACTACCAGGCATGGTTCCTTTATTGTGGAACATGTGTTCCTGAGTCACTGTTCTATCACTGTGAAATGACACTGCAATTCTTATAAAAGAATTTATCTGAGGCTTTGTTACACTCTCAGAGGTTTAGCTCATTGTAATTATGGTGGGATATATGGTGGCACACAGCAGACATGGTGCTAAGGAAGTGACTGAGACTTCTATATCCAGATTATAGCAATGGGAAGGGAATCCAGGCTTTTGAAACCTCAAAGGACACTTCCAGTCGATACTTCCTCTAGCAAAGCTCCTCTTAATCCTTTTAATCCCTTCAACCAGTACTGTTTGCTGATAACTAAGCATTCAAATATATGAGCCTATAACGGCCATTCTTATTCAACCCACCACAGTATGTGTGCCACTACTGCACCCTTAGGGTTTTCAGTCCTTGCTGTCTGTTCATGTGGTTCATAAGCATCACAGATTGGTAAACCATTGGTTGTCTACCTCCTTTGGAACCCTACATGGCCCCTTCTGGTACCAAGAAAGCTATTTCTCTAAGACAACATATTCAGGTCACTTCCAACTCAAGGGCCTCTAAGACCTATTTGAGTGCATGTTTTCTTCTGCACTAGGAACTTCCACTTCTTGGTGTGGGATAGGGGCAACCAAGGGCAATAGTAATTGGCTATGTTTTGAGAGTCTTTTGAACAACCCTGACCAATGACTCAAAATAAGGCTTCTCATGTTTGCAATTTGGTATTTTTAAAGTTAATCTTTGGCTTTTGGAGGGAGTGTTGCTAACCTGGATGAGAAAAGTTCAGTAAAACTGTGTATGTATAGTGACACACAGAATTACATACATTAATAATTTTATTAAATAGTTAATAGTATGATTGGTTATGACATTCAGACATCCGTATTGTTATTATATTACTTTCTTCCTTCTTCCATTCCTCCATCCCTTCTCCCTAAAGGTTTGCCCTTTCCCATGTTCCCAGTCCCAGCACTTTGCTTTTACCTTCCTCCCTTCTTTTATATTTGCTATTCTCCTGCTCTCTAAAGGTCTCCCCTTCTCATTTCCCTGATCAGGTCAGGTGTACCTTACTCTCCCCTTACTATTGCTCCCCAGCTTCCTATCCTGTCCATAGTCCTGGTTTACATCTTGGATTCTTAAGATATTTTAGGTTATGTACACATATCTGAGGATATGGAGCTAGGGACTTCAAGTGAGAGAGAACATGCAATGTTTGTCTTTGGGGACTGGCTTACCTCACTCAATATGATCATTTCTGGTTCCATCCACTTTTTTTTTACTTCATCTTATGCTTTTGGTATCTTTGTCAAATATAAATGGAAGAAGTTATGTTTAGTCATGCTTGGGTCTTCAATTTTGTTCCATTGGTGTGCATGCTTGTTTTTGTGTCAGGATCATGTTGTTTTAATTACTATGGCACTGTAACATATCTTAACATCTGGAATAGTAATCTCTCCATCATTTATCTCTTCCTTTTGCTCATAATTTTTTTCACTCTCTGTGGTCTTTCCTTGCTCCAAATGAATTTTAGGTTATTATTATTATTTATTTTATTACATTTTAAATAGTGTTCCCTTCCTGCCTCCCCACTACAAGCCCCCCACCACATCCTACTTTTTCTTTACCTGTAAGAGGATGCTCTACCACCCACCCACCCACCCACCCACTTGCACTTCACCCCTCTAGCATCCTGCTTCTTTGAGGCATCAAACCTCCATAGGACTAAGAACTTCCATACTCACTGAGGCCAGAAAAGACAGTCCTCTGCTACATATGTAGTTGGTCTATGGACCAACCCATGTATGCTTTTGGTTAGTTGCTTAGTCCCTGGGACCTCTGAAAGATCCTGTTAGTTGATACTGATGTTCTTCCTATGGGGTTGTAATCCCCTTCAGCTCCTTCAGTCTTTCCCCTAACTCTTCCATAGGGGTCCCTGGGCTCAGTCCAATAGTTGGCTGCAACTATCTGCATCTGCCTCAGTCAGGTGCTAGCAGATCCTCTCAGAATGCAGCCATGCCAGACTCCTGTCTGCAAACACATCTTGGTATTAGCTATGGTATAGGGGTTGTTGTCTGAGGATGGGATAGATCCCAAGGTAGGGCAGTCTCTGGATGATCTTTCCTTCAGACTCTGCTCTATTTTTGTCTCTGCATTTTCTTTGGACAGAAACTATTATGAGACAAAATTTTGAAGATGGGTGGTCCCATCCCTCAACTGGGGGTCATGTCTATCTACTGGAGGTGGTCTCTTCAGTTTCTATTTGCCCACTGTTCTGCATTTTGGCTAATGTTATCCCCATTGCATCTTGGAAGCATCCCACATCCCTGGTGTCTAGGAATTTCTAGTGGTTCCCTCTATTCCTCACCTCATACTGCTGCATATCTCAATTCATTCTCCTTGCCCTCTGGGCTTCTTTCCTATCTCTCCTTATACCTGATCTTGCTCGATTTTTCCCTCTTCCTACTCTCTCCCATTGAGGTCTATGCCCCTGTTTCCTGTGATTACTCTGTTCCTTCTTCTAAGTGGGAATAAAGCATCCACACTTAACTTCTTTCTTGCTAAGCTTTATATGGACTATGACTTGTGTCATGGGTATTTTGAACTTTTGGGCTTATCAGTAAGTACATGCCCTGAATCTACTTTTGGGTCTTGGTTACCTCATTCAAGATGATATTTTCTAGTTCCATCCATTTGTCTGCAAAATTCATGATGTGCTCAGCTAAGTAGTATTCTATTGCATAAATGTACCACATTTTCTAATTCCATTATTCAGCTGAGGGTTGTTTCCAGCTTCTAGATATTATAAATAAGGCTACTCTGAACATAGTGGAGCACATGTTCTTGTCATATGTTGGAGCATCTTTTGGATATATGCCCAGCAGTAATATAGCTGGGTCTTCAGGTAGAACTATTTCCAATTTTCTGACGAACCGCTGAGTTGATTTCCAGAGTGGTTGTAGCAGTTTGCAACATTCTAGGATAGTTGTTTTTATATTTGTTTAAAGAATATAATGGGTATTTTGATTGCAATTGCATTGAATCTGTAGTTGGCTTTTGCTAAAATGATCATTTTGAAGTGTTAATTTTACCAGCCCATGAGCATGAGATGTTTCTCATTTTCTAGTGTTTTTCTTTCTATTTCTCTTTAGAGGTATAAAGTCATCATCATAGATGTCCTTTACTTCTTTGATTAAGTTTATTCCTGGATATTTCACTTTACTTTGAGGATATTTTGAAAGGACATGTGCCTATGATTTTCTTCCTTTTATGTTCATTGTTTCTGTATAGACAAGTTATTGCTTTGTGCAAATTGATTCTCTATACTATCACATTTATAAATTTGATTATCTTTTCTAGGATTTTCTGATAATGTTTTTTAAAAGATCTCTGGTGTATAGTATTATGGCATCTGCAAATAAGGATTATTTGATTTACTCCTTGTATTCCTTTAATTTCCTTCTCTTGTATTATTGCTCTAGCTTGTATTTTGAGCACATTATTGAAAAGGAATGGAGATCATAGATAATCATTTCTCCCCTTTCTTTCTTCCATCCAACCTCTCTCTTGTTTTCTCCCTCCAACTCTTCCCATCTATCCATGTTGGTCTTAACAGCCTCTTTTTCTTTATTATTGTTTCATATAGATAAATAGATGATAAATAAGTACACAAAAATGTAAATACAAGGGCTTACTTTTTTTCTTTGTGTATATATAATTTCAGGGCTAACCACTTTGTATTGGCATCCATCTAGCAGGCTTAATCCCGGAGAGGGGCTAATTCTCCCTTTCTAGACAGTCATTATTTATGTATAGTTCTTTGCTTGAGGGTGGGATTCTGTGAAATTTTCCCCTTCTGTCTTAGCATACCTACTGATACTGTCATTGCTCGGGCATACAGTATCAATTTCTAGGATGCTCAATCTTCAAAGACTTCCTGCCCATCTGGCTCTCACATCTCCTTCCTCTTTTATGGTATTCCTCGAGTCTTAGATGCAAGAGATTTGGACTGGACTCCACAGAACCTCTGCCCAACTGTGCTTTCTTGTTCATATAGTTCTTTATCATCTTTAGAGGTTGGACTTCTTAATATCTTCCCATCAACTTTTTTTTTTCCATGCACATTTCTTTTTTTTTTTTTTTTTTTTTTTTTATTGAAAAATTTTTATTTTTTACATTTCAGATGTTCTCTCCTTACCCCATTTCCCCCCCCCTCCCAGGAACTCACTATCCCTTCCCCCCTCTTCCCGCCTCCACGTTGGTGTACCCCCACCCACCCTCCCCTGTACCTCACCTCCCCACCCTCGAATATCCTACCCCCCATGTCCAGCCTTCATGGGACCAAGGATCTCTTCTCCTACTTATATATATAGCTCCCTTGCATATATAGCTGGAGCCATGGGTCCCTCCCTAAGCGCTCCCAGGCTGGTGGCTTAGACCCTGGGGGCTCTGGTTGGTTGGATTGTTGCTTTCCTCATGGTGTCGCGAATCCTCTCAACTCCTTCAGCCTTCACTCTATCTTCTCCATTGGGAACTCCATGCTCAGTTTAATGGTTAGCTGTGAGCATCTGCCTCTGAGTATGTCAGACTCTTGCAGACCTCTAAGGAGACAGCTATATCAGGCTCCTGTCAGCGTGTACATCCTGCCATCCACATCAACCTCTACCTTTGGTGACTGCACATAGGATGGATATCTAGGTGGAATAGTCTGTAGACTGTCCCTCCTTCAGTTTCTGTCCTGCACTGTGTCTCCTTATTTGCACCCTTGAGTATTTTGTTACTCCTTCTAGGAAGGACTGAAGGCTCCCCTATTTGGTCATCATTCTTCATGAGCTTTATGTGGTCTGTGAGTTGAATCTTGGGTATTTCAGGCTTCTGGGCTAAATCCAATAATCAGTGAGTGAATACCATGTATGTTCTTTTGTGATTGGGTTACTTCACTCGGGATGATATTTTCTAGTTCCATCCATTTATATATGAATTTATCAAATTCATTGTTTTTAATAGCTGAGTAATATTCCATTGTATAAATGTACCACATTTTTTGTATCCATTCCTTTGTTGAAGGGCATCTGGGTTCTTTCCAGTTTCTGGCTATTATAAATAAAGCTGCTATAAACATAGTGGAGCATATTTCCTTGTTATGTGTTAGAGCATCTTCTGGATATATACCCAGGAGTGGTATAGCTGGGTCCTCAGGTAGTGATATGTCCAATTTTCTGAGGAACCGCCAGACTGTTTTCCATAGTGGTTGCACCATCTTGCAATCCCACCAACAATGGAGGAGTGTTCCTCTTTCTCCACATCCTCGCCAGCATCTGCTATCACCTGAGTTTTTGATTTTAGCCATTCTGACTGGTGTGAAGTGGAATCTCAGGGTTGTTTTGATTTGCATTTCCCTGATGACCAAGGATGCTGAACATTTCTTTAAGTGCTTCTCGGCCATTCGGATTTCCTCAATTGAGAATTCTTTGTTTAGCTCCTTACTCCATTTTTTAATAGGGTTATTTGGTTGTCTAGAGTCTAATTTCTTGAGTTCTTTGTATATATTGGATATTAGTCCTCTATCGGATGTGGGATTGGTAAAGATCCTTTCCCAATCTGTTGGTTGCCGTTTTGTCCTATTGACGGTGTCCTTTGCCTTACAGAAGCTTTGCAATTTTATGAAGTCCCATTTGTCAATTCTTGATCTTAGAGCAGAGGCCATTGGTGTTCTATTCAGGAACTTTTCCCCTGTGCCTAGGTATTCGAGGGTCTTCCCCACTTTCTCTTCTATTAGTTTCAGTGTGTCTGGTTTTATGTGAAGGTCCTTTATCCACTTGGAGTTGAGCTTTGTACGAGGAGATAGGAAAGGATCGATTTGCATTCTTCTGCATGTTGTCCTCCAGTTGAACCAGCACCATTTGTTGAAAATGCTGTCCTTGTTCCACTGGATAGTTTTAGCTCCTTTGTCAAAGATTAAATGACCGTAGTTCTGTGGGTTCATTTCTGGGTCTTCAACTCTATTCCACTGATCTTCCTGCCTGTCTCTGTACCAATACCAGGCCGTTTTTATCAATATTGCTTTGTAGTACAGCTTGATGTCAGGGATGGCGATTCCTCCAGAAGTTCTTTTATTTTTGAGGATGGTTTTCGCTATCCTGGGTTTTTGTTGTTCCAAATAAATTTCAGAATTTCTCTTTCAAGATCTGTAAAGAATTGAGTTGGTATTTTAATGGGGATTGCATTGAATCTGTAGATTGCTTTTGGCAAGATGGCCATTTTACTATATTAATCCTGCCAATCCATGAGCATGGGAGATCTTTCCATTTCCTGAGATCTTCTTCAATTTCTTTTCTTCAGGGACTTGAAGTTCTTGTCATACCGATCTTTCACTTGCTTGGTTAGATTCACCCCAAGGTATTTTATATTATTTGTGGCTATTGTGAAGGGTGTCATTTCCCTAATTTCTTTTTCAGCCTGTTTATCTTTCATGTAGAGGAAGGCTACTGATTTGTTCGAGTTGATTTTATAACCTGCCACCTTGCTGAAGTCGTTTATCAGGTTTAGGAGTTCTCTGGTGGAGTTTTTGGGGTCACTTAAGTATACTATCATATCATCTGCAAATAGTGATATTTTGACTTCTTCCTTTCCTATTTGTATTCCTTTGACTTCTTTTTGTTGTCTAATTGCTCTGGCTAGGACTTCCAGTACTATATTGAATAGGTAGGGAGAGAGTGGGCAGCCTTGTCTAGTTCCTGATCTTAGTGGGAATGCTTCAAGTTTCTCTCCATTTAGTTTGATGTTGGCTACTGGTTTGCTGTATATTGCTTTTACTATGTTTAGGTATGGGCCTTGAATTCCTGATCTTTCCAAGACTTTTACCATGAAGGGATGTTGGATTTTATCAAATGATTTCTCAGCATCTAATGAGATGATCATGTGGTTTTTTTTCTTTGAGTTTGTTTATATAGTGGATTACATTGATGGATTTCCGAATATTGAACCATCCCTGCATTCCTGGGATAAAGCCCACTTGATCATGATGAATTATTGTTTTGATGTGTTCTTGGATTCGGTTTGCTAGAATTTTGTTGAGTATTTTTGCATCAATATTCATAAGAGAGATTGGTCTGAAGTTCTCTTTCTTTGTTGGGTCTTTGTGAGGTTTAGGTATGAGTGTGGATTGTAGCTTCATAGAACGAATTGGGTAGCGTTCCTTCCGTTTCTATTTTGTGGAATAGTTTGAAGAGAATTGGTATTAGGTCTTCCTTGAAGGTCTGATAGAATTCTCCACTAAAACCATCTGGTCCTGGGCTTTTTTTGGTGGGGAGACTTTTAATGACTGCTGCTATTTCTTTAGGGGTTTATGGGACTGTTTAGATGGTTTATTTGCTCCTCATTTAACTTTGGTACCTGGTATCTGTCTAGAAAATTGTCCATTTCATCCAGATTTTCCAGTTTTGTTGAGTATAGGCTTTTGTAGTAGGATCTGATAATTTTTTGGATTTCCTCAGTTTCTGTTGTTATGTCTCCCTTTTCAGATCTGATTTTATTAATTTGGGTACTGTCTCTGTGCCCTCTGGTTAATCTGGCTAAGGGTTTATCTATCTTGTTGATTTTCTCAAAAAACCAACTCTTGGTTTTGTGATATTTTGTATAGTTCTTTCTGTTTCTACTTGGTTGATTTCAGCCCTGAGTTTGATTATTTCCTGATGCCTACTCCTCTTGGGTATATTTGCTTCTTTTTGTTCTAGAGCTTTCAGGTGTGCTGTCAAGTTGTTAATGTGTGCTCTCTCCAATTTCTTTTTGTGGGCATTTAGAGCTATGAGTTTTCCTCTTAGCACTGCTTTCATGGAGTCCCACAAGTTCTGGTATGATGTTTCCTCATTTTCATTAAATTCTAGAAAGTCTTTAATTTCTTTCTTTATTTCTTCCTTGACAAAGTCATCATTGAGTAGAACATTGTTCAGTTTCCACATGGATGTGGGTTTTCCCTTGGTTCTCTCATTATTAAAGACCAGCCTTAGTCCGTGGTGATCTGATAGGATGCAGGGGATTATTTCAATCTTTTTGTATCTGTTGAGGACTGTTTTGTGACCAATTATATGGTCTATTTTGGAGAAGGTACCATGAGGTGCTGAGAAAAAGGTGTATTCTTTAACTTTAGGATGAAATGTTCTATAGATATCTGTTAAATCCATTTGGTCCATAACTTCTGTTAATTTCAGTGTGTCTTTGTTTAGTTTCTGTTTCCACGATCTGTCCATTGGAGAGAGCGGGGTGTTAAAATCCCCCACTATTATTGTGTGAGGTGCAATGTGTGCTTTGAGCTTTAGTAAAGTTTCTTTTATGTATGTAGGTGCCCTTGCATTTGGAGCGTAAATGTTCAGAATTGAGAGTTCATCTTGGTAGATTTTTCCTTTGATGAGTATGAAGTGTCCTTCCTTATCTTTTTTGATTACTTTTGGTTGAAAGTCGATTTTGTTTGATATTAGGATGGCTACTCCAGCTTGTTTCTTGGGACCATTTGCTTGGAAAATTGTTTTCCAGCCTTTTACTCTGAGGTAATGTCTGTCTTTGTCACTGAGGTGCGTTTCTTGTATGCAACAAAATTCTGGGTCCTGTTTATGTATCCAGTCTGATAGTCTACGTCTTTTTATTGGAGAATTGAGTCCATTGATGTTAAGGGATATTAAGGAAAAATGATTGTTGCTTCCTGTTATTTTTGTTATTAGAGGTGGAATTATGTTTGTGTAGCTACCTTTTTTTTTTTTTTTTTTTTTTTTTGGGAGGTTGTTGGACGATTACTTCCATGTTTCTTCTAGGTTGTAGTTTCCTTCCTGTGTTGGTGTTTTCCATCAATTATCCTTTGAAGTGCTGGGTTTGTGGGAAGATATTGTGCAAATTTGGTTTTGTCATGGAATATCTTGGTTTCTCCATCTATAGTGATTGAGAGTTTTGCTGGGTATAGCAGTCTGGGCTGGCAGTTGTGTTCCCTTAGGGTCTGTATGATATCAGACCAGGATCTTCTGGCTTTTATAGTCTCTGGTGAAAAGTCTGCTGTAATTTTTATAGGTCTGCCTTTATATGTTACTTGACCTTTTTCCCTTACTGCTTTAGTATTTTTTCTTTGTTTTGTGCATTTGGTGTTTTGATTATTATGTGACGGGAGGTATTTCTTTTCTGGTCTAGTCTGTTTGGTGTTCTGTAGGCTTCTTGTATGTTTATGGGTGTCTTGTACTTTAGATTGGGGAAATTTTCTTCTATAATTTTGTTGAAGATATTTACTGGCCCTTTAGATTGGGAATCTTCACTCTCATCTATACCTATTATCCTTAGGTTTGGTCTTCTCATTGCATCTTGGATTTCCTGAATGTTCTGTGTTAGGAGCTTTTTGCATTTTGCATTTTCTTTGACTGTTGTGTCGAGGTTTTCCATGGTATCTTCCGTGCATGAAATTCTCTCTTCTATCTCTTGTATTCTGTTGGTGATGCTTGCATCTATGACTCCTGATCTCTTTCCTATGTTTTCTATCTCCACAGTAGTCTCCCTTTGAGATTTCTTTATTGTTTCTATTTCCAGTTTTAGATCCTGGATGGTTTTGTTCAATTCCTTCACCTGTTTTGTTGTGTTTTCTTGAAATTCTTTAATGGATTTTTGTGTTTCCTCTTTAAGGGCTTCTACCTGTTTACCCGTGTTCTCTTTCAATTCTTTAAAGGATTTTTGTGTTTCCTCTTTGAGGGCTTCTACCTGTTTACCTGTGTTCTCCTGTATTACTTTAAGGAGTTACTTATGTCCTTCTTAAAATCCTCCATCATCATCATGAGAAGTGATTTTAATTCTGGGTCCTGTTTTTCCTGTGTGATGGAGTATCCAGGGCTTGCTATGGTGGGAGAACTGGGTTCTGATGATGTCAGGTAACTTTGGTTTCTGTTGCTTGTGTTCTTTCACTTGCCTTTCGCCATCTGGTTGACTCTAGTGTTATCTGTGCTCACTGTGTCTGACTGTAGTCTGTCTTTCCAGTTATCTTGCTTGTGTCAGATCTCCTCGGATTCCAGATGTCTCTGTGTTCCTGTGATCCTAAGCTCCTTCTGCTCTGGATGCAATAGGTCTTCTAGGATGTCTCAGGATTCGAT
This sequence comes from Mastomys natalensis, assembly GCA_021653895.1. NCBI lineage: Eukaryota > Metazoa > Chordata > Mammalia > Rodentia > Muridae > Mastomys > Mastomys natalensis. Next base: position 76,413 of record JAJTUV010001320.1, on the reverse strand, counting down.
GTTTCCACAGGCGCAGACCAGCTAGGTGTCCTCTGCACTGGATGCAGTATGTCCTCTAGGTTGTCTCAGAATCAGGTGTTTCCACCAGAGCAGACCAGCTGAGGAACCTGTGCTCTGTGTGCAGTGGGTCCCCCTAGGATGACTCCGGATCCTGTGTTTCCACAGGAGCAGACCAGCAACGCGCCCGCCGCAGGCCAGAGGACCAGGGTCCGGGCGCACGGGAAGGTATAGTCCGGAGGGGCGGGCTTTGGGTGCCTGCTAGTTCCTTAAACCCCACCTGGCTCCCGGTTGTAACTCTGGGTTTTGGGCCAGTGGGTAAGGTGACTTACCCTCTGGTCTGTGTGCAGTGGGTCCCCCTAGGATGCCTCCGGATCCTGTGTGTCCACAGGAGCAGACCAGCCACGCGCCCGCCGCAGGCCAGAGGACCAGGGTCCGGGCGCACGGGAAGTTATAGTCCGGAGGGGCGGGCTTTGGGTGCCTGCTAGTTCCTTAAACCCCACCTGGCTCCCGGTTGTAACTCTGGGTTTTGGGCCAGTGGGCAAGGTGACTTACCCTCTGGTCTGTGTGCAGTGGGTCCCCCTAGGATGCCTCAGGATCCTGTGTGTCCACAGGAGCAGACCAGCCACGCGCCCGCCGCAGGCCAGAGGACCAGGGTCCGGGCGCACGGGAAGTTATAGTCCAGAGGGGCGGGCTTTGGGTGCCTGCTAGTTCCTTAAACCCCACCTGGCTCCCGGTTGTAACTCTGGGTTTTGGGCCAGTGGGCAAGGTGACTTACCCTCTGGTCTGTGTGCAGTGGGTCCCCCTAGGATGCCTCCGGATCCTGTGTGTCCACAGGAGCAGACCAGCCACGCGCCCGCCGCAGGCCAGAGGACCAGGGTCCAGGCGCACGGGAAGTTATAGTCCGGAGGGGCGGGCTTTGGGTGCCTGCTAGTTCCTTAAACCCCACCTGGCTCCCGGTTGTAACTCTGGGTTTTGGGCCAGTGGGCAAGGTGACTTACCCTCTGGTCCGTGTGCAGTGGGTCCCCCTAGGATGCCTCCGGATCCTGTGTGTCCACAGGAGCAGACCAGCCACGCGCCTGCCGCAGGCCAGAGGACCAGGGTTCGGGCGCACGGGAAGTTTATAGTCCGGAGGGGGCGGGCTTTGGGTGCCTGCTAGTTCCTTAAACCCCACCTGGCTCCCGGTTGTAACTCTGGGTTTTGGGCCAGTGGGCAAGGTGACTTACCCTCTGGTCTGTGTGCAGTGGGTCCCCCTAGGATGCCTCCGGATCCTGTGTGTCCACAGGAGCAGACCAGCCACGCGCCCGCCGCAGGCCAGAGGACCAGGGTCCGGGCGCACGGGCGCACATTTCTTGTATGTCACAGCCATGATAGGGATATAGATTCTTTTGGGCAGAGTTTCATGGATGGTTTCAATGTGATTTTAGTGACAAAATAAATATTATTAAATTTGCCACAGGTATGTTTTGCTAATTATTCAAGAAACAGATACTTAATCTTTCGGTTTCTTGCTTTGTGACCTAGCTTCTGCCTGCCCATTGACTAATAATTGAATCAGTGAATATTTATTGAGCTCCAGTGTTTCCTGAGATTTAATGTTATAAACTGTGGCAGTATCACATGAATCTAAAAACCTGTCATGTTAGTTTCCTGGTATTTCAAAGAAATCAGAAAAAAAATTGGGGAAAAAATAAAAATCTTTATAATTTATTTAAACTAAAGAGAGAAAGAGGTCGAATTGCATTCTTTGTATGCATATGGCCAATATGCAATTTATCAAAGATTTAGGGGATAGACCTTGATCTCATCATTCTTCAGTTTATAACTCTTAATTTATAATCTACTTCTGCTTGAAAGCATTTTCTCCTCACTTAGAGTTATAGACCAGTACAGGATGAAGCCTTGACTCTGCCTTCACTTTGCGTCTCTTCTTTTGGCTTAGACTCCTGCTTGATTCCACATAGGCCTGTTAATCACTCAAGTAGTCTCTGTCTACCTAACCTATTCCATATCACTTAAAGTCTAGTAGTAAATAATGTTGCCAGAGTTTCTATAGTCAAAGCCTGGACCTGACCAGCTGTAATAATCTAGTGCTTGACTTGTGTCTTCAATAAATCAATTAAAACAACAAAAATAATAGCAAAAATTTGAGAAAGGAAATGTATTCCCTGTGGCAGTATTGGGAAGAGAAATGAATAAAATATTCCAGTCATCCATCACCCTCTTGCCAACCTACACATATCCATCTTGGAGTCCTCAGGTGTATAGGTTTAAATGGATTATAAATAGTATGTAGAACCAAGCAGTCCTTGTCAAGGGATGGTTCTGTCCATTAGTGAACAGAGAAACCCATGGTTGTCTCCAGTGTGCTGTGCAAAATGGTCTGAGAAGGCATCAATACTGTATTGAAGGCCAGCTTCAACATTATAGGGTAAACCAAGGAGGGCAGAGTGTAGAGTTGTTAACTAGTCACTGAGCAGACTTCTTCTGAGGGAGCAACATTTAATTCTCTGGGGCCAGCAAGAAAGGGAAACACACACACACACACACACACACACACACACACACACACACACTAGATGAAACCAGTTCTGACAAACTCTGAACAACTCTATATACATACATACATACATACATACACATATCATACATACATACATACATGCATACATACATACGGATGGACAGACATATACATATTTACACATTGAGTGGATGGTGCAGAGCTTCAGCAAGTAGGCTCTAACAAATTCATTTTTTCCCTTAGGCCTTTTATACCCCCTAAGACAAAGTTTTCTATGTAAAGAGAAAATTACCTCATAGCCAGAAGTTATGTATTCTCTAAAAAACTATCACCACAAAATACTCTTCATAAATAGGTTAAAATCATTGTACAAAAAGAAATTACAGCAAGATTATTGACTATGTGTTCTTCTTTTGAAACTCATACCTAACTAAACATTTTCCTTCTATTTTCTCTACACAAGTGCATCATATCCCCAAAGCAGTAATTCCTTTGTCATAGATTAACAAACTTTAAGCAAGTCTATTGTAATAAGTTATTTTCTATGCTTAGCTGATGACAATTTGTATTTATGAAGAAACAGATCATTATCTATCTTACATTTTATTTTTGAATTTATTTTATTTATTCTTTTTTTTTAAATGGTAAAATGTGTTTTATTTATTTTTTTGTTTGTTTTGTTTTTTTTTTGTTTTTTAATTTTTATTTTTAATTTTTTTTTTCAGCAAATCAAAAAAATCTAAAAAGCATTCAAACAGAATAAAATGAAAAGAAACAAACAAGCTAAATACCAAGGGTCAGATATACTTATACAAGAATTCTATAGAGCCTTCAAACAAGCAATACTTTTTGAGTTATGTTTAAAAAAATTCAGAACCACAATAATCTTCTTCACAAAGCAAATAAAATTGAAATAGTGAAATCAAGTGTAAACCCAACAAAAATATATAAATTATAGTCCAGTATCCCTCATGAGTATATACAAAAATTCTCAATGAAGTAGTTGCAAACTGAATACAAGAGATATAAAAAAATAATATTCCATGAATAACTGAATAACTGGTTTTTTTTTTTGTTGTTGTTTTTTTTTTTTTTTTTTTTTTTTTTAGAAGACCATACTCCATATACAGGCTGCATGTTTTGGGATAGCCCCCACTCCAGATGTTTGAGACCTACATGAAAACCAAGCTGCACATTTACAACATATGTGCAGGGAGGCCTAGATCCAGCCCACGGAGCTAGATCTGTGTAGACTAGGTATGCTCCACAGTTGGTGATTCAGTCTCTGAGAGCTCCAAGGGTTCAGGTTCGTTTACTCTGTTGATCTTCCTGTGCAGTTCCTATCTCCTTAGGGCCCACAATCCTTCCACCTATTCTTCTATAAGAGTCCTCAAACTGGCTGATCATCTGTTCTTACAAATAGAATTACCAGCTCTTTGTTAATGACCTTCCTTTTCAGGGTGTACACTGAAACCTGTGGTCATATCCCTAGACACAAGGTCTAGGAATTCAGACCCAATCTAGAACAAATGTTTTCTTGACCATTAACTTGTTCCTAGCCTATTTTTCTTGCTCCTACAATTATATGCTTACAGTGCATGAAAGCTCATGATGCTCCTTTGCTAACCTATACAACCCTTGCTACTCTATGAGTAACGGGCACTCTATTTTTTTATTCTAACTTAAAACTTCTTACCAACTTCATTAACTGCCCAAGTTTAATTAAATGAAACTAACTTCCTAAAACTACTTAAAACAGTGTTCCATAAAAACATTAATTCATCTAAACAGCATTATTTCAAGAACGTGTATCTTCATGTTAATCTGCAGGAAACTTGCCCTACAGGATGGGCTATCATCCAAGAAGTAATCATATCAGGGTATAGGAAATGAGGATCTCTCCAAGCCCAGTAAATGAGGAATATGGCAATGACAAACATGAGAATGCACATCAGTAGAAAGAACCAATCCTGGGACAAAGACTCTAAGGTTGTGCCTCACTAAGGTATACCTGTTGCAGCCAAGCAAAATGGTAGGCCATCTCCAGGAAGCTCAGTTGGCAACTGCTGCTCTTCCTGAATAGCATCTTCCAGTTCTATGTGAATTCTCTCCTAGAAACAAGTTCTAGCACCTGGTTGCAACCTTGTCCTCCTTAGCGAATGAGAATCTTGAGCTAAATTCCAAGTTAAGTGTGGGGCGGTGGGCTGTGAGAGGCAGCTGGTTGAGCACAGGCCTTGAACACTGGATCCTAATCAGAAAGCAGGTGTTCGGCTCTGCTCCTGGGCCCTGGTTCCTTTCATTTAGCTTCAGCCCTCCACAGCCCCTCCCACAGAGAGGTCTATGGCCATCAGTCACCAGGAACACATCAGGCTCTCCCACATGTAGATGAAGTATTTCCAAGCTCTCAGACCAAGCAAATAGGCGTTATATGCTGCCAAACCCTGACCCACCCCAAAACTGTATATAAGAGCCCTATTCCGGGGAAGTAAAGATGTGCGAAATCATTGTCTGAGAGTTTCTGTCACAAGAGCTGTAACATTTGGGGAAGAGATCTGCTCTCCCAAAGCATCTTCAGGACCCTCTCCTCCTTGCTAGCTAGCTGGCTTCTTACGGCCCAGCCCAGGTCGGCTCACTGTGGAGAGACAGGTGCAGCATCTGGGAGTAACTGGGTAGCAAAGACAGTGGAGATGCAGATGGAGGCAGCAGCAGAGGCAGAGGAGGCAATTCCCCCTCCATGCTCGCACTCTATTCCCTTGACCTGTACTCCCACACCCATCCAGGCCAGAGATCTTCGTGGAATGCCCTCCTGAACAGGTACCCACAGTCAAGAAGATCCATTTATTCACTTGTTTGATAGAGAGGAAAGGAAACAATTGTCTCTGTAGAATGTCTACCAGGATAGTCTCCCTAATTACATTCACCTTTAATTCCAGAGAGGACTATGGACTCTAGCAGGATAAGCTATCCTTTAAATGGAGTGCCTACCTATAAGGAAGAGTCTGGACCTTGAAGCAACAGTAATCATTTTATGTGGACCAGCATATTCCTCCTAGCAATTACAACAGGAGGGACTTCTTCAGTACCTTTCAAGAAGACCTGAGAAATTGATGTCATATTACCTGGTTATAAGTTACTCCATATTGTATAAAACAGTACTTTTTCAACTCATACATTGCCCCGAGAGACTCCATTTTACAAGCAACTTTTGACTTCATCTTGAGAATAAAGAATGAAGCTGTACCTTGATGGACATTAAACAGCAGCTTCTTTCCAGCACCCCCATAGTGCGTAAAGGGATAAATAACCTAACTCTCTTGCTGGCTGGTTATATGCTAACTTGACACAAGCTAGAGTCATTGTGAAGAAGCAGAGACCTAAACTGAGAAAATGCCCATGCTAGACTTGCCTTTGGGCAAGCATTTGGAGTATTGCCTTCTTGATAGAATACTAATGTGGGAAGACCCAGTCCATTGTTGGTGCTATCTCTAGCATGGTGCTTCTGGGTGATATAACAAAAAAGGGCAGGCATGTAGGGGGCAATATTAGAAAACAGTACCTGGTCCAGCTTGTTCCTGGGCAGCTACCATGTTCCTGCTGCTCCTTGGCTCTGACCAGGGCTCCGGCTACCTAGATGTGCAGGTCCTGGCACCCACGAGATGCCAGCATGTGGGATGGCTCTGCCAATCCACCACATTGCATCCACAGAGCTCGACTGACCTCCAGACAATATCTGCCATCCTCATACTACCAGGTAGAAATGAGACTCTTAAAGCTTAATGATTATCTAAAGGATTTATATATTTAAAAATGGTCAATCAATAAGATGCCCACACAATTCAAGTTGTTACCCAATATCTAACCTTTTGATAGAAGTTGCTACCCAGGACAGCTTTTGACCCATTTGTGGTTCTCTATGGCTGATAGCCTCCTTCTTTTCTTCCCCTTCCTCTTTTTCTCCCCTCCCCTTCCTCTCTTTTCTCCCACCTCCACTTCCTCTTCTACTGCCTAATCACCAAGCTCCACTGCAAATACAATGTAGCAGAATAAGGATCCTGTTACACAGGTAGGCCATGCATATCAAACCAGTGAGCATTCTTTCATGTACCAGTTTCTGCCTCCAAGTTCCTGCCTTGTGTTTCTGCCTTTTCTTCTCTGGATGATGAACTAAAAATATAAAATGAAGTAAACTCTTTTCTTCCAGGTTAATTTTAGTCATAGTATTTTATTACAGAATGGAAACTCTACCTAAGACAAATGGTATAAACTTTTAAAGTCAGCCTCCAGTAATGTACTTTCTCCTGCAGGGCTCCACTTCCTTAAAGTTTTATAATCTTCCCTAAACAGTGCTACTGATGAGGAAGCAAGTGCTCAAATTTATGAACACTGGGGACATTTCTCAGTCAACCAGCAAACTGTGAACAGGTAGAGTCCTTTTCAGGTCAGCAAGTAACAACAAATGGTATCTGTTACATTTTTAAAACAGGGATCGCTTTCAGAACAAATAAGAAGGGAGACATTAATAATCCTTTTGACCATTTGTTGATTGATTGATTGATTGATTGATTGCCTTTTAAGGTTATTTCATTTAAAAAATATCAATTGTCATACAGCATATTTTTAATATATTTTTCTCCCCAAAATTCCTCCCTGGTTGTCCTCACCTCCCTAGCCAGGCAACTTTATGTTCTTTTTTCTCTCTCTATTTAGAAGAAAGCATGAAAAAAAATAGACAGGCATGCAAAACATTCCACAAAACCAGAAATTAAAATAAATAAGCAGAAGACTAATGACACCAAAAATATGTCTAGACAAAGCAAAAAAGAGACAAATGTTACAAAACCACCACCAAGTTAGTTTTATGTCCTGGATATAAGATCGACATTCAAGTTGGCTAATATATCCTGTGAGAATCCATTGGTGGATATTGAGTTTTCCTTTAACACCAGATATCAATTTCAGGTAACTTAGTGATAAGGCTGGGAGCCATGTCTTCTTCCCCATCTAGTATTGTATTTCACATGATTGTACCTGTGCTGACCTTGTGCATGCTACCAGATTATCTGTGAGTTCCTTCGAGCATCAATCCTATTGTATCTCAGAGGCACTGTTTCCTTGAAGTTATCCATTATGTTGTTTTTCACATCTTTTATGTATCCTCTTCTGTACAATTGACTGAGCTCTGAGGGGAGGTATTTGATAAACACTTCCTATTTAGGATTGAGCATTTCAAAAATCTCTCACTCTCTGTATATCTGTATATTGTTCAGTAATGTGTCTGTGTGTTAGCTTCCATCTACTAAAAGAAGAAACTTCTCTGATGAGGGCTGAGCAAGGCACTGATTTTTTGGTGAAAACGATTTTACATATATATATATATATATATATATATATATATATATATTATATATGTGTGTGTGTGTGTGTGTGTGGTGTGTGTGTGTGTGTGTGTATACATATATATACATATATATGTACATATATATCGTAATATATATCATTTTATATATCATTTTAATATATATTATATATATAATATATATATATATATGTGTGTGTGTGTGTGTGTGTGTGTGTGTGTGTGTGTGTGATGGAACATGGAGAAGTTAAGCTGGTGCCTACCTAGAAACTTCATCCTTACTGACGGGTGTTCATTGTATTAAATGGTACTGCATCTTACTGGAGAAGAAAAGTAATCATCAACATCTTCCAGCTACAGATCCTGAAACTTACAACAGTGAACAGTCTGCAATATATACAGGTGCAATAATGTCATAGGTGTAACTAACTACTTTCTGATTGGATTTCCAACTCACTAAATGAGATGTAACCCATGTCTGACCTTGCCAAAGGTCCTGAAACTTGACACTAGAGAATACATTAACCTAGGGGAAAACATACTATTATTATGCTAAAGGAACATAAAAATAAAATTACCTTAATGACAGTCTGCTATACCCATAGACATTAATAATCTTAAGACTCAAATAGTAATTGAATTTGGTCTCAGAGAACTGAAGGTCAACATTTGAATTACCAAATGAATGATAGTGTTCCTTAGATTTCTGTTTTGACTTTTATTGGAATCTTTATCCAATAAAATATCCAATAAAATAGTTCTGAAGAAATTAAATACAAAATAAAATTAAATAAAATGAAAGTTCTAGCAGAATTCATTCCTATGGCAAACCATATCGATTTCTTTTATAGTATCATAGAAAGATGAAATAAAGGTGGGAAATCAGTAAAGAGCAGCAGAGAGTGTATAGAGAAATGTCATGGTCCCAATCAAATGGAGATAGTTATTTGCTTTAGTCCAGGTGAAACTTGGAGTTAGGGTGATACCTAAATAAACTCTTACTTGAATGCTTTCCAACAGAAACATCATAAAACTTTTTTTTTGTTTAGTAGATAAGATCTTTAATATCTCAGAATTTTTTTTAAATCAAATCGTAATTTACTTATTCACACAGGGGTTATAAACACAAAAAGGCAGGACGTGGGGAAAGGGATGACATCGGAGCATAGATGTTCAGGGGGAGTACAGATATCTTTTAGAACAGGGTATCAGCTGGGTGAAGGTTCAGGGGACAGGTCACTATGACTCTGCCTATGATTCACTTGTCCTCATCTAAGTTGGTACTATCCCTGAGGCTACCTATTTACAAGATCTATGACTACTCAGGCTGGTAAATTTCCACAAAAACTGCCTGTTTACAATAGCTTATAGCCATCTGTTTCAGTGTTTTTCCACAGAGACCCAAGACTTATCATAAAACTTTTAGTGGGATGATCCAGTTTTAAAATTATCAGCCTATTATTGGACAATTTCATATTTATAAAGCCTTAGTTTTGAATGTGTTCCTATGTCAGAAAAAATGTGAATACGGTGGAGTAAAAGCAACATAGCAGAAGCCACCCCCATCAAGGGCATTTTGCATAAGTGTTTTTGAAACTTTCCATATCCCAGCATACATATTATTCCAATAGACATATTTTCCTAATCTTTCTACCCACATGATAATTTAATGCCACAGCTACATTTCATGTCTCCTACATACTGGACATACGCACACATTATACACTAAGGAAGACTTCCTGTCCTCCTGCATCTCCCCGCTAAGCCTTCTGCCTCTTGTGGGTGATGTTGCTAATTGATAATCTAGATGAGAAGTGAACCCAGGAACCCTGGAGTTATGACAGAGGTTACTAGCTCAGTACAGCCTTACTGTAAACTGCATTTTTGCCATTTTCAGATTTTATGATGCTTGGATATTCTCTGAAATCTTAGTTTCTTCAGAGATAGATATTAACTAAAAAAATCAAGACCAAGACAAAAGAAAGTACAGCCAAGTAAAGTATGGTGGTTCTTAAAACTGGCTGACTTCACTCCTGCCTTTCTACTCCAATTTACTTGACTTATTTATTGACAATATGTATCCCTGTTGGTCCTGAGAGTTCACCTTTTTTCATTTCCACTAGTCTCCTTTGTCCTGACAATTCTTCAAATTTGCTTCTCTGGCATCCATTGTTTGAGGTAATGCTGAGTGCCGTCTTTCTTTGTAACTACTGGCTAGAGCCCTACCGTCTGAAGCCAGGCCTGCTGTGTTAACAGAATCATGTACCTCATAGTCTCACAAAATATCTGGGTACCAGGAGAAATGATCTACATGGTTGGTCATAGCACAGATAGATAAGCAGGAATGGCATCATCAACTTTTAAGACCTTTATTAGAGAACTTGTTTTCTTTATCCACCTTTTTCTTCCTTTACTGATTTGTTGATTCTTTTGTTCATCTATTCATTAAGTTCTTCTGAACAAGGGAAGCAAAACCAAGAGTTCAATAGACGTTAGCATTAGAAATAGACCTAGAAGTTTTGTGTTCCTCCACTTTTTCCGTATTTCTTCATGGTCCAGCTTATTATTATAACTTGAGATTTAATGATCATTTTTTTCCAGGTGCAACAGACAGATACTTAGTTTAATGACCATTGCAGATGAGCTTGGTTCCACTGGCTGAGGGGTTTTCTTTTTCACTAGTAAGATTCTCATTATTGAAATATATGGAGATGAAAAGAAGGCCAACACACCAGCAACACCCACCAGATATCTTGAGTAAGGTAAGGAATTTTGCCCAGAACATCATCAATATGAAAAAGACTTTGATTTGATCATGTCTCAGAAATGAATCTAATTATCCTATTCAAATATTTATTGAATATATACTTCATACTAATATACTAATTGACTAAGAAAACTTACTTTTGTCCATTGCATGCTAAGAATCCATACACTTAACATTGGGTAAGATAAGAAAATATCTCTTGAAGTGACTCACGAGTTCCAACCAAGAGCAATCAGGAGAAAAAGCTGCTGAATCCCAGAAACTAATGAAGATTTATGACCATTATTAAAAGCTATAAAAATCTCATTTGAATCATCATCCAAGAAGTAAAGAATGGGCAGGCAGCGGCAACAGTGATACCATATTGAACAGGGCACAGAACTAAGTATTTGTTACTTGGGCTATCCCAAGTTTAACTCTGTTAAACTTGAGATTTATAAGAGAAAGCAATGTAGGCTTGACCCAGGCTGTTTCCCTCTGTGCTTCATAATCCCATCTATAAAATGGTGGCATAGCAGTATCTTCCACAGAGCTAGGAGAAATAGTCAAAGTCCTAAAATAGTGCTAGAACCAAGTAAATATTTTCAAATGGGAGCAGTTACCTTAGTGGTGATTAAGTTTTGCTCTTTCCTCAAAAGTCCACATTTTCCAGAAATAAGACTGTTAACTTTCGTAATTTTGAGTTCTGCACTGGCATGGGCAGTAAGATTTTTACTTTACAGAATACTTTGCATTTTGCAGCTTTGTTCCTTTACTCTTTCCACATACTTTTTGGATTTTGATCACTATATGCTTTTTTTTTGCCTCCTTCCCTTTCCCCCCTCCTAGAGGTCTTCCCTCCAAACTCCTCCACTTTGCCCCTGAGAGGGTGCTCCACACCTCCTGGCATCCCCATTCCCTGGGCCATAACACCTCTAGATGGTAAGGCTCATCCTGTCCCACTGAAGCCAGATAGGACTCTCTTATGCTATATATGTGCTGGGGACCTCAGACCAGCCCATGTGTGCTCTTTGGTTGGTGGCTTCATCTCTGGGAGCTCCCAAGGGTCCATGTTAGTTGGCAGTGTTGGTCTTCCTATGGGGTTGCCATCCCATTCAGTTCCTTCAATTCTTTCTTTAACTCTTCCATAGGGATTCCAGACATCAGTCCAGTGCTTGGCTATAAGTATATGCATCTGTTTCAGTCAGCAGCTGGTTGAGCCTCTCCAAGGACAGCCATATTGGGCTCCTGTCTGCAGGTGTAACATAGCATCAATAATTGTGTTAGGGTTTGGTGCTCATTCATAGGATGGATCCCAAGTTGGTCCTGCCACTCGTAGGCCATTCCTTCATTTTTGTCCTACTGCAGTTTTGTCTCTGCATTTCTTTTAGACTATTAAGCTATTAAAATGAGGACATCATGAATTTTGCAGGCAAATAGGTGGAGCTAGAAAATATTCTGATTGAGGTAACCCAGACTCAAAAGAACAGAAATGGTATGTACTCACTGATAAGTGGACATTAGCCAAAAAATACAGAATACCCATGATACCACAGACTGTAAGAAGTTTAATGAGAAGAAAGATGCTTCATGAAGATGCTTCAATCCCACTTAGAAGGGGCTATAAAATAATCATGGAGGCAGAGGGTGGGAGGGACTGGGTGAGAGATCCAACAGGTTGGGGCAGGGGCAGGTATGTGGGGAGACAGGAGAGAAGCACCATAGGGCCAGGAGAATGAATGCAAATATGCAGCTGCCAGCCATGGAGGTTTGGACGTGGGGGTAAACCTCTAGAAAGTCCCAGAGACCTGGAATGTGAGAGGCATCAGGATCAGTGGGGGTGACCATCTCCAGTAGTTAGGGTTCCCAGTGGAGGGATGGTGATACCAACACACCTTCAAATTTTTTGATTCACATACACTTTTAGCTCAAAGAAAGTATTAAAAACAAAGGATTTGAAGAACTTGAATAAACATGGGTGACATACACTGAGTTTATATGTGCTCCCAAATTGAAACAGAGCCCATCATCATTTGGCTTAAAATGTGACAAGTGTTACATTGTAAAAGTTTGCCTCACAATTTTGTTCAGTTCTTACCTCAGTTACAGTTAACTGAGATCTTTCCCAGACCAATGTTCGTCATATTAGTAGTTTTGAAAAGAAGAATCATCATGAAATACATGTTCCTAGTGCTTGCTAAAATCCTTTGCCTTTGTGAGCAGGTAACACCTAGTGAAGAATTTCCATGCTAGAAGAGCCTGCTTTCATTTCAAGTAATGCAAGGCTGTATTTCTCAGGAAAGCACTGGGCAAGGTCTTCACTAGCATCGCTAGGTGGCAGTACAGCATAAAAATGATGTTCCTTGTGCCTCTGGGTTTTACTTCCATCTCACTGCTGGCAGCAGAGGCTAGATTGGCATGGGGAAAATAATCATTAAAAAGAAATTCAATAAAAAGGAGTAGGTTATTATAGTGGTGCACTGGAACTGCTTTCGTTAGAAGTATATCAATTTCCCATTAGAAATGTTGATTGGGCAGATTTGCTGTTAGATCGAAAAAATTCGTTAGAGGTTAAAAGTGATGCTGGCACCCAGTCTTATACCATGTACTTTCCCTATTAAGTTTGATTTTAGATATTGCATATCTTTGAGGAAGCATGTAAAGACAGATGGATTTATTTTACTTCAGGTGATTTAAAGTTGTTCTTGCTATAATGAAGTAAACTGTGACCTAATGACGTGTTGCAACTCTATTGGACATACCAGAGAGTATGGCCTTATTAGGACTTCAAATTTAAATTCTGAAAAATGACTGTGTAAGCAGAAGGAAGATGATTAAAAACTACTGCGTAGTCAAAAAAAAAAAATAAAATCCAGTTCTTTTTCTTTGCACCAACCTCCATCTTAACTTTAATCTAAGGCCAATGTTTTTCTTTTTAAAATTTAAAATAGATTCGCTTCTCCTACAACATATCCTAGTTTTAGTTTCCTCTCCCCTACTTTTTGCAATTCATTCCACCTCCCTTCCCCTCTGGATCCTCTCCTTTTCTGATTCTCATTAGAAAAGAACTGGCTTGTAAAGATAATAACCAAACATGACAAATTAAAATAGGATGAGATGAAGCAAAAACATTCATATCGAAATTGGACATGGCAACCCAACAGAAGGAAGAGTTCCAAGAACAGGTGATACAGTCAGAGGCCCATTCTTTCTTCTATTCAGGAGTCCTTAAAAATACTAAGCTAATAGTTATTAAATATATGCAGAAGACCTTATGTAGACCTATGTAGGCCTTGTGCTTGCTGTTTCAGTCTCTGAGATCTCATATGCACCATGCTTAGTTGATTCAGAGGATCATTTCCCCTTTTTGTCCTTCACCATCTCGGACTCTTGCAATCTTTCTGCCTCATCTTCTGTGGGATTCCAGGAGCTTTGAGGGGAGATATGATGGAGGTCTCCAACTCTGGATAACGCCTGGCTGTGGGTCTCTGTATCTATTCCTATCTCTTGCCTGAGGAAGACTCTCTGACGATGAGTAGATAAGGCATCACTCTACTAATATAGTAGAATATCATTAGGAATCACTTTATTGATTTTTAGGTGTGTTTGATTATAACTTAAGTCTTTTGGCTTTCTAGTCTCTAGTTTTGGTTCCCCAGGCAGTGTCAGGTATATGTTCCTTCTAGTGGAGTGGGCCTAAAGTCAAATCAGACATTGGTTGACTACTCTTCCAACTCCTGTGCCATCACTGCCATAGAATATTCTGCAGGGTTATTTGATGGTCTGGAATCTAGTTTCTTCAGTTCTTTGTATACCTTGGATATTAGCCCTCTATCAGATGTAAGGTTGGTGAAGATCTTTTCCCAGTCTGTTGGTTCCCGCTTTGTCCTGTTGACCGTATCCTTTGCTTTACAGAAGCTTTGCAGTTTTATGAGATCCCATTTGTCAATTCTTGATCTTAGAGCATACGCCATTGGTGTTCTGTTCAGGAACTTTTCCCCTGTGCCCATATGATCAAGGCTTTTCCCTATTTTCTCTTCTATTAGTTTCAGTGTAGCTGGTTTTATGTGGAGGTCCTTGATCCACTTGGAATTGAGCTTTGTACAAGGAGATAAGTATGGATCAATTTGCATTCTTCTACAAGTTGACCTCAAATAACCCTATTAAAAAATGGGGTAGAGAGTTGAACAAAGAACTCTCAACTGAGGAAACTCGAATGATTGAGAATCATCTAAAGAAGTGCTCAGCATCCCTAGTCATCAGGGAAATGCAAATGAAAACAACACTGAGATTCCACCTCACACCAGTCAGATTGGCTAAGATCCAAAACACAGGTGACAGCAGATGTTGGCGAGGATGTGGAGAAAGAGGAACACTCCTCCATTGTTGGTGGGATTGCAAGCTGGTACAACCACTATGGAAAGCAGTCTGGCGATACCTCAGAAAATTGAACATGGTGTTACCTGAGGACCCAGCTATACCCCTCCTGGGTATATACCCAGAAGATATTTCAACATGCAACAGGGCCACATGCTCCACTATGTTTATAGCGGCCTTATTCATAATAGCCAGAAGCTGGAAAGAACCCAGATGTCCTTCAACAGAAGAATGGATACAGAAAATGTGGTACATTTACACAATGGAGTACTACTCAGCCATTAAAAATAATGAGCTCATGAAATTCTTAGACAAATGGATGGAGCTAGAAAAGATCATCCTGAGTGAGATGACCCAATCACAAAAGAACACACATGGTATGCACTCACTGATAAGCGGATATTAGCCCCAAAACACACAATACCTAAGATGCAATGCATAAACCTCATGAAACTCAAGAAGAAGGAGGAAGACCAAGGTGAGGGTGTTTTTGTCCTTTTTAGAACGAGTATCAAAAGATTCAACCAGAGCTCCCAGGAGCTAAACCTCCAGCCTGAGAACAGACCGGCAAGCTGTCCTCTGAGAGGCTCTAACCAACAGCTGACTCAGACAGATTCAGACATCCAGAGCCAAACAGTGGATGGAGCTTGAGAACTCTTAAAGAAGAATAGGTGGAAGGATTGTGGGCCCTAAGGAGATAGGAACTGCACAGGAAGATCAACAGAGTAAACGAACCTGAACCCTTGGAGCTCTCAGAGACTGAATCACCAACCGTGGAGCATACCTAGTCTACACAGATCTACCTCCATGGGCTGAACCTAGGCCTCCCTGCACATATGTCGTAAATGTGCAGCTTGGTTTTCATGTAGGTCTCAAACATCTGGAGTGGGGGCTATCCCAAAACATGCAGCCTGTATATGGAGTTCGGTCTTCTAAAAAAAAACAGTTGTTCAGTTATTCATGGAATATTATTTTTTTATATCTCTTGTATTCAGTTTGCAACTACTTCATTGAGAATTTCTGTATGTATATTCATGAGGGATACTGGACTATAATTTATATATTTTTGTTGGGTTTACACTTGATTTCACTATTTCAATATTATTTGCTTTGTGAAGGAGCTTATTGTGGTTCTGAATTTTTTTAAACATAACTCAAAAAGTGTTGCTTGTTTGAAGGCTCTATAGAATTTTTGTATAAGTATATCTGACCCTTGGTATTTGCTTGTTTGTTTATTTTCATTTTATTCTGTTTGAATGCTTTTTAAATTTTTTTGATTTGCTGAAAATAAAAATTAAAAAAAAAAAAAAAAAAAAGAATATTCTGCAGGCAAGGCAGATTGTAGGTCTGAGGTTTTGTGGCTGGATTAGCGTTAGTATTTTTTTCAAAGCTCCACCCAACAATTACCAACAATGTGCCAGGTGTGTCTGACTCACTATAAAAAGGGGATGCTGCTCACCCCCCTGCTTTGTTTTGCTCTTGCCTTCTTGTTCCGAACTCTGTCCTCTTGCCTCTTCTCTCCTCTTTCTCCACATGGACTGCCTCTCCTCCTCTTCTCTCTCTCCCTCTCTGCCTTTCTCTGTCTCTATTACCCTCTCAACTCCCTTCCCATGCCCTGAATAAATTCTAGTCTATAATATACTATCATATGGCTGGTCTCTCAGGGGGAAGAAATACCTCAGCACGGGCCCACAGAAGCACCTCTTCCCCCCATACCTTGCCATACATTGACCAAAACATATTCCTTTCTCCCTTATCTTTTTATAAACAAACAGTTGGTGTCCACATTTTTCTCTCCATAGCCTGCCAAAGAGACTAGAAGGTAGTGATAAAGACTCTGTATAGGCACCACTTCGACTTTTCCATGTTTAATGAGTTTCATAGATGTTGTCCTCAAATGGGGTCCCCACTGTCAGTTTATGTTAGTCTGTATTTTTTGGGATTTACATGGGGCCTCCTTGGCTAACAACTCATTTGAATACAATCCAGTTCCAAAGGAAGCCTTGCCTGGCTATAAGAGATGGTCAATTGAGACTCAGTAATCTCCAATTTCCAGGAGTCTTCATTAGGATCACCTTCATAGATTCTAGGAAGTTTCCACTGCAATAAATTTCCACTCCTCCCCAAAAGATGGAAATAAGTAATCAAACTGAAGACTGAAATCAATAAAATAAAAACAAAAGGATACAAATAATCAATGAAACAAAGAGTTGTTTCTTTGAGAAAACCAACCACAAAGACAAACTCTTATCTATCCTAACTAAAAAGGCAAAGAGATAATATTCAAATTATCAAAATTCAAAAGAAAATCAGGGATGTAACAACTGACTCCAGTGAAATCCAGAAACTCATGAGAACATATTTGAAAATACTATATTCTATCAAGTTGGGAAATCTAAAGGAAATGGATAATTTTCTCTCAATAGACACCAATGACACCAATGTTAAATCAAGATCAGACAAAAGAATTTAAATAGACTTATAACCCTCAGTGAAACAAAGGCACTCATTAAAAGCCTCACAACAACAACAACAAAGCCAAACCAAACCAACAAAACCAAACAAAACAAAGACCCCTTAGGGCTAGATGGTTTTAGTGCAGAATTCTACCAGACTTTCAAAGAAGTTTATGCTAATACTCCTCATATTATTCCATGAAGTAGAAACAGAAGGGACATTGCCCAATTTATTTTATGAGGCCAAAGTTATCCTGATTCCCTACATCTTCCATGAGCACATTGTGTCCCTTGTCACAATGAATATCCAGGTATCAAGGCAGATAGTCTGAGTTTGGTGTAAAACAATGAATTCCTATGTAAAACAATGAAAGCAATATCTGTGACTGGGTCCTCAATGACATTGCTTTATGATATTGAAGACCTACTAGATAAAACTGTGACTGTAATATGTGTTCTCTGGCCTCTTGTCATGATTCTGTCTGGAACAGAGACACTGAGTTATTAATTTTACTTCTTCCTCTACCTCCTACACTAGCTCCACCCAACAACCTTGACTATCACTACATTGCTCAGAGTGTCTTTTAATTACAAGTTTCTACCTCTCTGCAATTATGTAGGAGAATTGCAGGAAGATATCATAGCCTCTTTCTTAAGTCACCTTAGCTCTGCATTATAAGATTCTGTGGTTGGAGGTGGTTATGGGCCTCTCCTTTTTGAATGTCCTCCCTGGAAACATCAAATTTACGTTAAGTTTTCAGAAACTGAATTGATTGGGTACTTTCATAACTTCCAATCTTTCATCAAACAGAGCCTTGTATATGTTTTCTATGAATTATTTCTCTTTTATTATGGGTAAAATCTATTGCTCCTCATCTCTGCTTTGGGTGAGTTGTGGCTCACAGACAGCTTTGGTGCTTCTTCACCTCCTCTGGTACAGAATGACCTTCTTGATAAGAAGCTTATTTTTATCCATCTTTGTATTTTTGATGATGTCTAAAACAGTATGTGAGGCAGGATAAAATATAGAAAACCAAGGGAACATGTGATTTGAGCTTGATTTTCACGCTGACAGTCACAGAGCCAGGAAACCTCAAAGATGACTTATAAGGAAAGTTTCCTAGAGCGACTATACGCCACCTCCTAAAGCCATTTGTGCCCACTTGAGGCCAGAATGACATGAAATATTGAGTTCTAACACTACTCAGATTTCTAAAGCCATCTATGCTGACCTAGCCCCAGAAAGACTTGCAACTATCCATTTTGACACTTCTCCACCTTTATATCAATTTTAACAACCTCTTCAGAAGACTTTACCCTTACAAAATACACTATTTGAGCATTGTTGAAAAGGGCCGGGGCTCTTAGCTACTATTAGAGATATAGCTAGAGACCTAAGAAAATACCGTATTCTTGTACCTATTGTAAAGGCAACCAAGGGCAATTCTCCCTTGAGAAGCCCACAGTCACACTTGGATGTGTCTTATTCTCTCCTTGAGCATCTCTTTGTATTATGCCCTGTGCTTGAGATATGTGTTAAAAATGCCTTTTAATAAACTCTTCAACTCTGCTTCATCTCAACAGATAATGACATTCTATTCTGTGCTAACGGGTTCTGGTTTGCCCGAGTGTAGATCCGTAAAAAGAGAGAGAACTATCTAGGCTGTTGGTAGTAACAGCATGGATCTGAGTTTCTGAACCTGCTGCCACTGGCAGCACATACAAGGTAAAATAATAAATGGATAGAAAAAAAATTAACCTATAAACAATGAAAGAAATATTATTGATGATAAACCTGGGTTATATCTTCATTCCAAACTAATAATGATATAATAATAAACAAGGATATTAGCATATATAAGATAATCAGACATCTTGTGACTTTCAATTCCTGTAGAAAATCTGTGAAAAGGTAAATGAAGGCTATGTTGAACAGGAATCAAATAACTTGATTTTTGTTTGTTTTGGTTTTGGTTTTTGGGGGTTGTTTTTTGCCATTATTTTCATTTTATTTTTAAGTTAGTGTCTCCTTATGTAGTTGAACCTGGTCATGAATTCATGATCCTCTTTCATTAGCCTCCCCAGAACTGTGATCATTACCTTTTCAAATGCATGCAATTTCTGTCCAGTTCTCTGATAATTCATTCATGTGTACCAATATCTTTTAAAAATTTAATTAATTTATTGAATTTTTACTTATTCACTTTACATCCCACTCACTGACTCCCTCCAGGTCACCTACTACCACAATTCTTCCCTCATCCCCTTCTCCTCTGAGGTCTTCCTAAATATACCCCCCCGACCCTGACTTACACTTTTAGTCTCTGGGTTGCCAGGCTGTTCCTCTCCCACTGAGACAAGGCAGCCCAGATAGAAGAACATACCCCACGTTCAGGCTTTTGGGATAATCCCTGCTCCAGTTGTTCGGAACCCCCATGAAGACCAACCTACACATATGCTTCATATGTACCTGGAGGTCTGAACCAGCTCCTGTCTGTTCTTTGGTTGGTGGTTCAGACTCTGAGAGCCACAAGGGTCCAGGTTAATTGATTCTGGTTGGCCATTCCATTAGTCTCTGATCCAACCCCATGCCTGCATTTCTTGTAGATAGGATAAATTTTGGGTTGAATGTTTTAAGGTTGGTTTGGTATATCTATCACACCACTGGGGTTCCTGCCTGGCTACAGGAGGTGGCCTCTTCTGGTTCAATATTCCAATGTAGAGACTAGCAGCTAAGGCCACCCCACTGATTCTTGGGCACATACCTTATTCCAAGTCTCTGTCTCATCCTGGAGATGCCCCCATCTATCCACCCTCATCAGTTACAGATTTCCATTCATTTTCATGTCAATCTAGTTATCTCTCCTGTCCTTCCCTATATCTGATCCTGAATCTTTCCCTATTCTCCTCTCTATCCTTCCTCCTTTCTACTTTCCCCCATTTATCTGCCTCTTATGCCTATTTTATTCTCTCTTCTATGTGAGATTCAAGCTTCCTTGCTTGGGCCTTCCTTCTTGTTTAACTCTTTTGAGTCTGTGGAGTTTAGCATGGTGCCTATATTATATGGCTAATATCTACTTGTAAATAAGTATATACCCTGAATGTCATTTTGGGTCTGGGTTACCTCACTCAGGTTAATATTCTCAAGTTTATCCATTTACCCACAAAATCCACAATGTCTTTTTTTTTTTTTTTAATAGATGAATAGTATTCTATTGTGTACCACTTTTTCTTCAGTTGAGGAACATCTAGCTTGTTTCCAGTTTCTGGCTATTATGAATAAAGCTGCTATGAACATAGTTGTGTAAGTGTCTTTGTGGGATAGTGGAGCATCTTTTGCCCAGTAGTGGTATAGCTGGCTCTTGAGGTAGAACTATTCCTCCCATGGCACTGGAGGAGCTGAGAGTTCTACATCTTCATCCAAAGGAAACCTGGAGCAGACTGTCTCCTAGATGCCTAGGAGGAGGGTCTGAAAAACCCACTCCTACAGAAACACACTTCCTCCATCAAGGGCACATCTACTCCAACAAGGTTACACCTCCTAATAGTGCCACTCTCTGGGTCAACCATATTTAAACCATCACAGGGTTATAGGATGGAACCTCAGAGTTATTTTGATTTGCATCTCCATTCGAGAGTCCTCTGTTGAAAATTCTGTTTTTTTTTTTTTTTTTTTTTTTTTTAATTTCTAAAATTTGGTTATTTGGGTTGTTGGTGTCTAATTTCTTGAGTTCTTTGTAAATTTCGGATATTAGCCTTCAGTCAGATGTAGGGTGGTGAAGATCCTTTCCCAACCTGTAGGCTGGTGATTTGTCTTATTGACAACATCCTTTGCCTTATAGAAGCTTTGCAATTTCATGTGATCCCAGTTAGCAGTTGTTGATCTTGGTGCCTGAGCCATTGATGAAAAAAACTTCAGGAAACTATGTCCTGCATCAATTCTGATTTGCAGACTTTGATTAGAAAAACATAATGTAAAATTAAAACATGGAGCTGGAATTCTCAGCTTAAGAGCACTGGCTGTTCTTCTAGAAGACCCAGGGTTAACTCCAAATGCCCACGTGGCAGCTCATGATTGTCTTTAATTCTAGTTCTGAGGGATCTGATGCCCTCCTCTGGCCTCAGCCTGCACTGCACACAGTGGCACACATGTATTCAGGTAACGCATCTCTACACATAAAAGTAAAATATGAAAAACTGAAACATTTTGCTCTGTAAAGTAATATCAACTTAGAATGAAGATATCTATGGATGGTAGAGGATTTGCATTCTATTTTTACAAATTGCACAAGTTTGAATGAGACGCATCATGTGTATGAGCCCCAAATCTAAGATTTATAGCTAGAGCCTGATCATTGCGTTCCTACTTTATATTGTGTACTGGACATCTTGTTGAAATACAGCTAACTCATTCAGTCCAAAAGGGTACCAGATAGTTCTGTCCAGTGATTTTCCTGGTAATGTTTTCGGGTTGGTCCATCAAGTACATTTTGCATTGCTACAGGACTACTGAGAGTACTTATTATCTAGTTTTATATTTTAAAAGTCTTAAAGTATTTAATTTTAATAATTAAAATAAAATATAAAATAATTAATCCTGTTATCTAAATGTAGTACTATATGATCATTTGCCCCAACATTTTATTCTTCTATTATCCATCAATCCTTCAAGAGTTTCTCTAGAAATTCTCTCTACCCTTTAATCCCAGTGAAGTTGGAAGTATCAACACTTGAAATATCTTACAAAATAAAATTGGTTCAGGGAACATTTAGGAGTTCAAATCCAGAAATATATAAGCAAATGTATTTCTGGAAATTAGAGACAAAGTAACTTTTTCTTAGTGGACTTGAACTCAAAATGATTAGAGTTGTATTGGCAAAGGAAACTTAATACAATGGAGCTTCCTAAAATATATACATATATGAAGACAGTCTAAATAAAATCATTAAATAACAGGGGAAACAGAACCTCAACTGGACATCTTTCATCACCAAATGAGACTTTGAATTTCAGCTAATCAGTTTTGTTCAAGGCTAGTGGTTTCACTCTACAAACTGATAGACTATTTATTAAAGACAACACCTGCCCATAGAGGCTCTGCAAGTGTAGCTGCTGCGTCACATGTGTATAAATAGGTGTTCGAGAGGAAAGAGACTATGTCGATGCTCAGGGTTCTGACCTGCAAATATATGAATAATTAGTATCTTAACACTTTGTGGGGGGAAATACGAGAACCAGAGAAGACCATAGTCTGTACCATGGGGCTGGAAAGGGAGCTAGCCTGAGATGACCATCAGTCTGCCTGGGACTGTGGTCCTGGGTGAAAGTTAGCCCAAGACTAGACTGATAGCCCTCATATAAGACCACTCAGATGGTCTGAGTGAGGAGTGAACCAAGAGAGTCACCAGACTAGCCTAGCCATGGGACCTAGACAGGGAACTAGTCTGAGATAGCCAGTGAAATCTGGGGTGGGGAGACTATGCCTCAAATGAAGCCCTGCCAGTGCCATTCCACCAGATGTTGGGGTACACTGTGGGAAATTATGTCTCCACCTTCTTCACCTACCTAGAGCATTTACTGATTGGCTTTAATAAAACTTCAATGGCCAATTAGCTGGGAAGAAAATAGAAGGTAGGATTTCCTAAGAAAGAGAAAAAACTGTGGGAAGAAGAATGAAAGCCTTTTCTCCTGGAGACATGTGGTATGCTTGGGAATTAAGATGGAAAGAGTTTAAATAAAGTTGAATTCAGGGCAGAATGTTAAATTAAAAGAGAAAATGGAAAAAGGATACAGAAAGAGTAATCTGCAAAGAACAGAAAATGAGATAAAAATTAATACAAATGTTTTCAATGTTACATAGGTGCTAAATAAATTCATGACTTTGATTCCAGTACTTGGGAGACAAAGACAGAGGTACATAGGTTCCTTTTGAGCTCAAGGACAGCCTGATCTACAAAGCAAATCTAAGATGGCATGAACTACACAGAGACACCCTGTCTCAATAAATGATAGTAAATATATATCACTTTAGAGGAGGATGTTTGGATTTCATACAGTCATGTTTTGATTTATCAATATGTAAATAGTCATATTGTCAGTTGTAATGGTGATATTGAACATCCTCTTTGAAAGAAGTCAAAATGGAGCAGGCCTGGATAGAAAAGGGGCTACCATATTGGATCAATCTATAGTTATGATGACTTCAAACTTCTGGACGAAAGGTATATTATGTTGGAATAGAGGCTTTATGTTTGTGTCAAGAGAAAAAAATGATTTGGATTCTATCCAAAATAATAAGGATCAGATTTTACTAGGGAAGGCTCCCTGAAGATCCTGGCTATATACAGAAAGGAGGAAATCAGAAGAACCAAACAGACTGGTAATATATAATGCTAAACCCTCTATTAAAATAACTAAGAAGGCTCCAGATTTCTTCAGTTTTTCCAGCTTTACAAACTGATCCAGTCAGGACTTCACTTAAGCCTGAATTTTCTCAGCACACAGAGACTGGACAACAAATGATACATCTGTTTCTCCCAGGACTTGGACAATATTCCAAATTTTTTAGGGTCCTCAAAAGATGTCATTGCCCCTAAACATCAAGAAGCAATTTAAAATTAATATTTTCCCTCATTCCCAAAAGATGAGGTAGATGGTTTTTAGGTTATTCATTGAGTTATGTATATTTGTTGTTATAAAGGGCTGGTTACAAACAGTTCTTAGGCAGGGGTAAAGTAAAATTTAGGAACTTAGACCCAAAGATTTCTTTTTTTTTTTTCCTCTTATTTTCTCTGTTTTTTCTTCCTTAGGTAATGAGAAGGGGTTGAGAAGAAAGAGGAGGCAATATAGAAATGTCATAGAAATTATGGAATAAAATGGTAGATTATTGAATCTACTCTTCAACTGAGAGCTATTGCTCTTCTCAAATAAGGTTATTTTGTTTACATTCATATGGATTATTGTATATTGATAGAGGTTTAAGGTTTGCATTGCTACAAATTTTAGATGTTGATAAAAATGTAAGGTTATTTTTGTTAAAACATACTATGTATAAAAGTTTTTAATATTTGCATAAGGTATTGGACCTTTGCAACTCATTCAACAGCACATTCTTTAGTTCAAATCCTTTTAAAACTGCTATTGAAATTCATTTTAGGATATTTAAGAAATACAAGTTAATACTCACACAGTCATACACATAGTTATGTTATATGCTAGTCTAGATTATCACAGAAAATACATCTTATGTTGAATAGATTATGAATAGCTATGTAAAAACAACACTTGCTTGTTTAGATATGCTATAAATAAATGGCCTCAAAAATCTCAGGGACTTATAAAACATGGCATTTTTTTTTTTTTTATTGATTTGAGGCTTTTCAACATTGAGAAATGTCAACTGACACCTGGCAGTAACCCATTCAACTTGGAAATGATGAGCATCAAATGAAGCCATTTGGAGATGGCTTCAATTGTGGCAAGCTAGCCACTTGAGCATGATATGGGGTAGGAAATGTCCGAACTTCATTTGCAGTCAGAATGCTGTTCATAAAAGACAAATGGACACAAGCAAGACTCTTGCCAAGTTCTTCCAAGACAGGATAAGCAAGTCCTTAATAATTTCTGCTTCAGAAAAGGTCTGTCAGATATTCTGGGACAAAGACTGAAGATGATTCTCAATTTTTTAGAGAATATTTGGGACTGTGCTGGAAATCAGCTGTCTGTTCTTTCTATAATTTTTGGAAGCTGCATCCCTGTACTTTCTGTATGATCAGAAAATATTTTTTTCCTTCTCTGGTCTCTAATGGGGTTGAAAACTAGATAATCACAATCTTAATTTAAGCTTAAACTGTGAAGGATATAAGAAAATGTTTTAGGGTCTAGGAGATGTTTTAAGGATAGTAAATTAAGGTTAGAGGGTTCAGAACTTGCTTTATAAATGTTGGAAGAAATTATAAGTAGGATGTTTTAGATTGGTAATGCCAATTAGATATGTAATTCTGAACTCATCAAAATAGGATAGAGAGTAGAATTCTTTCTACAAAAATTGCCAGATACAAATGGTTGAATTTTGTGAATGTAATTCTTACCTGATAGTTCTTGTAACTTTTCTAATTGTATATAGTTTTTTTTATTATAAAGTCTTTAATATATACAACTTTTAAGAGAAAAAGCCTTCATTAGACTTTCTTGAGATATGTGAGGGTACACTGTGTGAAGTTGTCTCTGTCCTTCCCTACTTACCTAAGACATACTCTGATTGGCTTTAATACAAATATGATGGCCAATTAGCTGGGCAGGTAGTGGAAGGTGGGACTTCCTGAAAGGGGGAAAAAGAACTCTGGGAAGAAGAAGGAGGAAAGGCTTTTCAACCAGAAGCGTGCAAGGAGACAGATATAATCATTGGAGAACTGGCCATAATGTCATCAAAGTGTGAGAGCTTTCCCTGCCCTTCACCTATTGAGCACTAGGGAGAACAGGTCCTGTACCTTTCCTGCCCAGCATAGTAGAAGTGTCCCTGTACATGAGAGTTGCAGGCTTGAGGATGTGAGCCTGGGAGAGCCAGTTTTGCTTTTTTCTTTGATGTGCTGTGGTTTGGACAAGTAAGATATTTCCTTTTCCCCGCCTTTGTCCCTTACCACCTATGGTGGCCAGAAGAGCTGGCTTTGGGTTTGTGAGAGTAGAAGAACTGGACCTATTGCATACTGGCTGCAACACTTGAAATAGTGGGCCCTGCATGTTGCCTGGACAGCAGAGCAGAGCTGGCCTTGATTCCTGGGGTTGCCCATGAGCTGGCTATGAGGGTGTGAGAAAAGGGAGAGCCTGTGGACTGACTAGGTCAGATATATCTTAGGAGCAGATCCAGGGCTTTGAATTGGCCCACCCCAACATCTACCTCATTGATAAACTGTTGGAGTGTATGAAGTCCTACAGATCTAAAACTACAGGATCTCATTGACAGAGAACAGCAGGATATCTGAGAGTAGTCCAAGTGAGGTTCCAGTATTGATAGAGAAGCAGAAACCAGAGGACTTGTACCAGACTGATGAGTCATTGGAATGAACATTTGCAAGTAAAGAAGTGTGGACAAAAGGGTATACTTTAGAACATACTGTGACCACTACCCCTTCTACAAGCTTTGTTGTGGTTAAGATTGCAAGGATGGAGGGCTAGTGGGTTTGGAAGGAGGGGAGAGAGGGGGAGTGGGATTGAAATGTATGATGTGAAATTCACAAAGAACCAATAGAAAACACATACACACACACAAACACACACACCACACACACACACACACACACACACACACACACACACGGAACATGAAAAGTTGAAGTGGTTCCTTCTTAGAGCCTTCATTCCTACTGACTAGTGTTCATAGTACTGGAAGAAACTCTATAATGGTACAAATCTACCAACCACTCTGGTTGAATTTAAGACCCACTCCATGTGATGTCTCAACACTGCTAGAGTGGTCAAGAATCTAAGACTAGATAAAATAGGGACCCAGGGGCAAAGCAAACACTATTGTTATGCTGTGGGGGAACGGTTCTGGAGGGTGTCCCACGACGATCTCCCGGCTGAGGACAGAGTGAGAGCAGGGAGGGTCCTCTACCCACGTCTCCGCTGTCTGTTGGTCTTCACCCAGCCTGGTGTGAGAGGTCTGGGCCAAAAGGGTGACTCCCAGGCGTGCACCTGTCTCTCCACGCTGAGCCGCCCGGCTGGGCCGATAGAAGCCGGCTAGCAGGCAAGGAAGCAGCTTGGTGCCCCAGGAAGGTTCCGGGAGAGCGGATCTCTCCCCAAGTGTTACAGCTCTTGAGACAAAAACTCCGGGACACCAAGATGATTCTCGAACACACCTTTACTTCTCCCGAATAGAGCCTTTATATACAGTTTCAGGGTGGGTTAGGGTCTGACAGCAGATAACGCTTATTGCTTGGTCGGAGAGCTTGGAGATACCTCATCTGCATGTGGGTTAGGGTCTGGCAGATGATGCCTATTGGCTTGGTCGGAGAGCTTAGAGATACTTCATCTACATGTGGGAGGGCCTGAGGCACTGTTCCTCGTGACTGATAGTCATAGACCTCTCTTTGGGAGAGGCTGTGGAGGGCCGAAGCTGAATGAAAAGAACCAGGGCCTGGGGCAGCGCCGAACACCTGCCGTCCTGGTAAAGGTCCGGGGTTCAAGGCTTGCTCAACCAGGCACCCAGCTGCTTCCCACAGCCCACCGCCCCACATTATGCTAAGAGAATGTGGCAATAAAATGATGCTTAATGCCATACTGTTATACTCATGGATCAGTGCTTTCCTTGGCCATCATCAGAGAAGCTTCCTTTTTAGTAGATTGAAACAAATACAGAGACCAGCAAAGGGACAATGTGAAGTGAGAGAAAGACCTTAGAAGACCAAGTCTGTAATTGGATGTCTATATCAAATCCATTCCCTTAGAACTCAGGGAACTCTAAGGAAAAGGATGTAGAAAGGTTGTAAGCACAAGGGGGTATCAGGTATACCAAAGCAACAAGAACCAAAGAAACAGCAGAATGCACATATGAAATGGTGGAGACTGGCAGCATGCACAGGGCCTGCATAGGTTTCAGACAGATGGGGATCTAGTACTCAACATGGAGGACAATAGGATACAAGCCTACATCCCTAATTCAGAAGAAATATCCAAATGATACAACTTACAAATGAAAAATTAAATTTATCCAACCATATTTAGCTAGATATATAAAACACTCTTTTTTTTTTATATACACCACTCTTAAGGGTAGGCACCATGCCCAACCATAAATGCCTAACACAAAATGGTCTTAATAGCATTTTTGTAAGTTCTTTCTTTCATACAGCTTTGCCAAGGCTTTATTTTTATCTTTATTTATTTTTTGTCTTACAGACCCTTTGTATATATCTTATGTGACCTGTCTAGTTTTATGTTAACTTGACACAAGCTAAAGTCATCTGAAATCAGACAGTTTCCATTGAGAAACTGCTTCCATAAGATCATGCTGCAGGCAAGACTGTCGGCCTTTTTAAAATTAGTGATTGATAGGAGAGATCCAAGAACATTGTGGGTGCTGCTAATCCTGGGTTTGTGGTTATCATATGTTCTATAAAAACACAAGCAATGAGAAGAATGCCATTAAGCAATATACTACTTGATAGCCTCTGCATCAGCTCCTGCCTCCAGGTGCCTTCCCTTTTTGAGTTTCTACCCTGACGTCCTTACATGGTGAACAGTGATGTGGAAGCATAAACCAAATCAATCCCTTTCTCCCCAACTTGCTTTTGACCATGGTCTTTCAGTATAGTTATAGAAATCCTAACTACAATATTACGGCTTTTGGTTGTATGTTTTCATAGGATTTCTGTGTTGTGAACATGTGTTTCTCTGTGTCTATATATGTTTCCTGTGCTGTTTCTTTGACTATTTTTCTTCTGTTTATTTTGTACTATTGCAGTTTGTTTGTTTTTCTGTCTTATTTAATTATTATTCTTTGGATGCTTGTTTGTTTTCTAATGTGAGACAGAGGCACAGAGACAAGGGGGAGGGAAAGAGAGATAGGGAGATACATAGAGACAGGGAGAAGAGATAGACAGAAAGACAAGAGAAAGTACAGGGATTCAGATGGCAGAGGAGGCAGAGACCTCAGAAGATTTGGGAGAGGGAAAATCAAATCAGAATAAATTATATAAGAACAATGTACTTTTAATAAAAGAAAAATAGAAAAAATGATTAGAGTTGTGTGGGACTGCGTAAGGGTATCCTGGTTCTTGACTGGGCATGGGCCTAGAACCCCAAGACTCCAAGGGAGAAATGGCAGGAGTTCGGCCACTCCCCAGAACCCAGGGTCCTGAAAAGCAGTCTAATCTCAATGGACCTACATTGTTCAGTCATGTAGGCCATTACAGCGCCCTCCCAAAGTGCACAGGTAGAGGGTATGACTACAGGCCTCAGGCCCTAGAGATTTACATACTAATGAAGGTCAGAGGGTGGAGCCAATTAAGCATTGTCCCCAGAACTCCCCCTTTCTCCCTCCCTACTTAACCCAGGTCTGCGCTGAGTTTGGGGGTGGGGGGTACATCCAGATCCATCCACCATCCGCCATGACAATAAACCCTTTTGGAACCAAGGACTTCCTTGTATCATTGGGGCCTGCCGGGCCAGCCACCACCAAAGCCTCCAGCCACTGGAACCTGGGACCTTCCTCCAGTACGAGAGACAGGCTATCTGGAGGCCTCCAGGCACCCTTCACCTCGCAGGTCCCGGGCCGCTGCCACGTGGGCCTGGGGCCTGCCACCGTGAGACCCCCAGATTTTCCCACAGAGTTGCATAGCTATTTGCCCCCTGCCATGGGGCTGAAAGTACCTACAGAAAGAATGGAACCAAGGAATGGAGGAAGAGAAGGAAGTATTGGAAAATCTTCTGAACTTTCCTTGTAAAACTCTCAACAATATATTGCAAGGCAATATGGTTTCTTAATTTTATTAATATGTGTACATGTTTGCTTATGTGTGTTTGCTTTTGCATGTGGTGTTTGTGTGTGTGTGCATGTGTACTTCATATATATGATTAACTAATTTAATGTTAGCAACTGTGTGATAAGAGCCTTGAAAGGGACCTGGAATCAATCTTCAACATGGGAGAATAGACAGAAATAAAAATTCATAAGTCAGAATTCCAGGTGAGAGCCAAGTAGATGCATAGGAGTAGCTCAGAGGTACAAAATGAAACAACATTACAGAATCACTGTAGATCAAAGGTAACAGATTGAAAGTATGAAGGATAAAAATAATAATAATAAAATGAAAGACACTGACTGCTCTTCCAGAGGCCCTGAGTTCAATTCCCAGCAACATGGTAGCTCACAACCATCTGTAATGGGATCTGATTCCTCTTCTGGTGTGTCTGAAGGAAGTCACAGTGTACTCATAGAAATAAAATAAGTACTAAAAGATAACAATGAAATCTACAAAGAATCCTTGAATTTCTGGATGGTAACTTAGTTTTTCATTTATATATCAATTCTGGACACCAGGGCAAGTAAGAAAGTAATCACAAGTTGTAAAAACCCAAGGGGAAACAGGAGTCTGAGCTGCTGGGACAAGCCATTACAAGACAGAAATATAAAAAAAAAAAAAAAAAAACTGAATCGTGTATGGTTCTAAAATTTCTTTTTCTGCCCCTCCTCCTAATTACTGCCATGTCTGTATCTGTTTCCAAATTTGTTGTCCTGACAGAAGCAGTAATCACAAACTGCCACTTGAGACTGGGAAGTAATTAGGCATGTCACAGGTGAATTCCTCTTAGAACAAAAGACTTCACTTAGACCTGAAGCACAAGCTATTAAAATTTTATCAAGGAAGCAGAGCAACTACCTTATTAGACATTTTTGTGATCAAAAGGAAATTGCCCTGTAAAAGGTTCAATTACACATGCCCATTAAATGGCTTCCGATGGTTTTTAACTTCCTTAAAGGTAGAGAGCATAACAACTTTACACTTGTAGGAATTATAGCCAATCAATAAAACAGATATTCTGGAATGACAGGAAATCTCTGCTTTTCCCATTTATGAGCAAGCCACTATTTTGCTTCAATCACCACATATGTGTGCTTTAGTGCATCCTAGAATCAATGTTCTCATGCTTGTTTTTGTCATGCTTTGGTGCTCTGGAGCATTTATCCATGTTATAGCATGGCCTTCTGAGCTACTGTTAACACAGCCCTCATGCCTCAATGATTTTGCTTGATGGTATGTAGACAAACTGGTACTTAGTATATTTTATGTTTTTAAATGAATATTTATTACACACAAAGGAGCAGACAATTAAAGAATGATGCAACCAATTTGCAGCAGGAAGCTAATGAAGTGTTTATAGTCTAAGAGGACTTGCATTTTATGTAGCACCATTGGTCTGACTTTGTGGTGTGTTGTACTATATTAATTTGCTTCAATAGTCTGTGCATATTTATACATTAATTATTGAGCCAAAATACACCATCAACTATATTTTCAACATTTAACTGGTGTATACAAAGTTGTAGGTATAAGAATATTCTGAAAAAGATATTTTTTATTGTGAAAGATTAATAAAATTTACAACAAAAGTCTGTATTATATGCAGAAACATAACAGGATATAAAACAGTTTGTCAAAAAAATAATAAAATAGTTCTATATTAGCTAAGCAAGAATTATATATAAAAGCAAAGAAATCTATAATAGGCATATTTAATGTATAATTAATTTTATTAAGTTTCTGGTCCACACCACCACCTGCAGTCCTGGATCAACTCTTTATTCTCTGACCCCACAGCTCTGCCTAGTTCCCAGAAGGAATACTCTAACCTAGGACACACAATTTCACCTGCCTCCCATGAGGCCTTCTTCAACCCAGGACATTCAAGCCAGCCAACAGCAGAGACCAACAACTAGTTGGCAAAAGGCAAGCACAAGAACATAATCAAAGAAAGACAATGCAATATGATACCATCAGAACCCAACTCTCCTACTACAGTAAGCCATGAATATCCTAACAATCCTGAAAATCAAGTCTGTGACTTTAAATTCCATCTCAAAAATATAATAAAGGCCTTTAAAGAGGATATAAATAGTTCCCTAAAAAGAAATACAGGAAAACACAACTAGACAGGTAGAATCCCTTAAAATCAAAATAAATAAATTCATTAAAAATGCAGGAAAATACAATCAAGTAGGCGAAGGAAATAAATAAATAATCCAAGACCTAAATACTAAATATTGAAATAGAAGCAATAAAGCAACTATAAATGAAGGTAATCCTAAAGATGGAAAAGTTAGGAAAGAGAACAGGAACTACAGATGCAAGAATCATAAACAGAATACAAGAGATGGAAGAGAGAATCTCAGGCATAGAAGATACCATAGAAGAATGACATCAGTCAAAGAAAATGTCAAATGTGGAAAGATCATAATTCAGAACATCCAGGAAATTTGGGACATCATGAAATGAGCAAACCTAAGAATAATAGGAATAGAAAAGTGTAAAGATTCGAGTATAAAGGGCTAGAAAAAATTTTAAAAAATCATAGAAGAAAACTTCTCTAACCTAAAGAAAGATGGCTGTAAACATACAGGAAGCACATAGAACTTCAAATAGATTGGCCTGAAAAAGAATGTCTTTCTACTACTTAATAATCAAAGCATTAAATGCATAGAACAAAGGAACAATATTAAGAGTTGTAAAGGTAAAAGGCCAAGTAACATAAAAAAGCAAACTTTCAGAATTATACCTAATTTCTCAACAGAGACTCCAAAAGCCAGAAGGTCCTAGATAGATGTCTTGCAGATCCTAAGAGAACACAGGTGCCACTGAAGACTACTATACCAACAAAACTCTCAATTACCAGAGATGGAGAAATAAGATATTCCATGACAAACTGAAATTTAAACAATATTTTTCTACTAATCCAGTCCTACAGAGGATACTAGAAGGAAAACTCCAACACAAGAAAGTTAACTACACCACCAAAAAAAAAACCCACAAGAAATTAATTATTTCACAGTAAAATCAAAAGAAATACACATAGAATACAAATAGAAACACACACACACACAAGTAATACCTCCAACATAAAAATTACAGGAACTAACAATCATGGTCATTAATGTTTCTCAACATCAATGCACTCAATTCTCTAATAAAAAGACACACACCAACAGACTGGAGACATAAATAGGATCCATCATTCTTCTGAATACAAGAAACACACTTGAGTAACAAAGATAGACACCATCTTTGAGTAAAGGTCTTTAAAAAGGTTTTGCAAACAAACAGACCCAAGAAACAAGCTGGGGTAGACATACTAATATCCAATAAAATAGACTTTTAACCAAAAGTTATCAAAAGAGATAAGGAAGGACACTTCATACTCATCAAAGGAAAAACTGACCAAGATGACATCTCAATTCTGAACATTTGCAATCTAAATGCAAGGGCACCCACATTTGTAAATGAAACTTTACTAAAACTCAAATCACACAGTGAACCCCAACAGTAATAGTGAGGGATAGGGACTGGAGAGATGGCATTGCATTGGATAATGCATATTCCATGATGGGTAAGGAAGGCATTCTTGTCAGAATGACCTAAGACAGGCTCTTGTTAATGAAATAAAAAAGGGGGAGAGGCAGAGAGCCTTTGGGGCTGCTTGTCAAGAATCTGACATGGGACAAGACAAAGATATGGGCTGCTTGGCAGGAATATGACATTGGCCAATGACAAGGAAGTAGGCTTTAGGCAGGAATCTGACATTAGGCTAGAAAAAAGAAGCAATTTCAGGTAGGAATCTAAATGTTAGTCTAGAACAAAGAAGTAATTTCAGGCAGGAATGTAAATACTAGGCTAGAACAAAGAAGTAATTTCAGACATGAATATCTAAATTTTAGGCTAGAACAAGGAAGTAGGCTTCAAACATGAAAATGTCTTTGGGCTAGGACAGAGAAGTCCGCTCAGATATTTTGGTCATTCTGATGACCCCTTAGAAACAGGATGACAGTGTTCACAGTATTGTTCATGTAATTGTGTTTAATGCTTTGCTTGTTCTTTGACTATTTGCGTTTATTGTTCCTTAACTATTTGCATCTATTGTATTGTTAGACTTTCAACCTAGAACTGACCTTAATACATGCATGCAATTAAAATGGAATAAAAGAAAAAAAGGAAGAGGGGGATGGTATAGGGGGTTCTAGGGAGGGGAAATGGGGAAAGGGGATGACATTTGAAATGTAAATAAATAAAATATTCAATAAAAAAGAGTGAGGGATAACAATACCCCACTCTTACCAATGAACATGCCATCAACCAGAAACTAAACAGAGAAACAATGAATCTAACAGATGTTATGAACCAAATGAATTTAACACATATCTACAGAACCTTTCACACCAAACAAAACAATATACATTTTTCTCAGCACCTAATGGAACCTTCTCTAAAATTGATCATATAATCTAGCACAAAGTGAACCTCAATAGATACAAAAAGATTGAAATAACCCCATGTATTCCATCAGATCACCATGGATTAAGACTGTACTTTAGGAAAAACAAAAACAACAGAAAGCCCAGATACTCATAGCAACTGAACAAGTCTCTACTCAATGATCACTTGGTCAAGGAAGATATAAAGAAAGAAATTAAAGACTTTCTAGAATTCAATGAAATGAAGACACAACAAACCCCAATTTATGGGACACAATGCAAGTAGTGCTAAGATGAAAATTCATAGCACTAATTGCCTTCATAAAGAAATTAGAAATATCTCATAGCAGCAACTTAACAGCATACCTGAAAGTTTTAGAACAAAAAGAAGCAAACACACCCAAGAGGAGTAGAAGGCAGTAAATAATCAAACTCAGGGCTGAAATCAACCAACCAATTAGGAAAAAAGAGAAAAATTCAGAGAGTGAACAAAAACTAAGAGTTGGTTCTTTGAGAAAATCAGCAAGATAGACAAAACCTTAGCCAGAATGACTAAAAGGCACAAAGACAGTATCCAAATTAACAAAATTAGAAAACACGAGGGAGACATAACAATAGAAACTGGGGAAACTCTTAAACATCAAATCCTACTACAAAAGCCTATACTTGGCAAAACTGGAAAATATAGATGAAATGGATGATTTTCTTGACAGATACTACATGCCAAAGTTAAATCAAGATGATGTAAACTATCTAAACAGTCCCATAACCCCTAAGGAAATAGAAGCAGTCACTAAAAGAATCCAAATAAAAAAGATGGTAGAATTGTACCACAGTTTCAAAGAAGAGTGAATACAAACACTCCTCAAACAATTCCATGAAATAGAAACAGAAGGTAAACTACCTAATACATTCTAGGAGACCACAATTACCCTGATACCTAAACCACACAAAGACACAACAAAGAGAACTTCAGACTAATTTTGCTTGTGAACCTTGATCCAAAAATAATAAAATTTTCACAAACTGAAGCCAAGAACACATCAAAATTATCATTCACTACAATCAAGTAAGTCTCATCGAGACATTCAGGGTAGTTTAACAAATGAAAATCCATAAATGTAATCCACCATATAAACAAACTAAAAAAAAATCACATGATCACATCATTAGATGCTGAAAAACCCTCTGACAAAATAAAACATGTTAAAAGTTAAAGAGAGATCGGAATTCATGGCACGTACCTTAACATAATAAAAACAATATACAGCAAACCAAGATCTAACATCAAATTAAATGGAGAAAACTTGAAGTAATCCCACTAAAACCAGGGACAAGACAAAAATGTCCATTATCTCCTATCTATTTAATATAGTACTCAACATTCTAGTGAGAGGATTAGAAAACAAATCCTTTTGTTTACCAAAAGGATAAGGAAAGGAAGAAGTTAAGGTATCACTATTTGCAGATGATATTATAGTATACGTAAGCAATCCCAAATATTCCGCCAGACATCCCCTACAGCTAATAAAAACCTTCAGCAAAGTGGCTAGATGTCAAATTAACTCAAAGTAATCAGTAGTCTTCTCTTATACAAATCATAAATGGGCTGAGAAATGAATTAGAGAATAACACCTTCATGATAACCACAAATAATATTAAATATCTTGGTGTAACTCTAATCAGACAAGTGAAATACCTGTATGACAAGAGCTTTAATTCCCTGAACAAAGAAATTAAATAGGACCTCAGAAGATGGAAAGATCTCCCATAATCATGAATAGGTAGGGTTAACAGTAAAATTTGGCCATCTTACCACAAGTAAGATCTAAAGATTCAATGCAATTCCCATCTATATTCCAACATAACTTTTATGGAACTTGAAAGAACAATTTTCAACTTCATGTGGAACAACAAAAAACCCATCTTAGCCAAACTAATCTTGAACAATAGAAGAACTTCTGGAGATATCACAATCCCTTACTTCAAGGTATACTACAGAGCAATAGTGATAACAGCTGCATGTTATTGATATAGAAACAGACAGGTTGATCAATGGAATAGAATCAAAGACCCAGAAATAAAGCCACATAAATGGACACTTGATTTTTGACAAAAAAAGCAAAAAGGCAAAAAACAAAAATCAAAAACAAGACAATACAATGGAAAAAGAAAGAATATTCAACAAATGGTCAAATGGTCATGGTCTAACTGGATGTTTATATGTAGAATAATGCAAATGAATCCATATGAATCACTGGGTACAAAACTCATCTCCAAGTGGGTCAAGGACCTCATCATAGCACTACATACATTCCATCTAATAGAAGAGAAAGTGGGAAATAGACTTGAATGCATTTGTATAGGAGTCAATTTCCTGAACACTATACCAAGGGCCCAGGCTCTAAAATCTACAATTGATAAATGGGACGTCATAAAATTGAAAGGGTTCTGTAAGGTAAAGGACATTGTCAGTAAGACAAAATGGCAGCCTAAAGGTGAAAGATGTTCAGTAACCTTATGTTTGGTAGTGTTAATACCCAAAATATATCAAGAACTCAAGAAGTTAGACTCCAGTAACCCATATAACCCAATTTAAAAATGGAGTACAGAGCAAAATAGGGAATTCTAAACAGGAATGTCAAATTGCTGGGAAGCACTTAAAGAAACACTCAACATCCTTAGTTATCAAGAAAATACAAATCAAAAATGCTCCTGAGATTCTACCTTACACTATTCAGAATGGCTAAGATGAAAAACTCAAGGAACAGTGCATGCTGGTGAGGATGTTTAGGAAGTGGAACATTCCTCCATTGCTGGTGGGATTGCAAACTTGTACAGCTACTCTGGAAATCAATCTGGAGGTTTAATAGAAAATTGGAAATAGCTCTGTCTAAAGACCCAACTATCCTGCTCTTGGGCTTATACCCAAAAGATTCTCTACTATCACACAGCACACATGCTCCACTGTGTTCACAGCTGCATTATTTTAGTAGTCAGAAACTGGAAACAATCTAGATGATCTCAACAAAGAATGAATACAGAAAATATGGTTCATTACACAATGGAATGCTATGTAGTTATTAATAACAAGGACATTGTCGATATTGGAGGAAAATGGATAGAACTAGAAAATATCCTGAGTGAGATAACCCAGACCCAAAAAGAGATGCATGGTGGTACTCACTAGCGTAGAATACCTATGATACACCCCACAGACCCAAAGAAGTTAACTAAATGGAAAGCTCAAGAGAGAATGTTGATGTATACTTAGAAGAGGGAACAAAATAGTCACAGGAAACAGAGGGAGGGAAGGAGGAAGGGAAGGAAGGAGGCAGAAAAATATGTGGGAGAGGGGAGGGGGGAATGGGGCAGGTGGATGGAGAGACAGAGGAGAGGGCCAGAATGCCAGGAGAATGAATGGAAATCTGCAGCTGTCAGGAGTGGGGAGTGAGGGGAATCTTTATTCATTGCTAGAGACTGGAGATGGGGGAGGCTACCAGTATCCAATGTGGATGACCTTATCCTATATGTCTAACAGTGGGGACATGGAACCTGAAGAGGTCACCTCCTATACCCAGAGGCAGGACCCCCAATGGGGGATAAGGACACCAACCCACCTCCAAAACATTGTCCTGCCTAAAAGAAACTCAGGGACAAAGATGGAGCAGAAACTGAAGGAATGGCCAACCAATAACTGGCCCACCTTGAAACTCATCCCATGGGCAAGCACCAATCCCTGACATTATCAATTATCCTCTGCTATGCTTGCAGACAAGAGCTTAGCATAACTGTCCTCTGATAGGCTCTGTCCAGCAGCTGACTGAAACAGATGCACCCTATTCAAACGCTGGTCAGAGGTCAGGGACTCTTACAGTAGAGTTAATGGAAGGATTGAAGGACCTGAATGGACGGAAACTCCAAAGGAGGACCAACAGGCCAAACTCACCTGGACCTCTGGGAGCTCTCAGAAACTGAGCCACCAACCAAAGGACATAGATAGGCTGGAACGATGCCTGATTTCAGGACATATGCAACAAATGTCCAGCTCAATTTCCATGTAAGCTACACAACAACTGGAGTGGTAGCCCGACCTGTTGTATCTATTCCCTAACAGGGCTGCCTTGTCTTGCCTCAGTGGGAGAGGCCTCATCCAATCTGGCAGATACTTGATGCACCAGGGTGGGGGATACCTAGGGGAGCCCACCTTCTCATAGAAAAAAGAGATGGGGTAAGTGAGGAGGATCTCTGTTATGGGAGACCAGGAATGGAGGCAGCATTTGAGATGTAAATAAATAAATAAATAAATTTATTAAAATATTAATAGAGAAAATAAGTTAAACTTGTTAACAACTATAACAAATTATAAAAACATTTTAATATAATTTTATGTTAAAATTTATATTTAAATGAGAAGCACAAATTGAATTTTCATTACAGAGTCCAATTTGGTACACATTGAAATAATTCCAGATTATCTCGGGTTAAATACCTGCTATCAAAAAGTGAATTACAGATAAAATTAATTCCTGCTGATGTTTGTTTAAAGGAGAAAATAATGGAGTATTTATCATGGTAGAAATCTGTAAGCTGAGATTTTATGGAACATATAGAAACTATCATTTGAAAATAGGTAAAAAAAAGATTTACAGGGTTCAGAAATCTCTGCAGCTCATGCAGGTAAAAGAGATTCCCTCAGAAGAGGAACAAGATGTATCCAAGGCCCTACCCATTCAACAAGTGATTCTGCTTTCTAGCTAAAGGCTTATAGCACTCAAATCTAGAAATGTAGCTGTCACTACATTAGAAAACTAAATTATACTTTAACTTAATATTAACATAGGAACTGTGAAGCAGCTGTATCTTTGTTGTTTAAATCTATGATCTGTGATATTATTCTAGCTTGATTATGATTGTGCAATGTGATGAGTAGAAATGTACAGTATATGATCCTGGTGTGGGTGTAACTGAATATAACTGTGGTGTGGGGTGACTGTAAAGTGTAATCCTGGTGTGGGTATAACTAGAATGTCACCTTAGTGTGAGTTTTACTGTGCAGTGTGATCATAGTGCAATGGTAGCTCTACAGTGTGTTCCCCAATATGTGTGTTACTAATCTCTCCCTCTCCCTTTCCCTCCCCCTCGTTCTCTCTTTCACACACACACACACACACACACACACACACACACACACACACACACTACACAACCAAACCAAACCAAACCAAACCAAACCAAACCAAACCAAACCAAACCAAACCAAACCAAACCAAACCAAACCAAGCCAAGCCAAACCAAAAACTCAATAGTTCTCACTTTAAAGGGAGTAACAGAGTTTATCCTAGAATCAAACTTATATAACAATGGGACATAAACCCAGATTTAGGATACCCTTTTATTAAGTTAGGGTTTCTATTCCTGTAATAAAACATTATGAGCAAAGTAAAATTGAGGAAGAAAGGGCTCATGTCATATTATATCTCATAGTCCATCATCCAGGGAATTTAGGGGAAGAACTCAAGGCAAAAACCTGGATGCAAGAACAACTTATGCAGGGACCATGGAGGTGAGCTGCTTACTGTTGTTCTCTACGGCTTGCTTTGCCTTCCTTCCTTCCTTCCTTCTTCCTTCCTTCCTTCCTTCCTTCCTTCCTTCCTTCCTTCCTTCCTCCCTCCCTCCCTCCCCCCTCTCTCTTCTTCTTTCTTTCTTTCTTTCTTTCTTTCTTTCTTTCTTTCTTTCTTTCTTTCTTTCTTTCTTTTCTTTTTTCTTTCTTTCTTTCTTTTTTCAAATCCTATTTTTAATGATGGTTCTTTTTTTGCTTTTTTAAATTAGTCATTCCATTCATTTACATCTCAAATGATATCCAACTTCCAGTTACAAGCCCCCCCCATCTTACAACATCTCCTCACTCCCTTCCCTTTGCCTCTATGAGGGTTCTCCCCCCCCACCCTTTCCTGCCTCACACCTCCAGCATCCCCTTTGCTTGGGTATCAAAGCTCCAAGGACCAAGGGCTTCTGCTCCCATTGATGTCAGACGAGGCCATTCTCTGCTACATATATCTCTGGAGCCATGGATCCATTCTTGTACACTCCTTTCTTATAGCACCCAGAATTCCAGCCTAAAAGTAGCATTGCCCACAGTGATCTGGGTCCTTGCCAATAAATTCTCAATCAAGAAAGCAATGCACCACAGTGTAAATCTGGTAGGAACATTTTTTTCAATTTAGGTTCCTGTTTCCGAAATGATTCTTGTGTCAAATGCTAGCTTATGTCAATTTAGTATAGAACTAAACAGCATACCCTAAATTCTATGTTATAACATGAGAGCAGTTTTATGAAGCATTATAGTTTTATAGAACAAAGTCATATTATAAACCATGACAAATTTAAAGTCTTAAAATTAAATTGGTGGGTATGACAGGGAGCTATGATAAGAACAAATCTGAGAATGACTGTATAGTGTGATCCTAGTGTGAGTGGGACTGCATAATTTGGTTACTATATGAATGTAAGAATGTAATGTGAATGTTTACAATGAGAATATATGACTATACAGTGAGATCCTACTGGAAGTACTATGAGATCCAAGTGTGCATGTACTAGGCCGTGTAGCCCAAGTGTATCGTGTAAGAAATTAACTATTCATAATTTTCTAGTCCTCCCTGTGTAACAAGAATTCTTTTTATGTACCTTCATTGTTAATAAAAAAACAAGGACGCAAAGGGCCCATAATATGCCTAAGGTCACATGTGAAGCCAGACCAAGCTGTTAACATTCAGTCAGCACTGAGAATGTAGACATACTTGGTCTTGAAATCAAGTCCCGATACTCCAGATTATCCACATTATTGATTTTGATATTTAGTGGCTCCAAATAATTTCTTCAAAATGGAAAAGGGAGATAGAATTCTGAGGTTTAGAAAACAAAGATTTGAATAGGATGGTCTTTCATCATACAGGGTCGATAAGTGTATCTATAAAGAACACAGTGCTTAAATGCTTATGTCCACTAGCTCATACTCTTAAGAAAAAATGTGTAAAACCTTTTCTGTGTGATTCCTTTCTACAAAATGCATCCAAATTTATAAGGTGTAGCATTTTAATTATATTTAAAAAGTCTAAGTTATGTTGGTCATTAATCGAGCAGGAAAAGTTGAGCAGGCACATCATCCAGGTATCCCGAAAAACTCACATCCTGGCAATCTGCTGGGGATCTCAGTTCTTTAAGAGCTTTTGGGAAAACTCACTGGGAAGATCATTTGTCTGTTTGTGATTTCCTTTGTTTTTTCTCTCTTTTACCCTTTTTGAAATACTTTATTATGTCAATTGATTTTGAGGAGCTATTCCTCTGGGAAGCATATACATTCATACAGAAAGTAGGCTTTTCTAATCGACCTTCTCTCTCTTCCTGTTTAAAGACATGGCTGTCTGAGGATGTGTACTCTGTACACCGGGAACTTAGTAGTTCACATGTCATACCAGTGTAGCTTGGAAAAACTGAGCCATGGAAGTTCGCTATTGTAGGACTCAGATTTCAGTTAGCATGTAGGGATTTCTGTGAGCATCTGTGTAGTCTGGGTGTGTGGCTAAAGATGAATGCTGTGGTTATGATAGATCAGGTGCTTTCAGTAAGTAACTTGTAAACAAAGCAAAGCAAACATACATAAAACCAAAACAAAATTCCCAGTTCCCTCTATATATCCTAGGAAAATCCATTTTTTGTTGGAGAGAGATATGCAGAGTTAAATTCCCTCTTCCCAAATGGGGAAAGGGGATGACGTCTGAAATGTAAATAAATAAAATATCCAGTAAAAATTCCCCCTTCCCTAATGAATAATTCACTCTCCTTCCAGATAGTCCTTCACTGTCACCTGGAACCAACAGTAGTTACCTGCAGAGAAACTGGAAGAAGTTGGTCTGAATTTCTCATCATCTGTGGGAAGGTGAAAAGGTAGGGTTTGAGTTGGTGTGTCCCAAAGAAAGAATGAATGAAAATGTTCCAGAAAAGGAAGGGATTTGACGAGTGAATGGAAAATAAGATTAAGAGTCATCCAGGAATGAGGGTGGGTGTAACAGTTACATCCTGTAAAGATCTTTCATCATGTTTTTTCCCCCCCAAGGGTTGAAATGGAGAAGTTGTCTAGGCAGAATTTATTTGACTGTGTGACAACAGCTTGCATTGACTAGAAGCAGTTTGTGGAAAAACCTCCATAAAAGTAAATAGACAGATTGCAAAACTTTAGTGTCTCTTCATAAAAATGTGGCCTAATAAGCACAAATGAAAACCAGAGTGGCTCATTTATCATTTGGTTAGAATTATCTACAAATTCTTAGTAAATGCATGACCAAAACATAACTATAAAGAGAAGTAAACAGTTTTCTCTTAGTGAAAATCACTTAATAGGATATGGTTGTTTGCATAGCATGTTATACAGATCCTTTTAGCTCTGTGCAGTTGATATAAAAGCAGTTTTAACAGTGACACGATGGAAACTCGAGAATTCTATCATTTCCAAAGCCACAGGGAACCAAATATAGAAGCCAGAGGAAAACCTAGACCCATAGCACCAGGCTGTTATCCTTTCTTGCTAAACAGCATCTTTTAATACTATTTTAGCCAGTCTTTCACTTAGAAATGTTTTTCCTTTCTTTCACACCTTTTCCAAACACAGATTTGAAACACAAATCAGTTGAATGAGGTCACAAAATAGTAAGAAAAAGCTATTTTGGATAATTTCTCTATCCTTATCCTTAGTAGAATAGATTTTGTCTCTCTCCTTTTTCACTGCTATTTCTACCCTCAAGCCTCATGATGAAGCTGTTTATAGTTTACACATTTACAAAATATCACTAGTCTGCCTAGTTTTTTTTGTTTGTTTGTTTGTTTGTTTTGTCAGCTTGGCAAAAATTAGGGTCATTGGGGAAAAGGAAATCTTAAGAGAGAAACTGCCACCAGAAGCAAGTCTACAGGGAATTTCTTTGATTGGTGTTTGATTTGTGAGGTCTTAACTCACTCTGTGGGTCTAGTCTAGACATGGGCAAGTGGTCCTGGATGCTATAAGGAAGCAGACTGAGCAAACTATGAGGAACAAGCTGGTAAGAAGCACTTCTCCATGGCATTTGCTTCAATACTTGCTTTGAGTTCCAGCTTCCACCTTCTAGCTTTGAATTCCTGTCTTTTCTTTCTTGGACGATGGCTACAAACTGTGAGATGAGGTCAACCTTTTCCTCCCCAAGCTGATAGTGGTTATAGTGTTTTATCACAACAATAGAAGCTCTAACAATGACAACTATTGATGCCAGTTTAATAATGTATATTTTAAAATTCTAGATGACATTGACTTTCTGTTTTGAGAAGTGTTTTCATTTTATTTAGAGCAAAGTTTGTCATATTTAGCTCACACCAGCCAAAATCATTTAATATAACTTACCCAAGACTTAAGAAAACTTTAAACACTGTCGGGAAACATCGAGTTTTATCCCTTAATTCTATATGTGTTGGGGGGGAGAGGAGAGGCAATTGTTACTAATTTATGAAGTTATCAGTGTTGACAATCCAGCTGCTTTGTATTTCAATTTGATGACTGGAAAGGAGCTCTGTGGGGCAAGATAAAAATGCAGAATCTAGAGAGGTGTAATGATGGAGGTAGTTTGCTCTTCTGGTTTTCTCTCTTTTAAGATAATGTGTTATTTTAAATAGAAACACTATACTGAAATTTCATTCTCTTTTCAGATTCTAAGAAAAGGCTCATGAAGCCTTTAACTCTACTAAACATGATACTACAATTAAGGAAATGTAAGCATAAGTTCTTTATACACATTTAGTTGGGCTTTTCTGCCTACGGTATTTGTTTCATAATAATGGTGTTGGAAGTTTTCCATGCAATCAAAGTTTCTCCCTCTGAAGAATGTATGTGCTAAGTGATCTCATGTAATGATACTCAGTGTAATGAAGATATGAGAATTTATATATTTGTAGGAAGTAGAAATAAGTAACTCTATAGTAAATTTCTGTCAGATCTGCCACTGTCTGCTGTAGAATTAAAGTAGTCAGGGTGGACTACTGCAGCAAAAATGCAGAGATACATGTGTCTACCTAGGTCATTAGTAGATTTTAATGGCCACAGTTATTCAGGATGAAGGACTGAATGTGTATACATATGTCAGTCTTAGGCTAGCATA
Organism: Mastomys natalensis; assembly: GCA_021653895.1. Taxonomy (NCBI): domain Eukaryota; kingdom Metazoa; phylum Chordata; class Mammalia; order Rodentia; family Muridae; genus Mastomys; species Mastomys natalensis. The sequence continues at coordinate 31,812 of JAJTUV010001320.1, read as the reverse complement.
TGGTACTTAGCATATCTCTAACAATTTTACACTTTTGAGTATTCTCAAAGTTCATTAACAAGACTTTAGATCTTGGACAGCTTGTCAGGTGAAGTTGTTTTCTAGGCTCAAAGCTCTGGTGCTGGTTTGACTTAGGTTGTTTGTTTATAGATACATAATATTAATACAGAAGGCATATTTAGATTTTTGTTTAAATATATAACCCTTTTTATTGTATCAAATCTGAAGGTCACCCCTCAGTCATGGAGAGAAAAAGAGCAATTATTACTGGACCCAGATTTTCTCTTTCTTTCTTTCTTTCTTTCTTTCTTCTTTCTTTCTTTCTTTCTTTCTTTCTTTCTTTCTTTCTTTTTGGTTTCAGATTAGTCAGTTGCTTTCCGAAGTGAAGCCAGGATCTTGAAACTATGAAGAAATATATGAGAGAAATAATTTTGCTTTTATTCTGCCTGTGTGTGGTGTTGAGTACAGCATTCTAGGAAAGAATTTAAATATGTAGGATGCATTTAACCTCGTATTCGGATAACAAAACTCTTGAGTTATGTGCAGGGCCCTGCTAAGCAGTACTCTGCTCTTTGCTTCACAGTACACAACCATTTTATTTTTTCATTATGTGAAGATAGCTGTTCGTACGAGGAAGATGACTGAAATTAGGAACTGTATCGTTAATTTAAAAAACATAGTTCCTGCATCCATTTTTAAGTTTCCATTCTGGTGATTCATTTTAAAATTTATGCTTTGAGAAAAAAGACTTAATCTACATTTTTTAATTGAAATATTTTTCAGTTGTTATTCCCTTTCTATGAGGATATGCCCCCACCCACCCACCCACTCCCACCTTGCTGCCCTCAAATTTCCCCACACTGGAGCATCCAGCCTTCACTGGACCAAGGACTTCCTCCTCCACCTTATGCCCAACAAGGCCATCCTCCCCTACATATACAGCTGGAGCCATGGGTCCCTCCCTATGTGCTCCCAGGCTGGTGGTTTAGACCCTGGGAGCTCTGGTTGGTTGGTATTGTTGCTCTCCCCATGGGGACAATATCCACTTATCAGTGAGTGCATACCATGTGTGTTCACTCAGGATGATATTTTTTCATACAAGATAATCTGACTATTATTTCCTTCCCACATTTCCCTCCATATCCTTCCATTTCTCTATCCCTCCAACTCCATGCCTTCTTTCCATCTCTCTTCAGAAAATAAAGCAAATGAAATAAAACATTAGAATGAAAAAAAAAACCCACAAGAAACACATAGACACACACAATCAAACACAAACTTTATAAAAACCACAAAATTGAAAAATATAATTTGCAAACAAATAATTAGTAATATAAAAAAAGTGCCCAAACACAGGAAGCTGAGACAAAAAAGCAAAACAAAACACTCTACAAAAATTCCATTTAGTCTATTTCCTGTTGACTGTCTACAGTTGGGTATGGAACACACTTTTAAGTGTGGCTAAGATAGCCAGTGAGACTTCACTGGAGAAAGCTCATCCTTTCTCTGCAAGCAGTTGTCAATCAGAAATGGGTTCTTGGTTAATAATTGGAGCTCCTTTCCACTTGCCCCTCTGAGCAACTGGACTCCATCTGGCTTGAACCTATATAGGCCCAGTGCATTCTGAAACAGTATCTATGAGTTCATATATGCTTCGTTTCTGTTTTTTTTTGATGATACTGCTTACTTGGTGTCATCTGTACCCTTTGCCTCTAATATTCTTTCCATCTCCTGCAAAAGTCCCTGAGCTTTGAAGGCAGGGATTTGATGAAGAAATACCATCTAGTACTGAGTGTGCCAAAGTGTCTCACTCTATGTATATTGTCTACTCGTGAGTCTGTATTCTCATGTACTACAAGATGATGCTTCTCTGATGATGGCTTAGAGAGACAGTAATCTATGGATATACCAAATCTCTTAAGGAATCATTTTATTGCTATGTTCTTTCAGCGGAACAATGGCATTTGGTTTTGGATTATCTTATCTAGTCTCAATTTTGGGCCACCTAAGCAGTGTCAGCATGGGCTTCATTTCTTGGAGTGAGACTTAAAAGCCATTAGAGAGTAGTAGGGTTTACTACAGTGTTGGTATTATTGGACCAGCATATTATTCAGGTAGATCACCATAGTATATCAACCTCTCTGCTCTATCTCTGTTTAATCCTGCAGTTCCAGGATCCCACATATCTTCCATAATTATATACCCTATAATTATGTATTTCTCATTCCTTGGGTGATGATCCCCTTTAAGTTCTTTACTCTGTACCTAACCTATGTGGTTATACAGATTGTATCATGCCTGTTGATGAGTTAAAAGCTGACATCTGCATATAACAGAGCACATACAGTAGTTTTTTTTGGGGGGAGGGGAGTTTGGGTTACCTCACTCAAGTTGATATTTTTCAGGATCTATTAATTTATCTATCAATTTTATGATTTTATTTGTTTATCACCAGAGGAATATTCTATTGTGTAAATATGTCAGATTCTTTTTCTATTCATCCACTGACAGACATCGAGGCTTTTTCTAATTTCTGACTATTATAAACAGAGAAGAAATGACCATGGATAAGCAGTGTCTTCTAAGTAGGATGTAGGGTCTTTTGAGTATATGTCCTAGAGTATTACAGCTGGATCTTAAGGTTTAACTATCTCCAGATTCCTGAGAAACTGCCATACTGATTTTCATAATATGTGTACAAGATTTTTACTCCCAGCAGTAATGGATGAGTGTTCCCTTTTTCCACATCCTTGCCAACATAAACTCATTTTTTTTCATTGATCTTGGGCATTCTGAACGGTGTAAGATGAAACCTCTAAGTAGTCTAGATTTATAATGACTAAAGATGTTCAACATTTCTTTAAGTGTTTCTTGGCCATTTGTATTTTACCATTTGATAACTCCCTGTTTAGTTCTTTACACTTTGTTTTCTTGATGTCCACCTTATTTAAGTTCTTTATATATTTTAGATATTTACCCTCTATTTGGATATCTAACTGGTAAAGATCTCTTACTATTTTATAGCTTGCCACAATGTCTAAATGATGGGGTCCTTTGCTATTAGAAGCCTTTCAGTTTCACAAGGTCACATTTATTGTTGGTCTTAGTGCCTGTGCTATCCATGTCTTGTTTAGAGTGTCTTTTTTCATTGTCAGTGAAATTAAGACTTTTGGCTACTTTCTCTTCTATTATATTAAGTTTATAAGAGTTTGTATACTTTCAGTTGTTGTTGATATCCAGCTTTATTAAGTGTTCAGACAGAATGCAGGATGTTATTTAAAAATTATTTTGTATCTTATGAGACTTGCTTTGTGTTCAAGTGTGTGGATAAATGTAGAGAAAATTTCATTAACTGTGGAGAAGACATATTCTTTTGTGTTTGGGTGAAATAGTCTATAATTAACTGGTCTCTTTGATTTAAGAATCTATGAAGGTGACTCTAGTTAAGACTTCCAGTAATGGGAGATATGGACCCTGAACTGGCCATCTTCTGTAACCAGAAAAGACTTCTAGAGGAAAGATTAGACACAACATCTTTGACCTACAATTTGTCCTGCCTGTAAGATGTGCTGGAGTTAATGTGGTGCAGAGTGACCAACCAGTGACTGGTCCAGTTTGAGACCCATGTCATGAGAGGGAGCCCACCTGTGACACTGCCTGGAAGATCAGAAGTCAGGGGGTGAATAGCCTAGAGACCTAGAATAGAATCAAACACTACGAGAAAGTAAGTCACTCAAGTGGTACCTTATGATATTCTGCTAAATTATACTCTGATTTAATTGAAGATTAGTGCCTAGCACAATTGTCATTGGAGAGACTTCATCTAGCAGCTAATGAAAACATATGCAGGAAAGCACAGGCAAACAGTAAGTGCATCTTGGAGAAACCTGCATAAGAGGGCGAAAGGATTGTTGGAACCATAGGGTTTAAGGACACCTCAAGAAACCCCAACTAATTTGGGCAAGGAGGCTCAAAGAACCTGAACCAATAACTAGGAAGCCTTCATGTCTCTGATGTAGGTCCTCTGAATGGATGTTACAGTTGTGTATATCCGTGTTCCTGTGGGACTCCTAACAGTGTACATGGGTCCTGTCTCTGACACTTGTGCCTGCTTTTGGGACGCATTTCCTCTCATTGGTTGCCTTATTCAGCCTTAATATGAGGGGAGATGCCAGTCTTATTGTAACTTGGTATGCCATATTTGGTTGGTATCACTGGGATGCCTGTCTTTTTCTGAAAGGAAATGCAGGATGAATGGATCTGGGAGAGAAGGGAAACTGAGAAGGGGGAAGGGACTGTGAGGAGATGGGGGAGAGGAAACTTCAGAAGAGATGTTACATATGAGAAAATAAAAATAAATAAATAAAAGACATTATTTTAATCTAGAAGTTCTCTGTTTAATTTTTGTTTAGTTTTAGATGAACTACCTATTGACAGGAATGGAACTTTGAAGTTACCCACTATTACCATGTGAATGTCACTATGTGAAGATAGCAGTAGAATTTTGTTTGTTTGTTTCTTTCTTTCTTTATTGCAAACTTGGATGCCCTAGTGTTTGATATATAAATGTTTAGAATTGCAATATGTTCTTGGTAGGTTTTCCTTTTATGAATATGTAGTGTCCTTTTCTATCTCTTCTGATTAGTTTTGGTTTGACTCTGCTTGTATATTGGGTCCATTTTATTGAAATAAATTTTGCTCTGAGGTGATGTCTATACTTGTCAGTAAAGTATGCAGTTATTGTCTGCAGTAGAAAGATAGATCTTGTTGTCTTATCAAATCTCTTAGTCTATCTCTTTTTATTGGGAAGTTGGGACCATTAATATTGATAATTATCAATCAACAATGTTTATTGATTACTGTTATTTTATTATGGCTTGGATTTTTGTCTTTCATTTGCTGGTCTGGGTGTATTTATTTCTTGTGTATTTTGGGAGAGGTTAAATTCTTCAAACTAAGATTTCTTTCTAGTACTTAATGTAGATAGATACTGCCTAAATTTTGTTTATTCATTGAATGTTTTCTGTTGTTCATCTATTGAGACTGATAATTTTGCTAAGTACTATAGTCTGTGTTAGCATGTATGTTTGCTTAGAGTTTGTAGAAATCTCTTCAGGCCTTTCTGGCTTTTAGGGTCTTTATTGTATATTCTAGTGGTATTCTAATCCATCTGCCTTTATATGTTGTATGCTTTTTTTCTTTTTCAGCTTTTACTATTCTTTGTGTGTGTGTGTGTGTGCTTTACAATTTAGTGTTTTGATTATTATGTGTGATTGAGGTTTCTCTTCTGGTGTTATTTCTATTCTTATTTCTATTCTATGTTTTGTACTTTGATAGGCATTTCATTCTTCAGATTAGGAGATTTTTTTCTTCCATGATTTTGTTGAAAATGTTTTTTTGTACCAACGATCTGGGTTTCCTTTCTTTCTTGTTATTTGTAGAGTTTTTCTTTTATATTGTCACAGGTTTTATGGATGTTATTGTTATGTGTCTGTATTATTTTAGATTTAATAGTTTGAGTTAAGTATCCATTTCTTATACCTTTTCTTCAAGACTGAAAATTTCCCTTCCATATCTTGTACTTTTTGGTACATCTTATCTCTGAGGATTCTGGGTTGTGTCCCTAACATTTTCATTTCCAGTTTTATCACAATTTGGGCTTTCTTTATTGATTATATTTCTACTTTCTAGTCTTGAACTATTTTCATTATTTCATTCCACTGCTTGTTTGTGTTCTCTTAGGATTCATTAAGGGATTTCTTCATATCTGTATGGTCCTTGAGCATATTCATATTAGCAAATTTAAACTCTTTGTTTTTTCCTTCAGCTATGTTGCATATCTCAGGGTCTACTCTAATAGGATTACTGGGTTCTGGTGTAGCATATTGTCTTGGCTGTTTATATATATATATATATATATATATATATATGTTGGCCTGGTGTCTAGGCATCTGGAATTGGAATGATGTAGGTGATTTAGATATTAAGATCTGTTCTTTTTTTTAAAAGAAGGGCAGTATCCCATTCTTTAGTTTCTATTGCTGCATCTGGATCATAGTTGCCTGGTATGGAAGCCAGAGGATTGCAGAAAGAAAAAGAGTTGACCTAGGGAAAAAAAGACTGATAGGAAAGAAATAAGGTAGTGATGTCTATACCAAGAGGCAGGTTCCTCACAAAGTTGGAGATGTTGTGCAAAAAGGAGACCCTCCAAGTAGGTTGCAGTAAGGCAAAGAATAATCTGCAAAGCGAGGGATAAATGGGTTAGTTTGATCATGCTGCTATACTGAGTGTTGGAGTCTCCAGTGAAGGATTTCAGGGAGAGAAGTTGTTCCCTGGCTGATGGTGAGAATGGAGAGATCATAATGTAGGACAGGAAGGATTGTATGAATCAAATCACCTACTGAGTTTCTGTGAAATGAGACCACTGGGAGTCCCGAGTAGAATATTTGTAGGTATTGGAGGCTGACACCAAAGAATAAGGATGGGCTGGAAGGTCTGCCTGAGAAAGTTCTCAGGATGGAAGAAATTTGAGTCCACATCAAGGTTCAGACTAAGTCCCTATAGAATGGAACTTAATCTGCTCTATTTATCTAAAAACTCTATTACATATACAGATATGACAAGTCCTTTTAGATTTTAGAAGGATTTTCCTTCAACTCAATGGGGAAATAGTAAGTCTTTGTTTTTCCTCTCTATTTTACCAAACTTATAGTTCTTTGTTCTGGTGAATCTCCACTTGTGTCTTCTTGTTTTTACTGTCTTTTCTGGTACAGAATTGTTTTTAGGAGGATGGTTTTCTATCACCATCTTTTGTTATTTCATGGAAACACCTATTATGTCTTCATAATTTTATTTATTAGCTTGTTTGCTTTATTCATTCATCTGTTCATTTATTTGTATATTTACATTGCTAGCATTGACCATCTTGGTGAAATCATTCTTTACATGGTATGTAGCATTCTTAATGTAACAAGAGGCATTGCCCTAGAAACTAGTCAACTTCCTGGTTTAAAAAGCTTAAGTAGGTTGTAACTCTTCACATAACTATCTAAAATAAAAAGTGTAGTCAGTACAGTTCTAACTAACCAATAAATGTTGGAATGAAATCTTTTAAGCATTATAAATGCACTATGTCACCGTGTTAACAGTTCAAATGTATTTCAATGGTGAATTTCAATCTCTGTAATAGAAACACTCTTATGTCTTACACACAAATTAGACTCTCTTGCTACATGAAACATTTTAGAGAGAAGTCATTAGTAAATAAGGTTTAAGGTAAGATTATTGCCAATACCTTATTCTAGAAGCATAAAAGATGCAGTTTCCTAAGTGCTCACTAAAACAATGGGACCTGTGCTGGGTACTTTCTTGTTGACTTGACACAAGCAAGAGTCATTTGAGAAGTAGGAATCTTAACTGAAAAAAATGCCTTCCTAAGATGGGTGTGCAGACAAGTCTATATAGATATTGTCTTATTTAATGATTGATGTGGGAAGACCAAACTCACTATGGGCAATGCCATTCCATGGTAGATGGCCTGATTTTTATAAGAAAGAATGCTGAAAAGCAAGCCCTTATGCATTTTCAGTGATCTTCCATGAACTCTGCTTCACTTCTTACTCTTACTTCATTCAGTAACAGTGATACAAGCTGAAATAACCCTTTTCCCAACAAGTTGCTTTTGGTCATGGGGTTTTATCACATCAATAGAACTCTAATTTAGATATTACCTCAGTGCTTGAGTCTTGGAATTCTGTGACCTGCTTTATGCTGAGAAGGTTACTCAAAGATCTTTGAGCTCTCAAATACAAACATTTCATTACTCCCCATTTCAGTAGAGTTTCTGAAATGCCAAGGTTGCCTGTCATTGCCAAAGCAGGGCCATGCAAACTGGTTGGCAGGAGGGAGGATTTTACATTTGAATGGTACTAACACAAAAGGTTTCTTTTATAGCATGTGGGTCTGAAACAGCCTTTCTGTTCTTAACTAATAGATGCTTTCTTTATCACTACCTGCAGCTGAGGTGAAGGGGAATTACCCTATCTCACAGGGGGACCTGGGAGAGTGATTATCAATCATAGTGTGTTAGAAGTGAAAGATTGAAGACAATGATTAAAGCCCTGGCAGCTGCCTTTGCAAATGAACTTTGAAAGAAAAAAGCAGTTTCAGTAGAAATGTAGCTACTCTTCATATTGGATATTGTAACTTTTTAAGGGCAATGCCAGGGAATATAAACCAATGTTGAATCTTCTTTTATTAAAACTTGGCAAAAATAAAGAAAAGGAATTTGTCAGGTGCAGTAATTACTTTGGTACTTAGATATGCAGGCTCCCTTAGGGGAACCCCTCTTCCTGTCTATTTTCTGTTTCCTCTGAGTTCTACGTTCACCTGATAAAGAAGAACAAACAGGAGCCCAAAATCTTACCACCTTTTTCTTTATGGACTAAATATTTTTAAAGATTAACTCTTTATTTTCATTTGCCCTGAATTGCTACCTTGAATAAATTTGTAACTTATTTTGTCCTGAAGAAAACAAGGAAGTGTTATATCTACATGAAAATAAAATTGGAAAGTCCCAATTTTTGTAGGAAAATATTGGTCATATATTAAAGTTTTATAACCCAAAGGGAGGAACCAGAAGGCAATATTAGAGAATTTATACTGGGAATAATCAGCTAGTAAGGAAGAATCTATCAGGCCATCACTGCTCAGTCTTTGAAACAGCAGGAACATCTCCTAAGACCTTGTCAGAAATACAGAATCTTGGGCCCCAGAAATACCAGACCTGACTTTGCAATTTAATGAGACCTGCAGGCAAGACACTAGAATTTAAGAAGCTCTTATGTATAAACATCTCTTAAACATGACAAGATTAAAGCCAGGAGGCCCATAAAATCCATATTCTGTCTATGAGCCTCCAGTAAGCCTTGTCAGTGACAGTTGAATGAATCACTTATTCAGATAGGAGGATTAGAAACAAATAGACCTAACAGCAATTCACACATATGTTTTTTAGAGTTAATATAACAAAACTCTCCTTCAAAAAGCATTTGTCAAGGTGGTATAAAGGACATATTACTGTTTGCCACTAAAATATGAGCTAGAAAAAAAGACTGTTCCCAAGAAGTAAAACATGAATGAAGAGCAAATATTGGGCTAATTACAGATGGTACACAACTTACCATATAGGAAGACAACAGTTTCCTTCCAATATTGGTAGTCATTTGTATGTCTAATACAAGCTTACAGAGTAAAGCTAATAATAACACAAGGCCATATTTAGCCAAGCCAATTTAAAGTTCACCATAAATTCTAGACTATGTGTTTCTGTAATATAACTGTACCAAATTCTACATAATTCAGCCACAATTTTGTTTTATTTCTGTGAAGGTATGAGCTTAATTCATAGTTCCATTCTATATGGGGAATGAGTTTGGGAATTTTGATCTTAATTCTTCTTACCTGAGTTTTTCAACTACAAAATAAGAACTGCCATATACTTAAACCCAGAAAATGCATTGAGAAGCATATACACTAGTATATGCTATTACCTTAGAAGAGTGAACACATGGCTTGATGCTTCCTTTATAAGACTAGTATTAATAAAACCAATGGTTCATGGGACATGCGTAAGTATTTCAAGGAGAGGAATCTGAGGCATGAGGATGTAGTCAGAATTGGCCACCACTTCAGCATAGAGAGCAGTCTTCTTTGCAGGAGAGATTGTCCTGAGCTGTATTCATGGTGTGGAGAGCAGGGAGAACTCTGGTAGGTTCATTATCTTTACCTTAATTGGAACATTGTATAATATAACATTGTATAAACAATGTTTTGTAAACATTGTATAAAAACTTTAAGTAGTAATAAACGAACTAATTGTTCTTTTACATAGCCAAGAAATGAACTTTGGAAATAGAAAAGCCTTATTTTGGACCTTTTTTATTTTTACTTACCTTGAAAGCCAATTGCACATTAGGAATTCCTGTATGAATAGCCACAGTCACAGTGGGGTGCCCAAATTTCAATTTTAAATTGATGAAAGAATTGAGAATGTTTGTAGTCTCATAGATTTCTATACAACCAAAATACTAAAAGAAAAATAATTTATCTATTGTAAAATAAATATTGAAAAAATAAATTGAAAATAAATATTTTATTTATTTAAATTTTTTTTTATAAATTTATTTATTTATTGAAAATAAATATTGTAAAATATCTATTGTAAAGGTGATTTTCATAAAATGAAAGCTTTTCCTTAAAACAACTTTTATGAGTTTTTTCTATTAGAATAGAATTTAATGTGCATTTTGAGGTTTTTCATTTAAACTCTTTCCTCTCATTTATTCTTCTTGATACTTTTTATCTTTATCCTTCCTTGGTGTTGTTTCTGCATGAAGTGTCAATTAATACACAAACTGGTGAGTTCAGTTAATTTCCGAAAGCCCTTTTCTTTGAGAATGCAAGGCATCTTTATACTTTTTTCATGTGTATTAAAGAAGTAAACTTGATTAATGCTGTAGGCTGGGCTCTATGAAGCTTCCTTCTTACATATCTGATCTGAAGCTGTTTTGTTTTAAAACAAGTCATCACCCTTCCCTTATTCGTTTATGTAAACACAAACATTGAAACACACCTCAAGCCATAGTTTCTGTGATTAGGACCCTGCAGGAAAAAAATTTTAAAGAATTTCTGATGTATTAATTTAAGTTCACTACACACAACTGCCTAATAAAATATCACCTATACTATGTTTTAGTTTTTGGTTACTGAAATAGACTGTATCACAGAGGAACAGAAAATAAGGATAACAGAATGGGAAGAAACATCATAAAGCCAGAGATACTACTAGGATTTTCAGATATGAACGTGGGGATTTGTTAGACTTTCAAAGAATATTTGATGTATGACTAAAAAGTTTAAAAGTAATTTTTTCTCACATTTCTGTCTATCAAGATCTGAGGTATTTTCTTACATTTGCCATGACATTTAATTCTTTCACACTTCAAATTTAACCAGTAGCACATCCTCATTATGCACCTATTAGAATGGCTAAAACAGTCACAATGAAAAGAAATACTGAGAACCTCATTACACACCCACAAGAATGACTAACACAAAACAATAGAAAGAGATTCTGAGCGTGTGAAGTGCTGATGTGTCGGTGCTGGAATGCTCATCTTCTGCTGGTGAAAATGCAAAATTATATGACAACTCTGGAAAGCAGTGCAGCAGTTTTATGTGAAGTGGCATAGGCTCTTGCCTCATTAATGGGTGCAATGTACATGCACTGAGAAATGAAGATTCGTGATTCTGAGAAACCCATACATAAATGCTTACAGCTCTTCTTACAACAAATCCAAAGTGTAAAAGAGCTTGAATTACTTTCAGTGGGTGAATGGATAAGCAAACTGGTATCTCTATAGGAAGGAATGCCACACAAGAGCGGGCAAAGTGTTGATGAGTGTAACTACTTTAACAAATCTCAGAGGCATAATGTTGAGTAGAATAAGACATTGCTCAAACTAACATGACATGAAATTCTCAAAAAGGTAAGCTTTCTCTCTCTCTCTCTCTCTCTCTCTCTCTCTCTCTCTCTCTCTCTCTCTCACACACACACACACACACACACACACACACAACATACACGTTTATGTATGTGTTCTTTGCACTCAAGAAACTGCCTGTTATTCTCTGTTTCAAAATTCACTACAGTGTTTGGACTGGTTACATGTGAATTTTGAAACAGAGAATAATCTGAACTGTCCTGTGATAATGATAATATGAATCCATGAACACTTTATAATGCCTACACCCTGCATCTCAAAACAGAAAGTACAATTTAATTTCATTTATAAAATGCCACAAGATGAGAGCCTAAGCTCCAAGACCTCTTTATTCCTTCAAAACTTGTTCTATGTGGATGAATCTTAGATCATACCAACTTGAGCTACCATCCTGAGATGCGGCTTTGCTTTCTCCTCAGTTGCTGGACCATAGCCTTTGTATATTGATTAAGAAGAAATACTTCCCAGCTGATTTCTCTCAATGATACTGATCGCATATTAACTATAGATGATTCTTCAGCCCCAGGTGAAGTCTACTGTCCTTGTGAAGCATAAAAGGTCTCACTTTCATAGATTCTTAGTTTAAATATATCACAGAAATATTCCTAAGGGAGTCTTTGAAAGACACTTAAGCATTGTTTTTCAAGCTTCCTAATGCTACAACCCTGTAATACAAATACAGTTCGTCATGCTGTAGTCACCTCAACCCTAAAATTATTTTTGTTGCTACTTCAGCAACTGAAATTTTGCTACTGTTATGAATCATAATGTAAGTACCTGATATATAACCCCAATGAAAGGGCCCTTTGACTCAGAAGGGGTTGTACACCACTGCTCTTAAGCTTTGCTTTGACATTTCATAACTCAGGCCTCAATTGTTAGCATTTTTATCTGTTTTCCTATTTTGTGGGCTCTCACAGAACATCCTATTTATCTCTGAGTGGTTATCACCTTTTAAAGCTTAAGTTTCTAAATAGTTCCATAATTTTCCAACAAAATAACATAGCCAGGTTCAGCCCAACTATATCCTCTTCTGCGTACAATATCTGTTAAAGTTTGCTGTAATAAAGCACTATGCCCAAAACAATTTCAGAAAGAGAGGGTTCCTTTAAGCTTATACTTCCAAGTCATCAGCCATTATTGTGGGTAATAAGAACATGAATTCAATCAGGAGCAGAGATAGAACCAGTTTATTACTGGCTTGCTTCCTCTGGCCTGTGCTTAGCCTGTTTTCTTATACACCTAACACCATCTGCTCAGTGATGTTAAGGCTCACACTGAGCTGGGCTCTCCAACATCAATTAGCAAACAAGAAAATGGTATATAGGCACTAGAGAGATCGTTCATCAGTTAAAAGTTTGTACTACTGTATCTGGGGACTCAAGCTCAATTCCCAGCATTCACATTGGGTGGCTCTCAACTGCTGTAAATCCTGCTTTAGAGGATTTGATGTTGCTGGACTCCATAGGCACCTATACTGGCACACACACACACAAAATACAAATACAAGATAATGCAAATGAATCTTTTTTTTTTTTTTAAGGAAAATGCCCCACAAACATCGGATTGAGGAAGTTCTTCAATTGGCCTTCCCTATTATAACAACTTGGCAACAGATTCTGACCAGGACAGTCCTCATCCTGACCATTCTGGAGCCCATATCAGTGCATGTTCTTTCACTATTATTTGCGCTTTTAGGGAAGGAGAATTTTGTTGTCAGACATCTTTGATTTGTGTCTATTGTGTGACTTTTCTGAGGATAGAGAATGGATGACAAGGTAAGGAAATGATTACACTCATATCTTCCATAGTGAACTAGTGAGTTTATTGGGGTTACAGAAGTATAGGTGAAAGGTGACTCAGAGGATTCTGGGTGACTCATAGATTCACGAATGCTGTGCCCCTGTAGCTCCTTACAGAATTTTCAGGCTACTTGGTGGGATAGTATCTCTGCTTTCTATGTGCAGTTAACAATGTTAATTATCAGCTTCAAGTTCCACCCATCTTGACACTGCTTTGACATCATGAGCTGTTATTATAATGAAATAAGACATAAACTTTCTTCTATAAGCTATGTTGCTCATAATATTTTATCACAGAAGCAAGTAATAAGGGGATACATACCCCAAGATAAATTGGATTTAAGCTTTGGTCCTGCAACAGTCCATCTTCCCCATATCTGTGAATTCTAATCCGTCAGTCAACCTTCATAGGCATAGCTTCTTTCAAGAGTTCTCATTCACACTTAGTATCCATTATATATGAATTATAATACATAAGATATATTTTACATTTATCAAATTTATGATTAAAGTACAATATTGTTCATTCCATTTAACATTTTATCAACATAAATATATACAATAAATATATTATTGACAGAATCATTTAAAAATCAGAAATAAAAATTATTTTTTGTTTTAACTTATTAACATAATTATATCATTTTAGCCTTACCTTTCCTATTCTCTCATATACACCCCTCCTTGCTCTTTTTCAATGACTTTTAATAAAACACAGGAAGTAACAAATAGAAGCAAATTTAAAGTACATAGGTGGGTACCTCAGAAGGGTGGGTGTAGAGAAACGAGGGAGCTTTACTATATAGGCTAAGATGATATCTGTTGACATTATTAGTTCAGGGGTTGGTAGAAGATAGTGGTCTGCTAAATTACTAGATTATGGAAAGGCTTTTATCTATTGTCACATATGTTACTCATAACATATACAGGAGCAAGGAATGACTGTTCTGGAGAGCTAAACTTTTGCCCAAGATGAGGTAATTAGCCCCGAGAACTGCAACATTCAAATCTCTCCACAGTACAAAATTCTAATCAGCTAATCGCTCTCTGCAGACACAGCTTTTCTTCAGGAATTTTTGTTTACAGATGTAAACTTGAGAATCACGGGGGAAGAGAGAGAGAGAGAGAGAGAGAGAGAGAGAGAGAGAGAGAGTGAGAGAAGGGAGGGAGGGAGGGGGAGGGGGAGGAGGAGGGAGAGGGAGAGACAGAGAGAGACAGAGAGAGACAGAGAGAGCAGAGAGAGACAGAGAGACAGAGAGGGAGAAAGAATGAATGTCTGTATGTATAATATTAAGATAATCAATTGCTTACTCTTTCTTAGAGAAGTTTATGCTTACACGTGGCTCACATTTCATTGCCATTTCAGCACTTTTCTAATTCTTCACTCTTATTCCTAAGTCTGTATATAAAATATCCTTAATAAAATTTCCAGCACAGCTTCGCAATATTGGTTAGTCCGGAAATTCCTTTATGCACCAAAGCCATGAATCCCAGTTTGGCCTGAGTTACATACATCTCTAGACATCTAGAGGAAATCCTTAGACTTGTGAAGGTGGCAGTGTAGAGCTGTGCCCCTTGCCAATGTCAAAAATGAATATTCAAGTCTCTGATACCTCTACCAAATGAACAAAAGGAATGGAATAATTTTCCACTGAGCAGCCTTGAAGAACTTGTATGTTGAACTTGTGTTTTTAGGTTGCACATCGTACCTTCAAAAGGGGTTGTGAGCCATCACCCCTGGTAAGCTGAGGATAGACACAGATGTGAATCCCCACAGTGTACCAGCTCTATAGCAAGTACATGTATGCCTGTGGAACAGGTTCCTCTTACTCTGAAACTCTCCTGACAGAACTGTGTTCTAGAGGGTTGTCTGTCATATTCTCCAGTGGTAAGGCAATGAATGCGTTGGGCTTAGCCCAGCCATAGAAGAGAAAGCAGCCTGGGCAGATGGTAGTACGGCTGGTTACACAGTGGTGGGCCTCTAAGCATTAGAGAGCTCTGCTGTGCTCGTTCAAAAGTTGCTCTGACAACATTCCTCTCCTGGCAGCCATGTCCTCTCTGCTCCAGTCTTGTGAAAGCAAATGGCTTTTTGCAGCCTCTCTGACATGCTGCTGTAGGTTGGAGTGGTGGAAGAGAACTACACATTTGTATCCATTCATTTAATTTATTTAAAACTTTCCATAAACATTCTCCAGATTTTAGTTCTCCTTTCTTTATTTCTTTGGCCTGTATGAATGGAATTTACTTCTGTATTTGGTAATAGACTTGTGAAAAAGTGGGAAGAAATCCTTACTTCTCTAAATGTTTGAATGCAGAAGCAAATAGACAACGAAACTAACAAGTATCCTGTAAACTACTCCATGTAGTCTTTGGTGTGACCCTATCCAACTTTCTTAAGGCACAAACCTCTTCGATTTTGATTTGCATCTTTCAGTCTCTCTTGTGCCTATGTTGATTTTCTCTCTCCTCCAGGTTTACCTTTGGCCTGTTCTCTCATGTGTTATGTAACTGTATGATATGCTGAACCGTTTGTGACTTCAGGCCAGTCATTCTGAAGTCTGTATGCACATTAGAATCTCTTGGAACTATAATTTAGGTTTCTTAAGTCATATACATGATGCATATAAAGATACTATTTTGTAGCTAAAGGATGGTATAAAATAGTACACATATGTAAATGGTATGAATTCTTTTTGCTTTCATCCAGATAATCTAGCCTGTTCCTCTTCCTGTAATTTGATGAGTTTGGACATAAGCACTCACCAATTAAAACATCACAAGCACCAAAGTCAAAAGCACAGCCATTACCTTTAAATACAATTTGAATCTTTTGCTTTTGGTGTTTTTATCTTCCATGATGTTAAGAACATTTAACTTATGTTAAATGGGATCTATCATATTAATGTTTTAAATGACAGACATAAAATTGCTAACTATTGGATATAGGCTGTATAGCATACCTCTAGAACTTATCTTACTTAATGGAAACTGTGCTATTGGCTATGATTTGGGTTGAAGTGTTACACACATGCTCACATGATGAAGGCGTAGGTCCCAGCTGACCTTCAGTACTAGTAAGAAGTAGTATAACCCTTATGGAGGTAGGACTAAGCAGAAAGAAATCATGTCTCTGTAGGCATGACCTGGCATGGGATAGTACAACAACAGGTCTTTTTTATCTCTTCTTTTCTTTTAAGTCGATGCCAAGTTTATCTTGGCATTTGTTACAGGAACAGATATTTAACTAGTTTATCAATTAAACAGTATCTCCCATTTATAGTTCACTTGTAAAGAAGACTGATTATTGGTTAACATTTTGTTGATTAAATGAATGAAGGGAAAAGGAATTCTAACTCTAGGTATTTGTGTAGAAGGAATATTTGTTACAACCATTGTAGATGTTAGTATATATAATGTACTAAATACAATATCACTATTTTGATTGTCTGTGGTTTGGTTCTTTTCAAAATACTTAGGGACATCTTGGCAATGAAGGTCCAAGACATTTTGCACAGATTATATGTTTAAGCTCATGGGAAGAGTCACAAACTACAACTCATGTCCACCTTTTGCCAGGTGTTGAGAAGACTCTTTTCTCTTTGCCCAAGCACCTGTGTTTGGATTGATTCAGCAGTAATTAATCTCCAGGCTAATTATGAGCTCTGTTGTCATTTTGCTAGATATAATTAAACTGCATAGCTGGAGAAAGTTTGGAAACTAAGGTTTCCAAGAAAACTCTTCCCCACAATCTGGCAAAGAGCTCAAGAGTGACAACGTAATCAGCCCATTAGTTACATGCTAGATGCTGGATGTCCTTCAGGATGGGTCCACAGGAGGAAGACAAATGTGTGTTCACACAGAGCACCTGCTGTTATGCTGCTGCCTGTTGGAAAGAGTGTGGAGCCTTCTAGAGGGTTCCTTTCATTAATCCTTTTGATAGCTTTATTAAACAGGAAGCAGGATAAGCACTGTTGTCTCTTTCAAATAGGCTAAGTGATTAATCCCACAGAGTCCAACTGTCTTGTCAGGGAGCACAGTGACCAAGGATCAGAAGATGCTTGTCTCCTTACAAAATATGCAGTTTGTCTACACAGAGCCCTAGAACACCTGGCTAGGCAAGACAGTCAGACAGTCACGATGTGCATATTTTCTATTGTAAACATCTTTTTCAACTTTTAAGAGGCTAAGGTTGTATTTCAGTTTTTAGTACTCAAGATAAGGAGACACACACTCTCTGCCAACTGTAAGCTCATATAGAAGTATATCACACTGGATTTGGTCTTGCTTAGCAAAGGACATTACTTCAGGTGCAGGGCTTTCAAAAGAATATGAACATGTATGGGCCCTACCACTTATGCTCAGATATTCAGTGTGAGTAGGAGTGAGGTATGGAATAAGAGTCTTAAAATTGCTGCACACATTTGCATAGTTGTTTTTATTATACTCCATGGATTTTCATTAATAGAAAAACGTCATTAAAATGTTTACTTTAGTAATACTATAAACCTTGTTCGTTGTTAAATAAAGGAGAAAGCTGATGTGTGAGCAGACTCCAGCCCACGAAGATTGTACATGGACAATGAAAGTACATGAAGTGGGGAGTCTCATCCATCATCTTCCATGGCAGTAGATCTGCCTTCATGATTATACTGCCTGAATGGTAATTTTATGAACTGTGAATCAGATAAGAAAACTAATATCTTATATGCTCAAGTCATAAATGTGGATATCACTGTTACAGTAATGAAAACATAATTAAAAACATAGTCAGGCTTTGTCTAATGGTTAGTGATTAATTTTAGTGCCCAATCACTTAATGAATAAACACTTAGATTTTATGAGCAAATGTCTGAGGCCTGTATGAGCTGCTTATGGTACTGTATGGCCTACAAACCACCAGTGCAGATGCACCTATATTCTTACCTCATCATATACCACTGGCAAAGCTTCCAGTGGTTAGAGATTAGGGATTTATAGTTTAACTTTTCCTTTAGAAAGTAAAGAAGTCTCAAAAACAAAAGATTCCAATCCATTTTCCTTGCATGCCTGATATGCAGAGACATGAACACATCTCAAATGGTCTGTCCTATATAAGAAAAGCCAAAATGAATCCTTACACACACGCTTTGGTTACAGTTGTGTAACATTTTGGGCTAAGGAAAAGAGTAAGCAAATGAATAGTCAAAGAAAATGGGAAGCTTTATAAGGCACAGTAAGCCTCATCTTGATTATAGGAGCTGCTCTGTGATTACATCTGCTTGTCAAAACTCCTAGAACTGTGCACTATGAAGAATGAATGTTGATCACTGTAAATTTTACCTTAATATATGTGACTAAATAAACCCCACATGCTTCATTCTCTATAAGACAAATTTCAAATATAAGGTGGCATGGAAGTCCCACTAAAACACAAAGATAAATTACTTCTTGAGAAAGGAGAAATATTCAGCCATTGAATCAACGTATATTGACAGAGAAGCTTTTAGTTTTCATATCCAGAATGGAAATGCCAGGTGCATGTTTCAACACAACCATTTTCACCAGGTATCTTGGTTCACACTGTTCATGATGTTATTTCAGTCTTCTTTTTTCTTATTGGACATCAACATCATTTATCAGAGTGGTTTCTCTGGTCGGGTACCACAACTAACAGTTGATTATTGATATAAGACTTTTCCTATAGCATAGTGTCATTTGTATTCTCCATACAGTTTCAATAATGAATGAAAATGACAAAGTTAAATAAGTGTGATCATTTAGAAATAATATATCCAGAATTATTGGGAATGGCCAACTTATTCAATAGTATGTTCAGGTGCCAATAATGATTTAGATCTATGTAAAAATAGATTTTTTTTTCAGAGAGGAAGGCATTTGGCTAGTATGTTTGAGATGCCAATTCAGGAATGTGCAGAGAGGTATGATAAAATGGTTTACTGTAGTCACATGCCTCCATGTAGAGGATTCTTGAAACACATACAGCTTGGTTAATCTGTTGGTGTAAGAGATACTCAAAGATCTTAATGAGTTTAGCATGGCTTAGTTATTATATAAATTCAATCATGGAAGTAGTAAACAAACTGCCACATTTTAAAAGTTCCTTCGACCTTGAAAATACAACATGTATCAAAGTTCAAGTATGTTTTCCTACATACCATTTTTGAAGAACTGGTTTATTTTCTTTAGAAAATAAACATAAATAAAATAAAAGATAAATAAATTTAAAATAAATTGTGTATTTTCCTAACTCAAATTATTCTATAGCATAAATATAAGTATCATTTGCTTATAGCATTTTAGTGAGTTGTAGGTATAGTGCAAGCAAATAAGACTACTATATTTTATTAGTCTATGTTTCATAACCATAAGTGCTACCCAAGAACATATATTTAAATTTCCTATTTTATTCTGTTTTATTTACTTATTCTGTTACTTAGTGATGAGAGTCAATGAAGTTTGCTCAGCTTTTGATCAAGAACAAAAGACTCATTTTACAAGAGTATTTACGGTCATATCTTTCATTGGACATTCTCTTAGGGTTAATTTACTGTGATGAAACACTGTAGCAAAATGTTTATTTCAGAAGGAAAGGACTTATTTTGCTTATAGTTCCATATAACAATTTATAATTAAAAGCAGTGAGCACAAAAATACACACAGAGAAGGAACCTGAGGCAGGAGCAGATGCAGAGGTCATGGAGGGGTGGCTCTTACTGTCTTGCTTTTGTTTTCAAAGGTTTAGGCCATTATCATCACAGCAGAGAGCAAGGTGGCACATCCATCATTCCCTTTGTAATGGATACATATTTTGTATCTTATCCTAGACCTTACTCAATCCTAAAGCCTTACAGTTTGATTTCCATGGAGAATTTCTGCTTCAGCTTTTGGCTATGGACTTTGGTTGTCTGACTGTGTTCTACCACTCTGGCCCAAGAACACAGGGACAAATAACGTAAAACAGTACGAGAATATTTCCAGCACTTTTTAGAAGGTATTCTCTACTTTTCTGTTTATTACCAGCTAGTTTCAATATTCCTGAAAAGTAAACATAATCCTACAGTGTCCAAAATTAACCTTAGTCTAGCCCTAAAATATGAATAAATAAGCCAGTATCTCAAACATAGTTTTTTTTGATTCTCTGTGTTAATAAAAACAATTATTGATTAGAGCAAGCTTTATGTGAAAATAATCTAAAAAGTATAAATTTTTGATTTATAAAGTTTACCAACCAAGTTGAAACTAGAAAAGATAATCATATAATATCATGTTAACACCTCTCTTTACCAAACATTATTCAAGGATTTGTGGCAGCTACAAAATGACCAGTTCAGAGCACTGCATCCTATCATTTGGTTAAATTGCATCTTTTAAAAAATGAATTATTTTGTACTCTTGGTCAAATCTTTCTTTTAAATTGTTGCTGCTAGATACTAGATGACCTCAAATATTTTTGTTCTACTGAGCAATAAAAAAGTCTGAAACTCAATGCTGGATAAAAACACCTTTAGAAATAAGATATTTGGGAATTTATGAAGATATGTTTCATTACTGTGGTGGTTTGATTATGTTTAGCCCATGGGAAGTGTCACTATTAGGAGGTATGGTCTTGTTGGAGTAGGTGTGGCTTTGTTGGAGAAAGTGCAGCACTGTGGGGGTGGGATTCGAGGTCCTATGCTCAAGCTTCACTGAGTGTGAAAGAGACCTTTTCTCCTTGGATGCCTGGGAAAATGTCTCTTCCTGGATGCCTTTGACTCAAGATGTAGGACTCTCAGTCCCTCCAGCATCATATCTGCCTGCATGCTACCATACTTTCTAGCATGATGATCGTGGACTAAACCTCCGAAAAGGCAAGCCAGCCTGAATTAAATGTTTACTTTTGTATGAGTTGCTTTGGCCATAGTATCTATCTCTTCACAGCAATGAAACCCAAATTATAAGACAATTATCAAAACAATTTTAATTAACAAGTAGGCTTGGAATAGAGTTCAACCTGGTAAATGCACCCTTACAAAACACTTGAACAGACCCAGAATAACAGACATTCTTTTCTCTCAAAAATTTAAGGGTAGACTTTAACTTTATAGCTCAAAATGTGGCCTTTGAAACAAATAAGGAAGGTAAAGTACACTATAAAGGTTCTAAGACACCCCTGGAAAGTTGCCATCTGTGGACATGGGCTTTCTTTATCTCCAGTCTTTGCAACTTTTGCCATTCTTGTGTAATATTTATTCATGGTTAATCGTTTAGTTCCAATAATGCTTGAGACAAATTTTTCTACTACAAGTAAATATTTATTCTTAAACTCTTATATTTCAAGCCACTAATTAACTATGTAAGAAGATGAAAATAACCTCAGTGGTGCTGATCGTTATTTGTAAATCATTTCTTTCTCTGTCTTTTAAAATAGAAGATAAAATGTATTCTTTTTTTGTAGTTAGAACATAAGAAAATAAATGAACAGCCATAGTTGCTTTCTGACTTTATCTCATACTACCTTCTAACCAGGATATTGAAGAACTTTTTGTTTCTTATTACCATTAAAATAATGTAGTAAATCAATGGGCTTTCCCAAATAGTGTTTCATTCATTCAAAGTCTTCATAAGAGACAAATAAATTTACTAAAAGATGGTTGGAAAATTTGGGGGAAGAAAACATTGCTTTTGCTTCATAACCTGCCTGAAATAAAATGGACATTTAATATCAAATTTAGAATCTTTTTGTGACTATTTAATGCTTCTAATACCATCACTGCCATAACAGATCTCAGGAAGGCATGACTAGAAGGGAAGTGGACTGATAAAACTGACAAATCAGAACAATTTCCAGTAATATTTGCAGATGTGTTATCTTAAAAAATACCATAGTAGAAGTGATAAAACCAAAGGACCCAATACATTTAAACTAATGTAGGTAAATAAATAAAATGTTATGCCTAGTGACACTAAGGCAATAGAAATAATAGAAGACATTCAGTGTTGCTGGATTCACTTTGAAGGTATAGTGCATGAAGTCATTTTAGGATTATTTGTAATTCATACTGTCACATTTCAAGAAAAACATTGATGTCTGTGAATTCATGGATGATAATTCTGCAACACTCCAGCAAAAATATCTATGTGACTTAATAAAGTGCATATGGGCATTGGTCCACTAATAATGTTAGATGAATGTTTCTTTGAGGATAGAAACATTGAGAAGTAGATGGCTACAAGCAACTGATGCAGGTTAAACAGAGCATTTTCCTTGTTCAGTTCTACTCACTCTTAATCTGCATCAGCTATGTATACTTGAGAGACAAGCGAGATGTCAAGGGGCTAATGTTGACACAAGAAGTTATTTTTCAAGTAGTTTTCAACTTCTTTCTGGATTGCCTAGGAACACTCAAGCTTTCTAGTGATTCTTTGCTAACTAATGCTCCACATTTAATGGTGATATTTTTGATGGTTACTTCATACTTCTTAGCAGATCACAGTATTGTTTTTGCCTCTAAAATTCTTTGAAATTATATGTATTGGATATATTTCGGTTTCTGTGATAAAACACCATGGGCAAAGCAACTTATAGAAGGAAGTTTATTTGGAATTAGAGTGAGTTCCAGATGAATAAGAGTCTATCATGGTGAGGGTCATGACTGCAAGTGGCAAGCTTGGTGGTAGGAGTAAAAAGCTGAGAGATCACGTCTCAACTGCAAGTTGGAAGCAGAGAAAAAACACTGGAAGAAGGGTAAGCCTATAGAAATTAAAGCCAGCCCCTATAGAGCAAGGTTGTGCCTCTTCACCCCCCCACCCCCCCAATAGGGGCTCCAAGTGGGTACCAAGTGTCCAAATTTCTGAGGCCACCGGGGAACATTTCATATGCAAACCACTATACTCTGTATGAGAGAATCTTTCTTTTGTGTTGGAGATAGGGGTAGGAAATTGAATAATGTTAACTGGTCTTATGGGAAGAGATTCCTTTTCTGGTTTGGAATTCTTAATGGATCACAATGATTTTGTTTGTTAGTTTGGTTGTTGTTGTTGTTGTTTTGTAGGAACATACAAACATAAAAGCCTAGGCTTGGTTATTAGCATCTTTGTGTCCCTCTTGCCAATTGGAAACAGACACAAATGGAAGTTCTGTAAAGGACTGAAAGCAGGAAAAGCAAACAGGACATTTGTTGCATAGAAGTAAGCTAGAAGAACTAAGAGTAAGCTAGAATTCTAAAGGTATATGACCTTTAGAATTTGATTTAAAATCATCTTCTCCACTTATAGTCACAACATCTTCTTCAAATCATTGCAAAGATAAAAATCTTTCCCTGAAGTATTGTAATTGCTCCCTGAGACTCCTTTGGAATTATGTGAGCAGAAGTGTTTTGCCTGTTGTAAACCTTTGTGTACTTATGGGGTATGGGCATTGTTGTAGGAAGTTCCCTGAGGGCTTATACTTTTCATAAACCTCTTCCAGCTGCTGACTTCAATTCCCAGACACCCATCCATTGGCTGACTCTCCTTTTTGTTCTAATTACATCCAGGAGGAAGCCTCCATTAGGAATTAATGAGCTTTCCTACCTTAATTTACCATCTGCTTCACCCTTTCTCCCCCTTAACAAATGAGGGTGTGTCTCAGCCTCAAGACCTTATGTTGATAATAAACAGGCAGATGGGAGTGATTTCAATGAGAAAGTATTTTCTATGATACCAAGGTCATATCTGGACTTGGTCTTGCTGGTTTTAGAAACCAGATGGTAAGTTAAAATCTCCTCTGTTTAGAGGCCCTACTCTAGACTCCACTGGTGCTCATTCATTCAGGACTGTAGTTATTAATTAATTATGTCTATTCTATGACAGCTTCAGTGTTCTATGATAAGGATATAAAATTCAAAATCAAACACTGTGCTCTTTTTTCTTGAATTTGTCACAGTCTCACAGATATACAACTATCCAGGTAACTAGAATGTCTTAATGTGCCAAATAGTGATAAAACATTTTGGATACTTTTAAATGTGAAGGATTTTAGAAGAGTTCAGGTACTTGGGGGATTTTAGGATTTTATCCAAAGGACTATGTGCTATGTTCTCTCAATGTCTACTAGCAAAAGGAATGGTTTGTGAACCAGTATTTTTCTGACATATCCAATTCCATACCTCTTTTTCTCTGTATAAGCTATGTCTAGGTTAGTATTTACCTAAGACACAGAGGTAGCCTTAGAAGGTTTCTATCTATCTGTCTGTCTGTCTGTCTGTCTGTCTGTCTGTCTATCTGTCTGTCTATCTGTCTATCTATCCTCCATCTTTTTTCAGTCTATCATCTATCTACCTATTTTCTCATTCTTTACATGTCTTTATGTATAATGTGTGTGTATATATATATATATATATATGTATATATTTTACACACACACATACACACACACACACACACACAACACACACACACACACA
The DNA here is from genome assembly GCA_021653895.1 of Mastomys natalensis. Classification (NCBI taxonomy): domain Eukaryota; kingdom Metazoa; phylum Chordata; class Mammalia; order Rodentia; family Muridae; genus Mastomys; species Mastomys natalensis. Next base: position 7,023 of record JAJTUV010001320.1, on the reverse strand, counting down.
CACACATATGTCCATGACATCTGTATTGCAGCTTTTTGTTCTCCCTTCACTCATATTAGAATTTAGGCAATACCCATTTAGGCAATATGCTATATATCTTCAAGACAAAAGAATCAAACATAATACAAAAGGCTCATGTTCACTATACATGAAGTTCCATTTTCATTTCTTTCTTTCCTTTTTAAACAGATTGCTGATTGTCTATTAGCACAATTAAAATATATTTTTCCAAAAAAGCCTAAGTGTTTCAGCTCTTTGTTCAAATCCAAAACAATTGGCCATGAAGATAGTAAATTGGGGACATAATAGATAAGCACACGAACTTTAACAAAGGTGTGAATATAAGTTCATGAAATGGATTATTGAGGAATATGGTGTACCATACTTGAGTCAATGAGTGCTATGTCCAAAGAAAACAAATAACAAGTAGTAGAATGCTTAATTTGTTCTTGGAACCTAGAAAAAGTACATCTTATAAAATAGCCCCTTAGAAAATTGCAGGAGCTATTTAGTGGAGCAGTAGACAGTATGGTCTCTAGTGGAGACCAACCAGAGAACAAATATCCTGATTTCATGTTCTTTTTTTCCTCCTGTGATGACCTCTCTGCTAGGCTCCACTTTTCAGATAAATGTCTAGAGACCAATGATTTTGGTAAAGAAGGGGCAACCAGAGTTATCTTAGTTTTTTCCTGTTGCTGTAACAAACTATCTAATATTTCTTTATAAAGAAAAGCAAAGATTGAGCCCACAAACTTGGAGATTGGAAGATCCCTGCATCACACACAGAGACATTGTGGTAAGATTAACCTTGGCTGTATCACAACTTGAAGGATGTTGAACCAGGATTGAGATTCCCTACATGCAGAATCCATCTCCACTATCTCTAGCCTTTTTTCCTTCTTTCCTTACTGAAACACAGGTGAATGTCTCCAGGAGGCCTCCACATATGGAGGTTGCAGATATTGGAGCTGCAGGATGGAATCTACCAGTCATGGTGGCACCATGCTCACCAACTTTAAAACTCATTTTCAGCTTTCTATCAGCGATCCATGGAACGAACGTTGGCGAACCAGAGTCATGGGTAAACTCAACCCCAACGGCTATGCCAGATACCCTGTAGCTAACGTACACGCCTCCCATGAACTTGTCCCTGCCCCCAAATCAGCCTTTATCTATTCTAATATTATCCAACAGGAAAACCAGTCTCAGGATGAACTACAAGCTACCCTCTCCTGGCTACAGTACATTGAATATGCAGTGGACCTCCGTCACTTAACGTTCCACCCCGATTCCTCCCAATGTTTTTTTTTTCTGTGTCTCTCTCTCCTGACCATTATTAATAGCCATTCCCATTAAATTTTCCCTTTATGACCTTCATGGACCTCTGCCCACGAGGAAAGCACAGGACATTCCTCTCTTTGATCTACCCCCACCTCTTTGTCTTGTAGGGCTCTCCTCAAAACCCCATCTCACATGTGCCCATGATATCACCATTACCAAATCAGTATGTGTTAACCCTCCTGCCCTCCTCTGGTGCAAAGGCACTACAGGTACCTGTATCAACCCTCATTTTCAGGGCTCCTGTGCACCCATGATTGTTGTCCCCCAGGTTTATCTGTATGAACCTGAAGAACTCTCCTTGCAGATGGGAGGAAGCCAAAAGAAAAGAGAAATCTTCATCCCTCTGCTCATTGGACTAGGCCTTGCTGTTTCACTTGGTGCTACTGGAACTGCTGGAGCAGCCCTTGTCCAAACACAAGATCTGGCTAGAGACTTCCAGAACAAGCTTGACAAGGCAATAGCCTCTACTACAGACACCCTTGAATCTCTTCAACGCCAGATAACCTCTTTAGCAGGAGTTGCTCTCCGAAACCGGATTTGTTGATTGCTGAACAGGGAGGCCGGGGAAGGATTGTTTTGCTGGGGGAAGAATGTTGCTTCTATGTCAATGAATCTGGGCTGGTAGAACAAGATGTACAAATGCTCAAAGAGCTCCGGGGAAACCTCCGGGCTTGCTATACTCCCAGCACCCCTATCCTTTGGTACTCTAACCCCTTGATGGCTTGGATTCTTCCCCTCCTTGGCCCCATACTAGCCATTGGAGCCTTGCTTCTCTTGGCACCCTGCCTCATTCAGTTTCTAAAGCAACAGATAAGTAGCATTGCAAAAGTAACTACCAATCAGGTCTTGGTTCAGTGTCAAACTGTTCCCAACATAGGAGACACTTATTCTGATAACACCTCTCCTTTATAAAAAAAGGAAGACAGAGTTGTGGGGCAATGGGCTGTGAGAGGCAGCTGGGTGCCTGGTCAAGCACAGGCCTCGAACCCCAGACTCTAATCAGACTGCAGATGTTCGGCTCTGCTCCTGGGCCCTGGTTCCTTTGATCTAGCTTCAGCCCTCCACAGCCCCACCTACAGAGAGGTCTGTGGTCATCAGTCATGAGGAACAATGCCTTAGGCTTTCCTACATGTAGATGAGGTATCTCCAAGCTCTCGGACCAAGCCAATAGGGATTATTTGTTGCCAGACTCTAACCCACCCCAAAACTGTTTATAAGAGCACTATTCAGGAGAAGTAAAGGTGTGTGAGAGTCATCCTGTTGTCTGAGAGTTTCTGTCACAAGGTCTGTAACACTTGGGAAGAAATATGCTCTCCAGAAGTGCCTTCAGGATCCTCCCCTCCTTGCTAGCTAGCCGGCAGCTCACTGGCACAGCCTGGAGTGGCTCAGTTCGGGTGCAGCACCTGGGAGTGACTGTGGAGGCAGCAACAGTAGAGGTGACTCCCCCTCCCTGGTTGCACTCTATTCCCTTGGCCCAGACACTCTGCACAAGGCTGGGCTGGAGATCTTCGTGGGACACCCACTGGAACAGGGACCCATGTGTGGTTGTGTTTGTAAAGAGAGTACCATCATCTTTAAGGATCAGCCTAACATTGTTAGGTCATGGGGATTGGGAGATTGACTTGGCTTTTTTCTTCTTTGTAAGGAATAGATGTGAGAGATGAAGGTGCCTGGGTTTTAAAGCTATTCAATAAAGGTTTTATTATAATCCACACAGTCCAAGAAAGAGTTAAGCTTTGAATTTTGTTCTCAAACAAGATTTTATAATTAGATGTTTAATTGTGATTGTAAGCTTGTGTTTAGGGTACAGGCTTAGTGACTAGAAACATTCAGAGGTTATATTTCCTTCCTACTTTTAAGCTGGCTCACCAGGACATAAATAAAGGGAATTGTTGAGTTGTACACTGGTGACTACTGCTGTGCTATATAATTCACTGGCGCAGGTGACTGTGTCCTTCGTGCTGGATCTTTCTGGTCCCAACTTAGAGGGAAAAGAAACCTACAGGGTAGTTAGTGAAAGAGCAGTTAACATGCTAAAATCTAGCCAAATAACAAAGGCTTCCTCAGTTGTGGACTGAAGGTCTTTGCCTATTCCTTGCTCTTTTCTGCCATTAAGCCAAATACCTCAGAGTTTATGCCTAGCTACATAGTAGAAGAAAAATCCATATTTCCAGGCAAGGCTTTAAGAACCTGTTGGAAAAGTTTTCAACTTTAATTAAGAAGAAATCCTATTGTTGAAATGGAATTACCTTTGTTTTTCTTCTTGTTTTGTAGAGCAGCTATATAAACAGAGCGTCTTTACAACTCTATTTAGGTAACCTGTGCAGTATGGCTGAGAGTTCCAGATGGGGTTAATTTGGCAAATCAGCTTGAAAGATTACTTTAGAGCATAAGGAAGTTCATTTAAACACTGTGCATACAAATATCTTAAAGGTCCTTTGTAATATGTCAGTTGTGCAAACCTAGACTGGCAAGTTAGGGAAGAAAACCGATACTGTCCTCATTAATCAAATCATAGACAAACGGGAGAAGCTGAATGAATGATTACAATGGCATTCTTCCTGATAGGGTTTTGTCTCTTTGTTGAGATCTATCCCTCTGTCCCACTTTCTCCAGCTATTGCCTCTTGTTACTCTTTATAATAACTGAGGCAGGGCTCCAAAGCCCTCAGAGGCATGTATCTTCTTTGCACATGAGTGATGCTTCAGTGATAAACTTGAGCTTAAAGTTACTGAGGTGGAACTGAGGGCTCATGTGATAGCTGGCAGTTTTCAGCATCTCTTTAGGGCTTCAGGGATGCAGCATGAGGTAGATTGTTAATGTCCTGTGAGGGAAAACAGTAACACATTCCATTAATTCATTCATGTGTGAAACATCAATTAGTGTACTGAAGGTATTAATGATGTTATGCTTTAAATTGACATGTGCAGCATGACAGAAACTGCAAGGCTAAATAGCAATAGATGATGTGAAGAACAAATATTTGAATTTGTTCACTAGTGAGATGACAGATGTATGCAATGGAGGGAGTGAAACATGGAAAAGAAACCTTGTGTTTTATTGTAGACCCATGGCAACAAAAGAAGAAAACACGGGTCTTTGATTCTCTTCCTGTTTTGAACATTAAGAAGGACAGGGGAAATAGGGAAGAGTAGAGGAAAACCATAGGTCTCAGGATAATGGTATGACACTGGAATAGATGTAGGTCTATAGGTTCTAGGCTGATGAGATTCTTTTCTAATCATTTTTGCACCAGAAAATTCCATCAAGCTGGGATGGAGATTGCATTTTTTTAACCTACCCAGATAATGAGGACCATGGATTAGCCAACACATGTTAATGAGTTGGACTGTAGGAGTATTCACCTAGCACCTGGCAGTGTAAGACTCTCCTGTGTGATATGGGAAGAAAAGCATAGGAACCAGATTTGACATTGACCTCTACTAGCAGGAGTTTTTAATATATTTAGGAATGACAACTACTAAAACAAGGGGCTATGTAATAGGGGTTAGTTTAAAGACAAAAGGTTGCACAGATATTCTGTTAGTTGTTCCAGTGCAATGCCTGATTCTGAACCCATGCCTGATTCTTAGCACCTAAGTATAAAGCTGAGTACAAGAGTATACATCTGTACTCTCAGCACTAGGGGAATGGAGATAGGCAGATCTCTGGAGCTCACTGGCCAGATCTCCTGGACAAATCTTTAAGCTACAGTTTCAGCGAGAGAACTTATTTCAAAAAATAAGGGGGATCATGCTGAGAAAATCACCCTATTCCATTCTCTGGCCTTCACATATATCCTAATGCACATGTTTACATACATACATATAAGCACATATAAAGTAATATACTTTTACAAAAACATCTCTTCCCTCCTCCCAAAAACTGAACTTTTGCAGATCTTACAGAAAAGTTAATATTCTTTTAAATCACTCAAGACTATGTATTTTACTTGCAATTCTCTTGTGTAGTCTGTTTGTTTTAGTGTAGACTACCATTCTTTTTTACAGTCCAGAATTTATTCCCCTCCTGGTACAACCTCTAACTGTTCTACATTCCATATGTCTTTTCCTGTCTCCAAGATGATGTCCCTACTCCCTATCCCCACTCCTTCAGATCTCTCCACTCCCTGGGACTTCAAGTCTCTTGAGGGTTAGGTGTATCTTCTCTGACTGAGTCTAGACCCAGCAGTCTTCTGTTATATATGTGTTCAGGGCCTCATATCAGCTGGTGTAGGCTGCTTGGTTGGTGGCTCAGTGTTTGAGAGATCTCAGGGGTCCAGGTTAGTTGAGACTGCTGGTCGCCCTCCTCCTCAGATTCTTCCATCTTTTCCCTAATTTAACTGTGGGAAAAAAAAAAAAACCTGGTGGAATCCCACTGAGGCTTTCCACGCTGTCGGGTCCCACAAATAAGAAAAGTCCAGAGTTCTAAGGGCTGGAATCTTCAGGGACTGCAGACCCCAATGATATGAGAAGTCCATGAGTTCCAAGAGTTTTATTGCCATGGTGTGGTAGTTGAATCTGGATGTGAGCCCCCCAATCTAAGCCAAGGCTGGTCTGCCTTAAATAGGGGAGGAGGAAGAGGAGGGACTGAGAAGGAATAACTTAATTTAGCCACACCCCCTGGCTTTTAGGTAACTCATGAATATGGAAAGCTCTCAAGGCTGAAGCTTGTAGTCACACCCTCTCTAGCCAAATGTAACTGCAAGGTACAGATCAAATAGAGATGATGCCACGTGTCAGGAGCCTGGATTCTGGCATGCCTGTCTTCACAGGCAATGGACACATGTTGGGTCTCCGGGCTATTTCCAGCCAATGCCTTAACCAAAACCAGCCATCCTATCACGGTCCTACATTCAACCACAAGGGTCACCAGCTTCTGTCCAGTGGTTGGGTATAAATATCTGCATCTGACTCTTTCAGCTGTTTGTTGGGCCTTTCAGAGGGTAGTTGTGAAAGGCATCTGTTTGTAAGCACACAGTAGCATCAGTAATAGAGTCTCAGGCCTTGGGGTCTCCCCTTGAGCTGGATCCCATTTTGGGTCTAGAACGAGGGCATCAGTATAGTCTACCTTTAACTGAATGATATAAACAACCTTACTGACTTAGATTTCCCATGCAATCAGCCTTTACAATCTAAGCTAATGCATAGATTTACTCTCAAGTTGTATACTCTCGAATATACAACTAGAATAATATATATGTTATGGTCATTATTTGTTGAAGATAACTAAAAGGTTAGAACAACCTTAAAACAAATATCTACCATAACTGTTGCAAGCCACATGGGTATAGGTTAATAACTGTTTGGCTGCTGGACTGAGTGCCTCTGGGTTAGTTGATGTCAATAAAATGACTTCTTTCCTTGTTCAAGACTACTGCAAAATATCCTTCATTTCTCTCCAATACCATGCTTTCTGTGAGATTCAGTAAATACAAAGCAAAGCTCTGTGTTAGGGACAGACATAAGAAAAAATATTCACTGGGAAGACTAAAAACTATCAGGGCATTTGGGCATTTCCTATTTTGATTCAAGATTTTTGTGGTTCTTGTTACCTGGTGCTGAAGAAACAGTTGTGATTAACAAGATACCAGAAATCTTAAAGTGAAACTTTTGTGTTATTGGGAAAATTGATGCTGGTTTGCTTGAGCTAAGAAATCAGTATTGAATAAGATTAGACCAT